>JAHLJS010000001.1:53436882-54636882 GCA_038502445.1 Eremochloa ophiuroides
CTGCCCGTGGGGTACCGACATATCCGCTGATTCCCGCATACCCGAGCACCACGCCCGTGTAATTGGAAACAACTCCTAGCCCCCCAGGACCCCAACCCTTCGGATTGACAGGCTCGACTAGGAGCAACCATGACAGCACAACGAACTATTATCCCATCCTTAGTTCTTCCTCTATTCATACTAATTTGAGGAATGATGAAGAACTGTGATGAACATATCAAGAACATAACACATAGACTATGAAATAGTTTACATGTTATGATCATAATATGGACAAGACTATACTCTAATTCAGATGCATTGCTATATAAATAAGATAAGAACTTGCTCATAGAGGAAAACCGATGTGTATTCATACCAAGATGTTCTTGATTCCTCCAAGGAGACAAGGTCTCCTTGATAGCTTTGCCTTGCTCTACTACTACTACTAAACCAGAGAACAAGTAAGAAATATGAGGTGTAGTGCTCCAAATGTTGGTGTGTGTGTTGGAGGGGGTGAAGCACATCTATTTATAGTTGATCAAGGGTGGTTTGGGCATTCTAAGTATGGTAGGAGGTGAAACCGCCATCAGGGAACCGCCTTGAGTACTGTGGCTGAAGACTGGGCCCGGGAAGTGCCACCTGTGGGGCAGCCGCCCCCGGGGGTGGTCAGTCCCTGGCAGGCGGCAACTGGCCACTGCCTTCGGGTGGTCAGTTGCTCTCTGGGCCTGGGCTTCCCCCGCGGTTACGGATGGATCCCGTTTGATGCTTTGATGGTCTTTTCTCTTTTATTCTTGATTTGCGCCTTTTCTGAATGCGTTTCCTGGAAGTGCGCTTTCCTTGATATTTTGATGCATTTCCACGTGCTATCTCTGTAAGTTAGGTGCACAACAAAACTCGTGGAAAGGTTAGATAAAGCCCTATTCTCTATTTGTTTTAGTATTAAAATGATGTTATATTTATGTTGTTAAGGACCGCCAATAGCTACTGAAAATAATGTCTACTTTCACATGTTCAACCAAGAGTATAATTTAACATGGGGAGTTTTTAGCATGGCACATGGTTTTGATAATGACTGTCATCTAGATCTTGTTAATGCAAAAAGAAGATTTGATAAAGCTGAATTTTGGAAAGCTATAACAGGATCTAATGATTGCTCTAACCCTAAAACCGATGAAATCCATAATCCTACTTTGCGCTTGATCCGCTATTGGATGGCTATAACTTTTCTTTCTGGCTCTAATGTGCAAGTTCTTTATAATGATGAATTAAGACTGCTCTATGCCATGACAAAGAAAATAAAAGTTTCACCTGCTAAGATGTTAGTCCACTTTTGGCTTGGTATTTTCCATAGAAGCGAGCCCATATTCTTCACTTCTTTTATCACGCGCATTGCTGAAACAATGGACTTGCTAGATGGAAAACATTACTTTGAATACATTGCTTCTCCTAGAGATATTGTGACCGAAGATTTCTTCATAAGTACTCAAGTCCTAAAAAGAGATGAAAATGGTGATATAAAAATGATTTATCCCGGCCATACAGCCGAAATCTCTCTCCCTTGTGAGAGGCGTCGGTTGTATGCGCTGCGCACACTAACCATAAATTGGGACCAAGAGGCAAAAAGCCAAAATGTTGCAGGACCAAGAAGGGTGACAAGGAGCATGTTACCAGCCGCTCAATTTGAGCAAGGTGGCACATCACGAGCTGCAGGGAGATATGAAGAAGAAGGCGATGAGGCAAGTTCCATGGACATTTCAAGGTCCACGGAACGGCCTCAACAGCAAACTCCAAGAGTGCGCACTCCCCATCCGTCCACACGGGGGAGGGGTTGTCGAAGCCAAGGATTGGAAATGGACCAACTTATCAATGACATGGGCGCAATGCAAGTTGAGTAAGACGCAACTCTGAATATGGCACACCAAAATGCTCAACTATTGCAAGCTATCCAAGATGAAGAAGCACAACGTTGGGCGGGATGGTTCCAATACTACCCGCCACCACAATGAGCAAAAGGACAAGCTTGGGGGAGATCCTCTCCCCCACCAAGGTAAGTATTCTATCCTAACTATTTACATTATTTTAATTTATTGCATATATATAAAAAAATGCATAAGATAAAAATACCAAAAATACCAAGGTAAGTATTCTATCCTAGCTATGTCTCATGAATATTTATTTTCCTCATGGAAATGATGAATAGTTGCTCTGTCAATGTTTCTTTAATGCCTAATTTACAGCTTAGTATTTCTTTAAGTATGGATTACTTGGCTCATTTAAATTATCATGAACCTGAAAACTTTATGTATGCTAAGTGCTAGAACTAAGTCTAAGTTGTTGTGAGATATGATATAGTGAAACAAGAGCTACTATAATATTGTTCTAAGCATGCATGATTACTGGAGACTTATTTCTTAAATCAATCAAAACCTTATTGTTCCTCAATGGTGATAAATTCCTACAACAGCCATATATGTTAGACATATCTAAAACCTTCCACTTAAGCTATTTGCTTGGTATTGAGTGTTTTCAAGTCTTGTTGACCCTTATTGAGAGACTTATCATGCTCCCAAGATCAAGATCACGTACACAGCACATATATACATACTACTTCTACACTAGAAGTACGCAACCACATGCCTTCCATTTCCACTAAATAAATGCTCCATGAGTTAAAGTCATAGAAAATCTCTCTTAGTTATTATGCTAGTGGAGACAAAAGGCTATGCAAAATGAAAAGAAAGAAAGAAAGATGGACACAAGAAAGTCCATAGAAAAGAAAAGAAAAATATTTGAGCAAGTCTAGGCTCATAAATAAAAGAAAGAGAAAAATGATAGCCATGTCTCTAAAATTTATTAGAGAGAGATACAATTTCAAATAGAGGAGCATTATATTCCATCATCATCCACACACATGCACATCTTGATCTAAGGGCATGACACTTCTCTCTTTGGATCCAAGCTTTGACTCTACAACATATGCAAAGTAAGTATGCTATATTCTTTTATTCCTACCTTAAACTCCACATAAGCCACATTTAGAAGTAGGATGATAAAGAGGAGGCAACATTTACTCTACGCCTTGGTAAGGAATCATACACCATTTGAGCGACATGAGAGAACCATATGAGGAACATTAAGTTGTCTTTTGCAAAACATTGCTAAAACCTTCAGTATGAAACTTGCAAAGAATGAGAAAGGTAGTGCTCAAGTTAAACTATTATGTCTCTCAACCACCTAAGGCAAAGGAAAAGTCATTAGCCCCATAAAGGACTAAGGTGAAATGGGTGAATTTTTATAGCCAACTTTTCCATTCAAAGGAGAAGTATTTAGTTGTACACATGGTATTATTGAAACATGAACATTGTAGCAACTCCTGATCCACCGAGGCTAAGATTAATTATTTGCTCGGGGCGAGCAAAGGTTAAGCTTGGGGGATCTTGTTGACAGTGGATACACCCTAAAATTCCACATTCAAACACCGTCAACAGGCCTCAGATTTAAGGGAAGATAAACATATCATGAGCATATTTTATCAATAACTAGTTCCACATGTACTCTTAAGCTTGTGAACGCAGGGAACACCAAAATAGTGCAAAAGTGAGCAGCAAGGGGTCAACCACATGGTTTGGCCGAACCATGTCTTGTTGCCCCAGGCCACCACCTTTCAACACAGTGCATACAACATCAAATAGAAGAGATCAGAGCCAAGGGTGGGCCACCCATGGGTCGGCCGAACTGGCCATGGGGCCCACCTAGCTCTGGTGACGTGGCAGGATCCGCCTGACATTCCAACCAAGTCATTTCATCCTCGGATCAACTTGTGCTTTCATTCAACGGTGGAGATCAAAGGCACATGGATTGAGGCATGAAAAGAAGCAATCAAGACAGGACAAGTACCAGGGGAGACCCTATGACTGGTGGGGACCACACCTACCAGGTGGTGTGGCCCTCGGCCACCGACGTTCCCCACCGACTCCAAGCATGTTTCCCATGTGCTCAAATTGCCAAGACCGTCCATTTTGAGGCGGTTACAAGGCGGTGGATCCAAGGGTAGAGAGTTGAGGAGCACACAGATCGCTGACGTGGCATCCCTCCACTCTCCACTATAAATAGAGGCTGCCCACTCCTCTTCAAGACACAACACAACACAAGACACCCAAGAGTCACAAGTTACAAGAGTTTTACTCTTTAGTAGTAGTATTAGTCTAGTGTGGGAGTTAGAGTCGAGTCGAGCTACGCTCGGAGTCTCCAGAGTCGTCTGCTGGAGAGTCTGGTATAGCTCTTGCACCTTTCCTTTCTGTAATACTTTGCCTTTATTAATATATTATCTTTACTTTACTTTACTAAGTCTCTACTTAGTGCATTACTATTCTTTATAGTATTGTTGTGTTTTATCTTAACTTATAGTTGAGTTATATTGGATAGTGATCCTATAACCAGCTCACGTGTGTAGTTCATCGCCTGTCATAGGGTACTTTAGTTGTTGGTACACAACTAGAGTAGTAAGGCTTAGTGTAAGCGTGGTGCTTAGACTAGATCTTACCTTTGAATGCCGCTTGTCGCACGGATTGTTTGTGGGTATTAGCAGGTGGTGACAGCCCTGTGTAGTCTTAGTATCCCTCCATGTGTTTTAGGCATGTTCTTAAAAGGTAGCCTCCCATAAAAGAATAGCCGCTTCGGGTAGAGGTTATATCCCCTACTGTCTCGCCTATCCCCTACACACCAGAAGTAAGGTAGCTGTCTTGATATACTTCTTCTATTTGATAGGATAGTTCACAAGAGTAAAGTAAGTGTCATAGGAGTCTTATACTCACTCGTTGTCCTCCCACCTAGCTGTACTCTACTAGTTATCTTTAGTTATCTCAAAACCTTGTCGAGTTTTGGTGTCATTACCCTTTCCTCTACATATCAATTTACCCCCCTTTCACTAGTTGATACTAAGTTACTATAGACTTAAGGATCTCTCTCTTTTTATTAATTATTCCTAGCAACCGCTTTCCCTTAGGATAAAAATAAATAATGATATCTTGGAATACTCCCGGGTGAAGTGCTACAGCGGTATATTCTGTGCGGTTGCGGAATTATCCAATAGACATAAAAAATACCCTCAGGCACTTCTGGCACCGTTATCAGAGATAGCCTAACACCCTGTCTCTGGTGGTTACGCTAAGAAGTGTCAACACTTATCAGTGTGGGCCGCTTGTCGCACGGATTGTTTGTGGTAGCCAGCAAGTGGTGACAGCCTTGTCTGGTCTCCGTATTCCACCATGTGTGTAAGACAGGTTATTAAAACGGCAGGGCATCAAGACAATAGTACAGCCGCCTAGGGAGGAGTTATATCTCCTCCTGTTTTGCCTATCACCTCTTGTAAAGGGAGAAGGTGGTAAACCTCTTTATACTTAGAAAACCAAGACCAGATATCTTTTGCTACATAGAACCTCTCTATACCTATATTCTAAACCACTTTGATCACCAACATCCTTGATCACTATCTGATGATCTTGAACCTAGTTAGTCCACTTCACGTTCCCCGTTGAAAATACGATACCTGGAATACTCCCGGTGAAAGCTACATTGACTACCGTACGCTTGCGGTATATCGTTTGCCACCTTTGGTGTCAACAACAATCTCGAGATTCGGCTAAAGTAAAGGAAACCTATGTAATTACCAAATACAAAGTCTATAGCCTACGCCACATTACACATTTTCATCTATAGCATAATCAACTCAGAAAACATCATAAGGAGCATCATCTAATGAGGATATTAAGACACAAGGGTCACCTCCTTCGCGACCGTGCTCTGCTCGTCCTATGTATGAGGGGTGGACTACAGAGGAACCAACGCAGCTGTCACCTACGCGGACTACCACACGATCCGGCACGTCAGGGTGCCTCCATAGGTACACAATATATCTAGACACCACGTCTACATAATGTATACCACCTAACTCACTCGAGTACTGAATTAGGTGCTTTACTATCAAATGACAATAAGCATCACCAATCACAACTGTATCAAGTATGCAACTAGAATAAATTAAGAACTAAATAAGTAACAATATATTAAAATAAAGCAAAGTTATAATGAGATACAAGATAAGATTACTGATCTCCAGACGAACGGATCTAGAATCCCGAGCGTAGCGCCCAACTCTACTTGAACCTTGCTAGATGCCTAAACTATGAACTTGAAGAACTAGAGCCCTATTTCTAATCTCTGGAAACCCTAACTTCTGTCTACTCTTGACGAATGAACCAGGAGGAATGAATTGGTGTTCTGGGAGGCGGTCTGCCCCTCTATTTATAGCCCGGTGGGATGAACATGCGCCGTGGGATCACACTGACTTGAACAAAGGGCCTAGATGACTCTAGAGAGGCGGTGGAAGAAGACTCCAGAAGGTGGGCTGAAACCCTAAGGGGGGCGCCGGCCGGCCCCACCCTGTTGGGGTTCGGGCCTTGATCGCTTCGGGTGTGTTCTGGACTCTTCCAGGGTCTTCGTGATGATGTTTCCTTGGCAGTTAAGTTTCATGGTAATTAAGCACTTTAATCCTTCTTTTAAGCCTTTCTAGAATAATATCTAGAAAATACACAATTCACCAAAACTCGTGGAATTTGTCATTAATAACCCCTATTCTTCTATTATTGATCTTCCTTAGGCATTAGTTGACGGTATAAAATTGGTACTTAACGACCGTCAACAGACGGCGGTGGGCCAGTAAAACCCTGCTCGGAAGGCCTTGCTGACCAGTGTGCGTGAAGCCGCGTGGTTGCCGCACATGCCTCCGTGCACTTCTTGGAGTATTTTGACGCCTTCTTCGCGTGTTACACACTTTTGAAGGACTTCACACTTGGCATTTTTACGCATGAGCTTGCCATCAACCAGGACGTAGTGCTTGGAACGGCGCCCGAGGTGCTCCATCTCAATTTTATCTTCCAGAATCTTAGCTTTGAGCAGGCAAGCGATGAAAGGTGCTCACCAATCTTCTGTAGTGGCAGTGACGCATGCTACTATCTGATCGGATGGGGCGGCTTCTGTTTCTTCTCCTATTTGGATGGATGCATGAACCAGATCCTGGACGAAGACATCGGGAGGAATATTGGCCCGCGATGAACCGAGCTTTGACAACTCGTCAGCTGCTTGATTTTCGGCACGGACGACGTGGTGAAATTCGATGCCCAGAAATTTGCCTTCCAGCTTTCTGATCGCGGTGACGTAGGCATCCATCTTCTCGCTGGTACAATCCCAATCTTTTTTCACTTGATTGATGACTAGGGTGGAGTCCCCATAAACCATGAGTCGTCGGATGCCGAGCTCGATGGCGATCCGTAGACCATGGATGGCGGCTTCATATTCGGCGGCGTTGTTGGAGGGCTTTGAAATATATTCTCAATACGTAACGGAGGCATTCACCAGAAGGTGATACGAGTAGTACGCCAGCACCGGCGCCCCCGATACTGAGGGATCCATCGAAGTACATCGTCCAATGCTCCTCCTGCTCGGGGGTGCCGACTCCTGCATCTCTATCCACTCGGCAATGAAATCGGCCAGTACTTGTGACTTGATCGTCGTTCGGCTATGGAACTCGAGGGAATAGGTTCCCAATTCCACGGCATACTTCATGACTCTTCCATTGGCGTCTTTGTTGCGGAGGATGTTGTCGAGGGGTTGTTGGGTGATCACCGCGCTTGGGTGTGCCTCGAACTAATGTCGGAGCTTGCGTGACATGACGAGGATGGCGTAGATTAGCTTTTGCACTGTTAGGTAGCGGATCTTGGACTCGTTTAGGACTTCACTGATAAAATAGACTGGTCGCTGGACCGGGTAAGTGTGATGTGCTTCTTCTCGTTCGACCATGATGGCTGTGCTGACTACCCTGTTGGTCGCAGTGATGTAAAGCAGCAGAGTCTCATCTTTCACGGGTGCTGTAAGGAGAGGAGGATACACCAGGAACTGCTTCAACTCCTTGAAAGCTTGGTCGGCCTCTTCCAACCAGACAAACTTCTCGCCGGCCTTGAATAGCTTGAAGAAAGGGAGCCCTTTTTTGCCCAGTCTGGAGATGAATCGACTTAGGGCTGCCATGCACCCGGTGAGCTTCTAGACGTCTTTAACGCTGGTCGGGGGCTTCATTCGCATGACAGCCTCAATTTTCTCTAGATTAGGAAGAATTCTATGCTTACTGACGATGTTGCCGAGCAGGTTGCCTGATGAAACGCTGAAGATGCACTTGGAGGGGTTCAATTTCCACTGGAAAGTAGATAGCTTCTTGAAGACTTCTTCGAGGTTGGAGATGAGGTCCTTAGCCTTCTTGGTTTTTATGATGATGTCATCAACGTAAGCTGCGGCGATGTCCAGAATAAGGTCGTCGAGGCACGCCTAAATAGCCCGCTGCTATGTGGCGCCGGCATTTTTCAGGCCGAAGGACATAGTCTTGTAGCAATAGGCCCCAAAGGGGGTGATGAAGGAGGTTTTCTCCTGGCCTTCTTCGTTCAAGGCGATCTGGTGATAACCGGAGTAGCAGTCGAGGAAACTGAGTAGCTCGCACCCGGCTGTGGAGTCGATGACTTCATCGATGCGAGGGAGACTGAAGGGGTCTTTAGGGCAGTGTTTGTTGAGATCAGTGTAATCAACGCACATTCTCCATTCATTATTCTTTTTTCTTACAAGAACCAGATTGGCTAGCCAATCGGGATGATACACCTCTTTGATAAAGCTGGCAGCTAGGAGCCGAGCTATTTCTACCCTAATAGTGTAACACCCCTGGTGTTATTGTAGCTAAAACCTGCCATGTCATCATGATTGCATACAAATCATCCCGCATTCAACTCTGTTAGTGTGCATCGACTAAAATAATTTTTTTTCTTGCATATGATTGCGCATAGGTGATTTAGAGTGATTTATTATGCAAATGATTGTATTGGTGTGATTATCTAAATCCAATTAGGAAATAAAAAGAAAATCATTTATAAACCCTAAAATGGACCCTAAATCCTAATTTAAAACAAAAAGGAATTGGATGTTGGGCCTTAAATAAACGTTGTACATCTTTAAAAGTTGAGCAAATTCTATTTTGGGTAAATTTGAAGTTATTAAATAAAATTTCAAATAAAACTGCACCACATGTATAAAAGTGTAGATTTGAAATGCAAATTCAAAAATATCAAGAATTGGACCAAACATCTTTAATGAAAGTTGTAAAGCTTTTCAAATTGAACAACTTTTGTATTTGGGGATTTTCAAGTTATTGAGTGAAATTTTAAATAAAACTCAAATTGGTGTTTAAGGATTCAAATTTAAAATGTCATTTCAAAAATTATCAAGTATCTGACAAGGCTCTTTTAATAAAAGTTGTAGGGCTTGTCAATTAGCACAACTTTTATTTTTGGATATTTTCAACTTATTGAGAGAAATCTCAAGAATTTGACTAGATTAGAATTGAATTTCAAAATCCACTTTTACCCTCTTTTCATATTTCAAAATTTGAATGAGGTACAAAAACCGAAGTTGTTCAGATTGAAACATACTACAATTCGTATTAAGGACATTTTTCACATTCCTACACAAAATAAAAAGTAATTTGAAGAAAACTCTAAAGACGACATGGCACACTACTGTACCGGACCCACCCCCTCTCTGACAGCGCGCAGGCGCGCGTGCCGCGCCACTCGCCGGTGTCGCCCGGGGCTGGTCGACCACCTGTCATCGTCGAGGCCGGGTCCGTGGGGGTCCACTCCATGTCGCGCACCTCCCCTCGCTCATCGTTGCCCTATTTATGGCTGCGTCGGTCTTCATTTCTTCTCCCTTCCACCATTGCCGCCGCCGACGAGCTTCCAGTGCCGGTAAAAAATTCGGGGTCGACAATCAATCATTGCCCAATTCCTCTAGCCTCCGAGTTCACCTCCTTCTTGCGCACCCTTGGAGCATGGCTATGCCTCTGTTCTTCACCTGAGTCACCCGCGCGATCTGGTTTCCTCCTCAGCTCCGGCAGAGCGCCACCACCGTGGTCTTCATTGCGGCTAGGACATCTCTGGGAGGTTTGATTCTCTTTGCTTCTCATTTGGAGTTCCTCAGAGTCCCTTGAAGCTCATCGGCTTGGTGGTTTCGCGAATGGGGTACAGGACGCCCGAGAACGCCGCCATGCCGCCAGAGTGAGCCGCCGTGAGCTCGGTCACCATCGACAAGCCACCTCCGGCCATTCCCTGCCACAACAAGCTAGCACAACAAGTCTTGGTGAGCTCCTGTAATCTTACGATGTAGCTGGTTAGGCCCCGCAGGGCTCGCCGGAGTCGGAACGCGTCGCGCCGCCGCGGTTGACCGCCATAGCTGCCAGTGAGCTAGCCACCGAGTTGAAAAACCCCGTTGTAGCGCATAGGTCTGTTCGTCTGCTCATGGTCCGTACGCCGACGGTGTTCCCATCGCCGGAGAGGTCACTGGTGGGAGGCCGATGCGGGCAGCGCCGCCGTGCGCCACGGCCTGCGCATGGTTGAAGAAGGGGAAGGCCGTACTGGGCTGGCCCAGCTGTGTGGAGGGCACGTTGAGTGGGAGTGGGAGAGCCTGCGCCGGGCTGGGCCAAAGTGAGTCGGTCTGCTTTGCCAGCCCAAATTGATTTTATAAATTTTTCAAATTATGAAACAAGTGAATAGTACTGTATGTTGCTATTTTTGTAGGAAAATAATTACTACCCCAAAAATTATGAAATTAATTGGGAATCTTCTCTGTACTATTCTGAACAAGGGGAAAATATGAAATATAGAATTTGAGTACTTTGTGCAAGAGATAAAATTTCCTATTTTAATTCATAAATGTAACTTTTAGAATTTTTGTAGGATAAAATAATTATCCAAAAATCATGAAACTCGTTTTGGAACTATTTTAGACTAATGTCTATCTGTAGAAAAAATTTGGGCTCAATTGGAGAGAGTTTATTTAGTTATTATTTTATGCCCCATTAAACGATGAATAAAATAAATAGAAACCCTAATCATTTTTGGTTTTGGGTGACTTTCGGATTGATTGTTGTCCCTGGGTCATTAAATTGATGTAACAGAATCGCCTAAATCATATGGCCTATAGGCGCCTGTCATTGTCACTAATGACCTCTGACAGCTAGGCCCGTATCACAGATGATCTAGCAGGTCTTGCCAGGCTACATCAGCGCCCGTTTTCTCTAACAAGTTCCCATTGCGAAGCCATTACAGGATTACAACATTTCATAACAAAATACATCAGAGTAAAAGTGCGGAAAGATTACATAGTACTTAGGTTACAAACCAGTTGTCCAAATAGAATTTAAGTGCGGTTATTACAAACCATAATTAAAAGACGGTAGCAATGGAACAACGGTACAACATACTTAGATAAATGATAACAGGAACCCTGCCCACGGGTCCAACTTCACTCTTCCTCACTTCCTTCCTGAACAATGGTCACACAACAGGGAGCAAGACAAACCTCCGGCTGCTGATCTCCTGCAACAGGGGGTCAACAAGCCCTGAGTACTAGGGTACTCCGCAAGACTTACCCGACTAAAGAAAAATATGAAACTCAGGAATGTAGGCCGAGGAGAATCAAAGAAAGGCTTTAGCAAGAGTCAAAGCATTTTGCAGAAAAGAAGTTCTAACCTATTTTTAATATTTTAACTCAGTATTATTTTAATCATAATCCATAGTTCCGAATTCCGTCACATGTATTCTCATGCTCTTCAATTTATTATTCATTCTCAAAACATTCTAGTTCCGAACCACTTTTTAATTGTAGGTCAAAGGATCAAGTCTTCATATCCGAGGAGCAGCGACGATTCGAATCGATTAGTATCCAGCTGGGGATCCCTATCCACACTGCATATGTAGCACCTAAACTTGCATATGCCAACCCCGTCTACCACGGCTTTTCCAAAACCTGAACGGGTCCTGCACCACCCGAGAGCACAGTACTCCTCTCCTATCCAGGCACGCCGACCATGAGGGTACACGCTACTCTCGCCATCTCTCCACTCCCAGTGGGTGGTTGTCGGTTCGAGTAGTAGAGCCACCGGAGTCAGGGCTTCCCGTAGTATGTTGCTAGTTGCAAAATCTCGATCACAGCAGGCCTACAACGAATGGTCCCTAATTCCTTTTTCCATCGGAGACATTGCATTGGGACTCTAACCCAAGTACAAGTAACCGCACGGTTTTTAAATCCCTTTTCCGCCGCTGGTCAAGCATTGGGACTCTAACACAAATATGCAACCGCCGAACGGAAAATCCCTTTCCGTCGGTAACGATGCATTGGGACTGCAATCCAAGTGCACCATCACCGAACGGACTCATATCCCTTTTCCTTTCTCATTATTTATTAATAGTTTACCACATAAGTCAAAAAATAGCATTTTATGCAAGTATAATTTAATTAAGCAGGGCTAAGCATTTTTAACATTTTCATTTTAAATCAGGTTTCAAGGGGAATATATCAAGGCAGGTAATGCAGCAAGTTAGGTGACAATCAACTCCTATCGACTTAATGCAATATTTTAACTAAATTTATAAATATTTTATAAATCACAAGGAGGATGCACCGGGGCTTGCCTTGGATTGCGTAGAGTCGGATCGGGATCAGTCCTTCAAATGTCAAACCCCTGGACCACCTCCGGAGTCACCTCCTCCGCAGTAGCCTCAATCTTGACTTCCTCGTTCCCGAGCACTACACGTGTGCAATGATGCATGCTTAACATGATGCAGATGATATGGAATACAAAGTACCATAATAAATAATACAAAGTCTTGAGTACAACTTTCCTTCACGGTAAAGTTGCAAAACAGTTTTCATAAAGTAAAACGGTGTTTATGTATTTCATTTTTTTGACCATTTTAACAGTCATAGAAAGCCGCTACACAGCTTTATTACAACTACCTAGTGACAACCTTCCTTTTGCCAAGGATCACCATAGTGAAAGATCCATGGACACAATCAATCCAAAAATCACACAAAACTAAAGGGATTAATGTTTCTATCCATTTTATTATCCAATTAATCAAACATTTAATTAACAGATCATCAAACTGTTTCCCTTTGAGCCCAAACTTAACCAACCGATAGGCCTTACCCTAAAACAGTGCCACAACAAATTTTATGATTTTTGGATTAACCCAGAATTTATTAAAATTCATCAAAGTTACATTTATTAATTAAAAGACATATTTTTAGTTCTCGCAGAATCTGTTCAAATTCATTATTTAGTATTTTTCATGCATTCTGCACATCACAGAGGACTCACACAAAAATTTTTATGATTTTTAGAGCAATACATTTATTCCTACAAAAATAATAATATTCATTACTATCCTCAATAATTCATTCAGAAAATCTATTTTATTCCAAGGAAAAATGAAAAACAATTTCAGCCCAAGTCGGCCCACGACGGAACGGACCGGCCCACACCGGCCTGCCTACACGCGCGCTGGCGCTTTTGCAAAAGAGACCTCGGAAGATCCGGCTCTCACTCCGCGGTCCAGACCTTACTATTCACATGAGTCTTCTGCTATTCGCTTAACCCCCTGCCTCCTGTCAAATTTATGCGCTCAGGCCCATGACTCGCCTCACCCGCGCTGAATGACGACCCGCCGGTGTTTGACCGGCTCGAGCTCGACGCCGGCAAGCCCGTAGGCCAAACTAAGGGCACCTTCATGACCTACCCATCATAGCGCACCTACTGGCCTAGATAGGCGGCAACTAGTAGACAAGTTCATGCACAGCAGCGGCTAGGGCGGCTCGGCCACAAACGTTGGCCGACGGTTAGCCGTGCGCGGGCACGACTGGCATGGTAGCGTTAAGTACAAGACCCTAGGGGCGACCAGGAGCTCACCACGGTACTAGACCGATAGTTGGGCGGAGCAGAGTTGGTGCGGAGTGACGGCTTGACGTCGAGCAGTCCCGCGGCGGCGTTCACCGACAATACCCTCCCTGTTCCGGCGAGCCTAGGACACCAAACGAAAACACGCCACAAGCATGAGTAACCATGAAGTATACCGGAGCTGGAACATGCAAACCCAAGGTCCAGAGCTCACTCGGGGAGCCTGGACGCAATGACGAAGCTCGCAGCAGCGCTCTGCCCACCTGCGAGGACGACGACGAGTGTTCCGGCCTGAACAGGGCTCTACGGCTCGCGCAAATGGACTCAACCGAGGCGCAAGAGAATGGAGGGACTATCAATAAGAGGAATTTGGTGGTGGCGATTTGGTGGCAGTGAATTTGGTCGGAGACCGGGAGGGGTCACCGGCGGCCGAGAGGGAGAGTAGGGAGGGAAAACAGACGACCGTCGGCTTAATACTGCGGGAGAAGAGGGGAACAAGGGGAGACAAGTACCCGAGACCCCCACGACTCTAACAGTGCCGGCGACAAGCCCCGGCCAGCCTGGGCGGCAGCGCCGTGTGGCAGCATGCGCACGCCTGTGCACTAGCAGGGGCAGGGGCGTTGCCCTGTGCCGAGCACTGTAACTCCATGTGCCCCCTTTCTACTGTTTTTAGGCAATTACTCCTCAATCTGTGTAACATTCAAATTTCTGCCAATACAAAAGTTGTAGTACATTTTATTCTGAGCAACTTTGGTTTTTGAACCAAATTCAGATTCTGAATAGTTTTGAAGTTATGTGAAAGGGGGTAAATTTGAAATTTAAATCCCATTTGCAGTTCAATCAAACTCTCCAAATTTCTCTCAACAACCTGAAAATCTGTAAAAATAAAAGTTGTTCTACTTATTGAGCTCTACAACTTCCATTAAGAAAGTTTGCTGAGATTCTTGACAGTTTTGAAATTAGTATTTCAAATTTGAATTTCAAAGTAGTAATTAGGGTTTAATTCAAATTTCTATTTAAGAACTTCAAAATTACCCAAAATAAAAGTTGCCTCATTTTAAAAGATCTATAACTTCTATCAAGGGACCAACACCAAAATCCTTTTAGTTTTTGAATTAGGGTTTTGGAGTCCCATTTAGGGTTTAAATTAATTTTTCCTTTTTATTTCCAAATTAACTCTAAATACACAATCAATCAACATTTTCATATCAAATCACTCTACGATCCCATAAGCACAATCATATGCAAGAATTAAACTTATTTTAATTAATGCACCGTAATAGGGTTTTATGCAGGATGATTAGCAGCTAATGATGATGACATGGCAGGTTTAATTAACCGTAACACCAGAGGTGTTACAGCCCTTCCCCCTTAAAGAAATCACATCGAGAGATTTGATACACGATTAATACTCAAGGCTAAATAATGGAAAAGAAAATATATCAAGTAAACCTAGTCCAAACGTGACCATAAAACAACTAGAAGAATTTACTTATTACATAACCAGAACTTTTTACATCTACAAGTAGCAGAGAATTCGGGGAAGTTCTCGGTGAGGTAGTCTTCGGATTTCTAGGTAGCTTCATCCTCTAAATGCCCGCTCATGGAATCTTGTACCATCTAGTGGTGGTTCTTTGAGTAACGTGATCCTTTCGATCCAGTACTCAAATTGGATACTCAGAGTATGTCAGATCTGGTTCGAGGTCCACTCCTTCAACGTCAACGACTTGATCAGGCACCCGAAGACACTTCTTGAGTTGTGACACATGGAATACATTGTGTACAGCAAGAGGTAGTCTGGCAATCTCAATTTATAGGCCACTTTTCCATGGCGTGCCACGATCTGAAGTGGTCCGATGTTTCGAGGGGCTAACTTGCCTTTGACTCCGAACCAGCTAATTCCCTTCATTGGTGAAACCTTGAGATAGACATAATTTCCTGTCTTGAATGCTAAGGGCCGACGCCTTCGATCTGCGTAGCTTTTCTGTCGTGACTGAGCTACCTTCAAGTTGTTTTGTATTTGCCTAACCTTCTCCTCAGTTTCTTCTACTAAATCAACGCCAAAGAACCATCTCTCTCCAGGCTCAGACCAATTCAGTGGAGTTCGACACCTACGACCATACACAGCTTCGAATGGTGCCATCTTGATGCTCTCTTGATAACTATTATTGTATGAGAATTCTGCTAGTGCCAAACATTCATCCCATGTGTCTGTGTATGTGATTGCACACGCCCTCAACATGTCCTCTAGAACTTGGTTGACTCTCTCAGTCTGATCGTCAGCCTGTGGATGGTAAGCGAGCTTTGTTCCTAGTGACTTATGGAAAGCCCTCAAAAAATTCAAGATGAATTGAGAACCTCGATCTTAGACAATGGTCTTTGGCACCCCATGAAGCTTCATTAGATTTTCTATATACAACTTTGCATAAGTCACGGCCGTATATATGGTTTTGACTAGTATTATGTGTGCCTGCTTAGTGAGATGGTCCACAACAACCCAGATTGAATTAAAACCTCTTGCAGTCTTGGGCAAACCTGTGATGAAATCCATGCTAATATCTTCCCATTTCCACGCAAGGACAAGCAATGGTTGAAGTTCCCCGGCGGTTTTCATATGCACCGCTTTCACTTTCTGACAGGTATCACACCTGGCTACATACCGAGCAATTTCTATCTTCATCTTAGTCCACCAGAATTCTTGTTTCAAATCCTGGTACATCTTATTACTTCCTAGATGAATAGAGAATCTTGTTAAATGTGCTTCATCAAGGATCTTTTGATGTAACTCAGGTACTTTTGGAACTACCAGGCGATCCTTGAACCATACGACACCTTCATCATCAATTCTGAAACAGTCTGCCTTGTCGGCTTGGACTTTCTCTTTGATGTGCTTGATACCTTTGCTTTCTTTCTGAGCAGCAATGATCTCATCTCTAATGGTTTTCTCAATGCTAATGTGGTTCAAGCTGCCACGTTCGACCATTTCTATACCTAACTTCTCTAGCTCATAACACAAAGAAAGATCTCGGGGCTTCACAGCCAGACAGTTACAATGAACCTTGCGACTGAGTGCATCGGCGACCACATTCGCCTTACCAGGGTGATAATGCACTTCAATATCATAATATTTGATCAACTCAAGCCATCTTCTTTGTCTCATGTTCAACTCTTCTTGAGTAAAAATGTATTTTAGGCTCTTGTGATCGGGGTAAATATTGCAAATACTACCCAGCAGATAATGTCGCCAGATCTTCAATGCATGCACAACAGCGGCCAATTCTAGATCATGAGTGGGGCAATTTTCCTCATGGCGCTTAAGTTTCCACGAAGCATAAGCAATAACTCAGCCCTCTTGCATCAAGATGCAACCTAGACCGGTACCAGAAGCATCATAGTACACATCAAATGGCTTTTCAATGTCAGGTTGAGCCAGGACTGGTGCAGTGGTCAACAACTCCTTCAGTGTTTGGAATGCCTTCTCATAGTCAGGGGACCAGACAAACTTAACCTGATTCTTCAACAGCTCAATAATGGGCTTGGATATCTTGGAGAAATCCGGAATGAAACGACGGTAGTATCCCGCCATCCCCATGAAACTACGGACTTGATGTACTGTGGTTGGCGGCTTCCAGTTCAAGATGTCTTCTACCTTTCGTGGATCAAATGACACACCTTCGGCTGACAGGATATGTCCCAGGAATGGTATTCTATCCAGCCAGAACTCACACTGCTGAACTTGGCATAAAGTTGATGTTCTGTCAAACGAGTCAAAACAACACAGAGGTGATTGGCATGTTCTTTGAGGGTTTTGGAATAGACTAAGATATCGTCGATGAATACGACCACAAACTTATCGAGCTCCGGTATGAAAACGGAGTTCATGAGGTACGTGAAATAGACAGGGGCATTGGTTAGACCAAAAGACATGACTAGGTATTCATATAGGCCATATCTGGTAGTGAAGGCTGTTTTTGGAATGTCTTCAGGACGGATTTTTATTTGGTGGTAGCCTGACCTAAGATCAATTTTCGAAAACACTTTGGCCCCAGCAAGTTGGTCAAAGAGTAGGTCAATACGAGGCAAGGGATACTTGTTTTTGATGGTTACCTCGTGTTGACGGTGGATAACGTCAACTTTTATTAGAACTTTAGACATGAAAGGACACATGAATACACACTAGTCTAGGGTTTTAACTAACAATTTCCACGAGTTTTGCATGTTCTGTATTTTTTAGGGGCTATACCAGAAAAGCGTAAAAGAGGGGTTAAAGATCATAAAAGACACAAAACTTAACCGCCAAGGAAACATCATCACGAAGACCCTGGAAGTATCTAGAACACACCCGAACAACCGGGGCCCCGGATCCCACAAAGTGGGGCCGGCCGGCGCCCCCTACTGGACTGTGGGCCTCGCCTTTTGGAATCTTCCTTCCACGCTTCCTTGGCACCCAAGTAAAGCATCCGTACGTTGATCTAAGGTCGGTTTGATCCGACGGTGCATATAACATGAGACGCGGATCAATGACGTGGTGGTTCCTTGGCCCCTACTCTACCTCAGCCTATATAATGATACCCCAGGCCCCCCTCCAGAAGGCTTTCTACACCCCGGTGCTTCATATTCTCTACATAAATTAGGGTTAGGGTCCTAGTTGATCTAGTTCTAGTTCATCTAGTTCTAGTTCATCAAGTTGTAGCAGTTAGGAGAGACTAGTTCATCTAGATCTAGTCTTGTTTAGAGATTAGAGAGATAGAGTAGGAGAGTAGAGATTCTGGAGAAGTTTTGGCTTGTTGGCGCTTCTTCGTGGCTGTATTCTTCTGGATTCAGCTTCCTCGCCCGGAGCTGCGTTCTGAGGTACTTTTGTATTCAACTTCTAATTCAAGTAAGCATTTGTTCTTATTCGTTCTTAAGTTTGCAACTCATATTGAGTGCTTTAATCTTGGTCATTACTTGATTGAAGTAGTATTTCGTAGTGTAGGCATGGTTCCTAGGCTAGGTTTACTTGTGAATGTCCTCTGATTGGCCGGATAGTGGTAGATCACGTAGGTAACATCTGCGTTGAGTCCTCTGTAGTCCACTTTCCGTTGATAGGATCGATGGGTGTATAAGTGTTTGGTAGGAGGAAACTCTGATTTCCACTCTTATTCATTTCACTACCCAGTTAGAACAATATTATTCAAAGCTTACCGGTTGTTGGAACTAGATAATCATTAGCTATTTCCTCTTTCTTGATATTATCTAGCCTAATTGTAGGGTTAAGTCATCGGCTTGGTCATTATCATCTACTGTTCCTTGTGGATACGATATCTAAAACCTCCGGGTGAAATGTGACCGCGGTATTATATCTGTGCGCTTGCGGATAATCTGAATACAATCTTATTTAAGTAGAGTGCAGTTAATTTATACTAACAAGCATTTCTGGCGCCGTTGCCGGGGAACGGTTTGCTGATTTTGAATGAGTTTAGCTTAATCTTGTATTATACTTTTATCTTTTCTATTTTATCACTACCTTTTCATCATTTTATATTTATCCTTATGGATGCTTTAAATTCCACGCCTATCTATTTATTTGGCATGCGCAAAAGCTTCGGGCCACCAAAATCTGTAGAACCTATCATAACACCTGGCTATGAGCTACGCCCATGTCTAATTAATATGATTCGGAATAAACTCTTCTCGGGAGAAGAAAACAAAAAACCATACTTACACCTACGAGAATCCGAGCAGACCTGTGCATGCTTGCACATTGCTGGCATGTCTGATAAGACTTTAAGGTGGAAGCTTTTTCCGTTCTCTTTGATCGGAAGAGCTAAACGTTGGTATAATCGAGCTGTAGGAAGTATGCAAGGGGATTGGGAAACTTTATGCTCTGAATTTTGTTTATATTTCTTTCCCATCCATAGAGTAGTTGACCTTCGAAAATAGGTTCTAACTTTTAGGCAACTAGAGCAAGAATCTCTTAGTACATCATGGGATCGTTTTAATGAACTTGTTACATCTAGCCCTGACCTTGGTTTTCCGGACCCCATACTTATTCAACATTTTTATTTGGGTCTTACCAAGAACTCTAGGGAATCCCTTGATTTATCCTCTGGAGGAGCCTTTCCTTATTTGCCTATAAGTAAAGCAAGAGCAACGATTAACAAGGTTGCTCAAGCTAATTCTGAGCTCCCCGAGGAAGAGAAGGAATCATACCCCGAACAAGTAGAGGATGTTTTGGTAGCTAAAACAAAATCACTCCAATCCCAAGATTTAGCTTTCAATCCTAAACCGTCGAAACCCCACTATGATGATTTAGACTTCCAATTAGCTAAGATGCTCATAAATCAATGTAAATCAGATCTTCTTAGAAGAGCATCTTGGAAAAATTGTCATCAACTTCCTTCCCCCCTGAAAGATATTGGGAAGAATGCAAGGATGGCATGTCTAGTGATGCCATAGAAGGAGAGCCAAGCCACATAGGAATCAATTCAACCTTCTCCCCTTCTATGCCCACATTAAATGTCTCATCTGAACCCATCTCTAAACTCATCCTTGACCCCGATGATCCTTTCTTATGCTCTCTCTCTCCTAAGTCTCATAATGACCCTAAGATCCCATTAAGACATCCCAAGAATAGGAGTCATGAAGATTTTTGGAATGACCAAGAAGAGCTACGACAATGGCAGGAATGCATAGAACATATTAGAAACACATACGCTATTGTTAAAGAATGGATGGAAGAGGACAAAGCCCTAGCATCTAAACTTGGTCTAGATTCAAATGGTGAGCTTAAATCAATTTCTGTAGTAAACATGACTCATCCAAGTTTAGAGAAAGCCTTAGATGAGACCAAACGTAAAGACACCAATCCATGGGAAATCCAAGAAAATAAAACATCCAATGAATGTCGTAGACATGAAATAATAGAAACAAACTTGTTGCCTTTAGACACCCATGAAGAAACACCCTTGGAGTTTGAAAAGGGAGATCATATCGATGAGCATGGGAATTACTTCATTAACACCTCATCGAATCCATGCTCATATGAGAAATCTCCTGGATCAGTTGGTCTCTTTAACATTATCGCACACGAGATCTTCAACCCCCTCATTCTACCTGTTCAGAAATTTATTGAAAGGGTGGTTGTAGATGTATATGTTTATCATAAATATTGTAGATCTCGTTGTGATCTTGATATAGGTGCACAAAGACTGGTATTCTAGAGGAAACCACCCTATGAACGAAGGTTTCCCAAGAACGACTTTGTGTCCCAAAATAACCACTCTTGAAAAATGAATTGAGCTTGCACCTTTAATTTTACTATAATGCCCTTTTGAATTGAGCATAGAATTAAAATTATAAAAATATTCCCTTGGGTATTTTTGTCGCTAACCATTTCAGGTTTGAAGTAGAAGAGTAACAATGCAAGGTATATCCAACCAATCATTATGTAATATTGAATTATATCCATCTAAGCTTAACTTTGCTTTGCAAAATTCCAGCTTGGGGGAATGGGCTTAATTAGAAAATCTTATGTTGCTAGTATTGGTTGTCTCTACCTTTCTAATCCATGTTCAATTGTTCGCCTTTTCGTCTCTAAATGAATTAATCTCTATAAGTGCTTTCATATCACCTTTGTTTGCCATAGTAAGATTTGGTTTGGAAGTACTGCAAATACTTCCATTGGCATTTAAATTGAGCGTGGTGCTCAGGTTAAAAACGCCTTCCTTAATTAAAACTAGACATGGAGTTTGGTTTGGTTATTGAACTAGAAATTGCTGTAGTAGACATTGGATATTTTGTCGGACTAACCCCTGCAGGAAACTTTCACAATTAACTTGGGTAAGTCATGAGATAAATTTCAAATCAGAGATGAGACAGGGCACATGCTGAACTTCAATAACTTTGCAGAGGAAGACATAGCTCATTCATCATGAATAGAAGAACTGTGACTATTAATGATTCATTCACTTTATCTTCTGATGCAAGTTACTTGAACTCAAGCCATGCCAGAACATGATCTATGCTAACATAATATCAACCCTATCTTCTTAGTAGCATAGATGGAACGTGATTCTGGACAAACAACCTATGTTCCAAAATTGTACATTCCTTCGGGTATGTGTTGTCCACTAATCTGTTGCAGGCATAATAATGAATGGACTGACAACGTGTCATAAGATCAAAGAATCAAAAGATGGCAAAGAGGATAAGCAACAAAGGAGACAAGATGCTCATGAACAACTCAAGATGCAAGAGAAGGAAAGGACCACCAGTCATCTACCCTTCATTACTTAGTGCCATCACGCTCCAATAATGAAGGTAATATTTTAAGGTAAGCGGTCACTATTTTCCTCTTGATCTTGGTATGCACATAAATGAAGATGCAAACATGTTAGAGTTACAGCTTTAATTGATTAACTTAATTAACTCAACATGCTTTGTCCTTTAAGATTGTTCATGGCACCATTCTTTTGATCTCAGTCTTAACCAAATGTGCTAAAACATTGTATTCTATATTTGGAAGATGATAGTCATACTCATATGAAAATTTATATAGAGATAGACAACCCTTCCATTGATTAAGCAATTTAAATCTTTTCCACCATATGAACTTAAATGCAACATAAATGCTTAATCTTCTAATCTTACCACTCATGTCATAAGTAAACAAATTATGCAACACCAATTTCGTCTTGTTCAATGTGCCTAAGGCTAGAGAAGAATAAATAAAGAAATAGATTTGGTTCTGTTGGTGTTTTTCCACCAACAGAGCCCATGCACTTGATCTCTACCTTGGTTTTGCAAACAGGACAACACTTCGAGCAAAGTTTGTCAATTCCCAAAATTCCACAAGTGGAAGTTCTGTGAACATGCACACTGAGCAAGATGCTGCCAGATCTAACTATTAATGCTCTACTCCGATCTGCTGACCAAACAAAAGATAAAAGTGACATCATCATCACAAGGGGTGCAACCATCAAGACCTCCATCTCTAAAACAGAGAGATACACAAGAGTGAAAAAAAAGTCCTAACGGTAGACTTTAAATCCAGCACCTTTGCCATAAGGTAATATGGTAGTTATCTAATTAATTAGTATTTCTATCTACATTAGTAATTTTACTTCAGCATATTCATCTTTATGCATATCAAAAGAAAAAAAATCTTTATTGTCTTATTTACTGCATCACAAAATATTAAAGCCCCACGTGAATAAACTTATGGTAACCCTGTAGGAGTATTTACTGTGGTGGCATAAAAAAATGATAATAGCATCTATATTTACTTTCTTGCATTATGAAAATCCTAAGCCCATGAGAATAAATATTCTCAGTGGTGGCATAAAAATAAAATATATATCATGCATACATATTTACTTTTCTACATAAGAAAATCAGAAAATCCTAAAAAGAATCCTGCTAGAATCTATCAATTGAAATCAACTCAAAAGAATAATCAATTACTTATTGGCTGATCGCTAACCCCTTATCACATTCAAGCCTTGAGTTTTGTTTTTCTTGTTGGAGTATAATTATGCAGGATAACACTATGTGTGAGGAGTGAGTTCATCAGTGGAGCCCACTAGGACTACTGCTAACAAGCTTGCTCTAAAGACCATCAACACAAGTATTGCAAACATCTAGCTTGGGGGAGGAGCATCCCCTAGTTATCAGGTAACTATACCTATGCGATTATCGAGTCTGTTTTATAAAGTCATAAAATACCAAAAATATGTGAGCACCTGAAGGTTCACAATAGTATCATAAGAATATCTAAAAATACCAAAAATATGTGGGCACATGAAGGTCCACACTTTTTAGAAAAAACCAAAAACATGTGGGCACATGAAGGTCCACACTCTTAGAGAAGTTTCCTAATTGGGTAAAGAAGCTTAAAGTTCTGCTGGAAATATAAAATCAATCACTTATCATGGAGTGGTACTAAACCTAACCCCTCTCCATGAGATTTGGTATTTTTGTTGGCAATTGGGTTTCACAGGAAAATACAAGATCAAAGAGCTAGTCAACCTGATGCCCTTACACTGTCGATACACCTGCTCCCAGAAGGATCACTCAATTTGCAACATCAAAGACCCTGTCAAACGTCAAGCTTGGGGGAGGGCACCCTCCATTTAAAATCCAGCTAAGTATAAGTTTCCCACCTTATTATTATTGTACCATATCGCTTTTTCGTGTGAGTTAGCTAGTAAGATAAAATTTGAAAACCAAATAAATACTTAGCTATATATTAGAGTGGTCTTAGAGTGTGTCTATAGTCAGTCTAGGTTAGAGTCAAATAAAAACTGGAGAACATTAAAATTTTATCTTGGAGATGATGAATAGTTGCTCTGCCGTAATTCCTTTCAAGTGTCTAGTTTTCAACCTTAAATTCTCCCGAGTTTTGGATACTACTATTTTGGCTTAAGAATTTACTCTGAACCTGAAACTTGTGGAGGCATATGCTTGAGCTAAGTCTAGGTGATTGATTGATATGATACATGAAGGTTGAGCTGCTATTTATCTTATACCTAGCAATACTAAGTTCTAGAGATTTATTTTAAATTTAAAATCTTACATGATGAGCTGTTGTATGACAAAGTGTAAATTCCTACCAAAGCCATATATGATACATTTAGAGATAGGAAAACCTTTGCACATTTATGCTTCTTGCTTTGCATTGAGTTTAGTCAACCTTTGTTGTATACCTTATGAGAGTCTTGTCATGCTTTTAAAATCAAGATCACTTACACACTCCACCCACATATGCATTACTCCTACTCTGTGAGTAAGCGCAATCATTTTCCACTTCCAACCAGATCCACCTTAAAAATGTTTTTCTCCTACACCGGGAGTAAACACCCAAAAATATACCCTATAGGACAGCCCCTGTTTAATTGCTCTAAGTTTTTATCATTATCTCTCCAATTATTTATATTCAAAGGATGCATGTAGCTATGCAAAAGTATTGAAAAAAAGAAAAAAAGAAAATGGAGTAAAAGATGGACAAGTGTCCCAGCAATTAAAACAATGGGTACTGAGATGCCCGCCTTCCCTGAAAAAAGAGAGAGAAAGAAAAGAAGAAAAAGGAAATAAAGATAGCCCATGTTTTCCCAAAAAGTTCTAAGTTCCATGAGAGAGATCTATTTTTAAAGAGCAAAAGTAGAATTAGGATTAGCCACTTTATATACACCTATCCACCATATTCGATACACATGCATATCTTGGTTTGATTGTATGACTTGACTCTCTGTGGATCCATTGTTTGACTTTACAATATATGAATTGCAAGTATGCTCATCTTCGTTATTGCCACTCCTATAAGCTCCACTATAATCCTTAGTTGTAGGAAGGCATAACATCATTAATGCCTTAGTGAGATCCATAAATACCACATACATTAAGAGACTTGAGGGTGTCATACAATTAAGCTCTGAGTTTTATTTTGAAAACTTGCAAAACTTCGGAATATTGGTACTATGAAGAATTTGAGACATAGTGCTTGACTTGATTGTTCTATCTTTCAATTGCTCAAGACTTATGCAAAAGCTGAGAAGCTCCATAGTTAAAGGTATAATGGGTAAGTTTGAAAGTTAGAGCAGTTTTGTCTAATCCGGAGGAGAATTTCTGTTTGAAAGCACGTGTACTTGGAAGGCATGAAAGCATTGTAGCAACTCCTGATCCAAATATAATGGTAAATTAGGCTTAGTTTGTTTGCCAAGGGACTGGCAAACAGGTAAGTT
Source organism: Eremochloa ophiuroides (assembly GCA_038502445.1). Classification (NCBI taxonomy): domain Eukaryota; kingdom Viridiplantae; phylum Streptophyta; class Magnoliopsida; order Poales; family Poaceae; genus Eremochloa; species Eremochloa ophiuroides. Next base: position 53,462,413 of record JAHLJS010000001.1, read on the forward strand.
GGGGGTGTTGTTGACGGTGGATAACATCAACTTTTATTAGAACTTTAGACACGAAAGGACACACGAATACACACTAGTCTAGGGTTTTAACTGACAATTTCCATGTGTTTTGCATGTTCTGTATTTTTCAGGGGCTATTCCAAAAAAGCGTAAAAGAGGGGTTAAAGAGCATAAAAGACACGAAACTTAACCGCCAAGGAAACATCATCACGAAGACCCTGGAAGGATCTAGAACACACCCGAACAACCGGGGCCCCGGATCCCACAAAGTAGGGCCGGCCGGCGCCCCCCAGCTGGACTGTGGGCCCCGCCTGCTGGAATCTTCCTTCCACACTTCCTTGGCACCCAAGTAAAGCATCCCTACGTTGATCTAAGGTCAGTTTGATCCGACGGTGCATATAACATGAGACACAGATCGATGACGTGGTGGTTCCTTGCCCCCTACTCCACCTCGGCCTATATAATGATGCCCCAGGCCCCCTCCAGAAGGCATTCTACACCCTGGTGCTTCATATTCTCTACATAAATTAGGGTTAGGGTCCCTCTAGTTGATCTAGTTCTAGTTCATCAAGTTCTAGTTCATCTAGTTGTAGCAGTTAGGAGAGACTAGTTCATCTAGATCTAGTCTTGTTTAGAGATTAGAGAGATAGAGTAGGAGAGTAGAGATTCTGGAGGAGTTCCGGCCTATTGGTGCTTCTTCGTGGCTGTATTCTTCTAGATTCAGCTTCCTCGCCCGGAGCTGCGTTCTGAGGTACTTTTGTATTCAACTTCTAATTCAAGTAAGCATTTGTTCTTATTCGTTCTTAAGTTTGCAACTCATATGGAGTGCTTTGATCTTTGTCATTACTTTATTGAAGTAGTATTTCGTAGTGTAGGCGTGGTGCCTAGGCTCGGTTTACTTGTGAATTTCCCCTGATTGGCCGGATAGTGGTAGATCACGTAGGTGACAGCTGCGTTGAGTCCTCTGTAGTCCACTTCCTGTTGACAGGATCGATAGGTGTATAAGTGTTTGGTAGGAGGGAACTCCGATTTCCACTCTTATTCGTTTCACTGCCCAGTTAGAACAATATTATTCAAAGCTTACCGGTTGTTGGAACTAGATAATCATTAGCTATTTCCTCTTTCTTGATATTATCTAGCCTAATTGTTGGGTTAAGTCATCGGCTTGGTCATTATCACCTACTGTTCCTTGTGGATACGATATTTAAAACCTCCGGGTGAAATGTGACAGTGGTATTATATCTGTGCGCTTGCGGATAATCTGAATACAATCTTATTTAAGTAGAGTGCAGTTAATTTATACCAACACCTCGTTGAGTGGGCGATAATCGACACAATGTCTGAGGATGTGGTCTTTATTTTTCACAAAAATAGCAGGACAACCCCATGGAGAGGATCTAGGTCTAATGAAACCCTTATCTAATAGATCTTGCAACTAAATCTTGAGTTCTGCCAATTCTTTGGGAGGCATCCTATAGGCTCTACGGGATATGGGCGTTGTTCCAGGCTTCAACTCAATAGCAAACTTCACTTCACGATCAGGAGGTAAACCAGGCAGTTCATCAGGAAATACATCTGGAAACTCACAGACTACTAGAATGTCCCGTATCTCTTTGACTGAGATGGCACATAACCTTTTAACCTTTCTCTGAGGAATTGGAAGTTGAATGAGAAGCTGAGACTGACTACCAGGTAGGTTCACTCTTATAGTCCTATTCAGCACGTCTATAATAGCCCTGTGCTGATACATCCAATTCATGCCTAGGATCACATCTATGTCTTAGTCCTTGAGCACTATCATAGTGGTAGGGAATATATGCCCGCCCAGTTCTATAGGTACCCGATGTACTACTTTCTTAGTACTTATACGCCCCCCGGGCGACTGTATAAGGAAATTTTCCTGTATTTCCCCAATTGGAATCTCATGCTTGACGACAAATGTGCGATTGATGAATGGATGATATGCACCAAAATCAAAAAGCATAATTGCAGGATGACTTGCAACAGGGAACCTACCCAACATGATGGGTTCTCCCTCGGGAATATCACCAACTTGAGTATAATAGACCTGACCTGCTTTCTTCACCACCTTGCCCTTCTGAGCATGCTGCTGATGACCTCGGTGCTGAACTTGCTGCTGCTGGCCACCAGGAGCCCTTTGTGCATTCTGGTTGTACTGCTTCGGGAACGGGCAATTACCATACCAATGTCCCACTTTGCCACAGTTCTAACATGGGTGGTTATAGTTTGACTGAGAAGTGGTGATACGAATGCCAGGGGCATTCGGCTGAGTGGTATTTTGTTTGTTGGAGGTGTGGGAGGTTGCAGCAGTTCGAACTATGACCTGCTGATGGGGATAGGGTGGACGAGAGTGGTGAGTGGGGTGGTAGATGATTTTCTGACGCTTCTGACTGCTAGAAAACCCAACCTTCTTCTTCTTCTTCTTCTCATCTTGGTGCTTACGGTTGCTTTCCTCAAAAGCTATAGCAATGTTGACAGCCTCATGATAGGAGCAGTGCAGGTTGTTGGACAAACTTCTTTGAATCTTGTAGTTCAGACCCCAGACAAAGCAGTCCCTCTTCTTTTGATCGGTGTTGGTATGCTCAGGGGCATACTGTGACAGGTTATTGAACTGACCAACGTACTACATGACAGTGGATTCTTTCTGTTGCAGGGCCAGGAATTGATCCAGCTTGATCTTCATTACACCCGCAGGGATGTAATGAGCACGGAAAGTGTTGACATCTACTAACATCGCCAAATATATAACTTTTAATGCGAGAGGCGAGATTAGAAGATGAATGGTAATTAATTAACTTGTCATTAGCAACTAGCCACTTTTCTATTACCAACATTCTTATGCAAGAACTAAGTTGCCATCCCTAATTAATAATGCTAAGAATAAATAAAGGTTTTATATATTAATCTATGTGACTAGGTAGAAATAAATATAAATATAAAATAAGATCAGTTCTGCAAGCGAACAGATAATTATACAATTGTAGCATTTTACCTAGGAAGTTCTACCAGGTTGTCGATTTACATTTATACCACTAGGAAGGACTAGGTTAAACTTTAATCTATTATATTGATAATGATGGTATACAATGGATAAGTGACATTACCGATGTCATTTACTCTACTCATAATAGGTAGAGGTCACAAGATAAATAAAGATAAAGGTGATAAGTATGATCAAGCATCAAAAATAAAAGATAATCATCAGAGCACTCTCTAGTCATAGTAATAGCTAGCCAATGGATAAACTAAGGAATTAATATCAAAGGTAATTCTATAACTACATCATTGAATAACTCTAATTAGTGCAATTACATCTAGCAATCATTGTTAGACTAATCCTATATCATAATCACATGCAAAGGGCATCATCTAGGAGGGATGTGAAGCGAAGTCATCATCCAACTTCGCGACCGTGCCTGCTGGCCTACATACGGGGGTGGACTACAGAGGACTCAACACAGCTATCACCTACGTGATCTACCACATGACCCAGCACATCAGGGTGCACTCGCAGATAAACAAAATACCTAGACACCACGTCTACATATTGTTCATCATCTATCCATCGTCCGCATGAATAAACGCTATACGAGCAATTACATGAATTCAATAAGATCAAACCAACTATACTAGAATATAATCAAAGTAGACAAAGACTATTGTAATCAAGAACATATAAACTATTAAGAACAATATTTCCCTAACCATAATGAAGAATACCATAATAGAGAAAGAACTAGAATTATACTGAACTCCGCGCTCCAGATAGACGCCGGGGCTCCAGATCCGCCGAAGAACTAGAACTCCTCTACTTCTAATCTAACTAGGCTAGAACTATGAACTAGGAGGCTCTTGATGAACTAGGAGGCTCTTGATGGCTTGAGGAATTGATGCCTTGAATGAATGATGGAATTCCCCTTCCAGGGGGGTCTGCCCCTCTATTTACAGCCCGGTGGGATGCACGTATGCCGTAGGATCAAACCGACTTGAAACAAGGGCCCAGATGACTACTCAAAGGTGGTAGAAGAAGACTCCAGAAGGTGGGCCGAAAACCTAAGGGGGCGCCAGCCGGCCCCACCCTGGCGCCGGCCGGTCCTACCTGGTGGGGTTCGGGCCCCGGTCGCATCGGGTGTGTTCTTGACTCTTTCAGGGTCTTCATGATGATGTTTCCTTGGCGGTTAAGTTTCGTGGTAATTATGCTCTTTAACCCTTCTTTTATGCTTTTCTAAAATAGCCCCTTGAAAATACAGAACATGCAAAACTCGTGGAAACTGTCAGTTAAAACCCTAGACTAGTGTGTATTCATGTAGCCTTTGGTGTCTAAAGTTCTAATAAAAGTTGATGTTATCCACCATCAACAACACCCCCAAGCTTACCTGTTTGCCAGTCCCTTGGCAAACAAACTAAACCTAATTACTGATGTAATTGGATCAGGAGTTGCTACAATATTTTCATACTTTCCAAGTACACATGCTTTAAACATAGATTCTCCTCCGGATTAGACAAAACTGCTCTAACTTTTAAACTTACCCATTTTACCTTTAACTATGTGGCTTTACAGTTCTTGCCTCAGTCTTGAGTAATTGAAAGAAAGAACAATCAAGTCATGCACTATGTAGCAAATTCTTCACAGTACCAATATTCCGGAGTTTTGCAAGTTTTCAAAATAAAACTCAGAGCTGAATTGTATGATACCTTCATGTCTCTCAATATGTGGTATTTGTGGATCTCACTTAAGGCATTAATGTTATGCCTTCTTATAACTAAAGATTTATAGTGGGGCTCATAGGAGTGGCAATAACAATGTTTAAGCATACTTGCAATTCATATGTTGTAAAGTCAAACAATGGATCCACAGAGAATCGAGGCATACAATCAAACCAAGATGTGCATGTGTATGAAATATGGTGGATAGGTGTATATGTGGTATTTAGTGGCTATTCCTAATTCTACTTTTGCTCTTTGAAAATGATTCACTCTCTATTGGAATTTGGAGGAACACATGGGCTATCTTTTTTTCTTTTTCTCTCTCTTTTCTTCTTTTTTTTTCATTCGGGAGGCGGGCATCTAGTACCCATTGTTTTAATCGTTGGGACACTTGTCGATCTTTTACTCCCTTTTCATATTGTTGCATAGCCACATGTATCCTTTGAATATAAATAACTGGAGAGATAATAATAAGAACTTAGAGCAATTATATCAAGGCTGTCCTACGGGATATACTTTTGGGTGTTTACTCGACTTTCATGAATCATATCAATCAATTACCTAGACTTAGCTCAAACATATGCCTCCACAAGTTTCAGGTTCAGAGTAAATTCTTAAGTTAAAACAGCAATATCTAAAACTCAGGAGAATTTAAGTTTGACAACTCGGCATTGAAAAGTATTATGACAGAGCAACTATTCATCATCTCCAAGACAAAATTTTAATGTTCAATATTTTTTTAATTAACTCTAGCCTAGATCGACTCTAAACATACTCTAATATATAGATAGATATTTATTTGGTTTTCAAATTTTATCTTACTAGCTAACTCACGCGAAAAAGTGATATAGTAATAATGATAATAAGATAGGAAACTTATACTTAGCTGGATTTTAATTGGAGGGTGCCCTCCACCAAGCTGAATGTTTGACAGGGTCTTTGATGTTGCAAATTGAGTGATCCTTCTGGGAGCAGGTGTATCGACAGCGTAGAGGTGTCGGGTTGACTAGCTCTTTGATCTTGTATTTTCCTATGAAACTCAATTGCCAATAAAAATACCAAATCTCATAGAGAGGGGTTAGGTTTAATACCTATCCATATTAAGTGATTGATTTTATATTTCCAGCAGAAGCTTCCTAACTGAGTGGACCTTCATGTGCCCACATATTTTTGGTATTTTTAAATTTTCCACTGATATTATGGTGAACCTTCATGCGTTCACATATTTTGGTATTTTGTGCTTGTATAAAGTAAACTCAATAAGCGCATAGGTAAAGTTACCAGGTAACTAGGGGGATGCTCCTCCCCCAAGCTTGATGTTTTCAATACTTGGTGCTTAAATGATCTTCAGAGTGAATTGATTAGTAGTAGTCATAGTGGGTGCCACTAATAGACTCTCTCCTTAGTCATAATATTATTCCTGCATAGTTTATAATCCAACAAGAAAACCAAAACTCGAGGCTCGAATTATCAAGGGGTTAGCGGTCAGCCAATGAGTACTTTGATTATTCTTTGAGTTGATTTTAATTAATAAATTTTAGCAGGATTCTAACAGGATTCTCTTTTTGGGGTTTTTCTAAGTTTCTTATGTAACAATCAAAAAAATGTATGCATGCTATATATTAATTTTTATGCCACCACAGGGAATATTCATTCCCATGGGGCTTAGGATTTTCATAATGCAACAAAGTAAATATATATTGTTATTTTTATTTTTATGCCACCACAGTAAATATGCCTACAGAGTTACTATAGGTTTATTCACATGGGGCTTTAATATTTATGATGTAGTAAATATTTTTGTTGTTTTATTTTTTTAATATGCAAAAATGATGTGCTAAGCAAAATTACTAATGAATGCTAAATTAATTAGATAACTACCATTCTAACCTTATGGCTAGGGTACGGAACTTAAAGTCTACCGACAGGACTTAGAGAGAGGAGAGTACTTACTTAGTAGGTTCATCGTCTGAGGTTACCTCAGTCCATTCTTCATTTTGCGGTGGTGTAGTAGGTGCTTCTTCTTTCTCCTTCCATCTCTTTTCTGTCTCTTCTACTTCTCTCTTTTCTAGCTCCAACTCTTCCTTGTATGCTTTTCTTGATTTCTCATCTCTCTTCATCCATTCTTCTACTTGTGCCTGGATTTCTTCTTTCTCTGCCTTAGCAATCTGGTCCATCCTCTCAGCTTCCGCTTCCCACTCACTCCAGCGTGGTGCTTGTACGGCTTCTTCTTGCTCCTTGTAGCAGTCTTCATACTTCACAATCTTACTAGGGAACTCCTCCTATCCACAGTGAGGCTGAGCAGCATGACGGCGGGCTTGGCGTTTCCTCTTGTTGTATTGCTTCCTGATCTGCTCATGGTTAAGATGTATTCTAAATTGACAGCGTACATTTTCAGTGGGTAGGTTGAAGTGGATATGTCCAGACCCAATGTAGATGATAGCATTGGCGGTGTGTAACAACCCTAAAAATCCACACAATCTAAAAATCCCAACCAATTAAAATTTTTCATTTATTTATTGTGAAAACCCATTTTTCTTGTGCAAGCATATAGGTTTCATTATGAAATTGGTAAATAAAGGAGTGTAGTTTGCATTTTAATTCCAATCACATAGAATAATAACTTATGCATCACATTTGGGATTTATTGCAATTTATGTTTGTATTTACTCAATAAATTAAAATGGGCAATATATGTATATATACACTAAACTGAAAATAGAAAAGGAAAAAGAGAGTTAGGCCAGCCATTCGGCCAGCCGGGTCGTTAAGCCAGCCCGAGCCCGCCCGACCTTCCTCTCCTCATCTCACCGCGCGCGGCCCACGTCGCGGCTCGGCAGCGCACGTGCACGACCAGCACACACGCACTCGCGCTCGCGCTCGCTGCCAACCCGGCCCCGCCTGTCAGCCGCTCTCGCCCCCCACTGTTCTTCTTCCTCACGAAGGCGACGCGCCTGCCGGGGGTGTCACGCGAATGGCGTGACCCCGGTCCCACAGCCGACTGCATGGCAGAGCCCTGGACCCCGCTGTTCCCCTCCTGTCCCCTCCTTTCTTGGCCGCCAAGCGAACCCGCGCCATCAGGAGCCCTAGATCCACTCGAGCCACGGCCCTTCGATCGGCCGAGCGCAATCGAGACCGTTCGCCATTGGAGCTGGCCAAGCTCGCCTATAAATTGGAGCACCCCGAAGCCCTACCCTCATTTCCCCTCGCCGCCACCGCAGCACAGACCGGCACACCGCACCAAGCCGAGAGAGAGAGCGTAGGAGAAGGGCGGAGCAGGGGAGGAGAAGCTGCCGGAGCGCCGCCGCCGCGGAGCACGCCGGAGCCGGACACGGAGGAGAGGCCGAGCTGCGGACGAGGAGCGGCACGGCACTGCGATCGCTCTGCACGGCTCCGACTCGCCACTGCACCGCCATCCTAGCTTCACCGACACCACGGTGAGCCACCGCACGCCATGTCCGAACCTTGCCCTGCTTTTGCCATGGCGTTCCACCCTCGGGACGCGCAGGCACGAGCCTATACCGGCTCGGGAAGATCACCTGCACCATGCACTCACTCGACCAGCCAAAACCCCCGGATTACAAGCTTGCTAGACCGAGAACGCAGCACGACGCGTTCTCGGCGGAGTGCGCTCACCACCGACGCGTTCCGACGCCGAATCACCCGTTCCGAGCAATCCGACTAGCACCCGTACAGGTTAGAGCGTCGTGGAGCACCGCCACGACCCCGTTGAGCTAGCTACGCGGATCTAAGCGCTAGAGGAAGCCTGAATCGCCTTGGCCGCGTGCGCCGCGACCTTACCGGAGCGCCGCCGCGAGCCGTAGCCAAAAGAAGGTCATGCCATGGCTAAGTTCGCCACCAGAGTGTTGTATGCCTCTCTGGCCTCACCAATTTGACAAGACCGCGTTCGATTGAACCAATACTTGGTCGTAGCCGCGATGCCGCTTTCCGCCGTCGTCGGCGACACGCCGCCGCCACAACCGAGCACCTTGGAAAGCTCGGTAGCCAAAATTGGTAGTTGGTATACCATCGCCTTGGACCCTGGACGCGTATACATCTCCTAGAAGACCTCCTTAGCCCCGCCGGAACCTCACCGTCGCGACGACATCGCCGCCGACAGGTTCCGCCTCGCCTAAATCCGTTCCGAGTACCCCCGGACGCCTCGCGCTGCGAAGAAAGGCCGCCGAGGTTCGCCAAGTCTGCCTCGGCACCGCCGCTAGAAAGCCGAGCCCTGTCTTGCCGAAATATGGCCATCGCCGCCCTGTCACCGACCGCCACACCGGAGAGACACCGCCGCCTTGAACAGACGCCCTGGAACCCTGCTAGCACCGAATTTCCGATTCGCCCGAGCCTCCCCAGGAGAGCTCGGGAGAGCAGCCCCCTTCGGCACCCAAATGTCCGATTCGCCCGAGCCTCCGCAGGAGACCTCGGGAGAACGGCACCCTCGGGCACCCAAATTTCCGATTCGCCCGAGCCTCCGCAGGAGACCTCAGGAGAACGGCACCCTCGGGCACCCAAATTTCCGATTCGCCCGAGCCTCCGCAGGAGACCTCGGGAGAACGGCACCCTCGGGCGCACCAAATCTCCGATTCGCCCGAGCCTTCCCAGGAGAGCTCGGGAGAGCAGCACCCTCGGGCGCACCAAATTTCCGATTCGCCCGAGCCTCCGCGAGAGACCTCGGAGAACGGCACCCTCGGGCGCACCGAATCTCCGATTCGCCCGAGCCCCCCCCCCCGGGAGAGCTCGGGAGAACGACACCCTCGGCGCCGCGAATTTCCAATTCGCCCGAGCCCCGCCGAGGTACGCCGAACTATGCCGAGCTCCGCCGAGCTACCCTCAACCACAGCCGAGCTACCCCCGACCACCGCCGAGCCACGCCGAGCTACGCCAACTCCGGCAAACCAGCATCGAACACCTGGTGGGCGACCATCGGGTTTGTGTTCTGATGAGGCGCCACTTGCCGCACTACTGGACCCGCGCGCCGCGTGGACCAATCCCGAGCTACCCCTGATTAACCGACCAGTTTTCCCATTTTCAGAAAATAGGATAATCTTCAGAAATTCATAACTTATTCATACGATAACCAAAAATTGCGCACCATATATCAAAATTCTCAGGAAAATGAGATCTACAATCTAAGACTATGTTTGTGTGCATTTGGCTCTTTATTTTATTGGATTTTTCTGAAATACTCTATAGGAGTCGCTGACGCGACTATTTCGTGTTCGATTTCAGAGCCGGAGGAGGATCTGACTAAGGAAGACGACCACGAGTACTTCCAAGAGCTAGGAGACGACTACGAAGGTGCCACGTCCCACCAAATCCTTAGATCCTATTACGCATTGCAAATGACATTGTTGCTATTGCTTTATGATTATGTATGGATTGGTTGCATGGTAGTATATTTGAATTCCCTGCCTTGATAAGACTTTACCCTGCTATCCGCTGTTAGGTTAGCTGCTGCTTATTTTACTGTTACTCTTCCACTACTTACTACTTGCTATATGCTATGTGGTGGAATTGGGACGGTGTATAACTGATTATAACTACTGGGAGAGAGTGCTGCGTGCGTCTTGGGTGCGTGGTAAGGGTTGATGTCGACCAAGTGGGATGTGAGACGAGCCCATGGGGCAAGTCGTGCCGGGGGTGCAACCTGGGCATCCCCAAGCGAGATACCTGTGGCGGGTAAAGTTGTTGAGGAGGTTCTGGGTGGGATAGCCTTGGTGGTTTGAAGCCCGTGGACGGAGGTGCTGTGATGGCACGGGGAGAGTATCCCCTAAGTGGAGATGCCTGCTTGGTCAAACCTAGGATGGACTAGTTTCAGGTTCATGGGAATCCTTTTCTACTCACTCGCTTCTGATGGGCGGGAGACGGCTGGACTACTTGGTAGGACGGTGCCACTACTGCTAGGTTGAAAGGTGATAAGGGTGGGCGGAGACGGTCGATGGGTTCCCGTTCCGTTCTAGATGCACAGTACCACTGGATGGGCCCGGTACTGTGTCTCCCAGTCTCAGCATAACGGTGTAGGATCCGGAATATCCCAGGGCTGAGTGGTAGGGTGGCATCGACCTAGGCAAGCAAGCACCCGGAATTCTGCCTAGGTGTTTGCGCAACACCTATGATGGCTAATCTTGTGGGTAGTGAAACCTCTGCAGAGTGTATGGTTGATCGATCGATACATATGCCAACCTGTTGGCTATGGACCTTTCCTGTGAAGCTTCTACTAGTGTAGTGAGTGTTCTCTTCTCCCCCTGGATGACATTATTCCGGCAGTGTACCCGTTGTGGTAGTGTGCCGCTGAGATAGGCCCGAGAGGGAGTTGGGCCTGTCGAATGAGAGTGAGGTGTGGGTAAGTGAGGTGTGGTGATGGGAAAAGGGATGATGGTGTTAACTGGTGATAAAACTTGACTAATTAAACATTGATTACAGCTGCATAGGAAAACCTCAGCCTATAGGTCTGCTTGTATAGCCTTGCATCCACTTTCCACAAAGCAAATGCTGCATAGGTGGGCTCCGTGGCCAGTACAAATCGTACTGATAAATTTGCTGTCAGGTGACGAGAATGAGTACGACTTCGAGGGAGATGATGACGAGGAATAGGGTCACGTGCTACACTCAAGTTGGCCGTGAAGGATGAATTGCTTCCGCATCTTCTAAAGCTTCTCTGAATGTTGATTCCGCCAGTGTGGCGATGTAATAAATGTTTATGTAAGACTTAATTATCGTTGTATGGATCCTGGTGTCAACTGAGATATGGGTAATTTCATGGATTGTCCCAAGCAATCTGTTGAATTACAATTCGAGCCTGTGGATTTCCCTTCGTGGAAATCGAGGTCGTTTCAGTTGGTATCAGAGCCATACTTGACTGTAGGACGAGACCCATAGGAAATGGACGTTAGAATAGGAAACCAGACTCTCTTTCGGTTATATTACCGACCTTGCATTCACTTTTTATGCAATGGCTTATCTAATACAAGGACCTGCTAATCCGTTTCTTGAAAAATTTGCAGATGACCAGCCTTGGACCACCACTTCGTCCACTGCACGACGGCACTATCGAGATCCCGATCAATGGGAGGAACCACGGCGGATTTGCCATGGTACTACGCCAGGTGCTGGAGGAGCTGGGAGCACCGTCTGACCAGATCCAGTACTTCAGCCGAGGGAAGCTTGTCGAGGCTGAGAGGTTTGAAGGACCTGTCACTACCAGAGTTGAGACACCCGTCAGCCAGACCCTTCCAGGAATGCCGGTTTTTACTGACTACACTGCTGGAGAGACTGTGGAGGACGGAGTACAGTCTGTCTCCCGCAAGGTACTACGCGCAGTTGTGTACACAGCATACGAGTACCTTAAGGGGACCCACTTCCGTCTGCTACCTCAGGCCTTGGAGCTGCACCCTGACCCCAATCAGAGGATTCTGTACACCGGCCAGATCGTTCAGGCCGAGACTGACCCTTGCCTACGCACAGTGGCACACCACCTCCAGGAGCAGGACGAGTTCATCAGCTCATTGGAGCAAAGGAGGCGGCGTGACCGAGCACGCATGGCAGAGGTCGAGGACAGTTTGCAGAAAGGGACTCAGACCCTGGAGAGTTTGAGCAGAGCAGTCACTGACTTGCAGTTGGAGATGCAGCGCCGTGATGAGTTACACCGAGCCGAGATCGCCGACTTGCGAGACAAGGTCGGAGATTTTGGGCTTCGCAATGACTACCTGAACAGCAGAGTGTTGGAATTACAGAGGAGGCTGGACGACAAGGAGAGAGCACTTGCTGAGAGGGAGCAGAGGAGCAGAGACAGGGTAGTCGAGATGATCACGCTGCGTTCCAGGATCAAGGAGTTGGAGAAGCAGTTGGAGAAAGCCGAGGACAAGTCCACCCGCAACCAAGGGATTCTGATCGACCGCGTGAAGATGGTGGAGTTCCTAAAGGACAAGCTACGGAGGACAGAGACAGCTTGGAAGCAGTCCGATGCCAGGAGAGCTATTGAGGTCCGGAAGGTATAGAGTTCACTTCCCCCACTGGAGATGGTGAAGCCCCGAGAGGGAGACTTCCGCATACCACCCACTACGCTCAACCTGAGAGCGTGTCCGTCTCAAAGGATGCAGGAGATTGAGGCCACTCCAGAGCTAGCAGTAGCACTCGATTATGTCAAGCGCCTGACCATGACCGACGACGAGATCGAGGCAGAGGACAGCCGCATACCCGACACCGTACTTGACCTTATGCACCAGTAGCTTATGGGACCCTGCGTGGCCCTTAGACTAGTGATACCTTGAGTTATCCTGTCATTTGGCTATCTGCGCATAGCACGATCTTCTTAGCAGCTAGGAACATCCTTTATGTAATAATAACCATGTGATGAGTGACATTTGGACCTTATGCTTCTTATGGATTTTTATGCTTCTTTGGTTGAGTGTAGGATAGCATGAAAAATGTTTTAATTCATTTAAATCGTTGAAAACATCTAACTCCTACTTAAACAACTACAAGATTATTACTGCACTGAGCACGTACCTAATAATTTCAGATGTCGATGAGACGTTCTGCGCGCTTGGAGAACCGCCAGCCCTCCCCCGCGCCTGCGCCAGGACGTGGGCGTGGTCGCAACCGTGGACGCCCAGCTGGCAGACGTGCTGGAGTTAACCTGGAAGAAGAGCTGCGCCGGGCAGAGGATGCACCGCCGGTGATCAATCCGCCACCACAAGGCGAGAACGTGCCTCCGCCATCCGCCGCCGCCGCCGACGTTGGCGGAAGTGATGGCTCAGCAGACCCAGCTGCTGAATGCCATAGCTGCTGGGATGAACAGGCACCACGGGCCACCCCAGAATGACTTCCAAAGGAAACTGGAGGGTTTCCTGAAGCTGAGGCCACCTACCTTCGACGGGACCGACAGCGATCCTCTCGCTGCCGATGATTGGCTTAAGGAGATGGAGAAGAAGCTGGACCTGACCACTTGCTCCGACGAGGAGTGTGTTGGGATTGCTAGCCACCAGCTGACCGGTGCTGCACGGGCATGGTGGGACAACTACACCAGCGCTCACGAGGACCCAGCCCGCATTGACTGGGATGAGTTCACCGAGGCTTTCCGTGACCACCACATTCCTGAGGGAGTCATGGAGGCCAAGGAGAACGAGTTTCGCAACATCTCCCAGGGAGCTGACCGGATCCACGAGTACACCACCCGCTTCAACTGCTTGCTCCGCTACGCACCTGCGTCTTGCGTGAGTTCCGAGAAGGAAAAGATGTACTACTACAGGAAGGGACTTCAGACCAAGATCAGGTTGGCTCTGTCCGGGAACAAGAGCTACACTCTGCGTGAGCTAATTGACCGCTGTATTGAGATTGAGAAGGATCGCATGGAAGCACGACTGGAATTCGAGGCCCAGAACAAGGGAAAGAAGCGCCGCTCTGAGGGACCCGCTCGCACTGCTCCACCCCAGAGACAGCGAACGGGTGCACCTCCGCCTTTCCGGACTCGCCAGGGACCCTCTTCGGGAACGAGCCGTGGTGGTACCAACAGCAGCAACTATCACCGCCCCGCTCAGACCTACCCTGCGCCGACTCGAGCTGTGCAGAACACACCCGCCCCCGCTGCCAACACGCCAAGGACAAGCAATTGGAAGGCTCCTGCGACAGCTACAGCAGGCAGTGCGCCCTTCACTTGCTTCGGATGCGGAAAGCCTGGACACCGTGTGGCTGTGTGCCCCGACCTCAACCGCGCACCAGCAGCTGCACAGGGCACACCGAACCGGGGATCTGCTACCCGAGGAAGGCTGAACCACATGACCGCTGAGGAAGCTGAAGCTGCACCTGATGCTGTGTACGGTACGTTCCTAGTTCAGGGTAACATGGCTACAGTTCTGTTCGATTCGGGAGCTACATGTTCATACATTTCATCTGCATATGCACGTAAGCATAACATACCTGTAACCCCGAGAGCAAACCCCATCCTAACTAGCTCGCCCTTAGGAACCTTCAGAAGCATTCACATATGTAGGGGAGTGATAATCACAATCGAGGGACTTGACTTTCGAGCTGACCTAACCCTATTACCCTCCAATAGCTTAGATGTCATCTTAGGCATGGACTGGCTAACCAAACACCGGGGAGTGATATCTTGTTCACCTAGATATGTTCAGGTAACCCACCCTTGGGGAACAGCTGTCCGATGTGTACCCCAAACCGAGAGAGTCCAAGCCCTCCTATGTGCCCTGGAGACTAAAGCAGATAAGACAGAGCTGACATTCAGAGATGTGCCAGTAGTCTGTGAATTCAATGACGTATTTCCAGAGGAGTTGCCAGGAATGCCACCAGATAGAGATGTGGAGTTTGTTATAGAGCTGATGCCAGGGACTGCACCGATTGCCAAAAGACCCTACAGAATGTCGGCTGATGAGTTGAAGGAACTCAAGAAGCAGCTGGGAGAATTACTGGAGAAGGGTTTCATTAGGCCAAGTGCTTCGCCCTGGGGATCTCCCGTTTTGTTTGTCAAGAAGAAGGATGGCACGATGAGGATGTGCATTGACTACCGGAATCTGAATGCGGTTACAGTCAAGAATAAGTACCCATTGCCCCGCATCGATGATCTGTTAGATCAATTGAGTAAGGCCAAGTAATTCTCAAAGATCGATCTCCGATCAGGGTATCATCAGATGAAGATCAGGGAAGAAGATATTCCGAAGACTGCATTTGTCACTAGATATGGACAATATGAGTGCACAGTAGTCTCATTTGGACTCACTAATGCTCCGGCATACTTCATGAACATGATGAACAAGGTCTTCATGAATGAGCTAGACAAGTTTGTGGTGGTATTCATTGATGATATATTGGTTTATTCAGCCACAAAAGAGGAACATGAACATCATCTGAGGACCGTATTGGAGAGGTTGTCTCGCAACCAGCTATACGCCAAATTCTCCAAGTGCGAATTCTGGCTTGAGGAAGTTGCTTTCCTTGGACACGTACTGTCAGGAGAAGGAGTCGCAGTAGACCCAGCCAAAATTGAAGCTGTGAAAGAGTGGGAACAACCCTGTAATGTGTCAGAAATCAGAAGCTTTTTGGGACTTGCAGGATACTATCGCAGATTTATTGAGAATTTCTCCAAGATTGCAAGACCCATGACCAACTTGCTGAAGAAAGAGAACAAGTTTATATGGACTCCTGAATGTGAGAAGAGTTTTCAGACCTTGAAGGAGAAGCTCACTACTACACCTGTACTAGCCCTGCCCGATATTCACAAGGATTTTGTTGTATATTGTGATGCCTCTCGGCAAGGTTTGGGCTGTGTACTAATGCAAGAAGGAAGAGTGATAGCTTATGCCTCAAGACAGTTGAAGGAGCATGAGCAGCGATACCCGACTCATGACCTAGAACTTGCAGCCGTGGTACATGCACTCAAGATTTGGAGACACTATCTGATAAGCAACAAGTGTGACATCTACACTGACCACAAGAGCCTGAAGTACTTCTTCACACAGGAAGATCTGAATATGAGGCAACGCAGATGGCTGGAACTCATCAAGGACTATGATCTTGAGATTCATTATCACCCAGGAAAGGCTAATGTTGTCGCTGATGCACTTAGCCGCAAAAGCTACTGCCATACCCTCATCCCCAACTCTATGCCACCTGAGCTTAGGAGAGAGTTCGACGCATTCCAGCTCGAGGTAGTCTCCTATGGCATGCTAAATGAGCTTCGCGTCGAGTACAATCTCACCTCACGAATCCGTGAAGCACAAAAGAACTGTCCTGAGATAGACTATATCCGTGGTTTGATGAAGCTGGGAAGAGGCCCTGAATACCGAGAAGATGAGCAGGGAACTGTATGGTACAAAGATAGAATCTGTGTACCGACGGATTCAGCGATACGAGAAGAGATTCTGTCAGAAGGCCATGACTCCAAATATTGCATTCACCCAGGGTCAGCCAAGATGTACCATGATCTAAGGAAGCACTTCTGGTGGGAGAATATGAAGACAGACATTGCAGGGCATGTAGCCCGATGTGATACATGCAATAGAATCAAGGCCGAACATCAGAGACCAGCAGGGTTGCTACAACCAGTTGAGATACCAGAATGGAAGTGGGAGTGCATATCCATGGACTTCATAATAGGACTGCCCCGATCCGAGCATGGATATGATTCTATATGGGTAATAGTGGACCGTCTAACCAAAGTTGCACATTTTATACCGGTCAAAAGGAAGTATAGAGTTGAAAAGCTAGCAGATCTATACGTATCAAACATTTTGAAGTTACATGGGGCGCCTCTGAGTATTATATCTGACCGAGGCTCACAGTTCGTATCACAGTTCTGGAAATCCTTGCACAAGTCCATCGGAACCAAGCTCGACTATAGCACCGCATACCACCCGCAAACGGATGGGCAAACAGAAAGAGTGAACCAGATTCTCGAGGACATGTTACGTGCTTGCGTATTGAGGTACAAGGAAGGATGGGAGAGCTGTCTACCCCACGCCGAGTTCTCATACAACAACAGCTATCAAACAAGCCTCAAGATGTCACCGTTTGAAGCATTGTATGGGAGACCCTGTAGGACCCCACTAATGTGGTCAGAACCAGGTGAGAGGACATTCTTCGGTCCTGCTAAGATTGTGGAAGCAGAAGAAGGTGTTGCCCAAGTAAGAGAGAATTTGAGGATTGCACAGAGTAGGCAAAAGAGCTATGCAGATAGAAGACGTAGAAAGCTTGAGTTCGAGGTTGGGGATTATGTCTACCTCAAGGTATCTCCACTTCGTGGCACTGTCAGATTCCACGTAAAAGGGAAATTGGCACCAAGATATGTTGGGCCATACAAGATCTGTAAAAGGGTTGGAAAGCTTGCTTACAAGCTGGAACTACCGGAGGAATTATCTGGAGTACACCCCGTGTTCCATGTCTCGCAATTAAGGAAGTGTTTGAAGCTTCCCGAGGAGCAAGTTCCTACAGATGCATTAGACCTGCAAGACACACTTGAATACAAGGAACATCCGATCAAGATCTTGGCACGGGATACCAAAGAGATGCGAAACAAAACCATTCCGATGTGCAAGGTACAGTGGAGCAATCACACTGAAAGGGAAGCTACGTGGGAGAAAGAATCGGACTTGCGGATTATGTTTCCTTACCTCTTCGATGGGTACGTTAACTCTGAATCTCGAGGTCGAGATCCTAATGAGGGGGAAGGACTGTAACAACCCTAAAAATCCACACAATCTAAAAATCCCAACCAATTAAAATTTTTCATTTATTTATTGTGAAAACCCATTTTTCTTGTGCAAGCATATAGGTTTCATTATGAAATTGGTAAATAAAGGAGTGTAGTTTGCATTTTAATTCCAATCACATAGAATAATAACTTATGCATCACATTTGGGATTTATTGCAATTTATGTTTGTATTTACTCAATAAATTAAAATGGGCAATATATGTATATATACACTAAACTGAAAATAGAAAAGGAAAAAGAGAGTTAGGCCAGCCATTCGGCCAGCCGGGTCGTTAAGCCAGCCCGAGCCCGCCCGACCTTCCTCTCCTCATCTCACCGCGCGCGGCCCACGTCGCGGCTCGGCAGCGCACGCGCACGACCAGCACACACGCGCTCGCGCTCGCGCTCGCTGCCAACCCGGCCCCGCCTGTCAGCCGCTCTCGCCCCCCACTGTTCTTCTTCCTCACGAAGGCGACGCGCCTGCCGGGGGTGTCACGCGAATGGCGTGACCCCGGTCCCACAGCCGACTGCATGGCAGAGCCCTGGACCTCGCTGTTCCCCTCCTGTCCCCTCCTTTCTTGGCCGCCAAGCGAACCCGCGCCATCAGGAGCCCTAGATCCACTCGAGCCACGGCCCTTCGATCGGCCGAGCGCAATCGAGACCGTTCGCCATTGGAGCTGGCCAAGCTCGCCTATAAATTGGAGCACCCCGAAGCCCTACCCTCATTGCCCCTCGCCGCCACCGCAGCACAGACCGGCACACCGCACCAAGCCGAGAGAGAGAGCGTAGGAGAAGGGCGGAGCAGGGGAGGAGAAGCTGCCGGAGCGCCGCCGCCGCGGAGCACGCCGGAGCCGGACACGGAGGAGAGGCCGAGCTGCGGACGAGGAGCGGCACGGTACTGCGATCGCTCTGCACGGCTCCGACTCGCCACTGCACCGCCATCCTAGCTTCACCGACACCACGGTGAGCCACCGCACGCCATGTCCGAACCTTGCCCTGCTTTTGCCATGGCGTTCCACCCTCGGGACGCGCAGGCACGAGCCTATACCGGCTCGGGAAGATCACCTGCACCATGCACTCACTCGACCAGCCAAAACCCCCGGATTACAAGCTTGCTAGACCGAGAACGCAGCACGACGCGTTCTCGGCGGAGTGCGCTCACCACCGACGCGTTCCGACGCCGAATCACCCGTTCCGAGCAATCCGACTAGCACCCGTACAGGTTAGAGCGTCGTGGAGCACCGCCACGACCCCCTTGAGCTAGCTACGCGGATCTAAGCGCTAGAGGAAGCCTGAATCGCCTTGGCCGCGTGCGCCACGACCTTACCGGAGCGCCGCCGCGAGCCGTAGCCAAAAGAAGGTCATGCCATGGCTAAGTTCGCCACCAGAGTGTTGTATGCCTCTCTGGCCTCACCAATTTGACAAGACCGCGTTCGATTGAACCAATACTTGGTCGTAGCCGCGATGCCGCTTTCCGCCGTCGTCGGTGACACGCCGCCGCCACAACCGAGCACCTTGGAAAGCTCGGTAGCCAAAATTGGTAGTTGGTATACCATCGCCTTGGACCCTGGACGCGTATACATCTCCTAGAAGACCTCCTTAGCCCCGCCGGAACCTCACCGTCGCGACGACATCGCCGCCGACAGGTTTCGCCTCGCCTAAATCCGTTCCGAGTACCCCCGGACGCCTCGCGCTGCGAAGAAAGGCCGCCGAGGTTCGCCAAGTCTGCCTCGGCACCGCCGCTAGAAAGCCGAGCCCTGTCTTGCCGAAATATGGCCATCGCCGCCCTGTCACCGACCGCCACACCGGAGAGACACCGCCGCCTTGAACAGACGCCCTGGAACCCTGCTAGCACCGAATTTCCGATTCGCCCGAGCCTCCCCAGGAGAGCTCGGGAGAGCAGCCCCCTTCGGCACCCAAATGTCCGATTCGCCCGAGCCTCCGCAGGAGACCTCGGGAGAACGGCACCCTCGGGCACCCAAATTTCCGATTCGCCCGAGCCTCCGCAGGAGACCTCGGGAGAACGGCACCCTCGGGCACCCAAATTTCCGATTCGCCCGAGCCTCCGCAGGAGACCTCGGGAGAACGGCACCCTCGGGCGCACCAAATCTCCGATTCGCCCGAGCCTTCCCAGGAGAGCTCGGGAGAGCAGCACCCTCGGGCGCACCAAATTTCCGATTCGCCCGAGCCTCCGCGAGAGACCTCGGAGAACGGCACCCTCGGGCGCACCGAATCTCCGATTCGCCCGAGCCCCCCCCCCCCCCCCGGGAGAGCTCGGGAGAACGACACCCTCGGCGCCGCGAATTTCCGATTCGCCCGAGCCCCGCCGAGGTACGCCGAACTATGCCGAGCTCCGCCGAGCTACCCTCAACCACAGCCGAGCTACCCCCGACCACCGCCGAGCCACGCCGAGCTACGCCAACTCCGGCAAACCAGCATCGAACACCTGGTGGGCGACCATCGGGTTTGTGTTCTGATGAGGCGCCACTTGCCGCACTACTGGACCCGCGCGCCACGTGGACCAATCCCGAGCTACCCCTGATTAACCGACCAGTTTTCCCATTTTCAGAAAATAGGATAATCTTCGGAAATTCATAACTTATTCATACGATAAGCAAAAATTGCGCACCATATATCAAAATTCTCAGGAAAATGAGATCTACAATCTAAGACTATGTTTGTGTGCATTTGGCTCTTTATTTTATTGGATTTTTCTGAAATACTCTATAGGAGTCGTTGACGCGACTATTTCGTGTTCGATTTCAGAGCCGGAGGAGGATCTGACTAAGGAAGACGACCACGAGTACTTCCAAGAGCTAGGAGACGACTACGAAGGTGCCACATCCCACCAAATCCTTAGATCCTATTACGCATTGCAAATGACATTGTTGCTATTGCTTTATGATTATGTATGGATTGGTTGCATGGTAGTATATTTGAATTCCCTGCCTTGATAAGACTTTACCCTGCTATCCGCTGTTAGGTTAGCTGCTGCTTATTTTACTGTTACTCTTCCACTACTTACTACTTGCTATATGCTATGTGGTGGAATTGGGACGGTGTATAACTGATTATAACTACTGGGAGAGAGTGCTGCGTGCGTCTTGGGTGCGTGGTAAGGGTTGATGTCGACCAAGTGGGATGTGAGACGAGCCCATGGGGCAAGTCGTGCCGGGGGTGCAACCTGGGCATCCCCAAGCGAGATACCTGTGGCGGGTAAAGTTGTTGAGGAGGTTCCGGGTGGGATAGCCTTGGTGGTTTGAAGCCCGTGGACGGAGGTGCTGTGATGGCACGGGGAGAGTATCCCCTAAGTGGAGATGCCTGCTTGGTCAAACCTAGGATGGACTAGTTTCAGGTTCATGGGAATCCTTTTCTACTCACTCGCTTCTGATGGGCGGGAGACGGCTGGACTACTTGGTAGGACGGTGCCACTACTGCTAGGTTGAAAGGTGATAAGGGTGGGCGGAGACGGTCGATGGGTTCCCGTTCCGTTCTAGATGCACAGTACCACTGGATGGGCCCGGTACTGTGTCTCCCAGTCTCAGCATAACGGTGTAGGATCCGGAATATCCCAGGGCTGAGTGGTAGGGTGGCATCGACCTAGGCAAGCAAGCACCCGGAATTCTGCCTAGGTGTTTGCGCAACACCTATGATGGCTAATCTTGTGGGTAGTGAAACCTCTGCAGAGTGTATGGTTGATCGATCGATACATATGCCAACCTGTTGGCTATGGACCTTTCCTGTGAAGCTTCTACTAGTGTAGTGAGTGTTCTCTTCTCCCCCTGGATGACATTATTCCGGCAGTGTACCCGTTGTGGTAGTGTGCCGCTGAGATAGGCCCGAGAGGGAGTTGGGCCTGTCGAATGAGAGTGAGGTGTGGGTAAGTGAGGTGTGGTGATGGGAAAAGGGATGATGGTGTTAACTGGTGATAAAACTTGACTAATTAAACATTGATTACAGCTGCATAGGAAAACCTCAGCCTATAGGTCTGCTTGTATAGCCTTGCATCCACTTTCCACAAAGCAAATGCTGCATAGGTGGGCTCCGTGGCCAGTACAAATCGTACTGATAAATTTGCTGTCAGGTGACGAGAATGAGTACGACTTCGAGGGAGATGATGACGAGGAATAGGGTCACGTGCTACACTCAAGTTGGCCGTGAAGGATGAATCGCTTCCGCATCTTCTAAAGCTTCTCTGAATGTTGATTCCGCCAGTGTGGCGATGTAATAAATGTTTATGTAAGACTTAATTATCGTTGTATGGATCCTGGTGTCAACTGAGATATGGGTAATTTCATGGATTGTCCCAAGCAATCTGTTGAATTACAATTCGAGCCTGTGGATTTCCCTTCGTGGAAATCGAGGTCGTTTCACGGTGTAGAGGAACGGTCTTCCCAAAAGAATAGGCGATTCGTTGTCTTCCTGCATGTCAAGAACTAGAAAATCTGTGGGTATATATTTATTTTGAATTCTTACCATTACATCCTTGACTACGCCTTCAAGGAATCTTAGTGATTGGTCTGCCAGCTGCAACTGAATATATGTTGGGTATAATGGTAAATCATCAAATAATTCATCATATACCTTTTTGGACATTACATTGACGCCTAATCCAGTGTCGCAGACTCTGTCGGGAAAAGTGATGTCTCTGATTGTGAATTCAACGATTGGTACACATGGGTCACCTTTCGATGTTGGAAATGGTTTTGGGAGCATATGATCATTTTCTATGTTGATAGCATTGATTAGTTGAGCGGTTTCTTCAGATACATGCTAGGGCTTGTTCTTCCTCCATCTTCTATTTTTCGTCTTCTTGGGTGTTGGTTGTTGTTGTTGCTCTTCTTGTTGATGGAATTGCTTCGGAACTGCAGAAGTCTTGAGGATGCGGTTCTTGAATGAAAACCTCTCCTTCTTGTCTTTGATGGAGAGGACAATCTTGGCGTGTTTCGCATAGATGATGGCTTTGGTTGTGCATAGGAATGGTCGTCCCAAGATAATGGGTGCCTTCTCATCTCCTCCGGTATCCATGATCACAAAGTCAATTGGGACATATGATTGCCCCACTCTGATAACAGCTTCTTCTAGTACTCCCACGGGGTAGCAAA
Organism: Eremochloa ophiuroides; assembly: GCA_038502445.1. Classification (NCBI taxonomy): domain Eukaryota; kingdom Viridiplantae; phylum Streptophyta; class Magnoliopsida; order Poales; family Poaceae; genus Eremochloa; species Eremochloa ophiuroides. The sequence continues at coordinate 53,485,457 of JAHLJS010000001.1, forward strand.
TGGACTGATCTGCAAGCTGCAAACGCATATCTGTGTACAACAATGGATCACCTAATATTTTCTTATAGATTACCTTAGGCATTATGTTGACACTTGTGCCGAAATCGCAGATAGCTTCTGGAAAGTTATGACATCCTATAGAGATAGGAATCACAGGTCTTCCAGGGTCTCCCATCTTCTCAGGTAGTGAGTGATCTATCCACTGTATATCTGCAGGCTCAATTTGGTATTGGGTTGCATTGTGAATATCAATATGGTTAGCAGTTTCTAAATCCTCCGGCTGGCCCAGAATCTTTCCTTTCTCAAATGGAGGGACAGCAGCAGCTAGCTGAGCTAATTGTGATTCTAACATTTTATTAAAACTGTGCTGATTCTTTATAGCAGAAGCAAAGGTATCCATTCTGGTATTTATATTTTCTAAAGCTTTATCATTTGAGGCTACCTTTCTAGACATTCGATCTAACAATTTAGATTAACCAGCAACTAAATCTCTTAAAGGTAGAAGATTGTAATTATTGTAATTATTACCATGGCTGTTACCTTGGTAATTACCTTGTCGAGGTTGCTGATTCCATCCTTGGTTTGGCTGGTTCCATCCTTGATTTTGCTGAGGATGATAGTAGGTGTTGTTGTTGATGAAGTTCACATCCTCTTGCAACGTAGGGCAGTTGACAGCTGAATGCCCGTAATCTCCACATTCTTCACAGGTCATGCGAGAATCATTGATATGCATGACTTCCTTCTTCTCAATGTCGAGCTTCTTCATGATGAGGTCTAGCTTGGCAGTGACCATGTCAGTTTCCTTGAGATGATGGATGCCTCCTCCTCTCTTGTGAGGTTGAGTACGTTCTTCATTACAGCTTGAATTTGAGGCCATCTTCTCAACAAGTGCTTTAGCTTCTGGAAGCTTAAGTGACAGGAAAGATCCTCCTGCTGCAGCATCTCTGGACTCACGGGTGCTAGAGACTAGCTCGTGGTAGAAGGTTTGCAATAGTAGCCAATCCTCTATCCCATGATGAGGATAGTCTTCAATGTAATCTTGGAATTTCTCCCATGCTTCAGTGAATGATTCGTCATGTTGCTGTTGAAAACTTGAGATTTTCCCACGTAGAGCATTCGTCTTGCCTGTAGGAAAGAACTTTGCCAGGAAAGCAGTTGAGCATCGGTCCCATGTAGTGTTCTTGTCTTTGTTGGCATAGAACCAATGCTTTGCTTTCCCCAAAAGTGAAAATGGGAAAAGATGGAGTAAAATAGCATCTCTTGGTACTCCTCTAATCGTGAAGGTGCTGCAGATCTCTAAAAAGTGTTGTAAGTGTGCACTTGCATCTTCATGAGCTTTTCAACAAAACTGGCTGGCTTGAACCTTGGTGATAAGAGCAGGCTTGAGCTCGAATCCATTCTCCCCCGTGTTGACTGCTGGTCCAGTTCGGATGTTTTCTGTTGTTGGGGCAGAGAACTCGCGTAGCGTCTTCTCAGCCATGTCTTCAAACACAGGAGATAAATCTTCTCCTAACTGTTCTTCTTCCAATATTGGAGCTAGCTCCTTTGATGAATGAGCTTGGGCAGCGATGGGTGTTCTTGATGGTAGCTTGAAATTGTCCCTTGCTTCTACAAACTTTTTTCTTCTCAGGAGTTTCTCTGGATCGTCAGTGAAATTATTTGGAAGAGAAAAACCCACCCTGCATAAGATAAGTAAATGATAAAAAACAGGGGTGTGCCTGTTTGAGTTAGAGATCAATCCGTAATACAATCTTATCCATTATGTATACATATGTTATCAATATTTCCTAAGTTTAATGTGCCTTCCCCGGCAACAGCACCAGAAATGCTTGTTGACATCTACTAACGTCACCAAATATAACTATATAACTTTTAATGCGAGAGACAAGATTAGAAGATGAATAGTAATTAATTAACTTGTCGTTAGCAACTAGCCACTTTTCTATTACCAACATTCTTATGCAAGAACTAGGTTGTCATCCCTAATTAATAATGCTAAGAATAAATAAAGGTTTTATATATTAATCTATGTGACTAGGCAGAAATAAATATAAATATAAAATAAGATCAGTTCTGCAAGCGGACAGATAATTATACCATTGTAGCATTTTACCTAGGGAGTTCTACCAGGTTGTCGATTTACATTTATACCACTCGGAAGGACTAGGTTAAACTTTAATCTATTATATTGATAATGATGATATACAATGGATAAGTGACATTACCGATGTCATTTACTCTACTCATAACAGGTAAAGGTCACAAGATAAATAAAGATAAAGGTCATAAGTATGATCAAGCATCATAAATAAAAGATAATCATCAGAGCACTCTCTAGTCATAGTAATAGCTAGCCAATAGACAAACTAAGGAATTAATATCAAAGGTAATTCTATAACTACATCAATGAATAACTCTAATTAGTGCAATTACATTTAGCAATCATTGTTAGACTAATCCTATATCATAATCACATGCAAAGGGCATCATCTAGGAAGGATGTGAAACAGAGTCATCATCCAACTTTGCGACGGTGCCTGCTGGCCTACATACGGGGGGGACTACAGAGGACTCAATGCAGCTGTCACCTATGCGATCTACCACATGACTCGGCACATCAGGGTGCACTCGCAGATAAACAAAATACCTAAACACCACGTCTACATATTGTTCATCATCTATCCATCGCCGCATGAATAAACGCTATACGAGCAATTACATGAATTCAATAAGATCAAACCAACTATACTAGACATATAATCAAAGTAGACAAAGAATATTGTAATCAAGAACATATAAACTATTAAGAACAATTATTCCCTAATCATAATGAAGAATACCATAATAGAGAAAGAACTAGAATTATACCGAACTCCGCGCTCTAGACAGACGCCGGGGCTCCAGATCCGCCGAAGAACTAGAACTCCTCTACTTCTACTCTAACTATACTAGAACTATGAACTAGGAGGCTCTTGATGGCTTGAGGACTTGATGCCTTAACTAAATGATGGAATTCCCCCTCCAGGGGGGTCTACCCCTCTATTTATAGCCCGGTTGGATGCACGTATGCCGTAGGATCAAACCGACTTGAAACAAGGGCCCAGATCACTCCACAAAGGCGGCAGAAGAAGACTCTAGAAGGTGGACCGAAACCCTAATAGGGGCGCCGGCCAGCCCCACCTGGTGGGGCTCAGGCCCCGGTCACTTTGGGTGTGTTCTAGACTCTTCCAGGGTCTTCGTGTTGATGTTTCCTTGGCGGTTAAGTTTCGTGGTAATTATGCTCTTTAACCCTTCTTTTATGCTTTTCTGGAATAGCCCCTAGAAAATATAGAACATGCAAAACTCATGGAAACTGTCAGTTAAAACCCTAGACTAGTGTGCATTCATGTAGCCTTTGGTGTCTAAAGTTCTAATAAAAGTTAACGTTATCCACCGTCAACAACACCCCCAAGCTTACCTGTTTGCCACTCCCTTGGCAAACAAACTAAACCTAATTACTAATGTAATTGGATCAGAAGTTGCTACAATATTTTCATACTTCCCAAATACACATGCTTTAAACATAGATTCTCCTCCGGATTAGACAAAACTGCTCTAACTTTTAAACTTACCCATTTTACCTTTAACTATGGGCCTTTACAGCTCTTGCTCAGTCTTGAGTAATTGAAAGAAATAACTATCAAGTCGTGCACTATGTAGCAAATTCTTCACAGTACGAATATTCCGGAGTTTTGCAAGTTTTCAAAATAAAACTCAGAGCTTAATTGTATGATACCCTCATGTCTCTCAATATGTGGTATTTGTGGATCTCAATTAAGGCATTAATGTTATGCCTTCCTATAACTAAAGATTTATAGTGGGGCTCATAGGAGTGGCAATAATAAGGTTTAAGCATACTTGCAATTCATATGTTGTAAAGTCAAACAATGGATCCACAGAGAATCGAGGCATACAATCAAACCAAGATGTGCATGTGTATGGAATATGGTGGATAGGTGTATATGTGGTATTTAGTGGCTATTCCTAATTCTACTTTTACTCTTTGAAAATGATTCACTCTCTTTTGGAATTTGGAGGAACACATGGGCTATCTCTTTTTTTCTCCCTCTTTTCTTCTTCTTTTTTCATTCGGGAGGCGGGCATCTAGTACCCATTGTTTTAATCGCTGGGACACTTGTCCATCTTTTACTCTCTTTTCATATTTTTGCATAGCCACATGTATCCTTTGAATATAAATAACTGGAGAGATAATGATAAGAAATTAGTGCAATTATATCAAGGTTGTCCTATGGGATATACTTTTGGGTGTTTACTCCTAGTGTAGGAGAAAACATTTTCATGATGAACATTGATGAAAGTAGAAATGGTTACGATTACTCCTAGGGTAGGAATAATGCATATGTGCTGAAGTGTGCACGTGATCTTGGTTTTAAAAACATGACCAGACTCTCATATGGTGTACAACAAAGGTTGACTGAACTCAATGTAAAGCAGGCAGCATAAATGTGCGAAAGGTTTTCCTATCTAGATGTATCATATATGATTTTGGTAGGAATTCATACTTTATCATACAAAAGCTCGTCATGTAAATTTCAAATTTTCAAAATAAATCTCCAGAATTTAGTAATGCTAGGAATAAGATAAATAGTAGCTCAACTTTCATGAATCATATCAATCAATTACATAGACTTAGCTCAAACATATGCCTCCACAAGTTTCAGGTTCAGAGTAAATTCTTAAGTTAAAATAGCAATATCTAAAACTCAGGAGAATTTAAGTTTGACAACTAGGCATTGAAAAGTATTGTGACAGAGTAACTATTCATCATCTCCAAGCAAAATTTTAATGTTCATCGTTTTTTATTAACTCTAGCATAGACCGACTCTAAACATACTCTAATATATAGATAGATATTTATTTGGTTTTCAAATTTTATCTTACTAGCTCACTCACGCAAAAAAGTGATATAGTAATAATGATAATAAGATAGGAAACTTATACTTAGCTGGATTTTAATTGGAGTGTGCCCTCCCCCAAGCTGAATATTTGACAGGGTCTTTGATGTTGCAAATTGAGTGATCCTTCTGGGAGCAGGTGTATCGACAGCGTAGAGGTGTCGGGTTGACTAGCTCTTTGATCTTGTATTTTCCTATAAAACTCAATTGCCAATAAAAATACCAAATCTCATAGAGAGGGGTTAGGTTTAATACCACTCCATGGTAAGCGATTGATTTTATATTTCCAGCAGAAGCTTCCTAACTGAGTGGACCTTCATGTGCCCACATATTTTTGGTATTTTTAGAATTTCCTATGATACTATGGTGAACCTTCATGCGTTCACATATTTTTGGTATTTTGTGCTTCTATAAAGTAAACTCAATAAGTGCATAGGTAAAGTTACCAGGTAACTAGGGGATGCTCCTCTCCAAGCTTGATGTTTGCAAAACTTGGTGCTTGAATGATCTTCAGAGTGAGTTGATTAGTATTAGTCCTGGTAGGTGCCACTAATAGACTCTCTCCTTAGTCATAATATTATTCCTGCATAGTTTATACTCCAATAAGAAAACCAAAACTCGAGGCTAATGAGTACTTTGATTATTCTTTGAGTTAATTTTAATTAATAAATTTTAGTAGGATTCTAACAGGATTCTCTTTTTGGGCTTTTTCTAAGTTTCTTATGTAGCAATAAAAAAATGTATGCATGCTATATATTAATTTTTATGGCACCACAGGGAATATTCATTCCCATGGGACTTAGAATTTTCATAATGCAACAAAGTAAATATAGATTGTTATTTTTATTTTTATTTTTATGCCACCACAGTAAATATGCCTACAGGGTTACCATAGGTTTATTCACATGGGGCTTTAATATTTATGATGCAGTAAATAAAGCAGTAAATATTTTTGTTGTTTTATTTTTTAATTTGCAAAAAATGATGTGCTAAGCAAAATTACTAATGAATGCTAAATTAATTAGATAACTACCATTCTAACATTATGGCTAGGGTATGGAATTTAAAGTCTACCGACAGGACTTAGATAGAGGAGAGTACTTACTTAGTAGGTTTATCGTCTGAGGTTACCTCAGTCAATTCTTCATTTTGCGGTGGTATGCTTCTCTTCATACTTCATTTCTCTTCATCCATTCTTCTACTTGTGCCTGGATTTCTTCTTTCTCTGCCTTAGCAATCTTTTCCATCCTCTCAGCTTTCACTTCCCACTCACTCGAGCGTGGTGCTTGTACAGCTTCTTCTTGCTCCTTGTAGCAGTCTTCATACTTCACAATCTTACCAGGGAACTCCTCCCATCCACAGTGAGGCTGAGTAGCCTGACGGTGGGCTTGGCGTTTCCTCCTGTTGCGTTGCTTCCTGATCTGCTCATGGTTAAGATGTGTTCTAAATTGACAGCATACCTTTCGAGTGGGTAGGTTGAAGTGGATCTGTTCAGACCCGATGTAGATGATAGCATTGGCGGTGTAGAGGAACGGTCTACCCAAAAGAAAAGACGATTCGTTGTCTTCCTGAATGTCAAGAACTAGAAAATTTGCGGGTATATATTTATTTTGAATTCTTACCAATACGTCCTTGACTACACCTTTAGGGAATCTCAGTGATTGGTCTGCCATCTGCAACTGAATATATGTTGGGTATAGTGGTAAATCATCAAATAATTCATCATATACCTTTTTGGATAGTACGTTGATGCCTGATCCCGTGTCGCAGACGGTGTCGGGAAAAGTGATGTCTCTGATTGTGCATTCAATGATTGGTACACCTGGGTCACCTTTCTATGTTGGAAATGGTTTTGGGAGCATATGATCATTTTCTATGTTGATAGCATTGATCAGTTGAGCGGTTTCTTCAGGCACATGCTAGGGCTTGTTCTTCCTCCATCTTCTATTGTTCTTCTTCTTGGGTGTTGGTTGTTGTTGTTGCTCTTCTTATTGATGGAATTGCTTCGGAACTGCAGGAGTCTTGAGGATGCGGTTCTTGAATGAAAATTTCTCCTTCTTGTCTTTGATGGAGAGGACAATCTTGGCATGTTCCGCATAGATGATGGCTTGGGTTGTGCATAAGAATGGTCGTCCCAAGATAATGGGTGCTTTCTCATCTCCTCTGGTATCCATGATCACAAAGTCAATTTGGACATATGATTGCCCCACTCTGATAACAGCTTCTTCTAGTACTCCCTCGGGGTAGCAAATGGACTGATCTGCAAGCTGCAAACGCATATCTATGTACAACAAAGGATCACCTAATATTTTCTCATAGATTACCTTAGGCATTATGTTGACACTTGCGCTGAAATCGCAGATAGCTTCTGGAAAGTTATGACATCCTATAGAGATACGAATCACAGGTCTTCCAGGGTCTCTCATCTTCTCAGGTAGTGAGTGATTTGTCCACTGTATATCTGTAATACCTCTGGTATTACAAAGTCATTAACCTGCCATGTCATCATGTTTAAATTTAAGCATCTGCATATGATTATGCTTAGGGTCACTAGAGTGCTTTGATTTCATGTGTTGTGGATTGAGTAATTAAGCCTTTAATTAAAAGTCAAACATTTAATTAAATAAGAAATCAAATTAAGCCCTAGAATTGACCTCAAACCCTAATTCAAAATCTATAATGAATTTGATGAAAGTGTCTTAATGAAAGTTGTAGAGATTTTAAAATGGAATAACTTTTATTTTTGGAGATTTTGAAGTTAGACTATAGGAATTCAAATTAAACTCAAATTAGTATGTTGAAATTTAAATTTGAAACTTCAATTTCAAAAATATTGAGAATTTGATAAAACTTCCTTGATAAGAGTTGTAGAGCTCACTGAGAGGAATAACTTCTATTATGACTATTTTTCCAGTTGTTGAGAAAAATTAAAAGTAATTTTAGAATTTTATTTTTGAAATTCAAAACACTTTTTACCCCCTTTGCTGTAGTTTCAAAATTTCGCCGAATTTGAAAATGGTTCAAAAATAAAAACTGATCAGCACTTGTAGTACTACAACTTTTGTTTTAAACTTTTTCACAGATTCGGATCCTTAGGCCATCATTCAAATCAAAATAGCTTTTGACCTATTTAAGCCCTACACTATAGCTAGGGGGTCCCCCTGTTCTTCTTCTCCGGCTCGTACAGCGCGTGCCGCACCACGCGCTGCCGCCGTCCGGCCGGCAGAGGCGTTGTCGCCGTCGCATGTGAGTTGCTCGGGGGCCCCGGACCTTGCCCCAACCTTATCCCCTCCTCCCTCTGCCCTTAAAGACGACAAGCCCCCTCCGTTTTCCATTCCTTCCTTGAGCGGCCGCCGGAAACCACCTCGTCGTCCATGGCCAAATTCACAGCCACCGAGCCACCACACCCCGATTCATCGTGCAACCAGTCTCCTCCCTTCCTTGCGCATTGTTTGGGTGCGGTTTGGTCGGGTGTCGTAGACGGAGTTGCTCGATAGCCGCTGTCGTCCATCTCGGAGCCGTTCGGAGCCCCGCCGCACGTCGGGAAGTCGAGGCTACCTCTCGGGGTTGAGGCCTCTCCTTCCTTTTCATGTGTTTTGGGATTATGGTACTCCACTGGTCCTCATGCGCTAGCCGGTTCACCGTCTTTGTCACAGAACCGACCAATTTATACGAGCACAAGTACGACAATCGCCAATTTAGTAGCAATCAAGTCACACTTTGATCCAATATAAACCCGGTAGTCCGGAAATCTCGAAGGATTTCTAACATATTAAACAGAACATACCCCAAGGATCTTACAAATTCAGCAACAACCCATCAAATGATACATAAGTTTACAACCGAATTAAAACATCAGAGTACAACATAGTCTTTTACATAAATGTAACAGTAGCGGAAGTCAACATAGTTTTGAAACAACATAGTTTACATACGAGTACCACCAGCTGACCATGTCACAGCATCTTACAAAAGCTAAAGATGGATAACGACCTTGCCCCAGGTCTAATCTTCTTCGCCCGCATGGGTGAAGCAGTTCTTGCAATAAGCATAGTAGACTACTCCTTCTGCAACAATGGGAATAAAACCCTGAGTACTCAGCTAGACTTACCCGTCAGGAAGTAAATAAAAAGACTTTCAAGGATATGCAGGCTTATTTGGTGGAGCTCAGAGGATAGCAACATTTTGCATAAAAAGCATTACTACTGTAGTTCCTCAACTTATAAATTTTAGATGTGGTATAGCTTCGATTTTAGTTAAGCTATTAAGCTAAGGTTTGCAGCTATACTAAACAATCACTTGATATTATAGCAGACAATACAACCATATGATTTCCGATATCCACAGATATCAACCTCATCTCACCATAATCAATATGTTCAAGTTATTAGCCTCTACCTCACCAGAAGATCAGTTGAGTTTCTCACTAACCAGGAGAGATGGCGATTCGAATCGATTGTACCAGCTAGCAAACATGCCAATCACAAACCCTGTCAGCCTAATTAGTGGCTTCTTGGGTCACCGTTAGATCTTTCTGAGTCATATTATATCGCGAGCTTGGCGGGGGCCATATTCTCGGAGACAAACCCACTCACAGGAAGTGCAGGTCCCTGACCTGACTATGGTAAAATGGTGTCTCCGCACATCCTTCCTTCCTTCAGAATATGTCTATCCATGTCACACCAATTCTCGGCTCAGAAGAAACTACTTGGCTTCGTGGTCAGAATGACTTATCTGGCCAGCTATGTGACGACGTCCTTCAATCTCAACTGATGTCTGGTGGCCTCAGTCCTAGTCGGCCGCAAGCAGCACCGAAGACAGCATGACCTCAACCATGTCATGCGGCTCCCCGCTACCTAGCCTTGATTCTCTCATTATCATTGTGGCATGGTGGCACATATAGTCAACCATGTGGAATCCATCCCCATCATCATTAGTCACCACCTATGCTCGCGAAGGACAGGAAATCCCTCGACTTCTACCGGTCTAATAAGCATGGCTAAGCATAAGATCGAACCCACCCCTTGTCTAGTAATAGTACCAGGATAGTAGACAAGTGTACAAGGTATAAATGCAGCAACGGTATCAATTCAACTCCTATACTTAAGTGCACAATCATACGATTTAATAAAGACCAGTGTATTTATATAAAAAGAGATAGGTGGAGGCTTAGGGATGCTCCGGAGCTTGCCTTTTACAAAGTTAGATGGCTGATGGTCAGTGCACTCCGGCAGTTCAGTTTCCTCCTCGGCCTCGGGAGCTTCCGGCACCTCGATCTCCGGGGGCACTCCTTCCTCCGGTGGATCGAATTGCAGCAGTGTAACTCCTCCCGGCGATCCTGTATGCATGATATGCATATATGAGAACTGAGAATGCACATGGAATGCAATATAGAGATGCACAATTAGAACCATGAGATGCAATAGGCAACATGTGAGCATCCAAATAATTTATCAAACATTTACTGAGTATGTGCATATTTCTTCTCTAACAACCACACATACTCATCTCTTAAGCAAGCTATAGAACAATTTCTCGTCTTGCATAAGAGGTCTACAACCTGCACTAACAATTAATTTGAATCAAACTTACCTAACTACACTTACTAGTAAAGAAACAAGCATGTACAAGCACCTACACAAAGAATATTAATTTTGCTGCCTTTATACATAAATAAAGTCAGCAACACAAATGTCCAGCAAGGTTGTTGAACTAAAACATCTTAGAATTGCATGAAAATTACTTGCTAACAACTCATTATTCGATTAAAAGCAATTAATTTACCCCTAGCTTATAACTGGACCCTTTATTTGCTGAACCCAGAAAATTCTAGAAACATTAGAGTAGATAACACACTCCCACATTAGGCTACTAGCAAAATTTCAAGTTATTTGGACAGATATAACATGCTACACAAAAATGACAAGCAGACAGCCATTTAAGCAATGGAAAATAATTACTACAGTGAAAAGTATCAAACAATAGATTTCCCATTTTTCTTAGCTTCTTTATCACAAAACAAGGCTCAGGAAAAATATTCATAACCATAACTTATCTACACTAAGCACGGTGAATTTATCAAAAACATAGCATGAAAGGCATGTTACACATGACATCATATAAATAACAGTAACCAACCAACAAATATATTTTTCCCAGATCTTACTACTCTAAACAAGATTAATGCAAGTAGAATCACATTTTTAACATATTCCTATAATTAGTTATGCATTTATCAAGTTTACAAGCATATAACAAATTAATTATAACTGCACAGAAAAATTACTACAAAGTCATATTTCATATTTTTCCTGTATAGAGCTCAGAAATACAAACCCAATAAAATTTGGTTCACCTCATTTGGACACTCCTAGCTCCAGATATGATTTTTGGAAGATTTTACCAAATTTCTGGAAATCATTTTCTTAAATCCTTTAAAACGAACTCGGTTCAAAACGCTACACACACCCGGCGCAGTGCACCCGAAGCGCACCAGAGCGACTGACCGGTGGGCTCCCCGGTCAAACGGGTCCCACGTGTCAGAGAGAGAAAGCAGAGCTGCCGGCGCTATTTCGCCGGCGGCGAGGTCACCGGCGGCACCAAGGGCACCTACGTATTCCTAGGAATGAGACGAACTCGGTGAGCTAACTCCCGAGACCTAACCCGCACTGGAGCTAGCTCGTCGGCGGCAATGGCGGACGGCGGAGGTCCGGCGAAGTCGCGCCGGCCAATTCCGGCCGTTACCCGCGAAACTTCACTCCATTCCGCGAGCACCAAACCCTAACGAAACTATACTCCTCAAGAATCAAGCTGCAACCCACGGCAACTCGACCTAACCGTGCTTATGGCGGCACGGCGGCGGGCGGAACCACGGCGAACCGGCGAACCTAGGGTGGTAACGACCCAACCAACTCTCTAGGCTAGATCTACAGCTAACAGAGACAACTAGACGAGCAAGAGAGAGGGAAGCCGGCCACGGCATTGCGCTCGACGCGGCGAGTAGTGAGCTCGGCGGCGCTCCGGCAATGGCGCGGCGGCGACGAACCCTAGAAGCTTTACCTCACGGTCTCAGGAGCTGAGAGTAGGTCGAGGAGGTAGAGCAGAGGAAGGCGAAGCAAGGATGGAGATGGAGCGGTCGGAGACGGCGCGGTGGTGGCAGATTTCATCGCGGAGCTGGCTCAGCGGCGATGGCGACGGCGGAGAGAAAAACGGAGAGCAGAGAGGCAAGAGCGAGAGAGAGAGCGAGTGGAGTGCGCAGGAGGCCGGGTGGCGTGTTGCCTTCGGGTTTTGCAGGCCTGGCCGAGGCAACGACGGCGTATGACGCCACCTGGCGTGATTCTTCTGACGGTGGCCGCGCGGCGCTGACCGGTTCACTGAATCGGGTTTCGATTCAGTTTCAATTACCCGACTGAAACTCGATTTTGATCGAGCCATAACTCTCGATTTAGGGCGTTTCAGCGAAAACTTCCTTACTATGGATTGAAGAGCTACATGAGTAGATCATTTGGTATTAGAACACTTTGAACTGATTCGGCTTGGTTTGAGAGATATGGATCGAAGAACATGGGTATATTGAAACTGAAAACAGCTTTTGACTTAGCAAATTTCAGCAACTCCAAAACAGCCCCAAATCTGCACAATTTCACAATTTTGACCACCTTACACCCATTTTCATGAGTTGACCCAAAAATAAAGTTTTTTTCTTATAAAATTCTACACAACTTTGATTAAGGGTGCTCTGACATGCAAAGTTTTTAAATTAACTTTCTTGTTTGGTCAAACAAAATAGGTTTAGGAGGGTTTTCTAGTCAACTATGAGCTAGAGGGGTATTTTGGGGATTTCACCAACATGAACATTGTTCCAAATGTTAACCCAAACATGTTTAAGTCATCTAGAACAGTATACAAGCATCACATTTGCATGCTAACACATCTATGGCATTGTAAGCATATAAACCAACATATAGCTTATAAAGGAATTTAATTCAATTCAAATGGTGATGATGCATGAAATGACATGATCAATTCTTGATGGCATGCAAATACAAATGTGAAAATAGTAACTAACACTAGGGTGTTACAGTCTTATGCTGTAGGATTGTCAGAACGAGGACCTCGTCGCTAGAGCGCACTGCTACGGTCGTCGCTGTCGTCGTATTCGTCACTGCACGTCGATCTGGTCCCGAACTACTGCAGGTCTGAGACCATGGTGAGAAACTAAGCTTCCCCATCCCGTTTATTAGCTCTTTACCGTAGCACTCAGGATGGCGACTCATCGCCACGCCGTCGTGTCCGCCATGGGCGAGATGTGCTCGTCGGTGCCTAGGGCTAGGGCTAGATCCTTAGGGGTGTCGGTTGAGGTCTAGTGTAGGTGTAGGGTCGCTAGAGTCTGCCGTTGGGGCCGCCGGCAGCGAGGTCCGCGCCGTCCGTCGTTTGCGCGCGTGAGCGGACGCTCGGCGGGAGGTAGGAGAGGGAGCTGATAGGCTGGACACGCCTGTCAGCGTCCCTGGGCGTGCTGTGGCGCGCGCGCGGGCGCGTGCGGGCCGTGCTGGGCCTGTTCGTTTAAATGGGCCCGATCGGGCGAAATTGGGTTTTTCAATTTCCAGTAAGAATTTTTAGTTTTTCTTTATTAATTAGAATGAATAGTGCTGCTGTTTCTCATTTTTAGTAGAATTATTTATTGTGTCAAAAATTATGAAATTAATTGTGGAGGCTCTATGTAGTGTGTAGTATTTAACTAAAATATTAGATGTGATGTTTGAGTAGTTTCTGTAGGAGGTAAAAATCAGCACATTAATTAATAAATGGAACTTTGATGATTTTTAATAAATTCTCTGTAGGTTCAAAAATCATGAAAATTTATCTGGTACTGTGTTAGGTCAATACCTATCTGTTGGCAAAGTTTGGTGCCAAAAAGAAATAGTTAAATTTGTTTATTAATTACATGTTGGTTTAAGTAATTAATAAAAGGAATAGGAAATGTAATAATCATTGAATGGTGTGATGTTTGGATTGATTGAGATTCTAGGTCAAACCCCTTTATGACCTAGGGCATGTTGAATTAAAATAATCAGGTTTAACTGAAGAAAGGTCTTGTGCACGTGTGTGTCTTGTTTATTATTAAATTTCATCTGTCATTTCATGTGCATCGCATTCATGCATCTATTTTGCATGCGTGTAGTGACCGAGAACTCTGAGGTGAAAGCTGAGGGTCCATCTGAGGAGACTGCTCAGGAGATTGTGCAGGGCTTCGATATTTGTGGCACCAACCCAGACCCGACTCTTTATGCTATCCAAGGCAAGCCCCGGTGCATTTTGTCACAGAACCGACCAATTTATACGAGCACAAGTACAATGATCGCATTTTAATCGCAATCCAGTCGCACTTGAGCCAATATAAACCCGGTAGTCCGGAAATCTCGAAGGATTTCAAACCTTTCATACCCCAAGGATCATTCATTCAGCAATACCCGATCACATGACACATAAGTTCGCAACCGAATTTAAACATCAGAGTACAACATAGTCTTTTACACAAATAGAGTAGTAGCGGAAGTCAACATAGTTTTACACCACAGAGTTCAAATACGAGTACCATCACATGACCCTGTCACAGCATTCTTACAACATCTAAGGATAGATAATGACCCTGCCCTCGGGTCTAGTCTTCTTCGCCCGCAGGGGTGAAGCAATTCCTGCAATACGCGTAGTAGACTACACCATCTGCAACAATGGGAATAAAACCCTGAGTACTCAATTGTACTCAGCTAGACTTACCCGACAGGGAGTAAATAAAAAGACTCTCAAGGATATGCAAGGCTTATTTGGTGGGGCTCAGAGGGTAGCATCATTTTTGCATCAAAAGCATTACTACAGTAGAACCTCAACTTATTCATTTTAATTGTGATAAGCTTCGATTTCAGTTAAGCTATTTACTAAGATTAGCCACTATACTAAGCATTCACTGAATATTGTAGCAATCAATAAAACCATATGATTTCCGATATCCACAGATATCAACCTCATCTCACCATAATCATTAGGCTCAAGTTATTAGCCTCTACCTCACCAGAAGATCAGTTCAGTTTCTCACTAACCAGGAGAGATGGCGATTCGAATCGATTGTACCAGCTGGCAAATATGCCAATCACAAACCCTGTCAGCCGAGCCACTGGCTTCTTGGGCCACCGTTAAATCCTTCTGAGTCACAATATGTCGCGGGCTTGGCGGGGACCATATTCTCAGAGACCAACCCACTTCTAGGATGCATCAGGTCCCTGACCTGCCCTTGGTAAGATGGTGTCTCCGCACATACTTCCTACCTCTAGAATATGTCTGCCTAGTCGCACCAATTCCCGGCTCAGAAAGAAATACTCGGCTTCGCGGTCAGAACGACTTATCTGGCCAACTATGTGACGACGACTTTCAATCTCAACTGATATCTGGTGGCTTCAGTCCTAGTCGGCCGCAAGCAGCACCGAAGACGGCATGACCTCAACCATGTCATGCGGCTCCCCGCTACCTAGCCTTTATTCTCTCATTAGACACTGTGGCATGGTGGCACATATAGTCCATCATGTGGAATCCAACCCCATCATCATTAGTAACCACCTATGCTCGCGAAGGACAGGAAATCCCTCGACTTGTACCGGTCTAAGCATGGCTAAGCATAGGATCGAACCCATCCCCTTGTCTAGTAATAACTTCAGGATCAAGTATAAGTGGACAAGGAATAAATGCAGCAACGGTATCATATCAACTCCTATACTTAAGTGCACAATCATACGATTTAATAAAGACCAGTGCATTTGTAAAAAGAGTAGGTGGAGACTTAGGGATGCTCCGGGGCTTGCCTTTCACAAAGTTAGTGGGTTGGTGATCAGGGCACTCTGGAAGTTCAGCTTCTTCTTCCTGACCTTCGGGAACCTCTGACACTTCAATCTCCGACGGAACTCCCTCCTCCAGTGGATCGAACTGCAACAGCGTCACGCCTCCCGGCGATCCTGTATGCATGATATGCATTATGAGAACTGAGAATGCACATGAAATGCAAGATAGAGATGCACGAATTAACCCATGATATGCAATCAGTTTAACAATCCACACTCATTTACTGAGTACGTGCATATTTCTTCCCTAGACAACCAACTCATACTCACTCTTCTTAAGCAAAGCATAGAATAATTTCTCGTCCCGGGTGAGAGGTCTACAACCTGCACTTAATAATTAACATGCATCAACTAACCTACCACAACCAACTTATAATTAACAAACGCGAGCAACATCATATGAACAAAATATTAACCTTGCTGCCCCAAGCTCAAAGTAGGATCAGCTCTACTGTGTAACACAGGTGATAATGCTGAGCATCACAGAAACGCATAAAAACACTCCCCAACCAAAAGATATTTGCTTAGAAACAATTAAATAAACCCTAGCCTATAACTGGACCTACTGTTTACTGTGACCAGAAAAATCCATAGAAATTACAGTAGCTATTACACATCCAGACTAGCCTACTGACAAAATTTCAAGTCATTTGGACAAGTATAACAGTCTACACAAAAATAACAAACAACCAGCCTTTTAAACAATGGAAAATACTTAACACAGTGAAAAGTATCAAACAACAGATTTCCTAATTTTCTTAGCTTCTTTCCAACATAACATAGCCCAGGAAAAAAATATTCATGACCATAACCTTAACACATTAAGCATGGTGATTTTTGCAAGATTAAAGCATAAAAGGCACATTATACTAGACATCATATAAATAACAGTGAAACACCAGCAAACATATTTTTCATAGATTCTACTTCCCTAAACAAGATGAATGCAAGTGGAATCACATTTTTAGCACATTCCTACAATTACTTATGCATTTATCAAGTTTGCAAGCAATTAACAATTTAATTATAACTGCACATAAAAAGTATTCAAAAGTACATTTTATATTTTTCCTTGATAGAGCTCAGAAATACAAACACAACAAAATTTGGTTCACCCCAACTGGACATTCCTAGCTCCAGATATGAATTTTGGAAGGTTTTACATATTTTCTGGAAATTCATTTTATAAATCATAAAACCTAAACCCGATAGAACTGCTACGTGCACCCGGCTCAGTGAACCAGAGGCGCACCCGAACGGCTGACTCGCGGGCCCCGGGTCAACCCGACCCCACGCGTCAGAGAGAGGAGCAGAGCCGCCGGCGCTGACCGGCGAGAGCTCGCCGACGGCGAGGTCTCCGGCGACGCCGAGGCTACCTACCGACTCGTGGCAACGAGACGAACCCGATGGACCAACTGCCGAGGGTCGTACCCCACCGGAGCGAGCTCGACGGCGGCAATGGCGGACGGCGGTGGTCCGGCGAGCTTGCGCCGGCCGATTCCGGCCGTTGCTCGCGCGGCTAAGCACCGTTCCGAGATCCTGGAACCCTAGCGGACCTATGCGTGCGACGAATCGAACTATTGCGCACGGGAGCTCACTGACCGCGCTCGCATGGCGGCACGGTGGCGAGCGGGTTCACGGCGAGCTCGGGTTCCGGCGAAACTACGGCGAGATAGACCTATCCGACGGCCTAGAATGGATCTACGGCTAACGGAGACTCCTAGACGAGCAATGGAGAGAGAAGCCGACCCCGGCATCGCCCTCGTCGCGGCGACCCGAGAGCTCGGCGGCGCTCCGGCAATGGCGGACGGCGAGAAGCTCGCTGGAGCTATACCTTAGGTCGGCTGAGGTCGGCAACGGGTCGAGGACGAAGAGCAGAGCAAGCCGAAGCTACGCCGAAGATGGAGCGGTCGGAGACGGCTCGGTGGCGGCGGATTTCACCGCGGCGGCGGCGCGGCGGAAATGGCGACGGCGGAGAGGAAAAACGGCGAGCAGAGGGCGAGAGAGCGGGGAGAGTGAGGGCGAGCGTGCGGGAGACAGGATGGAGTGTTGCCTTTTGTAAGCCGACCGCGCGGCAGGGCAACGACGGCGTACGGCGCCACCTGGCGGCCGATGCCTGACGCGGTCGCGCGGCGACGACCGACGGCCGAACTGAATCGGCTCCGATTCAGTCTCCGCGAACCCGACTGAAACTCGATTTTGATCGATCTATAACTCGCGATCCAGGGCGTTTCAGCGAAAACTTCAAAAATTTGGATTGAAGAGCTACATGAGTAGATCATTTCATATTAAGGCACTTTACTCTAGTTCGGCCTGGATTGAGAGATACAGGTCGATGAACAGGGGTACACCGAAACTGAAAACCAGTTTAGACTTAGGAAAATTTGAAAACTTCAAAACAGCTCCAAATCTGCACTAAATCAACTTTTTGACCTCCTTCCACCCATTTTCATGAGTTGACCCAAAAATAAAGTTTGTTGCTTATAAAATTCTACACAACTTTGATTAAGGGTGCACTGACATGCAGAATCTCTAAAATGCCCTTCTTGTTTGGTCAAACAGAATAGCTTTTAGAGGGCTCTCTAGTCAACTATGAGCTAGAGGGGTATTTTGGGGATTTCACCAACATGAACATTGTTCCAAATGTTATCCCAAACATGTCTAAAGCATTTAGAACAGCAAACAAGCATCACATTTGCATGTCAACACATTTAGCATGTTATGGACATATAAACAACATATAGCAATAAAGGGAATCAAATAAAATGCAATGAAATGATGCATGAAATGACATGATCTATGCTTGATGTCATGCAAATGCAAGTGTGAAAATAGTAACTAACACTAGGGTGTTACAGCCCTCCCCCTTAAAAGAATCTCGTCCCCGAGATTAGAGTTAATTACCATTGTTTAAAGAAAGAAGGATAGACTTCCTTGAGGTAATCTTCTCGCTCCCAAGTCGCATCCCAATAACTTTGGTTGTTCCACACCACCTTATAGAACTTGATCACTCGGCTACGGGTGATTCTTTCTTTGTAATCTATTACTTCAATAGGCTTTTCTTCATAGGTCAAATCTGATTTCAACTTGATATCACCAAAATCCACTTGTTCTTCCGGTACTCGTAAACATTTCTTGAGTTGAGATACATGAAACACATTGAAGATAGTGGACATGTGTGGTGGCAATCGTAACTTGTATGCTACTTTCCCACTTCTTTCCAGAATTTGAAAAGGACCTACAAACCTTGGAGCTAACTTTCGTTTCACTCCGAAGCGTTGCACGCCTTTCATAGGTGACACCTTCAAGTATACATAGTCACCCACTTCAAATTCCAATGGCCTTCTTCGCTTATCCGCATAGCTCTTTTGACGAGTCTGAGCGGCTTTGAGATGTGTTTGAATGGTATGCACTCTCTCTTCGGCCTCTTTCACAAAGTCAATCCCATAATATCTCCTTTCGCCTGATTCAACCCAATTGAGAGGAGTTCTACATTTGCGCCCATACAAAGCTTCAAAAGGAGCCATTTGAATACTCTCTTGATAGCTATTGTTGTATGAGAACTCGGCCAAAGGTAACCATTCTTCCCACGAACCCTTAGACGATAGAACACAAGCTCTCAACATATCTTCAAGAATTTGGTTTACCCTTTCAGTCTGACCAGAAGTTTGAGGATGATAAGCTGAGCTGCGAACCAAATTGGTTCCCAAACACTTGTGTAGATGCTCCCAGAAGCGTGCAATAAATTGCGGGCCTCTGTCGGAAACTATCGTCCTCGGCACACCATGTAACCGAAGTATCTGAGCAAAGTAGAGCTGTGCCAACTGATGAGGACGATCTGTAGTTCGAACTGGTAAGAAATGTGCAATCTTAGTCAATCGATCCACAATCACTCAAATAGAATCATGGCCTTTTTGCGTTAGAGGTAACCCAGATATGAAATCCATGGTTATCTCATCCCATTTCCAACCTGGAACTGGTAAGGGTTGCAATAGGCCTGCTGGCTTAAGATGAATAGCCTTCACGCGACAACAGGTATCACACCTGGCCACATAGGCTGCAATTTCCTTCTTCATTTTGGTCCACCAGAACCTAGGTTTCAAGTCTTGATACATCTTACTACTACCAGGATGGATAGACAACTTGGACAAATGAGCCTCGTCCATAATCTGATTCCTCAACTCACGGTCTTTCGGTACTACCAATCGATCCTTGAACCACAATATACCTTTTTCATCTACTCGAAAATGAAAATTTTTTGTTCTTTCATCTTCCTTTTGATATGATATATGCCGGGATCTGTTTTCTGACCTTCAATAATCTTGCTTTCCAAAGTACAACTGAGAGTAATATTATTCAACACCACTGGATGCACAAGATTGAATCCGTCTGCTAGCAAAGGCTGCAATAAATTGCAATGAGACTTTCGGCTCAAAGCATCGGCTACGACATTGGCCTTGCCCGGATGATAGTGTACTTCTAGATCATAGTCTTTGATCAACTCCAACCACCTTCTTTGCCTCATGTTCAACTCAGGCTGAGTGAAAATGTACTTGAGACTCTTGTGATCGGAATAGATATGACATTTGTGACCCATCAAATAGTGGCGCCAAATCTTCAATGCATGAATTACAGCGGCAAGTTCGAAATCATGAGTAGGGTAGTTTTGCTCATGTTTTCTCAATTGACGCGAGGCATAAGCAATGACTCGGCCTTCTTGCATGAGAACACATCCTAACCCAGTGCCACAAGCATCGCAGTACACATCAAAAGGCTTTTCAATATCAGGTTGGGCAAGAACTGGAGCAGTGGTCAACAACGTTTGCAAGGTGCAAAAAGCTGTTTCACACTCCTCACTCCACACAAACTAGGTATCTTTGTGCAATAGCTTGGTCATAGGTTTAGCTATTTTAGAGAAATCCTGAATAAAGCGGCGATAATACCCAGCTAATCCTAGAAAGCTACGAACCTCAGACACATTTGTTGGTGACTGCCAATCCAACACCTGCTGAACTTTTGACGGATCTACAGAAATACCTTCAGCAGATAAGATATGGCCCAGAAAAGGTACCTTAGTCAACCAAAACTCACACTTGCTGAACTTAGCATACAGCTTATGCTCCCTGAGTCTAGTCAAGACTATCCTCAAGTGTTCAGCATGATCCTCCATGCTTTCAGAGTACACCAGAATATCGTCAATAAAGACTACCACGAACTTATCCAACTCAGGCATGAATACCGAATTCATTAGATACATGAAATGTGCAGGAGCATTGGTTAATCCAAAAGACATAACCAAATACTCATACAAGCCATACCGAGTGGAGAAAGCCGTCTTGGGAATATCTTGTGGTCTGATCTTAATTTGATGATACCCAGATCTCAGATCAATCTTGGAGAAAACCTTGGCCTTGGACAATTGATCAAACAAGATATCAATACGAGGTAGAGGATACTTGTTCTTAATTGTCACAGCATTTAGTGGCCTATAGTCCACACACATACGTAAAGTTTCATCCTTCTTCTTAACAAAGATTGCAGGACAGCCCCACGGAGAAGAACTAGGGCGAATGAACCCTTTGTCCAATAACTCCTGGAGTTGTTTCTTGAGTTCAGCTAATTCATGAGGAGGCATTCTATATGGCCTTCGAGAAATAGGCGCCGTACCGGGAATAAGTTCTATTGCAAACTCCACATCTCGATCAGGAGGAAGTCCAGGTAGATCATCAGGAAAGACATCAGGAAACTCACACACTACAGGGATGCTCTGAAGTGTCACGGCCTCAACTGAGAAAGAGAGACTAAAAAGATCTCCCCTACGGGGCAGATGAACCTGAAAAGTGCCTTCACCTTGGGGTTCCTTTAGTGTTAACATCCGGTTAGGGACGTCCAACACCGCACCCCGCTTGTCCATCCAACTAACTCCCAAAATAACATCCAGACTCAACCCTGGTAGCACAATAAGACTACTGATGAAAACCCGATTACCAATCTCGATGGTCCCATCCCCGACACCATGACGCGTACAAATTTCAGCCCCAGCTGAAGTTATCCGGAAACTTTGGCTCAACTCAACAATTGGTAATGCATGCTTTTGTGCAAATGCTTGACTCACGAAAGAATGCGACGATCCTGAGTCGAACAAAACAATAGCAGGATGCTGATTCACGGAAAACATACCCGCGGTGACTGGTTCACCTTCCGGAAGTTCCTCCGCAGTAGTGTGATGTACACGACCCTGCCTGGGATGAGGACAATAACGAGCAAGATGCCCCTGTTGGCCACAGTTAAAGCATGGCCCCAGACCTTGGTTGGTCCTCACTTGAACGGCATTGCTTGGAGGAGCGTTGTTCTTGTTCAAAGGCACTGTGAAACCTTTCTTGTAGCGCTGAGGCGCTGGCTGCTTCTTTGGAGGGGGTCTGAATTTTGCTCCAGGAACAGCCGGACGGTAAGCAGGGCGATTTGCCACCGCACGACTAGCTGCTGGAGTCCTTGACTGAGAAGAGCTTCCTTCAAATGGCCTCTTGCCTCCCTTGGAAGCAGTGTGCAAGTTGTTCTGTTTCTCTTGGATATAAGCTTCACTGATGAACTCGTTAAAAGTTGTACGAGCGTTGTTCGCCAGAGTCTTCATAAGCTTGGTACTAAGACCTCTCTTGAAGGTTTCAATCTTCTTTTCATCTGTATCTACCATCCACGGGGCATACCTCGACAGATTGTTAAAGGCATGATGATACTGAGTGAGGGTCTTGGTACCCTGAGTAAGCTGCATGAATTCATTGACCTTCATCTTGATCAAGCCTGCTGGAATGAAATGTCCCCTGAAATCCCTGGTGAACTGCTCCCAGGTGATATCAGCGACCACAGGGTAGGCGGTCTTGCGATTGGCCCACCATATTCCAGCTTGGCCTTGCAGTAACATAGCAGCAAAGCTAGCCTTCATGGTTTCAGTCAATCGCAGCACAGAGAATGACTGTTCAATAGTGTTTAACCACTCATCAGCTTCCAGCGGTTCTACGGCCTGCTTGAATACCGGAGGCTTAGTGTCCATGAAGTCCTTATAGTTACTGTATTGGTCCTCATCGTTTCCGCGGCGTCCACCTCGATTGCGATTGTGGTTGTTACTAGCAACCATCTGCTGCAAAATCGCTTGCTGGGTGTCCAAGAACTGAGCAAACATCTGTTCCTAGGTACGCGGTGGAGGAGGCGGCAACTCCTCATCTTCATGTTCGTTCCCACCACCACTGGTTGACCCATGACGACGGGTATGAGGTGCCATCTGTAGCAACACACAACAACCATTGTTAAGTGTCAGTTATGCCAAAGATAACCGAAAGATTATGCCCAAAAGATATCAATGATCATTTTTGATAACCAACAAACGGCACAATAATTCAATAATCATCACACAACCGCACAGTAACAAGGCGCAACCAAAAAGTGTTTCCAAACTGTATAAGTTACCATTACTTAATTAAAAGTTTGATGGTTCCAGCCCTGAACACACAGGGTTCTCTCATTACATGACATTAAAGGTTTTCCCAATACAAAAGGGTGCCGATCATGGCAAGATCACTAGAAAAAGCCTAGTCATCGTGGTCACTGTCCACGCCGGACACGTTCCCACCATGGTCATCACTCTCGTCAATAGGCACGATCTCCTCGGGGTCTTCTTCCTCTTCTTCCTCACTTGCTTCACCATCATCAGCTGCAATGAAGATCTCAGGAGCAAACTCCGCTGCACCCGGAGGATGAAACGGATCAGCACGGTTGTTCAGACGATGAACATCCTGCTGCAACTCCCAAACCTGCTGCTGACTAGCACGCAACTCCTGCAGAAACTCATTGCGCTGACGTGTCAAGCTCATATTGCGATTGTCAAGCTGGCAGCGAAGATCTGCATTCTCCCTCTCAAGCACCTCGACACGGCGGTCAGCCGCCAACAAGGCGCCAGTGCATCGTAACAACTCATTGCGACAGGCAGTGAGAGCTACCACCAAGTCATCTGAGCTACGATGAGCCATACGTGCCCACTCTTCAGCTTCTAACTTCTTCTCCACAGCATCATGCAGGGCTTCAACGCACTTCATCCAACCATCCCTAGTGGAATAGTGCATCCTCAGGACAGCAAACATAGCACTCATAGAAGCACCCGTGCTATGAGCACGCTCGTCCCTGCCTCGCTCCAAAGAAGCTTGGCTAGACTGAGCCCACTCACCCTGAGAAGCATCCACCCTGGGAAAAACATTTGCTGGCCCCAAATCAGCTCTCTTGTTGAACCGGCTGCAAATATCCATCAACACCTCGAAAGCTGCAAGCTGCGCACCATCCCATGGCGTCCTCATGTCAACTTCCACCTTTATTCCTGGAAACGACCAACCCCGTTCAAGCACAGGGATAGTCACCCAAACATCAAACCAAGGCTGCACCATGGTTTTCGCTGGCTTCCAGAAATACTGTGGTGGCTCTGCATATCCCACAGACTTCAACAACCTCCATAGCACAGTGGGTGTGCCAAACTGCTCCAGAAACTGACCACTCTGCGGCTCACCTTCAGCTGCCATCTGATACATTACAACATCTTTCAGCATTTAGAATAAGATAGGACAGCACAAATTTTACCATAGGGAAGGAAATAGTACAAATAGCTTAAATTAATTTCATGATCATGATGCATGCACGTGCCAACGACCTCACACATAATATATTTTAACTAACGTTATAGTCGGTGGCATACCACGTGCTCTCATATACGTAACTAACCGTGCTAT
Source organism: Eremochloa ophiuroides (assembly GCA_038502445.1). Lineage (NCBI taxonomy): Eukaryota > Viridiplantae > Streptophyta > Magnoliopsida > Poales > Poaceae > Eremochloa > Eremochloa ophiuroides. The sequence continues at coordinate 53,510,069 of JAHLJS010000001.1, forward strand.
ACGTTTTGCGTGGTTAGTGTACCTGCAGAAGATTCATTTCAGCCCAAATCCCAATGTATGCAGGGCAACAAGAAGCACTTTTTGCCGGAAATGTTCCCATGAACATTTGCGACCCCAAAATTAATTACTCCACCTTACTTCCATAAGTACACATATGGATCACATGTACTCACTTCAGTAACCATACACTCACCATCGATCGATGGTTGTTCGATCTTACACTCACATCTCACCTTACCTTAGGCGACGTGGTACATTGACCCATAAAAAGCAATAAGAAACCGACAGTTCATGATTATCCGCACGATAAAACCAAATGAACCACAAATAGAAATATGATGCAATTTCCCCCAAGTCAGTACTTACATAAGCCACCTAATTACCACATATATATAGGGCTATAGGACTTGGTCATTGGTACTCATAAGTTTTGCAAACACTTGGTTTAAATCACCTATACACACTATCAGTTGGCAATTAGTTTGTAAAACTCAAAACTCTTTTAATTTTTAAATAGTCAAGTGACGGTATATGCTGAATTATGCTCTGGTACCAGCTGTCACAGAACCGACCAATTTATACGAGCACAAGTACAATGATCGCATTTTAATCGCAATCCAGTCGCACTTGAGCCAATATAAACCCGGTAGTCCGGAAATCTCGAAGGATTTCAAACCTTTCATACCTCAAGGATCATTCATTCAGCAATACCCGATCACATGACACATAAGTTCACAACCGAATTTAAACATCAGAGTACAACATAGTCTTTTACACAAATAGAGTAGTAGCGGAAGTCAACATAGTTTTACACCACAGAGTTCAAATACGAGTACCATCACATGACCCTGTCACAGCATTCTTACAACATCTAAGGATAGATAATGACCCTGCCCTCGGGTCTAGTCTTCTTCGCCCGCAGGGGTGAAGCAATTCCTGCAATACGCGTAGTAGACTACACCATCTACAACAATGGGAATAAAACCCTGAGTACTCAATTGTACTCAGCTAGACTTACCCGACAGGGAGTAAATAAAAAGACTCTCAAGGATATGCAAGGCTTATTTGGTGGGGCTCAAAGGGTAGCATCATTTTTGCATCAAAAGCATTACTACAGTAGAACCTCAACTTATTCATTTTAATTGTGATAAGCTTCGATTTCAGTTAAGCTATTTACTAAGATTAGCCACTATACTAAGCATTCACTGAATATTGTAGCAATCAATAAAACCATATGATTTCCGATATCCACAGATATCAACCTCATCTCACCATAATCATTAGGTTCAAGTTATTAGCCTCTACCTCACCAGAAGATCAGTTCAGTTTCTCACTAACCAGGAGAGATGGCGATTCGAATCGATTGTACCAACTGGCAAATATGCCAATCACAAACCCTGTCAGCCGAGCCACTGGCTTCTTGGGCCACCGTTAAATCCTTCTGAGTCACAATATGTCGCGGGCTTGGCGGGGACCATATTCTCAGAGACCAACCCACTTTCAGGATGCATCAGGTCCCTGACCTACCCTTGGTAAGATGGTGTCTCCGCACATACTTCCTACCTCCAGAATATGTCTACCTAGTCGCACCAATTCCCGGCTCAGAAAGAAATACTTGGCTTCGCGGTCAGAACGACTTATCTGGCCAGCTATGTGACGACGTCTTTCAATCTCAACTGATGTCTGGTGGCCTCAGTCCTAGTCGGCCGCAAGCAGCACCGAAGACGGCATGACCTCAACCATGTCATGCGGCTCCCCGCTACCTAGCCTTGATTCTCTCATTAGACACTGTGGCATGGTGGCACATATAGTCCATCATGTGGAATCCAACCCCATCATCATTAGTAACCACCTATGCTCGCGAAGGACAGGAAATCCCTCGACTTCTACCGGTCTAAGCATGGCTAAGCATAGGATCGAACCCATCCCCTTGTCTAGTAATAACTTCAGGATCAAGTATAAGTGGACAAGGAATAAATGCAGCAACGGTATCATATCAACTCCTATACTTAAGTGCACAATCATACGATTTAATAAAGACCAGTGCATTTGTAAAAAGAGTAGGTGGAGACTTAGGGATGCTCCGGGGCTTGCCTTTCACAAAGTTAGTGGGTTGGTGATCAGGGCACTCTGGAAGTTCAGCTTCTTCTTCCTGACCTTCGGGAACCTCTGACACTTCAATCTCCGGCGGAACTCCCTCCTCCGGTGGATCGAACTGCAACAGCGTCACGCCTCCCGACGATCCTGTATGCATGATATGCATTATGAGAACTGAGAATGCACATGAAATGCAAGATAGAGATGCACGAATTAACCCATGATATGCAATCAGTTTAACAATCCACACTCATTTACTGAGTACGTGCATATTTCTTCCCTAGACAACCAACTCATACTCACCCTTCTTAAGCAAAGTATAGAACAATTTCTCGTCCCAGGGTGAGAGGTCTACAACCTGCACTTAATAATTAACATGCATCAACTAACCAACCACAACCAACTTATAATTAACAAACGCGAGCAACATCATATGAACAAAATATTAACCTTGCTGCCCCAAGCTCAAAGTAGGATCAGCTCTACTGTGTAACACAGGTGATAATGCTGAGCATCACAGAAACGCATAAAAACACTCCCCAACCAAAAGATATTTGCTTAGAAACAATTAAATAAACCCTAGCCTATAACTGGACTTACTGTTTACTGTGACCAGAAAAATCCATAGAAATTACAATAGCTATTACACATCCAGACTAGCCTACTGACAAAATTTCAAGTCATTTGGACAAGTATAACAGTCTACACAAAAATAACGAGCAACCAGCCTTTTAAACAATGGAAAATACTTAACACAGTGAAAAGTATCAAACAACAGATTTCCTAATTTTCTTAGCTTCTTTCCAACATAACATAGCCCAGGAAAAAAATATTCATGACCATAACCTTAACACATTAAGCATGGTGATTTTTGCAAGATTAAAGCATAAAAGGCACATTATACTAGACATCATATAAATAACAGTGAAACACCAGCAAACATATTTTTCATAGATTCTACTTCCCCAAACAAGATGAATGCAAGTGGAATCACATTTTTAGCACATTCCTACAATTACTTATGCATTTATCAAGTTTGCAAGCAACTAACATTTTAATTATAACTGCACATAAAAAGTATTCAAAAGTACATTTTATATTTTTCCTTGATAGAGCTCAGAAATACAAACACAACAAAATTTGGTTCACCCCAACTGGACATTTCTAGTTCCAGATATGAATTTTGGAAGGTTTTACACATTTTTTGGAAATTCATTTTATAAATCATAAAACCTAAACCCGATAGAACTGCTACGTGCACTCGGCTCAGTGAACCAGAGGCGCACCCGAACGGCTGACTCGCGGGCCCCGGGTCAACCCGACCCCACGCGTCAGAGAGAGGAGCAGAGCCGCCGGCGCTGACCGGCGAGAGCTCCCCGACGGCGAGGTCTCCGGCGACGCCGAGGCTACCTACCGACTCGTGGCAACGAGACGAACCCGATGGACCAACTGCCGAGGGTCGTACCCCACCGGAGCGAGCTCGACGGCGGCAATGGCGGACGGCGGTGGTCCGGCGAGCTTGCGCCGGCCGATTCCGGCCGTTGCTCGCGCGGCTAAGCACCGTTCCGAGATCCTGGAACCCTAGCGGACCTATGCGTGCGACGAATCGAACTATTGCGCACGGGAGCTCACTGACCGCGCTCGCATGGCAGCACGGTGGCGAGCGGGTTCACGGCGAGCTCGGGTTCCGGCGAAACTATGGCGAGATAGACCTATCCGACGGCCTAGAATGGATCTACGGCTAACGGAGACTCCTAGACGAGCAATGGAGAGAGAAGCCGACCCCGGCATCGCCCTCGTCGCGGCGACCCGAGAGCTCGGCGGCGCTCCGGCAATGGCGGACGGCGAGAAGCTCGCTGGAGCTATACCTTAGGTCGGCTGAGGTCGGCAACGGGTCGAGGACGAAGAGCAGAGCAAGCCGAAGCTACGCCGAAGATGGAGCGGTCGGAGACGGCTCGGTGGCGGCGGATTTCACCGCGGCGGCGGCGCGGCGGAAATGGCGACGGCGGAGAGGAAAAACGGCGAGCAGAGGGCGAGAGAGCGGGGAGAGTGAGGGCGAGCGTGCGGGAGACAGGATGGAGTGTTGCCTTTTGTAAGCCGACCGCGCGGCAGGGCAACGACGGCGTACGGCGCCACCTGGCGGCCGATGCCTGACGCGGTCGCGCGGCGACGACCGACGGCCAAACTGAATCGGCTCCGATTCAGTCTCCGCGAACCCGACTGAAACTCGATTTTGATCGATCTATAACTCGCGATCCAGGGCGTTTCAGCGAAAACTTCACTAATATGGATTGAAGAGCTACATGAGTAGATCATTTCATATTAAGGCACTTTACTCTAGTTCGGCCTGGATTGAGAGATACAGGTCGATGAACAGGGGTACACCGAAACTGAAAACCAGTTTAGACTTAGGAAAATTTGAAAACTTCAAAACAGCTCCAAATCTGCACTAAATCAACTTTTTGACCTCCTTCCACCCATTTTCATGAGTTGACCCAAAAATAAAGTTTGTTGCTTATAAAATTCTACACAACTTTGATTAAGGGTGCACTGACATGCAGAATCTCTAAAATGCCCTTCTTGTTTGGTCAAACAGAATAGCTTTTAGAGGGCTCTCTAGTCAACTATGAGCTAGAGGGGTATTTTGGGGATTTCACCAACATGAACATTGTTCCAAATGTTATCCCAAACATGTCTAAAGCATTTAGAACAGCAAACAAGCATCACATTTGCATGTCAACACATTTAGCATGTTATGGACATATAAACAACATATAGCAATAAAGGGAACCAAATAAAATGCAATGAAATGATGCATGAAATGACATGATCTATGCTTGATGACATGCAAATGCAAGTGTGAAAATAGTAACTAACACTAGAGTGTTACACATTTGCCCCTCCTTGCTATTTGAAAATGTTTATCACTTGAGTTAATCTATTGCATTAGGTTAATAGGAGTTGATTGGCCACCAATTGATGCATTACCATCCTTGACCACTTAGCAATACCTGAGAACCCGATCTATTTAAAGTATTGAAAAATGCTTAGTCATGCTTAATGATTAGATTTACAAAAATGCTATTTTGAACTGTGATGATACAAATCAAATGAATCACTTTATGGGACTGGTTATGTCCTTGTTGGTTGGCAGTGTTCCTAGCTAGTTCATTGTCATCAAAGGTGATCGGTTTTCCTGTTTGGTTGGCCAACTGTTTGGGTTAGAGTCCCAACTTTCGTCGCCATCGGGAAAGGGATGTGAAAACTAGGTAGTTACCAGTGTACTTGGGTTAGAGTCCCAATGCATGGTTTCTAACGAAAAAATATTAGGGACCGTTCGTTGTCAGGCCTACTGTGATCAAGACTTTGCAACTAGACACATACTACGGGAAGCCTCTGACTCCGGTGGCTCTACTGCTGGAACCAACAACCACGCACTGGGAGTGGAGAGATGGCGAGAGTAGCGTGTACCCTCGTGGCCGGCGTGCCTGGAGACTAGAGGAGTACTGTACTCTTGGGTGGCGCAGGACCGGTTCCGGGGTATGAAAAGCCGTGGTAGGCGGGGTTGGCGTATGCAAGGTTAAGTGTTACATACGCGGTGTGGATAGGGATCCCCAGCTGGGTATTCATCGATTCGAATCGTCGTTGCTCCTCGGTTATGGAGACTTGATCCTCACACCTACAGTGAATAGTGGTTCAAAACTAGGATGTTTTCGAAATGAATGAATATATATTGAAAGAATGATGATGGATATTGGAAAGTACTTGAAATATGGTAATTATTAACAATATTGTGGGAATAAAATATTGAAATAGGACTAGTAATGCTTTTCCGCAAAACTCTTGAACTCTTGCTCAAGCCTTACCTTGACTCCCCTCAGCCTGCATTCTTGAGTCTAATTTTACACCTTTAGTAGGGTAAGTCTTGCGGAGTACCTCATGTACTCAGGGTTTGTTAACCCCGTTGCAGGTAGTCAGTAGGAGCCTGAAGTCTGTCTTGCTCTGTGCTGTGTTACTATTATCCAGGAAAGCGAAGAAGAGTAAGGTTGAACCCGTGGGCAGGGTTCGTGTATTATCTATCTTTTTTCTTGTACTATTGTTCTACTGCTACTGCTACCTCTTTAAATTGTGGTCTGTAATAATTGCACCTAATTTCTATTTGAACACCAGTTTGTAATATTAAGTACTATTATCCAGGAAAGCGAAGAAGAGTAAGGTTGAACCCATGGGCAGGGTTTGTGTATTATCTATCTATCTTGTTGTACTATTGTTCTACCACTACTGCTACCCCTTTAAATTGTGGTCTGTAATAATTGCACCTAATTTCTATTTGAACACCGGTTTGTAATATTAAGTACTATTTAATCTTCCACACTTCTACTCTGATGTAATTTGTTATGAAATGTTGTAATCCTATAATGGCTTTGCATTGGGATCCTGTCGAAGATAACGGGTGCTTATGTAGCCCGGCAGGGCCGCCTAGGTCATTTGGAACACGGGCTCAGCTGTCAGAGGTCATTAGTGACGATGACAGGTACCTGTGGGCCACGTAATTTAGGCGGTTCTGTTACAGCTGGTATTAGAGCGTTCCATTGCTAAATCATTGCGGGTTACTTTTCGAAAATTTCAAAATGTTTTGGATCATAAAACTTAAACTATTATTTTGAGTCCAAATTGCTTACATTCTTATCTTATCAGTAGTTCCTGCCTTGATCTGTATTTTGTTATACCTATTACTATACTTATGGTCGCAGGTGGAACAATATTATTATTAATATTAGCCCTATGTTCAAATTATTTATGCTTTGATTTATATTGCATGATTTAAAATTCGTAAGTACGTGCATGCATCATGATAATCACACATGTTAATAACTTCCTCCTTAAAAGTGGGTATATAGGTTAGGATCTATCACACCTATTCTTGCTAGCCTTTTATATCCTCACTAATTTAAACTTATCTTTCCAGCTGGCATGTTGCAAGTTGACTGCTCGTAAGATGACTGGTCCCCGAGGAGTTCCGCGCCACCAGTTGGCACCATGCGACGGTGAGGAGGCGTCTGGTAGCCGCCCTCCCCGCCGCAGTCGTAAGGAGTTGAAGCAGGAGATCAAGGAGCTACACAGGGAGATGAGTCTTATGCGGGACTTCCGCGTGGCCCGGGCTGACCACTATCGGGATGTGAGGACCAACCGGGATCTGCGTCGGGAGATCGACCGTCTAACTCAGCAGAGAGACCAGACTTTGGACTGTGAGGGCATGGCCCGTGTGAGGGTTGAGGAGCTAGAAGGGTATGTGGAGAACCTTGAGTGGAACAATGGTATGCTACACGAGGAGGTGCATAGGCTGAATGATTAGCGTAATCCAATTCTGGTTCCACGTGAGGATGAGCCTGAGGATGGTGTCGTCGTGGGACCAGAGGAGGAGGGGTATTACAGTGAGGCTACTGAGGACGGTTACATTGAGGCAGTTGACCCGATGGAGGACGTGGTCGTTGAGGAGGACGACGAGGAGATTGTCATCATCGATTAGGCTAGTCTTAGGACTAGTGACCTTAGTCTTCTGCTACCCAAGTGTTGTAATCATCGTGCCAAGAACCTTAGTCTGGGGTGGAACTTGTCATGTTCGAGTGTGTTGAACTTTGTTATGTTTAATGTTTTAAGTTGTAATGCTACCATGTTTTAGTTATGCAAAGTAAGTCCTAAGTTGGTTGTCCTAAAAACAGATGGTCAACACCCGCTCGACTGGTGCTGGTACTTCCAATGACGGAGCTGCTCCCAACCCGCCACACATTCCACCAACCTTAACCGATGCCATCGCAGCCCTGGCTAATGCGGCCAATGCTATGGCCCAAAACCGGGAGAACCGTGGCGGGCGTCGAGGCCACCGCGAAGATGAGGAAACTACCTATGTGGATTTCACTGAAACACATCCCCCAGTGTTCACAAAAGCCGATGAGCCCTTGGAGGCCGATGATTGGCTCCGAACCATGGAGAAAAAGTTCAGCTTGATCCGTTGCACAGATATCCAGAAGCCACTGTTCGCAGCTCAGCAGCTGCGTGGACCAGCCAGTGCCTGGTATGCCAATCTGTTGGCTGCACAGCCCGAGGGACATTAGCTTACTTGGGCAGAGTTTCGCGAAGCCTTCCGAGCACATTACATCCCTGCTGGTGTAATGGAGATGAAGCTGGATTAGTTCTTAGCTCTGCGGCAGAAGGATTCTTCTGTTATGCAATATGTGAACCAGTCCAACCATCTAGCCCAATATGCTCCTGAACATACCAACACCGACCAAAAGAAGAAAGATTGCTTTGTCAGGGGTCTAAACTTCAAGATCCAGCACAGCCTATCCAACAACCTTAATTGCTCATATCATGAAGCCATCAACAGCGCCATCCCTTACGAAGAAAGTGATCGTAAGCATCAAGATGAAAAGAAGAAGAAGAAATCAGGCTTTTCTGGCGGTCAAAAACGCCAGAAGATCATCTATCATCCTACTCACCACAACCGTCCAGCTTACCCCCAGCAGCAAGTCGTGGTATGCACCGCGGCTACCTCTCATACCTCAAACCAATAGAACACTACTCAGCCGAATGCTCCAGGCGTTCGTATTAATACACCTCAGACCACCTACAATCACCCTTGCTACAACTGTGGCAAGATGGGACACTGGGCTCGTGACTGTCCATATCCAAAGAAATACAATCAAAATGCCCAGAGAGGTCCTGGACAGCAGCAGCAGCAGCAGCAGCATCAAAATCAGCACCATGGCCAGCAGCACCAGGCTCAGAAGGGCAAAATTGTCAAGAAAGCAGGACATGTTTATTATACTCATGTGGATGACATCCCTGCAGGAGAGCCTGTCATGATGGGTAGGTTTCCTGTCGCCAGTCACCCTGCTAATACGCTTTTTGATTCTGGTGCATCACATTCATTCATCAATCGTACATTTGTTGTCAAGCATGAGATTCCAATTGGGAAAATAAAGGAAAACTTCCTTATACATTCGCCCGGGGGGCGTATAAATACTAAGGAGGTAGTACAGCGAGTACCTATTGAGTTGGGCAGGCATATATTCCCAACCACCATGATAGTACTCAAGGATCAGGACATAGATGTCATATTAGGTATGAATTGGATGTATCAGCACAAGGCTTTGATCGACGTGTTGAATAGGACCATAAAAGTCAGTATACCTGGTAGTCAATCTCAGCTTCTTATCCAGCTGCCATTACCCATGAGAATGGTTCAAAAGTCTGTGCAGAGACTGTGTGCCACCTCAGTCCAAGAAATCCAAAAGATTCTGGTAGTCTGTGAATTTTCGGATGTATTTTCTAATGATCTACCTAGTCTGCCACCTGACCGTGACGTGGAGTTTGCTATTGAGTTAAAGCCAGGAACTGCACCTATATCCCGTAGAGCCTATAGGATGCCTCCCAAAGAATTAGCTGAGCTTAAAGTTCAAGTGCAAGATCTGCTTGATAAGGGTTTCATCAGACCTAGTTCATCTCCCTGGGGTTGTCCTGCTATCTTTGTGAAAAAGAAGGACAAGTCACTCAGACTCTATGTTGATTATCGCCCACTCAACGAGGTCACCATCAAAAATAAATATCCTTTACCTCACATTGACCTACTCTTTGACCAATTGGCTGGAGCCAAAGTATTTTTCAAAATTGACCTTAGGTTTGGCTACCACCAAATAAAGATCCGTCCCGAAGATATCCCCAAAACAGCATTCACCACTAGATACGGCCTTTATGAGTATCTGGTCATGTCCTTTGGCCTAACCAATGCACCTACCTATTTCATGTACCTAATGAACTCTGTCTTCATGCCCGAGCTCGACAAGTTTGTAGTCGTGTTCATCGATGACATTCTTGTTTATTCCAAAACCCCCGAATATCATGCCAACCACCTTCGTATTGTTCTAACCCATTTGAGAGAACACCAGCTATATGCCAAGTTCAGCAAATGTGAGTTTTGATTGGACCGAGTTCCTTTTCTCGGCCATATTTTATCTGCTGAAGGTGTATCCGTGGACCCGAGCAAGGTAGAAGAAATCTTGAATTGGAAGCCACCAACCACAGTACATTAAGTCCGCAGCTTTATGGGAATGGCGGGGTACTACCGTCGTTTTATTCTGGACTTCTCAAGAATAGCCAAGCCCATTACCAACTTGTTGAAAAATCAAGTCAAATTTGTCTGGTCACTAGAATGTGAGAAGGCATTTCAAACTCTAAAGAAGTTGTTGACCACTGCACCAGTACTAGTCAACCAGACATTGAAAAGCCATTTGATGTGTACTGCGATGCTTTTGGTACCGGTCTTGGTTGTGTCTTGATGCAAGAGGGCCGTGTCATTGCTTATGCTTCACATCAGCTTAAGCGACATGAAGAGAATTATCCTACCCATGATCTAGAGTTGGCAGCTGTGGTACATGCCTTGAAGATATGGCGTCACTATTTGCTGGGCAGTACCTACAATGTGTATACAGATCACAAGAGCCTAAAATACATCTTTACTCAAGAAGAGTTGAACATGAGACAGCGAAGATGGCTCGCGCTGATCAAGGATTATGATATTGAAGTGCACTATCATCCAGGCAAGGCGAATGTGGTCGCCGACGCACTCAGTCAGAAGGTGCACTGCAATTGTTTGACAGTCAGACCATATAACTTATCCTTGTGCTGTGAGTTGGAAACGTTAGGCTTAGAAATAGTCCCACAAGGCAGTCTAGCGAATATTAGCATTGAAACACCTATCCGTGAGCAAATCATTGCTGCTCAAAGGGAAAGTAAAGGAATCAAGCACATTAAGGAGAAAGTCCAAGCTGGCAAGGCCGATTGTTTCAGGATTGATGAAGATGGTGTCGTATGGTTCAAGGATCGTTTGGTAGTTCCAAAGGTTCCAGAGTTGAGGCAAAAGATCCTTGACGAAGCACATTTGACAAGGTTTTCTATCCGTCCTGGCAGCAACAAGATGTATCAGGATTTGAAGCAAAAGTTCTGGTGGACAAAGATGAAGATAGAGATTGCTCGGTATGTCACGAGATGTGACACTTGTTAGAAGGTGAAAGCTGTTCACATGAAGCCTGGTGGAGAGTTGCAACCGTTGCCTATTCCTGCATGGAAGTAGGAAGATATCAGCATGGATTTCAATGTGGGATTACCCAAGACCACAAGAGGTTTTGATTCCATCTGGGTTATGGTGGATCGCCTCACCAGGCAAGCTCATTTTCAACCTGTCAAGAAAGATTACAGGGCACCGACATATGCGAAGCTTTACATAGAAAATTTAATGAAGTTGCATGGTGTGCCGAAGACCATTGTTTCCAATCGAGGTACCCAGTTTGTCTCCAAGTTTTGGCAGGCTTTTCACAAGTCCTTAGGTACAAAGCTTCTGCATAGCACTGCATACCATCCACAGACTGACGAACAGACGAAAAGGGTCAATCAAGTACTGGAGGATATGTTGAGGGCTTGTGCACTCAATTACCCTGACAAGTGGGATGAATGTATGGCATTGGCAGAATTCTCATATAACAACAGCTACCAAGAAAGTATCAAGATGGCTCCATTTGAGGCAGTTTACGGTCGTAGGTGCCGTACCTCATTGAATTGGTCTGAACCTGGAGAAAGATGGTTTTACGGCGTTGATCTAGTCAATGAAGCCGAAGAAAAGGTCAGATTGATACAAGAGAATTTGAAAGTGGCACAGTCTCGACAGAAAAGTTATGCCGATCGAAGGCGTCGACCCTTAGCATTCAAAGTGGGAGACTATGTGTATCTGAAAGTGTCGCCAATGAAAGGAGTCAATCGATTTGGCGTCAAAGGCAAGTTGGCCCTGCGTTATGTTGGACCTTTCCTAATCATAGAACGCGTGGAAAAAGTAGCTTATAAGTTGCAGTTGCCAGAGCACCTTTCAGACGTACACAATGTATTCCATGTGTCACAACTCAAGAGGTGTCTTTGAGTACCTGACCAGGTCATCGATGTGGAAGGAGTGGAACTTGAACCTGAGTTGACGTACTTGGAGTATCCTATTCGAGTCCTGGACATAAAGGATCGCGTCACACAAAGGAACATAACCAGATGGGACAAGATCCAGTGGAGTGAACACACTGAGAAGAAGCCACTTCGGAATCTGAAGACTATCTCGCCGAGAATTTCCCCGAGTTTTTCGCTACCTTGTAGATGTACTTGTCCGATGATGTAGCATGTAAAGTCCCCTGGTTAGTTTGTATCGGGTGGGTTTAGACTGCTTAAGACATTTTCTTTTCTATTACTTTGTTTTCGAATCTTGTTTTATCTTGTATCAAATCTCAGGATGAGATTTCTTTTAGGGGGGAAGGCTGTAATACCTCTGGTATTACGAAGTAATTAACCTGCCATGTCATCATGTTTAAATTTAAGCATCTGCATATGATTGTACTTACGGTTACTAGAGCGCTTTGATTTCATGTGTTGTGGATTGAGTAATTAAGCCTTTAAAGTCAAACATTTAATTAAATAAGAAATCAAATTAAGCCCTAGAATTGACCTCAAACCCTAATTCAAAATCTATAATGAATCTGATGAAATTGTCTTAATGAAAGTTGTAGAGATTTTAAAATGGAACAACTTTTATTTTTGGAGATTTTGAAGTTATACTACAGGAATTCAAATTAAACTCAAATTAGTATGTTGAAATTTAAATTTGAAACTTCAATTTAAAAAATATTGAGAATTTGATAAAACTTCCTTGATAAGAGTTGTAGAGCTCACTGAGAGGAATAACTTCTATTCTGACCATTTTTCCAGTTGTTGATAAAAATTAAAAGTAATTTTAGAATTTCAGTTTTGAAATTCAAAACACTTTTTACCCCCTTTGCTGTAGTTTCAAAATTTCGCCGAATTTGAAAATGGTTCAAAAAGAAAAACTGATCAGCACTTGTAGTACTACAACTTTTGTTTTAAACTTTTTCATAGATTCGGAACCTTAGGCCATCATTCAAATCAAAATAGCTTTTGAGCTATTTAAGCCCTACACTGTAGCTAGGGGGTCCCCCTGTTCTTCTCTGGCTCGTACACCGCATGCCGCACCGCGCGCTGCCACCGTCCGGCCGGCAGAGGCGTTGTCGCCGTCGCATGTGTGTTGCTCAGGGGCCCTGGACCTTGCCCCAACCTTATCCCCTCCTCCCTCTGCCCTTAAAGACGACGAGCCCCCTCCGTTTTCCATTCCTTCCCGAGCGGCCGCCGGAAACCACCTTGTCGTTCGTGGCCAAATTCACAGCCACCTAGCCACCACACCCCGATTCGTCGTGCAACCAGTCTCCTCCCTTCCTTGCGCATTGTTTGGGTGCGGTTTGGTCGGGTGTCGTAGACGGAGTTGCTCGGTAGCCGCTATCGTCCATCACGGAGCCGTTCGGAGCGCCGCAGCACATCGGGTAGTCGAGGCTACCTCTCGGGGGTGAGGCCTCTCCTTCCTTTTCTTGTGTTTTGGGATTATGGTGCTCCACTGGTGATCATGCGCTAGCCGGTTCGCCGTCTTATGCTGTAGGATTGTCAAAACGAGGACCTCGTCGCCGGCGCGCACTGCAGCGGTCGCCGCCGTCGTCGTATTCGTCAATGCACGTCGACCTGGTCCCAAACTACTGTCGGTCTAGGACCATGGTGAGAACCTAAGCTTTCCCATCCCGTTTATTGGCTCTTTACCGTAGCACTCGGGCCGGCGACTCGTCGCCGCGCCGTCGTGTCCGCCATGGGCGAGATGTGCTCGTCGGAGGCGCCTAGGGCTAGGGCTAGATCCTTAGGGGTGTCGGTTGAGGTCTAGTGTAGGCGTAGGGTCGCTAGAGTTCGCCGCTGGGGCCGCCGGCGGCGAGGTCCGCGCCGTCCGTCGCATGCGCGCGTGAGCCGACGCTCGGCGGGAGGTAGAAGAGGGAGCTGACAGGCTGGACCCGCCTGTCATCGTCCCTTAGAGTGCTGTGGCGGGCGCGCGGGCGCGTGCGGGCCGTGCTGGGCCTGTTCGTTTAAATGGTCCGGATCGGGCGAAATTGGGTTTTTCAATTTCCAGTAGGAATTTTTAGAGTTTTTCTTTATTAATTAGAATGAATAGTGTTGCTGTTTCTCATTTTTAGTAGAATTATTTTATTGTGCCAAAAATTATGAAATTAATTGTGGAGGCTCTATGTACTGTGTAGTATTTAACAAAAATATTAGATGTGATGTTTGAGTAGTTTCTGTAGGAGGTAAAAATCAGCACATTAATTAATAAATGGAAATTTGATGATTTTTAATAAATTCTCTGTAGGTTCAAAAATCATGAAAATTTATTTGGTATTGTGTTAGGTCAATACCTATCTGTTGGTGAAGTTTGGTGCCAAAAAAAATAGTTGAATTTGTTTATTAATTACATGTTGGTCTAAGTAATTAATAAAAGGAATAGGAAATGAAATAATCATTGAATGGTGTGATGTTTGGATTGATTGAGATTCTAGGTCAAACCCCTTTATGACCTAGGGCATGTTGAATTAAAATAATCAGGTTTAACTGAAGAAAGGTCTTGTGCACGTGTGTGTCTTGTTTATTATTAAATTTCATGTGTCATTTCATGTGCATCGCATTCATGCATCTATTTTGCATGTGTGTAGTGACTGAGAACTCTGAGGTGAAAGCTGAGGGTCCATCTGAGGAGACTACTCAGGAGATTGTGCAGGGCTTCGATATTTGTGGCACCGACCCAGACCCGACTCTTTACGCTATCCAAGGCAAGCCCCGGTGCATTTGCCCCTCCTTGCTATTTTAAAATGTTTATCACTTGAGTTAATCGATTGCATTAGGTTAATAGGAGTTGATTGACAACCAATTGATGCATTACCATCCTTGACCACCTAGCAATACCTGAGAACCTGATCTTTTTAAAGTATTGAAAAATGCTTAGTCATGGTTAATGATTAGATTTGCAAAAATGATATTTTGAACTGTTATGATACAAATCAAATGAATCACTTTATGGGACTGGTTATGTCCCTGTTGGTTGGCAGTGTTCCTAGCTAGTTCATTGTCATCAACTGGGATGGGTCTTCCCGTTTGGTTGGCGAACTGTTTGGGTTAGAGTCCCAACTTTCATCGCCATCGGGAAAAGGATGTGATAACCGGGTAGTTACCAGTGTACTTGGGTTAGAGTCCCAATGCATGGTTTTTAACGGAAAAATATTAGGGACCATTCGTTGTCAGGCCTGCTGTGATCAAGACTTTGCAACTAGCCACATACTACGGGAAGCCTCTGACTCCGGTGGCTCTACTGCTGGAACCGACAACCACGCACTGGGAGTGGAGAGATGGCGAGAGTAGCGTGTACCCTCATGGCCGGCGTGCCTGGAGACAAGAGGAGTACTGTGCTCTCGGGTGGCACAGGACCGGTTCCAGGGTATGAAAAGCCATGGTAGGCGGGGTTGGCGTATGCAAGCTTAAGTGCTACATACGCAGTGTGGATAGGGATCCCCAGCTGGGTATTAATCGATTCGAATCGTCGTTGCTCCTCGGTTATGGAGACTTGATCCTCACACCTACAGTGAATAGTGGTTCAGAACTAGGATGTTTTCAAAATGAATGAATATATATTGAAAGAATGATGATGGATATTGGAAAGTACTTGAAATATGGTAATGATTAACAATATTATGGGAATAAAATATTGAAATAGGACTAGTAATGCTTTTCCGCAAAACTCTTGAACTCTTACTCAAGCCTTACCTTGACTCCCCTCAGCCTGCATTCCTGAGTCTAATTTTACACCTTTAGTCGGGTAAGTCTTGCGGAGTACCCCATGTACTCAGGGTTTGTTAACCCCGTTGCAGCTAGTCAGCAGGAGCCTGAAATCTGTCTTGCTCCGTGCTGTGTCACTATTATCCAAGAAAGCGAAGAAGAGTAAGGTTGAACCCATGGGCAGGGTTTGTGTATTATCTATCTATCTTGTTGTACTATTGTTCTACCGCTACTGCTACCTCTTTAAATTGTGGTCAGTAATAATTGCACCTAATTTCTATTTGAACACCGGTTTGTAATATTAAGTACTATTTAATCTTCCGCACTTCTACTCTGATGTAATTTGTTATGAAGTGTTGTAATCCTGTAATGACTTCGCAATGGGATCCTGTCGGAGATAACGGGTGTTTATGTAGCCCGGCAGGGCCGCCTTGGTCATGTGGAACATGGGACCGGCTGTCAGATGTCATTAGTGACAATGACAGGTGCCTGTGGGCCACGTGATTTTGGCGGTTCTGTTACAATATCTGCAAGCTCAATTTGGTATTGGGTTGCATTGTGAATATCATCAAGGTTAGCAGTTTCTAAATCCTCCGGCTGGCCCGGAATCTTTCCTTTCTCAAATGGTGGGACAGCAGCAGCTAGCTGAGCTAATTGTGATTCTAACATTTTATTAAAGTTGTGCTAATTCTTTATAGCAGAAGCAAAGGTATCCATTCTGGTATTTATATTTTCTAAAGCTTTATCATTTGAGGCTACCTTTCTAGACATTTGATCTAACAATTTAGATTGACCAGCAACTAAATCTCTTAAAGGTGGAAGATTGTAATTATTGTAATTATTACCTTGGTTGTTACCTTGGTAATTACCTTGTCGAGGTTGCTGATTCCATCCTTGGTTTGGCTGGTTCCATCCTTGATTTTGCTGAGGACGATAGTAGGTGTTGTTGTTGATGAAGTTCACATCCTCTTGCAACGTAGGGCAGTTGACAGCTGAATGCCCGTAATCTCCACATTCTTCATAGGTCATGCGAGAATCATTGATATGCATGA
Source organism: Eremochloa ophiuroides (assembly GCA_038502445.1). Taxonomy (NCBI): domain Eukaryota; kingdom Viridiplantae; phylum Streptophyta; class Magnoliopsida; order Poales; family Poaceae; genus Eremochloa; species Eremochloa ophiuroides. The sequence goes on from JAHLJS010000001.1 coordinate 53,526,961, forward strand.
CTTCCTTCTTCTCAATGTCGAGCTTCTTCATGATGAGGTCTAGTTTGGCAGTGACCATGTCAGTTTCCTTGTGATGATGGATGCCTCCTCCTCTCTTGCGAGGTTGAGTACGTTCTTCATTACAGCTTGAATTTGAGGCCATCTTCTCAACAAGTGCTTTAGCTTCTGGAAGCTTAAGTGACAGGAAAGCTCCTCCTGCTACAGCATCTATGGACTCACGGGTGCTAGAGACTAGCCTGTGGTAGAAGGTCTACAATAGTAGCCAATCCTCTATCTCATGATGAGGACAGTCTTCAATGTAATCTTGGAATCTCTCCCATGCTTCAGTGAATGATTTGTCTTGTTGCTGTTGAAAACTGAGATTTTTCCACACAGAGCATTCATCTTGCCTGTAGGAAAGAACTTTGCCAGGAAAGCAGTTGAGCATCAGTCCCATGTAGAGTTCTTGTCTTTGTTGGCGTAGAACCACTGCTTTGCTTTCCCCAAAAGTGAAAATGGGAAAAGATGGAGTAAAATAGCTGTTGACACTTCTTAGCGCAACCACCAGAGACAGGGTGTTAAGCTATCTCGGATAACGGCGCCAGAAGTGCCCTGAGGGTATTTCTTATGTCTATTGGATAATTCCGCAAGCGCACAGAATATACCGCTGTAGCACTTCACCCAGGAGTATTCCAAGGTATCGTTATTTATTTTCTCCCAAGGGAAAGCGGTTGCTAGGAATAATTAATAAAAAGAGAGAGATCCTTAACTCTATAGCAACTTAGTATCAACTAGTGATAGGAGGGTAAATCGTTGTATAGAGGAAAGGGTAATGACACCAAGACACGACAAGGTTTTAGGACAACTATAGATAACTAGTAGAGTATAGCTAGGTGGGAGGACAACGAGTGAGTATAAGACCACCATGACACTTACTTTACTCTTGTGAACTATCTTATCAAATGGATGAATTATACTAAGACAGCTACCTTACTTCCGGTATGTAGGGGGTAGTGCGAAACAATAGAGGACATAACCTCTACCCGAAGTGCCTACTCTCTTATGGGAGCCTACCTTTTAAGAACTTGTCTAAAACACGTGGAGAGATACTAAGACTAGACAGGGCTGTCACCACCTGCTAGCACCCACAAACAATCCGTGCGACAAGCGGCATTCAAAGGCAAGATCTAGTATAAGCACCACGCTTACACTAAGCCTTACTACTCTAGTTGTGTACCAACAACTAAAGCACCCTATGACAGGCGATGAACTACACACCTGAGCTGGTTACAGGATCACTATCTAATATAACTCAACTATAAGTTAGGACAAAACACAACAATACTATAAAGAATAGTAAAGCACTAAGTAGAGACTTAGTAAAGTAAAGTAATGATAATATATTGATAAAGGTACAGTCTTACAGAAGGAAAGGTACAAGAGCTATACCAGACTCTCCAGTAGACGACTCCAGAGACTCCGAGCGTATCTCGACTCGACTCTAACACCCACACTAGACTAATACTACTACTACTAAAGAATGGAGCTTCTCTTGTCTCTTGTGGCTCTTGTGTATCTTAGGTGTGTTGAAGAGGGTGATGGCAGCCTCTATTTATAGGGGAGAGTTGAGGTGCACCACGTCAGCGATCCGCGTGCTCCTTGCCTCTCCACCCTTGGATGAACCACCTCAATACTGCCTTAGGATGGACGGCAGAGGTGATTTCATCACGTGGAAGACATGCAGGAAGGCGGTGGGGGCCAACCGACCTGGCCAGGCACCAGGGGGGTCGGCCGACCCCCTATGATAGGTGGGCCTGGCCAGGTGTGGTCCCTACCAGTCATAGGTTGTTGCCTTGTGTTGGTTCTGTCTTGATCGTATTGTTTCACGCCTTGATCCGTGTGCTTTGATTCTCCACCGTTGAATAGAAGCACATGTTGATCTGATGGTAGAATTGAGCTGGATAGAGTGTCACACGGATCCTGCCACGTCACCAGAGCCAAGTGGGCCCCATGGTGGGTTTGGCCGACCCACACATGGGCCCACTCTGAGCTCTCCTCTCTTCTAAGTGATGTCTTGAGTCATTTGTTGAAGTGTGATGACTTGGTTCCCAAATACATGGTTCGGCCGACCCATAATATTGGGCTCCAAGTGCTTCAATTTGTTCTGTTTTGATCTTCCCTGCATTCACAAGCTAAGAGTATAAGTGGAACTAGTTATTGATAAAATATGTTCATGATATGTTTATTCTCCCTTGAATCCGAGGCCTGTTGACGGTGTTTGAATGTGGATTTTCATAGTATATCCACCGTCAGCAAGATCCCCCAAGCTTAACCTTTGCTCGTCCCGAGCAAATAATTAAACTTAGCCTTGGTGGATCAGGAGTTGCTACAATGTTTATATTTCCTTAATACCAAGTGCACAACAGAATACTTCTCTTTTGAATGGAAAAATTGGCTATAAAAATTCACTCATTTTACCTTAGTCCTTTATGGGGCTAATGACCTTTCCTTTGCCTTAGGTAGTTGAGAGACAGAACAGTTTAACTTGAGCACTACTTTTCTCATTCTTTGCAGGTTTCATACCGGAGGTTTTAACAATGTTTTGCAAAAGAAAACTTAATGTTCCTCAAATGGTTCTCTCATGTCGCTAAAATGGTGTATGATTCCTTACCAAGACACAAAGTAAAGGTTGCCTTCTCTTTATCATCCTACTTCTAAAAATGGCTTATGTGGAACTTAAGGTAGGAATGAAAGAGTATAGCACACTTACTTTGCATATGTTGTAGAGTCAAAGCTTTGATCCAAAGAGAGAAGTGTCATGCCCTTGGATCAAGATGTGCAAGTGTGTGGAAAATATGAACTGTAATGCTCCTCTATTTGAAATTGTATCTCTCTCTAAATTTTTCGAGACATGGCTATCATTTTTCCTTTCATTATTCATAAGCCTAAACTTGCTCAAATTTTTCTCTTCTTTTCTATGGACTATTCTTGTGTCCACTTTTCTTTCTTTTTCTTTTCATTTTGCATAGCCTTTTGTCTCTTCTACCATAATAACTAAGAGAGATTTACTATGACTTTAACACATGGAGCATTTATTTGGTGGAAATGAAAGGCATGTGGTTGCGTACTTCTAGTGTAGAAGCAGCACATATATGTGGTGTGTACGTGATCTTGATTTTGGGAGCATGATAAGACTCTCAATAAGGGTCAACAAGACTTGACAACACTCAATACAAAGCAAATAGCTTATTTGGAAGGTTTTAAACATGTGTAGCATATATGGCTGTGGTAGGAATTTATCACCATTGAGGAACAATAAGGTTTTGATTGATTAAGAAATAAATCTCCAGTAATCATGCATGCTTAGAACAATATTATAGTAGCCCTTGTTTCACTATATCATATCTCATAACAACTTAGACTTAGTTCTAGCACTTAGCATCCACAAAATTTTTGGGTTCATGATGATTTAAATAAGCCAAGTGATCCATACTCAAAGAAGTACTAAGTTGTAGACTAGGCATTAAACAAATATTAACAGATCAACTATTCATCATTTCCATGAGAAAGATAAACATTCATGAGACATATGGGAATAAGGGAAATATTTTTGGTATTTTTATCTTATGCATTTTTTTAAATGCAATAAATTAAAATAATGTAAATAGCTAGGATAGAATACTTACCTTGGTGGGGGAGAGGATCTCCCCCAAGCTTGTCTTTTTGCTCATTGTGGCGGCGGATAGTATTGGAACCATCCCACCCAGCGTTGTGCTTCTTCGCCTTGGATAGCTTGCAATAGTTGGGCATTTTGTTGTGCCATACTCAGAGTTGCATCTTGCTCAACTTGCATGGCACCCATGTCGTTGATGAGTTGATCCATTTCTGATCCTTGGCTTCGATGACCCATCGCCCGTGTGGACGGATGGGGAGTGCGCACTCTTGGAGTGTGCTGTTGAGGCCGTTCCGTGGACCTTGAAATGTCCATGGAACTTGCCTCATCGCTTTCTTCTTCGTATCTCCCTCCAGCTCGTGATGTGCCGCCTTACTCAAATTGAGCAGCTTGTGACATACTCCTTGTCACCCTTCTTGATCCTGCAACATTTTGGCTTCTTGCCTCGAGGTCCCAATTTATGGTTAGTGTACGCAACGCATACAATCGATGCCTCTCACATGGGAGAGAGATTTCGGCTGTATGGCTAGGATAAATCATTTTAAGATCACCATTTTCATCTCTTTTTAGGACTTGAGCACTTATGAAGAAATCTTCGGTTACAATATCTCTAGGAGAAGCAATATATTCGAAGTAGTGTTTTCCATCTAGCAAGTCCATTGTTTCAGCAATGCGAGTGATAAAAGAAGTAAAGAATATGGGCTCACTTCTATGGAAAATACCAAGCCAAAAGCAGACTAAAATTTTAGCAGTGAAACTTTTATTTTCTTAGTCATGGTATAGAACAGTCTTAGCTCATCATTAAGAAGAATTTGCACATTAGAGCCAGGAAGGAGAGTTATGGCCATCCAATAATGGATCAAGCGCAAAGTGGGATTATGGATTTCATCAGGTTTAGGGGTTATGGATTTCATCAGGTTTAGGTTCAGAGCAATCATTGGATCCAGTTATGGCTTTCCAGAATTCAGCTTTATCAAATTTCCGTGTGGCATTTACTAGATCTAGATGACAATTGTTATCAAAGCCAAGTGCCATACTAAAAACTCCCCAAGTTAAATTATACTCTTGGTTAAACATGCGAAAGTAGACATTATTATCAGTGGCTTGTAAAGAGCATAGGAATTCAATGGTGAGTTTTCAATTCCAAGTTCTTACATTTCCCAAAAGCTTTCCCACCCAATTGTATTGTAAACAGTGTTAAATTCTGCGGTCATACCTGTGTTGTCCAAAAGGACGGAGTCGATGATGCTGGTATGTTCATAACCGCGGTGTCGGATGGAGAGGTACCTTTGGTACTCTTCTTGGTTCAACATGAGGCCGCTCTCGGGGTCGAACGTCCTCTCGGGAGGCACTCCAAAGCTTTCTCTTGGTGGAGCTTCTCTTCCTTCATCTTCGTCATGGCGGGGTCGTCGGGAGGAACTCCCTACGACACTCTTGGCCTTCTTGAGTGCGGAGGAGAACTTCTTCATCCTGCAGCAATGAGATAACACAAGAACACACTGTAACACCTCAGGTGTTAGTCACAAGCTAACCAGCGAGTGTGGACCTAATCAAGTTATTTCAATCAATGATCCTAATCACTATTTCATATTCATCTCCATCTACCTTGGTCGTTGGAGAAGTTGCATGAAGATTTAAATTGGATAGTCACATGAGATGACAAGCCCTCTGCTTGATTGGATTGCAGGACTACGTGAACATGAGCATGCAAAGCCAACCAAACCTTGCAACCTTGACCAAACAACTCTACTTGAACTCTACAACAAAAGTCATGAAGGTTTCATGTTGAGAAAATGTCAAGAAAATACCTCAATTGGCCTAAATATCCAAATTGAGCTCTCTAATGATGTTACTTTGACCAAAGTGGAAATATTATTTCTATGTAGAATATGAAGTTTGACCTTAAACAAAAGTTACAGATCTATTAAGGTAGAACAAATGTTATTTTTGGACCAAGTCATGATTCCATTTCTAATTGCCTCAAAAAGTGGACACAAGACAAAAGAAAAATCTGATTACAGGACTTGATTAAATTCAAAGTCTGAAAATGGTGTTGATTTCATGGCCTTCCCGTGTTCTCCAAATTTCGTTAAGCAACTTGAGTTGGACTAAATATAAAAGTTGTCACAAACTCTTTGGAGCACAACATATCAAAATTTGGCATCAACCTGAGACTGTTTGACAAGTTTGGCCACTCAGCCTTTGATCATAATTAACCCATTGACAGCAGCTATCTCGGGATTAATTATCTCTTAATCCAGTTGTCAAATGGCTGAGCACCCTTCACCACTTTTGTAGAGCGTGCCGAGGTGAACGACTTTGCTTTAAGGCATCGGATCAGAATATACCGGGAATATGCCCAAAATCGCATCCAAACCTCGGCAGAAACAAACCCGCCACCTGCTCGTCGATTTGCCCCAATGAAGGACATGCGGCAACTGAGCTCTGGAGCTCGCTGCTCCATGTCGGCCACCTCTCCACCTCTGTCCTCGCCTCTGCCCGAGAAAAGGAGACACCACGGCGTCCTCCACTCCTTCCTCCTTCCTTCCCACTCCTCTCTCGCCCTCCATGCTCTCATTCCCTCTCGAACGCAGCAAGCCGAACGCCGCCATGGACGCGTCCTCCACGGATGACCTCTGAGCTCCACTGCCGGCCGCCTTCCACTCCCTCTCCTTCGCGGCCTTTGTGTCCAGCTGCTCCGCGGTCCTCTACTCCGCCTTTGGCCGCCGTCGCACCGGCCAGAGCCGCCTGCTGCCTCTGCAGGCCGCCACCGGCCGCCTCCCTGCAGGCCGCGGCCAGCCATGGGTGGGTCCAGCGCGTCGCGGCCATCTGCAGCTAGCCAGGGCAGGGCGCAGCGTGCCGCAGCCGGCCTGCTGCACCTCCTCTCTCCCTCCCGGTTCCCTCTCCTCCCTGCGCTGTTCTTTGCCGGAGGAAGAAGAAGACCCGAGCTCCTCCCTGTTCCTGTTCATGTTCAGCTGAAAGGAAGAAGAAGCTCCTATGTCCCTATGACACGCGGGGCCCACGTTGGTTAAAAGTGCATCAAATTTACAGGATCTGTGTTGTTGTTCAAAAATTCATATCTAGAGTTTGGGATCTCCATAAATTATGAAACGAGTTTTGTTAGCTTTGTATTAAAGTCCTCTGCATGTTAGATCCATCATTTGTGCCATGCATGTTTATTGTTATGCTGTATAAAATAGTTTTTCAAAAGTGGTTTATATAATGTATTAACTTGCTTTTGGTCATATTTTGAGAAATAGAAGTCCAACATGTGTGATTCCAATTTTGTTAGTCTTCTAGTAACATGCACTTGCTCATAAAAATATAAAACATATAGGTTGTTTACTGTTTTAATGGTGTTTTGCTTTAATCTTTTTAAATAGAAAATAAATGGCTGTTTACTTGTCATTTTTGTATCTGGAGTTATTGTGCTCAAAATGGTATGAAAATTTATTTGTAGACTCTTGGTATGTTTTGTGATGTCTGGTTAAATTTTTGGAATTTATGGCACAAGTATGACTGAGTTGTTGATTTATCTTGTTTTATGCCTATTAAGTCAATTTAAATGCTTTATAAATAATATATTGGTGTAAAAATAGAAAATGGTGCTCCACTACCTTTGTATAAGGTTGTGCTAACCTGAGAAAACATAATATGGCCATGTTGTTGCAGAAAGTACTGAGTTTCACATTTATCTTACTCTCCAATGCTTCATTGCATTATAAACTTGTTTATTTTGTATTAATTAATGTATAATACCTGAGCATGTAAGGTTTGAACTTTGGTCATGTTTTGTAATTATCTAGCTCTCATAAAAATAATGGCTCCATTTGAGATGTTTATCACATGACTTAAATAATTAAATAAATGACTTTTATGTAATATTTAGAAGGAGATTGGAGGTAAATAGATACATGCATGTTGTTTATGACTTCTTGCCATGTATTAATCTGATATGAGTGTTATTGATCATGCTATGATGGTTGGAGCTATGTCCATGGTTCATAAGTATAGGTATGCTTTGATAGAAATCAAATTAATGTTGTTTTGCTTATATGCTGAAAATGGCTGCAGGAGCAGCACCTGTTGTTGTGATGATTTACCTAGGAAAATGATGTTGCATGTAAATATGTTCTATACGAAAGTTGTAGCTAACTTCATTGTATAGCTTGTCCTGAATTTTCTTGGTCATAGGCCTAATAGTTTAGGAGTTATGGCTTTTGGATGACTGCTGTCAGGTTTTGCCAATTTTCTATCTAGATCTGATTGATTGCATTATTTGACTGAGTTATGTTTTGAATCACTTCTTGGTGATAACAGAGAAGTTGTAGTGCTTTTCCTATAGTTTCTAAATTGTCTAGGATCATCCCTTTTGTTGGTATAAATCTCAAGTTATGATTGTTTGAGTTGGGAGGACAGAATCTGTCCAAATCTGGATAGAGCTGCCTTCTTTGTGTTGTTTGACCTTTATATGAATTAAATCATCTGAAGAGGATAATACCAAAGTTGTAGACAATTTCAATAGCTTTCCAGAAAGGCTTAGATCACCCTGGTTGGATGTATATAGCTTCAGTTGTGATTAAATCTTGTGCTTGCTGTCCTGCTGCCCACGAACTGCATGTGTGGGATTATGATTGCTTTGACTTTGTTTTGCTTGGTGTGATTGTTAACTTATGGTTCAGTGATGGTAGATTAACATGCCTTGTATTACTTCCTTTTATTCATACATGTTCATTGTGCATCTCAGTTAGGTACGATAGATGAACACGTGAAGTGAAGGACATGATGATGGAACTAACCACAAGACGGTGTGGTGGACTAATCACGAAGATGGAAGGACTAATCGAGTGCTTGGATGGGAAATGCTCGTCGAACAAGTGTCATCTAACAAACACTAACTTAGTGCTGAACCCCAGCCAAGCCCCGGAGCATCCCTAAGCCTCCACCTATCTCTTTTTATAAATGCACCGGTCTTTATTAAATCGTATGTTTGTGCATTTAAGTATAGGAGTTGGTTTGAAACCGTTTGTCTACTATATATGTGAACCTGATACTATTACTAGATAGGTGACCGATCTTATGCTTAGCCCTGCTTAGACCGGTAGAAGTCGGGTGATTTCCTGTCATCCGCGAGAAAGTCGGGTGATTTCCTGTCATCCGCGAGTGTAGGTGGTGACTGATGAGATCCACATGGTTGGCTATATGTGTCACCATGCCACAATGATATAATGAGAGAATCAAGGCTAGGTAGCGGGGAGCTGCATGACATGGGTCATGTTGACTTCGGTGCTGCTTGCGGCCGACTAGGACTGAGGCCACCAGACATCAGTTGAGATTGAAGGACGTCGTCACATAGCTGGCCAGATAAGTCGTTCTGACCGCGAAGCCGAGTATTTCTTTCTGAGCCGAGCTTTGGTGCGACTAGGCAGACATATTCTGGAGGTAGGAAGAATGTGGGGAGACACCATTTTACCAAGGGCAGGTCAGGGACCTGATGCATCCTGAAAGTGGGTTGGTCTCTGAGAATATGGTCCCCGCCAAACTCACGACATATTGCGTCTCAGAAGGATTTAACGGTGACCCAAGAAGCCAGTGGATCAGCTGACAGGGTTTGTGATTGGCATATTTGCCAGCTGGTACAATCGATTCGAATCGCCATCTCTCCTGGTTAGTGAGAAACTGAACTGATCTTCTGGTGAGGTAGAGGTTAACAACTTGAACATGATTAATGGTGAGATGAGGTTGATATCTGTGGATATCAGAAATCATATGATTTATTGATTGCTATAATATCAAGTGATTGTTTAGTATAGCTGCAAACCTTAGCTTAATAGCTTAACTGAAATCGAAGCTGAATCACATCTAAAACTTATAAGTTGAGGAACTATTGTAGTAATGCTTTTTCTGCAAAAATGATGCTATCTCCTGAACTCCACCAAATAAGCCTTGCATATCCTCGAGAGTCTTTTTACTCCCTCCGTCCTCAAAAGGATGCAATTCTTTGACTTCTACGATCTCTGTTTGACCGTTCGTCTTATTCAAAAATTTATAATAAATATCATTTATTTTGTTATGACTTATTTTATTGTTAGATATATTTTCATAATAATTTATTTAATTTATTATTTGTATAAAAAAATTAAATAAGACGAATGGTCAAAGAGAAATCGTAGAAGTCAAAGAATTGCGTTCTTTTGCGGACGGAGGTAGTATTTACTTCCTGTCGGGTAAGTCTAGCTGAGTACAATTGAGTACTCAGGGTTTTATTCCCAATGTTGCAGGAGGAATGTTTCCTTGACTAAAAGAATTACTTCTATCCTTCGGAAGAGGAGGACTAGACCTTGGGCAAGGTCATGTTATCTATCTTACCTTTGTTGCTGTGACTGGTCGACACTTGGCACTGTATTATGAACTTAAGTATGTGTAAATCTATTTCGTTTCCGCTACTGAACTTTTATGTAAAAGTTTATCTTGTACTCTGATGTATTTGAAATATGTGCGAATCTATGTATCATGTGTATGGGTACTGCTGAGTTTCTGCGATCCTTGGGGTATGTACTGTGTAAAAGTTTGAAATCCTTCGAGATTTCACGGACTACCGGGTTTATATTGGCTCAAGTGTGGCTTGATAGCTGGGAAAACAGCTGTCGCTGTACTTGTGCTCGTATAAATTGGTCGGTTCTGTTACAGTTGGTACCAGAGCAAAAATTCAGCATGTACCGTCACATGAGTATTTAAAAATAAAAAGTTTTGAGTTTGCAAAACTAATTACCAACTTATAGCTATATATAGGTGTTTTAAACAAATGGTTTGAACAAACTAAGTGTGCCAAGGACCAAGTCTTATAGCCCATATTAGGATTATTAGGTGGCTTATTTAAGTACTAATTTGGGGAAATTGCATCATGTTTCTATTTGCGGTTCATTTGGTTTTATCGTGCGGATAATTATGAACTATCGGTTTCTTATTGCTTCTTATGGGCCAATGTGCCACGTCGAATGAGGTAAGGTGAGATGTGAGTGTACGATCGAACAACCGTCAATCTATGGTGAGTGTTTATGGTTATTGAAGTGAGTACATGTGATTCATATGTGTACTTATGGAAGTATGATGGAGTAATTACTTTCTTGGGGTCGCAAGTGCTCATGGGAGCATTTCCGGCAAAAAGTGCTTCTTATTGCCATGCATACATGTGGGTTGGGCTGAAATGAATCTTCTGCAGGTACGCTAACCTCGAATGCGTATATGGTAGTTAACGACTAGCTATATACCGAGAAAGTACGTAGGTTATGCCACCGACTTAGAACGTATTTGCCATGTTATATAGGTAACTAAGTGAGAACGAATAGGACGAGCATGCATCATGATTGTTGCATCATGTGATTGTTGCTTGTTGCATAAGTATGCTTCTTCTCACCCTTGTTCTACGTTGTCTGAATAGCCTTATTAAGTTTACAACTTGTGTTGCCTCTCTTCCTTGCTTGTTTTGAAATCATAAGAGTTGCTAAACCTTTAAGTAGCCTCTATAAGTATTTCTCAACCATAAATCTTGTCAGAAGCTAAACCAATTCTGCCTGTAGGCTTTTCATTTGGCACAATAGACCCACCTGAGTTTTCTCTTAATGCTAGCCTATGGTTGTCATATGTTCTTGTTCAAGATCTATGAAACCATGCCTGCATTTTCTTTCATCTAAAGCCTTATCCAAATCCTATCTGGAGTGTCTCCTCTAGTCCTTCTAGATGTCATGATGATAGCTTGATCTCTGTTAAATTAGATCTTATAATCTTTTCTTTGGAAATTAGGTTATGCAAAATCGATCACCCCTACAAATGATTTGATCTAATCTGTTCCTTACTTCCAGCAGTCTTCTCCATATCTAGAGAATGTTTAGATTTCATTCAGCAAGGCTTGCCTACATCATGTTCATTGGAGTCTTTGCCCAAATCCTTGATTTGAACCTCTTCTCAGCTTACCCAGAAGTTTCCTTGTAATCTTTTCATTATGGATCATGTTATGGTTTTATCAATTCAATCTCACAAATCATGCATTGAATCTGTCCCATGATCAAGTTGTTTTCCAAATCTCTCTAAAGGCCTAGCAATGTTGATCATTAAGAGTCTCCTAGTACTAATTAATGGTACACAAGCTCACGCCATTGGATGGTCTGAAGGTTTCTTGATAGATGCGAGATGCATGTGGAATTATAGAATCTCATGTTAGTTATTCTTGGTAGCTAACCTATAATTCTCTTATGCCATGTTTCTATCTAGACCCTCTCCTTGTTACTCACTAGAAGGAAACCATCTTGTGTGAGTTAAATCTCTTCTTCTCCATTTTCCTTGTATTCTTTCTGTATGAATCATGATGTTTGTCAACTCAACCTATGATTGTTGTATATAGTTGGTTCATGAGACATCTGGTTGTCTATGGTTATCTTCTTCTCAAGATGCTTGTCAATCTTTGTCTCATGATTTTCCCTCCTTCTATCTAATCTCTTGTAAATCATGGGTCGGGTAATCTCCATACTAGACACATGGAAACCGCGTGGGACTGAAGCAAAGCCTCATGTACTGCTATTTTGGCAACTAATCTGTCTTCTAACTCATGTTTTCATTGCCAAATCATGCTCTTGTTGGCTATTAACCCTATAATTGATTGTAGTAGCTAACCTTCCCTCTGCGAAATGTCATCCTTGCACAAATCTATCCTTGCCACGCATGATTTTCTCATTGGTTGTATGTTCATTTATGTTGTTATGATCCGTGATCGATGATACTGCGACGAAACCGAGGACATCCTATGGATCGCAACCACTAGGCTGTGTTGCTCGGCACGTGCGAATATCGAGGTCTCTGGTCATGATACATTGCAGAACTACACCGATGCGTAATATCTCGTATCTCCCAATCTATCCATGTTTCTTAAGATTTCTCGTTGGTCATGTTTGATAGTGGTGTTATGATTATTGACTGATGCTGCTGTGATGAAACCGAGAACCTCTTTGTGGGGACGCCTAATAAAGTAGTGCTTCTTGGCACACGTTGGTATCACGGCCTCTAATCGTAATCCATTATGAAGTAATACCAATGTGTTGTCTTCCATGGATTTTCCTAAATCTATCTTTGAAGGTGTCTCTAATTTAAATTGATCTATCCCTATGTTCCTTAATCTATTTTTGCAAAGTCTCTACTAAATCTATCCTCCGATGTTCGATCAGAAGGTACGTATGTTGGATCAAGTATAGTAGAGCTTCCTTCAGAAGTTACAAAGAGAATGACCTTTGAAGAGCAAGTCATTGACATCAACATTGACATACTACAAGATGTGGTAAACAAAGAATCTGACATGATCTACTAGGGCATATCAACCAGCACCTGCCATTATTGTGGGATCAAAAGAGCACACGAACTTTAAAGTTATCTGCAAAGTATCAGTCAGGCAATAGTTAGCAGGATGTGATATGTTTCTGAGAGGTTATTTGCAAGTCCACTAGCTTCTATCCAAGTTCAATACCTATTTGCATGAAGATCATACAGTCAAAATAAATCTTCTCATGTGTTGCTTCATGTCTGCTGACCGTGATGGTGACCTTGTGCATGTATATCCTCTGCAACCATTTGCTACAGAAGCTGAAGATGTAGAGCCTTTTTAGGGACAACTAATTAGTTACTACAGTGGGAAGAATAGTTTGCATCTAAGTAATGAAGTATACTCGGTTCTAGTGAGAAGAAAAAGCAAGACCATTCCATTATCACTTTTCTGCTCAATGAAATAGCTTCCTCTGCTGATGAAATGCAGGAATTTGTTCATTCGCTCTCTCATGTGAGCAATGTAGTTTCCAATTGGATCAGTCTGTTTGACATGAATAAATGGATGCATAAAATAGTTGAATAGATCTCTATCAAGAAGTGTTGTTCCATGCTAACAAGTATGTTTCGGGGGTATAAAGAAGTGTTTGACCATGTTTTTTTTTGAAGACCATGTCCCATAGAACCATGCTATGCAAGAAACCCCTAAGCCAAATGGTACTATTTGTGGCACCCTTACCTCCAAGGCCTTGATATAATGAAGCCAATTCCATTTTTGTCAATCACTCAGATAGTGCAAACTATGGTTTTAGCCTAGTGAAGAGCTACAAAAGACACCCCAACAGATGAAGTCAATACCATAGTACATCTTGGTGCAATCAGGTGCCCTGTTTGATACTCTATGGTATGGACAACAAAAAGGACATTAAAAAAAATCAGTTCCTTATTCTTGATCGGTCAAGGTGTTCTACCCACTCAACTCCTGAGAGTGTGAAGTGAAGACAAGTTGAATTATGTCAAACAACATATTTCAGATTTCTATTTGGAAACCCTCTGATCTTGGATTGCTGATAGAAAAATAAGAAGGTTTACCTAATGTCAAAAGTAGTTCAACAAGTTGGTTTTGTTAATTCATGGTTGTATCATGAAGAAAGTTGTACTCAAGTTGTTGGTAGAGGACTGCTTCTCAAAACTTTGTGAGTAAACACTCTACACAACCAACCTCATTAAACCTGCCAATCCGCTTCAATCTTGTTTATTCTCGGCTGCAAATGAGAATACATAAGTTTGGGATTACTCATCGGTTTTCCTCGTATACAAAATGGTTTTTGATTCTATGCAGGAATTTGTGATCTGTCTCATCAACCTGCACAATTCATGTCTGTCTAGACAAACCATCGTGCAATTGTGCATGGCAAGTTGCATATTGCACAAACTTTTGCTACTGCATGGTGCACCCCAAACCATTGTCTCGGATCATGAACTATAGTTTTCAGCTCATTTTGGAAGCATTTACAAGAATCACCTTACTCGAGTAAATGCCTGCCAGAATCTTGTGCCTTGGAACAGAATGGAGTGTAACCATATGCATCTGTATGCCTACACTTGTCACTTGATGTCCTCTGTGCCTTTTATCACGGAATGACAGAAAACTTTGTGTACATAATGAAACTAATCCAGAGTTCGTCCTATCTTCAGCATAGCATACCTCAGGCCAATTAGGAAGAATTGATCAAATCTTGAAATACATATTGAGAGCATATGTGTTTTATTTTCAAGGATCTTGTTAGAAATGGCGACTGCTATCATTGTTTTTCTTACAACAACAGTTATAAAGAGGTTACCTCAGGCTCTACCCAAACGACTGTTGCTACATAGACACGAGGATTCCCTTATTGATGGACATCAAAAGCACTGAGCCAACAGAGTCAGCTATCGCATTCATCGTTCACTCAACAAACTCAAATAATACAGTGTTTCCATCAGAAAGAGAACTGTACACATGGAACATTATGTAGCTTTCCATCAGTCTGCATCTCAATAAATTGTGTCTACAACCAACAGAAACCTTGCATGTTGTCAATCAATTTTCTCAGCTTCAGTAACTATCTGCCTCGTCCATGATCTCATCCCATATGAAAATAGTGGTGTATGCTATATCCACTAGAGAATAAGATGTTTTGAAAACTACTCTTGGACACTCCAATTCACACCCTCGTACTAAGAGTGCTAATTGGGACATTTTGTCTTGGGTTCATCCCAAATTAGCTGTGTTATCTTGGATTCATCCCAAAGTAACAATGCTTCATAGAAGTCAATGAAGAAAATTCTTCAACCAAGAGTTAACTTCTAAAAATTCTTGAATGATTGGAAAGTTGTCCTATCCATAATGATCCCTCTTGCATTTGCATCCAAGTAAATGGGAGTACATGATCTCTCGGACTAACAACTGAACCAACCTTTATTGTCCGCACTTTATTGTGAGCCATGAGGTGATCACTCCTGCCTACCAGTGTTATGGAATTTTTACGTAGCCTTAGCCTGTACTAGCACCACCTTGAATGGGTTACATTCTTTTCTGCCCTTGAAAGCTCTTACGTTCCGAATCTCGGGATGAGATTCTTTTAAGGGGGAAGGCTGTAACACCTCAGGTGTTAGTCACGAGCTAACCAGCGAGTGTGGACCTAATCAAGTTATTTCAATCAATGATACTAATCACTATTTCATATTCATCTCCATCTACCTTGGTCATTGGAGAAGTTGCGTGAAGATTTAAATTGGATAGTCACATGAGATGACAAGCCCTCTGCTTGATTGGATTGCAGGACTACGTGAACAAGAGCATGCAAAGCCAACCAAACCTTGCAACCTTGACCAAACAACTCTACTTGAACTCTACAACAAAAGTCATGAAGGTTTCATGTTGAGAAAATGTCAAGAAAATATCTCAATTGGCCTAAATATCCAAATTGAACTCTCTAATGATGTTACTTTGACCAAAGTGGAAATATTATTTCTATGCAGAATATGGAGTTTGACCTTAAACAAAAGTTACAGATCTCATAAGGTAGAACAAATGTTATTTTTGGACCAAGTCATGATTCCATTTCTAATTGCCTCAAAAACTAGACACAAGACAGAAGAAAAATCTGATTACAGGACTTGATTAAATTCGAAGTCTGAAAATGGTGTTGATTTCATGGCCTTCCCGTGTTCTCCAAATTTCATTAAGCAACTTGAGTTGGACCAAATATAAAAGTTGTCACAAACTCTTTGGAGCACAACATATCAAAATTTGGCATCAACCCGAGACTGTTTGACAAGTTTGGCCACTCAGCCTTTGATCGTAATTAACCCATTGACAGCAGCTATCTCAGGATTAATTATCTCTTAATCTAGTTGTCAAATGGCTGAGCACCCTTCACTTTTGTAGAGCGTGCCGAGGTGAACGACTTTGCTTTAAGGCATCGGATCAGAATATACCGGGAATATGCCCAAAATCGCATCCAAAGCTCGGCAGAAACAAACCCGCCACCTGCTCGTCGATTTGCCCCAATGAAGGACACGCGGCAACTGAGCTCTGGAGCTCGCTGCTCCATGTCGGCCACCTCTCCACCTCTGTCCTCGCCTCTGCCCGAGAAAAGGAGACACCACGGCGTCCTCCACTCCTTCCTCCTTCCTTCCCACTCCTCTCTCGCCCTCCATGCTCTCGTTCCCTCTCGAACGCAGCAAGCCGAACGCCGCCATGGACGCGTCCTCCATGGATGACCTTCGAGCTCCACTGCCGGCCGCCTTCCACTCCCTCTCCTTCGCGGCCTTTGTGTCCAGCAGCTCCGTGGTCCTCTACTCCGCCTTTGGCCGCCGTCGCACCGGCTAGAGCCGCCTGCTGCCTCTGCAAGCCGCCACCGGCCGCCTCCCTGCAGGCCGCGGCCAGCCATGGGTGGGTGCAGCGCGTCGCGGCCGTCTGCAGCTAGCCAGGGCAGGGCGCAGCGTGCCACAGCCGGCCTGCTGCACCTCCTCTCTCCCTCCCGGTTCCCTCTCCTCCCTGCGCTGTTCTTTGCCGGAGGAAGAAGAAGACCCGAGCTCCTCCCTGTTCCTGTTCGTGTTCAGCTGAAAGGAAGAAGAAGCTCCTATGTCCCTATGACACGCGGGGTCCACGTTGGTTAAAAGTGCATCAAATTTACAGGATCTGTGTTGTTGTTCAAAAATTCATATCTAGAGTTTGGGATCTCCATAAATTATGAAACGAGTTTTGTTAGCTTTGTATTGAAGTCCTCTGCATGTTAGATCCATCATTTGTGCTATGCATGTTTATTGTTATGCTGTATAAAATAGTTTTTTAAAAGTGGTTTATATAATGTATTAACTTGCTTTTGGTCATATTTTGAGAAATAGAAGTCCAACATGTGTGATTCCAATTTTGTTAGTCTTCTAGTAACATGCACTTGCTCATAAAAATATAAAACATATAGGTTGTTTATTGTTTTAATGGTGTTTTGCTTTAATCTTGTTAAATAGAAAATAAATGGCTGTTTTACTTGTCATTTTTGTATCTGGAGTTCTCGTGCTCCAAATGGTATGAAAATTTATTTGTAGACTCTTGGTATGCTGTTTGATGTCTGGTTAAATTTTGGGGATTTATGGCACAAGTATGACTGAGTTGTTATTTATCTTGTTTTATGCCTATTAAGTAAATTTAAATGCTTTATAAATAATATATTGGTGTAAAAATGGAAAATGGTGCTCCACTACCTTTGTATAAGGTTGTGCTAACCTAAGAAAACATAATATGGCCATGTTGTTGCGGAAAGAACTGAGTTTCACATTTATCTTACTCTCCAATGCTTCATTGCATTATAAACTTGTTTATTTTGTATTAATTAATGTATAATATCTGGGCATGTAAGATTTGAACCTTGGTCATGTTTTGTAATTATCTAGCTCTCATAAAAATATTGGCTCCATTTGAGATGTTTATCACATGACTTAAATAATTAAATAAATGACTTTTATGTAATATTTAGAAGGTGATTAGAGGTAAATAGATACATGCATGTTGTTTATGACTTCTTGCCATGTCTTAATCTGATATGAGTGTTATTGATCATGCTATGATGGTTGGATCTATGTCCATGGTTCATAAGTATAGGTATGCTTTGATAGAAATCAAATTAATGTTGTTTTGCTTATATGCTGAAAATGGCTGCAGCAGCAGCACCTGTTGTTGTGATGATTTACCTAGGAAAATGATGTTGCATGTAAATATGTTCTATATGAAAGTTGTAGCTAACTTCATTGTATAGCTTGTCCTGAATTTTCTTGGTCATAGGCCTAATAGTTTAGGAGTTATGGCTTTTGGATGACTGCTGTCAGGTTTTGCCAATTTTCTATCTAGATCTGATTGATTGCATTATTTGACTGAGTTATGTTTTGAATAACTTCTTGGTGATAACAGAGAAGTTGTAGTGCTTTTCCTATAGTTTCTAAATTGTCTAGGATCATCCCTTTTGTTGGTATAAATCTCAAGTTATGATTGTTTGAGTTGGGAGGACTGAATCTGTCCAAATCTGGACAGAGCTGCCTTCTTTGTGTTGTTTGACCTTTATATGAATTAAATCATCTGAAGAGGATAATACCAAAGTTGTAGACAATTTCAATAGCTTTCCAGAAAGGCTTAGATCACCCTGGTTGGATGTACATAGCTTCAGTTGTGATTAAATCTTGTGCTTGCTGTCCTGCTGCCCACAAACTGCATGTGTGGGATTATGATTGCTTTGACTTTGTTTTGCTTGGTGTGATTGTTAGCTTATGGTTCAGTGATGGTAGATTAACATGCCTTGTATTACTTCCTTTTATTCATACATGTTCATTGTGCATCTCAGTTAGGTACGATAGATGAACACGTGAAGTGAACGACAAGATAATGGAACTAACCACAAGACGGTGTGGTGGACTAATCACGAAGATGGAAGGACTAATCGAGTGCTTGGATGGGAAATGCTCGTCGAACAAGTGTCATCTAACAAACACTAACTTAGTGCTGAACCCCAGGCAAGCCCCGGAGCATCCCTAAGCCTCCACCTATCTCTTTTTATAAATGCACCGGTCTTTATTAAATCGTATGTTTGTGCATTTAAGTATAGGAGTTGGTTTGAAACCGTTGCTGCATATCTACCTTGTCTACTATATATGTGAACCTGATACTATTACTAGATAGGTGACCGATCTTATGCTTAGCCCTGCTTAGACCGGTAGAAGTCGGGTGATTTCCTGTCATCCGCGAGAAAGTCGGGTGATTTCCTGTCATCCGCGAGTGTAGGTGGTGACTGATGAGATCCACATGGTTGGCTATATGTGTCACCATGCCACAATGATATAATGAGAGAATCAAGGCTAGGTAGCGGGGAGCTGCATGACATGGGTCATGTTGACTTCGGTGTTGCTTGCGGCCGACTAGGACTGAGGCCACCAGACATCAGTTGAGATTGAAGGACGTCGTCACATAGCTGGCCAGATAAGTCGTTCTGACCGCGAAGCCGAGTATTTCTTTCTGAGCCGAGCTTTGGTGCGACTAGGCAGACATATTCTGGAGGTAGGAAGAATGTGGGGAGACACCATTTTACCAAGGGCAGGTCAGGGACCTGATGCATCCTGAAAGTGGGTTGGTCTCTGAGAATATGGTCCCCGCCAAACTCGCGACATATTGCGTCTCAGAAGGATTTAACGGTGACCCAAGAAGCCAGTGGATCGGCTGACAGGGTTTGTGATTGGCATATTTGCCAGCTGGTACAATCGATTCGAATCGCCATCTCTCCTGGTTAGTGAGAAAACATTGGGCATGGTCATGTTATCTATCTTACCTTTGTTGCTGTGACTGGTCGACACTTGGCACTGTATTATGAACTTAAGTATGTGTAAATCTATTTCGTTTCTGCTACTGAACTTTTATGTAGAAGTTTATCTTGTACTCTGATGTATTTGAAATATGTGCGAATCTATGTATCATGTGTATGGGTACTGCTGAGTTTCTGCGATCCTTGGGGTATGTACTGTGTAAAAGTTTGAAATCCTTCGAGATTTCACGGACTACCGGGTTTATATTGGCTCAAGTGTGGCTTGATAGCTGGGAAAACAGCTGTCGCTGTACTTGTGCTCGTATAAATTGGTTGGTTCTGTTACACACACTACAACAACAGGGATTAGCGTTAGCGTTAGCGTTAGCGTTAGCTATCCCAATGTTAGTAGTCCTTGCGGGGTATGGCTACCTCGACAAACAAGATATTAAGAGCAAAGATGAGAGTAAGACAAGCTTCTACTACTAAAATATTTTTGGGTTTTTGGTTTGAGTGGATAACCACAACTAAACTTGAGAAAGAACTTGCTCAAATGGAGAGAAGAAGGGAGATTGTGTGCTGGAGATGATTCAGCTGGTTTGGGTGTGGAATTGAGCACACAATGCAAGGGTATTTATAGGGGAGAAGGGCTGGTGGCCAGGCTACTAGGCCTAGTTCGGCCGACCCCCTGGCCTGCTCAGCTCTGCTTTTACCTTTGGATAGGGAATCTATTTGAATTCAAATTCAACCTTGCTGTCAACTCTTTATTTATGGGTCGGCCGAACCCTTTATAACAGGTTCAGAGTTGCTTTTACCTTTGGACAGGGAATCTATTTGAATTCAAACACAACTCTGCAGATAAGACTTTAATCATGGGTCGGCCAAACCATGTTTGGTCCCCTTTTCGGCTTTAAACAGTGTGTCCAGAAAAGTAGAGACTAGTGGTGGACCAAAAGTTTGGAAATTTCCAGAGATTCCCTTGCCTAGTGTTTGGTGAAAGTAAAAGGTGTTTGACAAAAGTGGGGACATGTTTAAAGTGATTCCCATGGACCATGGGAACACTAATGCATGCCAAAGTGTCCACTTTTTCAGAATTGGATGGTAGTGGATGTTGGATTCTGCTTGGAGCAAGTGAAAGTGGTCATAACCAAAGGTGGTCAGCCAAATTCAAAAGGAGATGGTGTTCAAAATTCAGGATGTGAATCACTACACCAGGCCAACACCACCAGAGGTGGGAGGGCCCCATGGTGGGGTCGACCGACCCCACCTAGGTGGTCCCACCACCTCAGGTGTGAGCAGAAAGGTTCTTTTTCAAGTTTTATTCGTCTAAGTATTTTTTATTTTGTCAAAATAAATTATTGCAAAATTTAAATATGAAATGCAATAAAGAAAATGCAAAAATTAAAATGCAAGAATTAAATATGAGATAAATACTGATTTACCTTACCAGCAAGGGCTCCATGTTTTAGGTCCGTAGAGCAAGACCTCTTCGTTTCAGTTTCATTCTTCGGGTGCTTCGATCGGTCCGTGAGATGGAGATCATGATGATCGCACCTCTTTCTTCCGCCATTCCTTCTTGGCTGATGCTTGTGATTCAGCGGAGTCAGCCTTGTTTACCACCTCAGCCTTACTTACCAGTTCGGCCTTTTTGACCTTTGGCTGTTGATTCTTTCGGCGGGGTGCATATTGTGGCTTGTTTCTCCACAGGTTCTTCCTTGCCTGTTGCATTGACTTATAACCATTGAAAAGACATTTAATTCTCTTACTTGGGAGTTGGAAGTGGACTTGGCCAGATCCCACGTAGATGATGGCATTCACAGTGTTGAGGAACGGCCTTCCCAGGATGACGGGGACTTCGTCAGCGGCCCCCATGTCAAGAATGATAAAGTCGGCGGGGATGTATTCGTCTTGAACTTTAACAAGGATGTCCCTTGCCAATCCCTCGGGGAACCGAATGGATTGATCGACCATCTGCAATTTGACAAAAGTGGGGTACAAAGGTCCCCCTAGCAAATTCTCATATATTACCTTGGACATGATGTTCACTCCAGATCCAATGTCGCAGAAGGCGTTGTTGAAGGTGTGTGGCCCAATTTCGCAGGTGATAGTAGGGTGGCCGGGGTCACTCTTCTTGGCCATGGATGGCGGGTCAAGAAGGCAACTCAGGTTTTGCCTAACCGGAGGCTTACCAAACCTCATAGAGATTAACTTGACACCCTCAATTGGTTCCTCAGGTTTCCCTAGAATCTTTTCGAATGATGGGACAGCTGCTGCTATTTGAGCTAATTGGGTTTCTAGCATTTTATTAAAGCTCAATTGATTTTTCATAGCAGTGTTAAAGCTATCCATTTTCTCACTAAGATTTTCAAGAATCTTATCATTAGCCATTATTTTCTTGTTTATACTATCATTGATTTTAGATTGTCCTAAGATAAGATCTTTAAGAGAAGGTTGGTTACCATAATAATTATTAAAATTATTGCTGTAACCATTACCTTAGTTTCCTTGGTAGAAGGGGGCGCAAGTTCCATCCTCCTTGTTGCTGGGGTCGATACCCATTGTTGTTGTTGTTGTTGTTGATGAAGCTCACTTCCTCCTTCGTCTCAGGACAATTGTTGCCCGAGTGATCTTCTCCACCACATACCTCGCACCATGGATCAGGTTCAATTGCTCGTGCGGTGGCAGTGGTTCGAATGGCCTCTTGTTCCTTTTTGGAACCTTCCTCAATCTTTTTCATCAAGAGGTCCATTTTTGCTAAGAGCATGTCCACCTCATGAACGGTGTGCATACACCTTTTCTTGGGCTGGAGACGCTCCTCATACTATCCTTAGTTGATATCCATCTTTTCAATGAGGTCTTTGGCATCCTTGACATTGTGTTGCAGGAATACTCCTCCAGCGGCAGCATCAAGCTGACTACGGGCTAATCCAGTCAGCCCATGATAGAAACCTTGAATTAGGAGCCATTCTTCAATTTCATGATGAGGACAAGCACGAATGTACCCCTGGAGATGTTCCCATGCTTCAGGAATTGTCTCATCAGCTTGCTGTTGGAAGCTTGAGACCTTTCCACGAAGAGCGCTGGTTTTGCCCATTGGGAATAATTTCTTGAGAAATGCATTGGCGCACTTTTCCCAAGTGGTAGCTTCATTCTTGTTGGCATAGAACCATTGCTTCGCCTTCCCAAGCGTGAGAATGGGAACAGGCAAAGATGGATGGCGTCAGCCGAGACATTCTTGATAGTGAAGGTACCACACACCTCCAGGAAGTGCTAGAGATGGGCATTGGCGTCTTCATGCGGCTTCCCACAGATTGGATTGGCTTGCACCATGTTGATCAGAGCTGGCTTGAGCTCAAAGGTAGCATCCCCTAAATTGAGCTGCGGACCGGTGGCAA
The DNA here is from genome assembly GCA_038502445.1 of Eremochloa ophiuroides. NCBI lineage: Eukaryota > Viridiplantae > Streptophyta > Magnoliopsida > Poales > Poaceae > Eremochloa > Eremochloa ophiuroides. The sequence continues at coordinate 53,550,150 of JAHLJS010000001.1, forward strand.
TGTTGTCAGCTGACGGTGCAGAGAACTCAGAGATGGTCTTTTGGGCCATAGCTTCCTTGATTGATAGTGTGGAGCCTCTTTCCTTGAACGGATTCAGGTTTGAGATGAACCTTCGAGGTGGAACTTGATGGCGTCTAGTTCTCCTCAACAATTGCTCAGAATCTTCAATGAAATTTGACGGCAATTGGAAAAATCTCATGCACTGTCTAGCTTCATGATAACGAGAAACACAGACAGGGGTAAGCCCCTAACACTAATCGATAACTAAATTGATAGTAGACTCCGGATTCAATTTTTATTAATATTCCTAGACTGATGCTTTCCCCGGCAACGGTGCCAGAAATGCTTATTGACACTTCTTAGCGCAACCACCAGAGACAGGGTGTTAAGCTATCTCTGATAACGGCGCCAGAAGTGCCCTGAGGGTATTTCTTATGTCTATTGGATAATTTCGCAAGCGCACAGAATATACCGCTGTAGCACTTCACCCGGGAGTATTCCAAGGTATCGTTATTTATTTTATCCCAAGCAAAAGCGGTTGCTAGGAATAATTAATAAAAAGAGAGAGATCCTAAAGTCTATAGCAACTTAGTATCAACTAGTGATAGGGGGGTAAATCGATGTATAGAGAAAAGGGTAATGACACCAAGACACAACAAGGTTTTAGGACAACTAAAGATAACTAGTAGAGTATAGCTAGGTGGGAGGACAACGAGTGAGTATAAGACACCTATGACACTTACTTTACTCTTGTGAACTATCTTATCAAATGGACGAATTATACTAAGACAGCTACCTTAATTTTGGTGTGTAGGGGGTAGTGCAAAACAATAGAGGATATCACCTCTACCCGAAGCGCCTACTCTCTTATGGGAGCCTACCTTTTAAGAACTTACCTAAAACACGTGGACGGATACTAAGACTAGACAGGGCTATCACCACCTGCTAGCACCCACAAACAATCCGTGCGACAAGCGGCATTCAAAGGCAAGATCTAGTATAAGCACCACGCTTACACTAAGCCTTACTACTCTAGTTGCGTACCAACAACTAAAGCACCCTATGGCAGGCGATGAACTACACACGTGAGCTGGTTACAGGATCACTATCTAATATAACTCAACTATAAGTTAAGACAAAACACAACAATACTATAAAGAATAGTAAAGCACTATGTAGAGACTTAGTAAAGTAAAGTAAAGATAATATATTGATAAAGGTAAAGTCTTACAGAAGGAAAGGTATAAGAGCTATAGAAGACTCTCCAGCAGACGACTCCGGAGACTCCGAGCGTAGCTTGACTCGACTCTAACTCCCACACTAGACTAATACTATTACTACTACTAAAGAGTGGAGCTTCTCTTGTCTCCTTTGGCTCGACCAGTCATAGGTTGTTGCCTTGTGTTGATTCTGTCTTGATCGTATTGTTTCACGCTTTGATCCGTATGCTTTGATTCTCCACCGCTGAATAGAAGCACATGTTGATCTGATGGTGGAATTGAGCTGGATAGAGTGTCACACGGATCCTGCCATGTTAGCAGAGCTAGGTGGGCCCCATGGTGGGGTCAGCCGACCCACACATGGGCCCAATCTGAGCTCTCCTCTCTTCTAAGTGATGTCTTGAGTCATTTGTTGAAGTGTGATGACTTGGTTCCCAAATACATGGTTCGGCCGACCCATAATATTGGGCTCCAAGTGCTTCAATTTGTTCTGTTTTGATCTTCCCTGCATTCACAAGCTAAGAGTACAAGTAGAACTAGTTATTGATAAAATATGTTCATGATATGTTTATTCTTCCTTGAATCCGAGGCCTATTGATGGTGTTTGAATGTGGATTTTCATAGTATATCCACCGTCAACAATAGCATCTCTTGGTACTCCTCTAATCGTGAAGGTGCTGCAGATCTCTAAAAAGTGTTGTAAGTGTCCACTTGCATCTTCATGAGCTTTTCCGCAAAACTGGCTGGCTTGAACCATGGAGATAAATCTTCCCCTAAGTGTTCTTCTTCCAATATTGGAGCTGGCTCCTTTGATGAATGAGCTTGAGCAGCGATGGGTGTTCTTGATGGTAGCTTGAAATTGTCCCTCGTGTTGGTATAAATTAACTGCACTCTATTTAAATAAGATTGTGTTCAGATTATCCACAAGCGCACAGATATAATACCGCTGTCACATTTCACCGGAGGTTTTAAATATCGAATCCACAAGGAACAGTAGGTGATAATGACCAAGCCGATGACTTAACCCTACAATTAGGCTAGATAATATCATGAAAGAGGAAATCGCTAATGATTATCTAGTTCCAACAACCGGTAAGTTTTGAATAATATTGTTCTAACTCGATAGTGACATGAATAAGAGGCGAAATCAGAGTTCCCTCCTACCAGACATTTATACACCTATCGATCCTATCAACAGGAAGTGGACTACAGAGGACTCAACGCAGCTGTCACCTACGCAATCTACCACTATCCGGCCAATCAGGGGACATTCACAAGTAAACCTAGCCTAGGCACCACGCCTACACTATGAAATACTACTTCAATCAAGTAATGACCAAGATCAAAGCACTCAATATGAGTTGCAAACTTAAGAACGAATAACAACAAATGCTTACATGAAATAGAAGTTGAATACAAAAGTACCTCAGAACGTAGCTCCGGGCGAGGAAGCTGAATCCAGAAGAATACAGCCACGAAGAAGCACCAACAGGCCGGAACTCCTCCAAATCTCTACTCTCCTACTCTATCTCTCTAATCTCTAAACAAGACTAGATCTAGATGAACTAGTCTCTCCTAACTGCTACAACTAGATGAACTAGAACTAGATGAACTAGAACTAGATCAACTAGAGGGACCCTAACCCTAATTTATATAGAGAATATGAAGCACCGGGGTGTAGAATGCCTTCTGGAGGGGGCCTGGGGCGTCCTTATATAGGCTGAGGTGGAGTAGGGGGCAAGGAACCGCCACGTCATCGATCCACGTCTCATGTTATGTGCACCGTCGGATCAAACCAACCTTAGATCGACGTAGGGATGCTTTACTTGGGTGCCAAGTAAGCGTGGGAGGAAGATTCCAGAAGCCGAGGGCCAAAACCCTAATGGAGGGGCCGGCCGGACCCTGGCGCCGGCCAGTGCCCAAAGTAGGGGTCTCAGGCCCAATTTCGTCGTGTTGTCTTCTTGGGCCTCCTGCAGTCCAATGGTGCATATGTTGCCGCAGATTTTGATTCCAAACTCCGAATATAGCAAATGATAGGTCTGTTTCGATCGTCTCAACGAGCCCGTCGCAATGGTGCAGTCCAATAGCTTATTTGAGATACTTTATTGATGGAAAATTTCATATTCCCACAATACAAGTGAGAACACCAAAATTCGTGGAACTCGTTAGAATCAAAACCTATAACTATGCTTTGTGATTCATTTTGTGTCAAATTATGCTACAGTTGACAGTTATTTTTGGTACTTAATGACCATTAACAATACCCCCAAGCTTACCCTTTGCTAGTCCCTTGGCAAATAAACTAAGCCTAATTGCTAATAAACTTGGATCAGGAGTTGCTACAATGCTTCATGCCTTCCAAGTACGCATACTTTCAAACAGAAATTCTCCTCCGGATTAGACAAAACTGCTCTAACTTTCAAACTTACCCATTATACCTTTAACTATGGAGCTTCTCAGCTTTTGCATAAGTCTTGAGCAATCGAAAGATAGAACAATCAAGTCAAGCACTATGTCTCAAATTCTTCATGGTACCAATATTCCAGAGTTTTGCAAGTTTTCAAAATAAAACTCAGAGCTTAATTGTATGACATCCTCAAGTCTGTTAATATATGTGGTATTTATGATCTCACTGAGGCATTAAGGATGTTATGCCTTCCTACAACTAGGGATTATAAGGAGTGGCAATAACAAAGATGAGCATACTTGCAATTCATATATTGTAAAGTAAAACAATGGATCCATAGAGAGTCAAGTCATACAATCAAACCAAGATGTGCATGTGTATGGAATATGGTGGATATGTGTATATAAGATGGCTAATCCTAATTCTACTTTTGCTCTTTAAAAATAGATCTCTCTCTTGAAACTTAGAACTTTCGCGGGAAAACATGGGCTATCTTTATTTTCTTTTTCTTCTTTTCTTTCTCTCTCTTTTTTTCTTTTTTTCATAGGGAGGCGGGCATCTAAGTACCCATTGTTTTAATTGTTGGGACACTTGTCCATCTTTTACTCCTTTTTCTCTTTTTTTCAATACTTTTGCATAGCCACATGCGTCCTTTGAATATAAATAATTAGAGAGATAATGATAAGAACTTAGAGCAATTAAACGGGGGCTGTCCTATAGGGTATATTTTTGGGCGTTTACTCCCAGTGTAGGAGAAAAACATTTTTAAGGTGGATCTGGTTGGAAGTGGAAAATAATTACGCTTACTCCCAGAGTAGGAGTAATGCATATGTGGGTGGAGTATGTAAGTGATCTTGATTTTAAAAGCATGACAAGACTCTCATAAGGTATACAACAAAGGTTGACTAAACTCAATGCAAAGCAAGCAGCATAAATGTGCAAAGGTTTTCCTATCTTTAAATGTATCATATATGGCTTTGGTAGGAATTCACACTTTGTCATACAAGAGCTCATCATGTAAGATTTTAAATTTAAAATAAATCTCCAGAACATAGCATTGCTAGGAATAAGATAAATAGCAACCCAACCTTCATGTATCATATCAATCAATCAGCTAGACTTAGCTCAAGCATATGCCTCTACAAGTTTCAGGTTCAGAGTAAACTCTTAAGCCAAAACAGTAGTATCCAAAACTCGGGAGAATTTAAGGTTGAAAACTAGGCACTTGAAAGGAATTACGGCAGAGTAACTATTCATCATCTCCAAGACAAAATTTTAATGTTCTCCAGTTTTTTATTTAACTCTAAACTTAACTAGACAGACTCTAGACACACTCTTTAATATATTGCTAAGTATTTATTTGGTTTTCAAATTTTATCTTACTAGCTAACTCACACGAAAAGCGATATGGTAATAATAATAAGGTGGGAAACTTATACTTAGCTAGATTTTAAATGGAGGGTGCCCTCCCCCAAGCTGGATGTTTGACAGGATTTTTGATGTTGCAAATTGAGTGATCCTTCTGGGAGCAAGTGTATTGGCAGTGTAAGGGCGTCGGGTTGACTAGCTCTTTGATCTTGTATTTTCTTGTGAAACTCAATTTTCAACAAAAATACCAAATCTTATAGAGCGGGGTTAGGTTTAGTACCACTCCATGGTAAGTGATTGATTTTATATTCCCAGCAGAAGTTTAAGCATCTTTACCCAATTAGGAAACTTCTCTAAGAGTGTGGACCTTCATGTGCCCACATATTTTTGGTTTTTTTAAAAAAAGTGTGGACCTTCATGTGCCCACATATTTTTGATATTTTTAGATATTCTTATGATACTATATTGAACCTTCATGAGCTCACATATTTTTGATATTTTATGACTTTGTAAAATAGACTCGATAATCGCATAGGTATAGTTACCTGATAACTAGGGGATGCTCCTCCCCCAAGCTAGATGTTTGCAATACTTGGTGTTGATGGTCTTTAGAGCAAGCTTGTCAGTAGTAGTCCTACTGGGCTCCACTGATGAACTCACTCCTCACACATAGTGTTATCCTGCATAATTATACTCCAACAAGAAAACTAAAACTCGAGGCTTGAATGTGATAACGGGTTAGCGGTCAGCCAATAAGTAATTGATTATTCTTTTGAGTTGATTTCAATTGACAGATTCTAGCAGGATTCTTTTTAGGATTTTTTGATTTTCTTATGCAGAAAAGTAAATATGTATGCATGATATATATTTTATTTTTATGCCACCACGGAGAATATTTATTCTCATGGGGCTTAGGATTTTCATAATGCAAGAAAGTAAATACAGATGCTATTATCATTTTTTATGCCACCACAGTAAATACTCCTACAGGGTTACCATAAGTTTATTCACATAGGGCTTTAATATTTTGTGATGCAGTAAATAAGACAATAAAGATTTTATTTTTTTTATTTTTCATTTTGATATGCATAAAGATGAATATGCTAAAGTGAAATTACTAATGTAGATAGAAATACTGATTAATTAGATAACTACCATATTACCTTATGGCAAGGGGCGGAATTTTAAGTCTACCGCTAGGACTTTTTCTTCACTCTTGTGTATCTCTCTGTATTAGAGATGGAGGTCTTGATGGTTGCACCCCTTGTGATGACGATGTCACTTTTATCCTTTGTTTGGCTAGCAGGTTGGAGTAGAGCATTAATAGTTGGATCTGGCAGCATCTTGCTCAGTGTGCATGTTTACAGAACTTCCACTTGTGGAAATTTGAGAATTAACAAACTTTGCTCGAAGTGTTGTCCTGTTTACAAAACCAAGGTAGAGATCAAGTGCATGGGCTCTGTTGGTGGAAAAACACCAACAGAACCAAATCTATTTCTTTATTTATTCTTCTCTAGCCTTAGGCACATTGAACAAGACGAAATTGGTGTTGCATAATTTGTTTACTTATGACATGAGTGGTAAGATCAGAAGATTAAGCATTTATGTTGCATTTAAGTTCATATGACGGAAAAGATTTAAATTGCTTAACCAATGGAAGGGTTGTCTATCTCTATATAAATTTTCACATGAGTATGACTATCATCTTCCAAATATAGAATACAATGTTTTAGAACATTTGGATAAGACTAAGATCAAAAGAATGGTGCCATGAACAATCTTAAAGGACAAAGCATGTTGAGTTAATTAGGTTAATCAATTAAAACTATGACTCTAACATGTTTGCATCTTCATTTATGTGTATAACAAGATCAAGAGGAAAATAGTGACCGCTTACCTTAAGATATTACCTTCATTATTGGAGCGTGATGGCACTAAGTAATGAAGGGTAGATGACTGGTGGTCCTTTCCTTCTCTTGCATCTTGAGATGTTCATGAGCATCTTGTCTCCTTTGTTGCTTATCCTCTTTGCCATCTTTTGCTTCTTTGATCTTATGACACCTTGTCAGTCCATTCATTATTATGCCTGCAACAGATTAGTGGACAACACATACCCGAAGGAATGTACAATTTTGGAACATAGGTTGTTTGTCTAGAATCATGTTCCATCTATGCTACTAAGAAGATAGGGTTGATATTATGTTAGCATAGATCATGTTCTATACCGGCATGGCTTGAGTTCAAGTAACTTGAAGCAGAAGACAAAGTGAATGAATCATTAATAGTCACAGTTCTTCCATTCATGATGAATGAGCTGTGTCTTCCTCTGCAAAGTTATTGAAGTTCAACATGTGCCCTTTCTCATCTCTGATTCGAATTCACCTCATGACTTACCCAGATTAAGTATGAAAGTTTCCTGCAGGGGTTAGACCAACAAAATATCCAATGTCTACTACAGCAATTTCTAGTTCAATAACCAAACCAAACTCCATGTCCAGTATTAATTAAGTAAGGCGTTTTTAACCTGAGCACCATGCTCAATTTAAATGCCAATGGAAGTATTTGCAGTACTTCCAAACCAAATCTTACTATGGCAAACAAAGGTGACATGAAAGCACTTATAGAGATTTATTCATTTAGAGATGAAAAGGCAAACAATTAAACATGGATTAGAAAGGTAGAGACAACTAATACTAGCAACATAAGATTTTCTAATTAAGCCCATTCCCCCAAGCTGGAATTTTGCAAAGCAAAGTTAAGCTTGGATGGATATAATTCAATATTACATAATGATTGGTTGGATATACCTTGCATTGTTACTCTTCTACTTCAAACCTGAAATGGTTAGTGACAAAAATACCCAAAGGACTATTTTCATAATTATAATTCTATGCTCAATTCAAAAGGGCATTATAGTAAAATTAAAGATGCAAGCTCAATTCATTTTTCAAGAGTGGTTATTTTAAAACACAAAGTTATTCTTGGGAAACCTTCTAATTATTGTACTTTAAGTTCATGGGGTGGTTTCCTCTAGAACTCCAGCCTATGTGCACCTATCTTAAGATTACAACGAGATCTACAATATTTAAGATAAACAAATGCATCAACAACCACCCTTTCGAAAAATTTATGAACTGGTAGAATGAGGGGGTTGAAGATCTCGCGCGTGATAATGTTAGAGAGACCAATTGATCCAGGAGATTTCTCATATGAGCATGGATTCGATGAGGTGTTAATGAAGTAATTCCCATGCTCACCGATATGATCTCCCTTTGCAAACTCCAAGGGTGTTTCTTCATGGATGTCTATAGTCAACAAGTTTGTCTCTATTATTTCATGCCTATGATATTCATTGGATGTTTTATTTTCTAGGATTTCCCATGGATTGGTGTCTCTAAGTTTGGTCTCATCTAAGGCTTTCTCTAAACTTGGATGAGTTATGTTTACTACAGAAATTGATTTAAGCTCACAATTTGAATCTAGACCAAGTTTAGATGCTAGTACTAAGGCTTTGTCCTTTTCCATCCATTCTTTGACAATAGCGTAAGTGTTTCTAGTATGTTCTATGCATTCCTACCATTGTCGTAGCTCTTTTTGGTCATTCCAATAATCTTCATGACTCATATTTTTGGGATGTCTTAATGGGATTCTAAGGTCTTTATGAGACTTAGGAGAGAGAGCATAAGAAGGATCATCAGGGTCAAGGATGGATTTAGGTTTGGGTTCAGATGAGACATTTAATGTGAGCATAGAAGGGGAGAAGGTTGAATTGATTCCTAAGTGGCTTGGCTCTCCTTCTATGGCATCACTAGACATGCCATCCTTGCATTCTTCCCAATGTCTTTCAGGGGGAAAAGGAAGTTGGAGACATTTTTTCCAAGATGCTCTTAAAGAGAAGATCTGATTTATATTGATTTACGAGCATCTTATCTAATTGAAAGTCTAAATCATCAAAGTGGGGTTTCGATGGTTTAGAATTGACAGCTAAATCTTGGGATTGGAGTGGTTGTGTTTTAACTACCAAAGCTTCCTCTGCTTGTTCGGGGTATGATTCCTTCTCTTCCTTGGGGAGCTCAGAATTAGCTTGAGCAACCTTGTCGATCATAGCTCTAGCTTTACTTATAGGTAAATAAGGAAAGGCTCCTCCAGAGGATAAATCAAGGGATTCCCTAGAGTTCTTGGTAAGACCCAAATAAAAATGTTGAATAAGCACAGGGTCTAGAAAACCAAGGTCAGGGCCAGTAGTAACAAGTTCATTAAAATGATCCCATGATGTACTAAGAGATTCTTGTTCTAGTTGCCTAAAAGTTAGAACCTCTTTTCGAAGGTTAACTACTCTATGGATGGGAAAGAAATATAAACAAAATTCAGAGCATAAAGTTTCCCAATCCCCTTGCATACTTCCTACGGCTCGATTATACCAACGTTTAGCTCTTCCGATCAAAGAGAACGGAAAAGGCTTCCATCTCAAGGTCTTATCAGACATGCCAGCAATGTGCAAGCATGCACAGGTCTGCTCGAATTCTCGTAGGTGTAAGTACGGATTTTCGTTACCTTCTCCCGAGAAGGGTTTATACCGAATCATATTAATTAGACATGGGCGTAGCTCATAGCCAGGTGTTATGATAGGCTCTACAGATTTTGGCGGCCCGAAGCTTTTGCGCATGTCAAATAGATAGATAGGTGTGGAATTTAAAGCATCCATAAGGATGAACATAAAATAATGAAAAGGTAGGGATAAAATAGAAAAGATAAAAGTATAATACAAGATTAAGCTAAACTAAGTCAAAATCAGCAAACCGTTCCACGGCAACGGCGCCAGAAATGCTTGTCGGTATAAATTAACTGCACTCTACTTAAATAAGATTGTATTCAGATTATCCGCAAGCGTACAGATATAATACCGCTGTCACATTTCACCCGGAGGTTTTAAATATCGAATCGACAAGGAATAGTAGGTGATAATGACCAAGCCGATGACTTAACCCTACAATTAGGCTAGATAATATCAAGAAAGAGGAAATAGCTAATGATTATCTAGTTCCAACAACCGGTAAGCTTTGAATAATACTGTTCTAACTGGGTAGTGACATGAATAAGAGGCGAAATCAGAGTTCCCTCCTATCAGACACTTATACACCTATCGATCCTATCAACAGGAAGTGGACTACAGAGGACTCAACGCAGCTGTCACCTACGCGATCTACCACTATCCGGCCAATCAGTGGACATTCACAAGTAAACCTAGCCTAGGCACCACGCCTTCGAAATACTACTTCAATCAACTAATGACCAAAATCAAAGCACTCAATATGAGTTGCAAACTTAAGAACGAATAAGAACAAATGCTTACTTGAATTAGAAGTTGAATACAAAAGTACCTCAGAACGCAGCTCCGGGCGAGGAAGCTGGATCCAAAAGAATACAGCCACGAAGAAGCACCGACAGGCCAAAACTCCTCCAGAATCTCTACTCTCCTACTCTATCTCTCTAATCTCTAAACAAGACTAGATCTAGATGAACTAGTCTCTCCTAACTGCTACAACTAGATGAACTAGAACTAGATCAACTAGAGGGACCCTAACCCTAATTGGAGTAGGGGGCAAGGAACTGCCACGTCATCGATCCACGTCTCATGTTATGTGCACCGTCGGATCAAACCGACCTTAGATCAACGTTGGGATGCTTTACTTGGGTGCCAAGGAAGCGTGGGAGGAAGATTCCAGAAGCCGAGGGCCAAAACCCTAATGGTAGGGCTGGCTGGCCCCACCCTGGCGCCAGCTGGCGCCCAAAGTAGGGGTCTCAGCCCAATTTCGTTGTGTTGTCTTCTTGGGCCTCCTGCAGTCTAATGGTGCATATGTTGCCGCAGATTTTGATTTCAAACTCCGAATATAGCAAATGATAGGTCCGTTTCGATCGTCTCGATGAGCCTGTCGCAATGGTGCAGTCTAATTGTTTATTTGAGATACTTTATTGATAGAAAATTGCGTGTTCCTACAATACAAGTGAGAACACCAAAACTCGTGGAACTCGTTAGAATCAAAACCTATAACTATGCTTTGTGATTCATTTTGTGTCAAATCATGCTATAGTTGACGGTTATTTTTGGTACTTAACAACCGTCAACACCTCGCTTCTACAAACTTCTTTCTTCTCAGGAGTTTCTCTGGATCATCAATGAAATTATTTGGAAGAGAAAAACCATTCATTCATCACCCTGCATAAGATAAGTAAATGATAAAAAACAAGGGTGTGCCTGTTTGAGTTAGAGATCAATCGGTAATACAATCTTATCCATTATGTATACATATGTTATCAATATTTCCTAAGTTTAATGTGCCTTCCCTGGCAACGGCGCCAAAAAATGCTTGTTGACATCTACTAACATCGCCAAATATAACTATATAACTTTTAATGCGAGAGGCGAGATTAGAAGATGAATGGTAATTAATTAACTTGTCATTAGCAACTAGCCACTTTTCTATTATCAACATTCTTATGCAAGAACTAGGTTGTCATCCCTAATTAATAATGCTAAGAATAAATAAAGGTTTTATATATTAATCTATGTGACTAGGAAGAAATAAATATAAATATAAAATAAGATCAGTTCTACAAGCGGACAGATAATTATACCATTGTAGCATTTTACCTAGGGAGTTCTACCAGGATGGCGATTTATATTTATACCACTGGAAGGACTAGGTTAAACTTTAATCTATTATATTGATAATGATGGTATACAATGGATAAGTGACATTACCGATGTCATTTACTCTACTCATAACAGGTAGAGGTCACAAGATAAATAAAGATAAAGGTGATAAGTATGATCAAGCATCATAAATAAAAGATAATCATCAGAGCACTCTCTAGTCATAGTAATAGCTAGCCAATGGATAAACTAAGGAATTAATATCAAAGGTAATTCTAAAACTACATCAATGAATAACTCTAATTAGTGCAATTACATCTAGCAATCATTGTTGGACTAATCCTATATCATAATCACATGCAAAGGGCATCATCTAGGAAGGATGTGAAACAGAGTCATCATCCAACTTCGCGACCGTGCCTGCTGGCCTACATATGGGGGGTGGACTACAGAGGACTCAATGCAGCTGTCACCTACACCATCTACCACATGACCCGGCACATCAGGGTACACTCGCAGATAAACAAAATACCTAGACACCATGTCTACGTATTGTTCATCATCTATCCATCGTCCGCATGAATAAACGCTATACGAGCAATTACATGAATTCAATAAGATCAAACCAACTATACTAGACATATAATATTGTAATCAAGAACATATAAACTATTAAGAAAAATGTTTCCCTAATCATAATGAAGAATACCATAATAGAGAAAGAACTAGAATTATACCGAACTCCGTGCTCCAGACAGACGCCGGGGCTCTAGATCCGCCGAAGAACTAGAACTCCTCTACTTCTAATCTAACTAGGCTAGAACTATGAACTAGGAGGCTCTTGATGAAGTAGAAGGCTCTTGATGGCTTGAGGACTTGATGCCTTGAATGAATGATGGAATTTCCCCTCCAGGGGGGTCTGCCCCTCTATTTATAGCCCGACGGGATGCACGTATGCCGTAGGATCAAACCGACTTGAAACAAGGGCCCAGATGACTCCACAAAGGCGGCGGAAGAAGACTCCAGAAGGTGGGCCGAAACCCTAAGGGAGGGCGCCGGCTGGCCCCACCCTGGCGCCGGCCGGCCCCACCTAGTGGGGTTCGGGCCCCGGTCGCTTCGGGTGTGTTCTAGACTCTTCCAGGGTCTTCGTGATGATGTTTCCTTGGCGGTTAAGTTTCGTGGTAATTATGCTCTTTAACCCTTCTTTTATGCTGTTCTGGAATAGCCCCTAGAAAATACAGAACATGCAAAACTCGTGGAAACTGTCAGTTAAAACCCTAGACTAGTGTGTATTCATGTAGCCTTTGGTGTCTAAAGTTCTAATAAAAGTTGACGCTATCCACCGTCAACAGAAAGCCTCATGGAACTCCACCCAAGTTGGTGTCCATCAGGATGTGCAGACAGGAGATTTGCGTACCATGCGCTTGCGGGACCTCGGAGTTGTTGCGTGGCAAACAGTGGTTTCTGAATTTCAGTGCAGTGAATCAGACCAAACTTCTGCTCCATGGTACAGAGCCAGTCATCGGCCTCCAGTGGTTCATCAGCCTTTGTGAACACTGGCGGACGTGTGTCAGTGAAGTCCACATAGGTAGTTTCATCTTCATTGTGGCGGCCATGACGCCCACCATGGTTATCCTGGTTCTGCGCAAGTGCTGCGGTGGCATTGGCCAAAGCCGCAATGGCATTAGCCAAGGTTGGTGGAATAGGCGGTGGGTGGGGAGCACCTTCCCCATCCTTAGAGGTTCCAGCACTAGAAGAGCAAGTGTTGACAGGCATCTGTTTTAATAGCAAACCAAACCTAGGACTAGCATTACTTAAATGAATATAGTAGCAGTACACACTTAAACATTACAACACTTAAATAACACGACTAGGGCTTAAACAAGGTTCCCAACCCATAGCTAACGTTTCATGGCATATACCGATATTACAAACCAAAAGAAGGTGACTAGCTAACATTCCTAGTCCTATAACTAGCCTAGTCGTCGTCGCCCACGACCCTGTCAGAGATGACACCGTCCTCGTCGGTCTCCTCCACGTCCTCCTCCACGTCCTCCTCGGCGTCCTCCTCGATGACCACCTGGAGAGGCTCAATCTCCACGTCAACATCCTCCATGTCCTGATCCTCTGGGCCAACAACTACTCCCATCTCGGGATCCTCCATGCAGGGCTCGAGGATAGGGTTGAGCTGGTTGTTCAACCTGTGCACCTCCTCATGCAGAGCATCATTGTAGTCCCTGATCTGCTCCACATAGATTTCTAGCTCATGCAGCCTAGCCCTGATCGTGTTCTCACGCGCCCAGGTAGCATCCCTCTGCTCGATCAGGCGAGCCACTGAACTCCGCAGCTGGTCGATCTTAGCCACATCCTGGTAGTGCTCCCGACGAGCAGTGGCAAAGTCCTCTGTCATCCTTCTCATCTCCTCCCTCATCCTCTCTACCTCCTCCTGCAGCTCAGCGCGGCGATGGCGGGGACGACTGCTGCTGGAAGCCTCCCCGTCGCGCGGTGCCAACTGGTGACGTGGCACACCCCTGGGACCCGTCATCTTGCAAGTAGTCTGCTTGCAGCATGCCACGCTGGAGAAGATAAGTTTGGATTAGTAAGGGTATTATAGGCTAGCAAGAATAGGTTTGATGGATCCTACCCCATATATCACTTTAAGGAGGAAGTTAATTAACATGTGAATTAACCATGATGCATGAATCGTACTTATGAATTTTAAACCAATGCAAGATAAATAAATGCATAATAATTTTAACCTAGGGCTAGTAAACAGATTACTCCAATTGCTACCCTAGCTATATTATGGAATAAGATAAGAACGAGCAATTTGGACCAAAATTTCAATTTAGATTTTTATGATCCAAAATATTTTGAAGTTTTGCAAAGTAATACCGTAATGATTTAGCAATGGAACTCTCTGATACCAGTTGTAACAGAACCGCCTAAATCATATGGCCCACAGGCACATGTCCTTGTCACTAATGACCTCTGACAGCCGGGCCCGTGTCCCAGATGATCTAGAAGGTCCTACCGGGCTACATCAGCGCCTATTTTCTCCAACAGGATCCCATTGCGAAGCCATTGCAGGATTACAACATTTCATAATAAAATACATCAGAGTAAAAGTACGGAAAGATTACATAGTACTTAGGTTACAAACCAGTTGTCCAAATAGAATTTAAGTGCGTTTATTACAAACCATAATTAAAAGACGGTAGCAGTGGAAGAACGGTACAACATACTTAGATAAATGATTACAGGAACCCTGCCCACGGGTCCAACTTCACTCTTCCTCACTTCCTTCCTGAACAATGGTCACACAGTAGGGAGCAAGACAAACCTCCGGCTGCTGATTCCTGCAATAGGGGGTTAACAAACCCTGAGTACTAGGGTACTTCGCAAGACTTACCCGACTTTAGAAAAAGATGAGACTCAGGAATGCATGCTGAGGGGAATCAAAGAAAGGCTTTAGCAAGAATCAAAGCATTTTGCGGAAAAGCAATTCTAACCTATTTTCAATATTATAACTCAGTATTATTTTAATCATAATCCATAGTTCCAAATTCTGTCACATGTATCCTCATGCTCTTCAATTTATTATTCATTCTCAAAACATCCTAGTTCGAACCACTTTTCAATTGTAGGTCAAAGGATCAAGTCTCCATATCTAAGGAGCAGCGACGATTCGAATCGATTAGTACCTAGCTAGGGATCCTTATCCACACTGCATATGTAGCACCTAAGCTAGCATATGCCAACCCCGTCTACCACGGCTTTTCCAAAACCTGAACCGATCCTGCGCCACCCGAGAGCATAGTACTCCTCTCCTATCCAGGCACGCCAGCTATGAGGGTACACGCTACTCTCGCCATCTCTCCACTCCCAGTGCGCGGTTGTCGGTTCGAGTAGTAGAGCCACCGTAGTCAGGGCTTCCCGTAGTATGTGGCTAGTTTCAAAGTCTTGATCACAGCAGGCCTACAACGAATGGTCCCTAATTCCTTTTTCTGTCAGAGACATTGCATTGGGACTCTAACCCAAGTAC
This sequence comes from Eremochloa ophiuroides, assembly GCA_038502445.1. Taxonomy (NCBI): domain Eukaryota; kingdom Viridiplantae; phylum Streptophyta; class Magnoliopsida; order Poales; family Poaceae; genus Eremochloa; species Eremochloa ophiuroides. The sequence goes on from JAHLJS010000001.1 coordinate 53,565,845, forward strand.
AAGTAACCGCACGGTTTTCAAATCCCTTTTCCGCTGGTGGTCAAGCATTGGGACTCTAATCCAAATATGTAACCGCCGAACGGAACGCTGGTGGTCAAGCATTGGGACTCTAATCCAAATATGTAACCACCGAACAGAAAATCCCTTTTCATCGGCAACGATGCATTGGGACTACAACCCAAGTGCACCATCACCGAACGGACTCATATCCCTTTTCCTTTCTCATGATTCATTAATAGTTTACCACATAAGTCAAAAAATAGCATTTTGTGCAAATCTAATTTAATTAATCAGGGCTAAGCATTTTTCAACATTTTCATTTTAAATCAGGTTTCAAGGGGAATATATCAAGGCAGGTAATGCAGCAGGTTAGGTGACAATCAACTCCTATCAACTTAATGCAATATTTTAACTCAATTTATAAACATTTTATAAATCACAAGGAGAGGGCTGGATGCACCGAGGCTTGCCTTGGATTGCATAGAGAGTCAGATCGGGATCAGTCCCGCAATTGTCAAACCCCTGGACCACCTCCGTAGTCACCTCCTCCACAGTAGCGTCAACCCGGACCTCCTTGTTCCCGGGCACTGCACGTGTGCAATTATGCATGCTTAACATGATGCAAATGATATGGAATACAGAGTACCATAATAAATAATACAAAGTCTTGAGTACAACTTTCCTTCACTATAAAGTTGCAAAACAGTTTTCATAAAGTAAAACGATGTTTATGTATTTCATTTTTATTGACCATTTTAACAGTCATAGAAGGCCGCTGCATAGCTTTACTACAACTACCTAGTGACAACCTTCCTTTTGCCAAGGATCACCATAGTCAAAGATCCATGGACACAATCAATCCAAAAATCACACAAAACTATAGGGATTAATGTTTCTATCCATTTTATTATCCAATTAATCAAACATTTAATTAACAGATCATCAAACTGCTTCCCTTTGAGCCTAAACTTAACCAACAGATAGGCCTTACCCTAAAATAGTGCCACAACAAATTTCATGATTTTTGGATTAACCCAGAATTTATTAAAATTCATCAAAGTTACATTTATTAATTAAAAGACAGATTTTTAGTTCCCGCAGAATCTATTCAAATTCATTATTTAGTATTTTTCATGCATTCTGCACATCACAGAGGACTCACAAAAAAAATTTATGATTTTTAGAGCAATACATTTATTCCTACAAAAATAACAATATTAATTACTATTCTCAATAATTAAATTTAGAAAATCTATTTTATTCCGAGGAAAAATGGAAAAACGATTTCAGCCCAAGTCGGCCCACGACGGAATGGACCGGCCCAAACCAGCCTGCCCGCACGCGCGCTGGCGCTTTTGCAAAAGAGACCTCGGAAGATCCGGCTCTCACTCCGCGGTCCAAACCTTACTATTCACATGAGTCTTCTGCTATTCGCTTAACCCCCTGCCTCCTATCAAATTTATGCGCTCAGGCCCCCGACTCGCCTCACCCGCGCTGACCGACGACCCGCCGGCGTTTGACCGGCTCGAGCTCGACGGCAGCGTGCCCGTAGGCCAAACTAAGGGCACCTTCGTGACCTACCCATCGTAGCGCACCTACTGGCCTAGATAGGCGGGCAACTAGGAGACAAGTTCGTGCACTGCAACTGCTAGGGCAACTCGGCCACAAACGGTGGCCTGCGGTTAGCTGTGTGCCGGCACGACCGGCACGGTAGCGTTAAGTACAAGACCCTAGGGGCGACCAGGAGCTCACCACGGTACTAGACCGATAGCTGGGCGGAGCAGAGGTGGTGCGGAGTGACGGCTTGACGTCGAGCAGTCCCGCGGCGGCGTTCACCGACAATACCCTCCCTGTTCCGGCGAGCTTAGGACACCAAACGAAAACCTGTCGCAAGCATGCGTAACCATGAAGTATACCGGAGCTGGAACATGCAAACCCATGGTCCAGAGCTCACCCGGGGAGCCTGGACGCGACGACGAAGCTCGCGGCAGTGCTCTGCCCACCCGCGAGGACGACGACGAGTGTTCCGTCCCGAACAAGGCTCTACGGCTCGCACAAATGGACTCAACCGAGGCACAAGAGAGTGGAGGGACTGTCTGTAAGAGGAATTTGGTGGTGGCGATTTGGTGGTGGTGAATTTGGTCGGAGTCCGAGAGGGGTCGCCGGCGGCCGAGAGGGAGAGTGGGGAGGGAAAACGGACGGCCGTCGGCTTAATACTCCGGGAAAAGAGGGGAACAAGGGAGACAGGTACCCGGGAACCCCACGACTCCGATAGTGCAAGCAACAAGCCCCGGCCGGCCCAGGCGGGCGGCGCCGCGCGGCGGCACGCGCATGCCTGTGCACGATCAGGGGCAGGGGCGTTGCCCTGTGCCGAGCACTGTAACTCCATGTGCCCCCTTTCTACTGTTTTTGGGCAATTACTCCTCAATCTATGTAAGCATTCAAATTTCTACCAATATAAAAGTTGTAGTATATTTTATTCTGAGCAACTTTAGTTTTTGAACCAAATTCAGATTCTGAATAGTTTTGAAGTTATGTGAAAGGGGGTAAATTTAAAATTTAAATCCCATTTGTAATTCAATCAAATTCTCTAAATTTCTCTCAACAACCCGAAAATCTGTAAAAATAAAATTTGTTCTACTTATTGAGCTCAAAAAATTCCATTAAGGAAGTTTGCTCAGATTCTTGATGGTTTTGAAATTAGTATTTCAAATTTGAATTTCAAAGTAGTAATTAGGGTTTAATTCAAATTTCTATTTAAGAACTTCAAAATTACCCAGAATAAAAGTTGTCTCATTTTAAAAGATCTACAACTTCTATCAAGGGACCAACACCAAAATCCTTTTAGTTTTTGAATTAGGGTTTTGGAATCCGATTTAGGGTTTAAATAAATTTTTCCTTTTTGATTTCCAAATTAACTCTAAATACACAATCAATCAACATTTGCATATCAAATCACTCTACAATCACCTAAGCACAATCATATGCAAAAATTAAACTTATTTTAATTAATGCACCGTAATAGGGTTTCATGCAGGATGATTAGCAGCTAATGATGATGACATGACAGGTTTAATTAACCGTAACACCAGAGGTGTTACAATTGAGATGACCCTCGATACTTTAACTGTTGTATTGAAGTAGAAGTTGAACAGCTATGCAGCGGCTTTCAACAACTGTTAAAAAGAAAAACCCTAAGTCCATAATCAATAAGTTGGTTTTTGTTGGCTTGCAACTTTATCGGGAAGGAAAGTTGTACTCAACTTTCTAAGTTAAGTTTACTTTTCTGTTGATTCGCAATTTAGTGCATCTCATACATCATGGCATACATATCATTATGTTGCGCATTGTATTATTATTGCGTTTAGTGAACGCGTGGTGATTATTATCTGAAGTGAGTCCCGAGTAAGGTCTTCACTCGGTGGACGTGGATCTTTTTCGGTGATTAACTTCAGGGTTCTATCCACTCCAAGCAATAGGCAAGCCCCGGTGCATTCAGCCCTTTCCTTGAGATTTACAAAATGTTTATAATTTGAGTTAATCTACTGCATTAAGTTATAGGAGTTGAGTGATAACCCAATTGATGCATTACCATCCTTGACCACTTGAATATCATCCTTGAAACCCAATTTAAAATAAAATGTTTGAAAATGCTTGGCCCTGCTTGAATAATTTAGATTTGCACAAAATGCTATTTTTAAGCTATTGTGATATAATATTGATTAATTCATGAAAAAGGGAATTGGTAATGTTCTCGTTCAGTGGCTGTGCACCTGATCAGTCCATTGTCACCGACGGGAAGGGATTTTTGTTCGGTGGTCATGTACTTGGGTTAGAGTCCCAATGCATCGTCATCGACGGAAAAAGGAATTTGAAAACCGAAGGGACATTTGTACTTGGGTTAGAATCCCAATGCATTGTCGTCGACGGAAAAAGAAAGCAGGGACCATTCGTTGTCAGGCCTGCTGTGATTGAGACTTTCCGACTAGCCACATACTACAGGAAGCCCTGACTCCAGTGGCTCTATTGCTTGAACCGACGACCACGCACTGGGAGTGGAGAGATGGCGAGAGTAGCATGTACCCTCGTGGGTTAGAGTCCCGGATTGGAGGTGTACTATACTCTCGGGTGACGCAGAACCGGTTCAAGGATTGAAAAGCCGTGGTAGACGGGGTTGGCATATGCAAGCTTGGGTGCTACATATGCAGTGTGGTTAGGGATCCCCAGCTGGGTACTTAATCAATTCGAATCCTCGTTGCTCCTCGGTTATGGAGACTTGATCCTCACACCTACATCGAATAGTGGTTCAGAACTAGGATGTTTTGAGAACGGATAAGTAATTGGAATTGAAGGATACATATGAAAGCACTGAGACCTATGGTTATTAATTAAAATAATATTGAGTTAAAATATTCAAGATTAGTATTTCTTTTCTGCAAAAATCCTTTGACTCTTGCTAAAGACTTACCTTGACTCCCCTTAGCCTGCATTCCTGAGTCTCATCTTTTTCTTTAGTTGGGTAAGTCTTGCGGAGTACCCCATGTACTCAGGGTTTGTTAACCCCTGTTGCAGGTAAGTCCAGCTTATAGTTCTACTTAGGACCGTGCCGGATGGCGGATCGGGCATGGATGATGATGTGTATGATATAACCCTTGGGCAGGGTGTCTAGTTGTATGATGCTACTCTACTACGAAACTCTAGTTTGGGATAATGCAACTTATGTTTGTAAACTTATCTAATACTTCCACACTCTATACTCTGATTTAAATAATTTTGTGTAAACTGTTGTAATACATGCAAGGTCTTTACAGTGAGATCCTTGGGTGAATCAGGGCTTCCAAGGAAACCCAACAGGCCACCTAGGTTGCGGGGAACTCATGCACAGTAACCGGAGGTCCTTAGGGACGATGATGGTGCACGTGGGCCCGGTGATTTAGGCGGTTCTATCACAGAACTGTGTCAGAGTATTTCATTGTATAGCACTTGCAGTATTACTTTACAGAAACTTCAGAATGATTTGGATCAAATAAAATTTATTTGGGTAGTTTGGTCCGAATTGCTTCTGAACTTTCTTTATTCATTCTATAGAATCTTTCCTTGCTTATTTCTATAGATTCGTAGTTAGATTTTTGAGCTTAGTAGTGAACCCGATAGGCCACCTAGGTTGCGGGTGCATAGTAACCGGAGGTCCTTAGGAACGATGATGGTGAACATGGGCTCGGTGATTTAGGCGGTTCTGTCACAGAAAGTGGATTAGCACAATACGTATGCCCTATGTTGAAAAATATTGAGTGCATGTCACTCTAGTAATTAATTTAATCCGCATAATATGTATATATCAGAGTATTCTGAATTGTGTTGGAACGCTCATGCATCATGACATTACAACTATTAATAAGACCCCCGTTATGAAGTATATCTATACTTTCTAACATAAATCTTATTTCAGAATATATTTTTGTTAAAAACAAAATTCCTATCCTTCTTCTAAACAGATGGATCTGCAAGGCCCTGCTACTGGAATTGACGAGTGTCTAGCTATGTTCGGAACACCTACAGTGTTGTGGCAACTACTGCAGAAAGTAGGATACTCAAAACCACCCAAGTATCACTGGTCCCGTACAGTTCTCCTAGGTCGACCGTGGTACGAAGTGTCCCTCCAGATCCCAGCTTGTACCACTGCTCCGTTTTGGCCAACTTGGAAAGCCCAGGCTGAAGGTATGAGTCCCTGGGAAGGAGCTCAAGCCGTAGCATTAGAAGTCTTGAGAAAGATCTGCTTTAGGTGTCAGAAGGAGGTTAGAGTCTCTACTCTGAAAATGCTTCCATCAGGGGCACCCGGTGATAGGTCCAAAGAGGCTAGAGGGGGGTGAATAGCCTATTTAAAAACTTCTACAAACAACACTTGACCAAAGGGTTAGTACAACAAATGGCGAAGCGAATTGTGCGCTAGCCTACTCAAAAAGCAAGCCTTCCTAACCGTTCTACTTATGTCACTAAGGTCACACACGAGCTAGTCTAGGTTGAGTTACACTACTCCTAGGTGGACAAGCTAACCACAACTACTACCACTACACAAGTTAAGTGCACAAAGTAATGAGAAGGGAGTAGAGTGGTTATACCGCCGAGTAGAGTAGTTTACCAATCACTGGGATGAATACCAATACACTCGAAGGTGATGGTCCAAGATCAACACAAAGATGAACACCAATTTATCCCAGGGTTCACGTGCTTGCCGGCACGCTACGTCCCTATTGTGTCGACCACTACTTGGTGGTTCGGTGGCTAATTGACAACCAATGTCAAGCTCAACCAATGAGCGCCACTAGAACCTACCATGAGCAAGGTAACTCAATGACACAAGCAATGTATTAGGCTACCTTGCGGCTCTCCGCCGGGGAAGGTGCAAACCCCTCACGAAGACCTCCGGGAGTGGCCGGAGACAATCTCCAACTCCACCAACTCCTCCGCTGCTCCAAGACCATCTAGGTGATGGCAATCACCAAGAGAATAGATGAAATCCGCAGCAACAATGATCAAAAAGTGCCAATGGATGATCTAGATGAACACAATGCACTTGGATCACTCCCTAACTCACTATGGATGAGAATCAAGCTCTAGAGTGAGTGGGAGAGGCTTAGGAGGCTCAACAGATGCTCAGCAATGAGTAAAATGTGCAAGAGAGACTCCTAAAACTGGTTGAATGACTATTTATAAGTGAGGGTGAAAAACTAGCCGTTTTACAGTTTTTGCGTGCACACCGGATGCTGGACAAGTTGGCACCGGACGCGTCTGGTGGTTGTCCGGTGTACTGCTCACTGCCACATGTACTAGCCATAATAAACTTCCCGCAGCCCACCAACACACTGGACGCGGAGTCGTCACACCGGATGCTCCAACGCTCGTGTCCGATGCACGTCCAGAGAGCATCCAGAGAGCTCAAAGTGGCACCGGACGCGCCCGCTGTTAGGTCACCGGACGCTGCTAGCGTCCAGTGCTTTCACTGAGTTAGAAAGCACGAGTTCTCACCGGATGCTCAAACATGATCACCGGACGCGCTGGAGTTATTGTTCTAGCGTCCAGTGCTCATCCGGAGAGGTTTCAGAGAGGTTCTGGCTGCACCGGACGCGTCCGGTGCACCTCTGAAAGCTGTTTTCGCCCTCACTTCAACTACCTTGCTCCTATGTGCTAACAACCAAGTGTTTAAACACTTAGGCATGAGTGTTAGCTTGTTTTAAGTTCATTTGCAAGGTTTTAGGTTAGTGCTCTAGATCTAAATGCATATGCTCAACTATGTCAACTAGAGGCACTTGATGACCGAGGTTGTTAACGAACTTTCATCCCCCTTCATAGTATGGTCATCTAACCTAAATGTGATCACACTCTATATAGTGTCTAGATCACCAAAATGTAAAGAGCCCTAATGATTTCACCTTTGCCTTGAGCTCCATCCAATTTCCAAGTTGAGAAGCATTTGATCCAACATCTTGATGGACTTACACCACTTGCATGGACGTCGTCATAGCTTCCCACTTGATCTTCTAACCAAACTTGTAATCAATAGCTTAAGCACATGGTTAGATACTAGGTGTCATCAATTAACCAAAACCAAACTAGAGCTTTCAATCTCCTCCTTTTTGGTAATTGATGACAACCTCTACAAAGATATTCAATGAATTCAATTTGGTAGTATTAGCTCCCCCTACATATGTGCCAAGTGTTTGGATTTGAAAGGCTTTGCACATATGCATTGCATAAGTAGTGTGGGAGAGATATTACTACCAATTTGATGCTAAGATTTATAGAAATGGACCTTTGAAGTGCGATACCATCGGAGTGCATATATAAACCTTCCTTAGCACCATGGATAGCTAGATTCCACTTGGAAGAATTCTTGCAACCAAAGACACTAGTATACCTCATGAAATCAACAATAGGAACAAGGTTCTAGAGTCACTTGGAAAGATCGAGAACTAGCTACCACTTCCTATGCATGCTAGTAATTCAATTCACCACACAAGTTTAAGTCTAGCATACACCAAGCAAGCAAATATATTGAATTTAAGTACAAATGCAATGCAACAATCATAAGAAAATGCACAATCAAATGCTTGCAATCATGCTTGTGAGCTTGCTCCCCCTAATTGTGAGATCTAAATTTTAAAAGTTTATGATCCCTCTCACTTGGCCTAAAGCTCTCCCATCATCGGCCTAATGATGGTTCATCGCTCAACCTCCCTATCTTTGTACCATTCTCTCCCTCTTTGTCATCAAGGACCACAAAAGGGTAGCATAGGTAGGATATGATTTGAAATCAATGGAGGGAACCACACTTGTTAGATATTTAGATTGTTTCCATTATCTTCCTTCTTTTAAGCATTTAGCTAGATTACTTGCATAAATATATAACTCGGTTTGTCCTTTAGCAAGCTTCTTCACGCCACTAGGGGTTATCTTGACAAAGTTGAATTATATTCCATAATGCTCATATTCTAGTTAAATACTATGTTTACAAGCCCACAAACTAGTCATATGTCACCACTAGATCAATCAAGACATAGAAGCAATAGTAGTGGCATATGATCTCAAAAGCAATTAGTTTTTTCATGAATGGGCCTACTTAAGGAAGAAAGTATGCCTATATGTTCTACACAAGCCCTAACAACATATGAATGACATGCCAAACAATGATACCTTCGCTTTGTCAGAGTAGAGGCAAGTCATATAGTGGGGGTGCATGCTCAACTCATGTTGGAGAAATCAAGGATGTTCAATTCATTCTTCAATTTGTAAAATCTTGCTTCATCAAGTGGCTTGGTGAGAATGTTGGCAAGTTGATCATCGGTGCCCACACTCTCAACTTGAATGTCACCCTTGGATTGATGATCTCTTATAAAGTGATGCCTCACATCAATATGCTTTGTTCTTGAGTGTTGAACTGAATTGGTGGCTATCTTCACGGCGCTTTCATTATCACATAGCAATGGCACATTCTTGAATTTGATTCCATAATTACTCAATGTGGCCTTCATCCATAACAATTCTGCACAACAACTTCCCGCACTAACATACTCGGCTTCGGCGGTAGAGAGTGCAACCGTATTTTGCTTCTTTGATGACCATGATACTAGTGATCTTCCCAACAATTGGCATGTGCCGGAAGTGCTCTTTCTATTGATTTTGTATCCCGCATAATCGGAGTTCGAATAACCAATCAACTCAAAGTTTGACCCCTTTGGATACCAAAGTCCAACATCGGGTGTGTGCTTGAGATATCTCATTATTCTCTTGGTTGCCTTCAAATGACTCTTTCTTGGTGAAGCTTGATACCTTGCACACATGCAAACACTAAACATCACATCCGATCTAGAAGCGTCACATAGAGTAAGCTTCCAATCATAGACCTATACTTATTTAGATCCACCATATTTCCACTCTTGTCTTCATCAAGGTGACCATTCGTGCCCATTGGTGTGCTAATAGATTTTGCATCTTGCATCCCAAACTTCTTCAACATGTCCCTAATGTATTTGCCTTGGATTATGAAAGTTTCATTTTTCAATTGCTTGATTTGAAGACCAAGGAAATAACTCAACTCTCCAATCATGGACATCTCAAACTCATTTGCCATCATCTTCCCAAACTCTTCATAAAAATCTTGATTGGTTGACCCAAAGATAATGTCATCAACATAGATTTGCAACACAAACAAGTCTTTGCCAATTCTTTTGGTGAAGAGAGTGGTGTCAACTTTCCCCACTTTGAAACCCTTGGATAGCAAGACATCTCTCAATCTTTCATACGATGCCCTTGGAGCTTGTTTTAAACTGTACAAAGCCTTTCTCAACTTGTAGACATGGTTGGGATTCTTCTCATCTTCAAATCCCGGGGGTTGCTCAACATATACTAGCTCATTGATGTATCCATTCAAGAAAGCACTTTTGACATCCATTTGATAGAGCTTGATATCATGTGCACATGCATAAGCTAGAAGGATCCTAATTGCTTCCAATCTTGCAACTGGAGCATAAGTCTCACCAAAATCCAATCCTTCTACTTGAGTGTATCCTTGTGCAACTAATCTTGCCTTGTTTCTAACCACAATGCTGATCTTGCTTGTTCTTGAACACCCATTTGGTTCCAATGACATTATAGTTCTTGGGCCTCTCAACTAGCTCCCAAACTTGGTTTCTTTCAAAGTTGTTGAGCTCTTCATGCATAGCATTTATTCAATCACTATCTTGCAAGGCTTTCTAAATGGTTGTTGGTTCCTCAAATGACACAAATCAGAAGTGCTCACAAAAGTTTGCTAACTTTGATCTTATTTGAACACCACTTATAATATCCCTAACAATTTGATCCAATGGATGATCTCTTGTAATGTGAACCGGTTGGAGAACTTGATTGCTTGAGCTTGGTTGACCCACTTGAGATTGACTAGCATTTTGATCTTTATCTTTTTGCACTATAGTTTGATCATGAGAACCACTAGACCTTGCTTCATTTGGATTGACATGTACATTGGTTTGAGTTTGCACTTGATCTTTGTCATCTTTGTCTTCCACATCAACCACTTGTCTTGGCCTAATATCACCAATGTCCATGTTCTTCATGGCATTCACCAATTGAGTTCCTCTCACATCATCAAGATTTTCATCTTCATCTTGAGAACCATTTGTTTCATCAAATTCCACATCATGAACTTCTTCAATGAGCTTGTTTGAGTGATTCCATACTCTATATGCTTTGCTTGTGGTGGAGTATCCAACTAGGAAGCCTTCATCACATTTCTTCTCAAATTTTCCCAATCTTGCACCCTTCTTCAAGATATAGCATTTGTAACCAAACACTCAAAAGTATGCAATGTTGGGCTTTCCTCCATTCAATAGCTCATATGGTGTCTTCTTCAAGAGTCGGTGACAATAAAGCCGGTTGCTACAGTAGTTAGCCGTGTTGATTGCTTCGGCCCAAAAGTCCAAACTCACATTGTATTCACTAAGCATAGACCTTACCATATCAATAAGTGTTATATTCTTCCTCTCAACAAGGCCATTTGATTGAGGAGTGTACTTGGCCAAGAATTGAAGCTTGATTCCAAACTCATCACAGAGCTGATCAACTCTTGCATTTCTAAACTCACTTCCATTGTCACTTCTCACACTCTTGATTGTCACTTCAAATTCATTTTGGCTTCTCTTGATGAATGTCTTGAATATGCCAAACACTTCACTTTTGTCAACTAAAAAGAAGACCCATGTGTATCTTGTATAGTCATCCACTATCACAAAGCCATATTTATTTCCACCGAGACTAGCATAAGTGGTTGGGCCAAATAGATCCATGTGCAATAACTCAAATGCTTTAAATATACTCATCATGCTCTTGTTAGGATGTGTGTTTCCAACTTGCTTTCACATTTGACATGCACTACACAATTTATCCTTTTCAAATTGCACATTCTTCAATCCTCTCACCATGTCATGCTTGACCAATCTATTTAGTTGCTTCATTCCAACATGACAAGCCTTCTATGCCATAACCAACCCATACTTGATTTTGTGAACAAGCATGTTGACAATTGAGCTTCACTTGCATTGAAATCCACCAAATAGAGATTGCCATACCGAAATCCCTTGAATATTAAGTTGCTTCCATCAACACTAACAATCTCCACATCATCAACACCAAAGATGCATTTGAATCCCAAGTCACACAATTGAGCCACGGACAACAAGTTGAAATTTAAGCTCTCAACTTAGAAAGACATTGGAGATCGACATATCATTTGAAATTGCAATCTTTCCAAGACCAATAACCTTGCCCTTCTTGTTGTCACCAAATGTGATACTATCAAGATTCCCATCTTCATTTGGCTTGATTGAATTGAACATATTTGATTCTCCGGTCATGTGTTGAGCGCACCCACTATCTAGCACCCAATGCCTCCCTCCGGACTTGTAGAAACCTACAAAGAAATCAATTAGATTTTGTTACCCAAGTTTGTTTGGGTCCTTAGAGGTTAGTGATCAAGCTCTTGGGTACCCAAATAGCCTTCTTCTTTGGGCTCTCCTTAGGTGCACCAATGTACTTGACTCTCACTCTCTTTGCACTCTTTGTAAGCACATAGCAAGTGGTCCTCATCATCACTATCATTCTTGTGAGGACAATTGGCTATCAAGTGGTTCTTGCTCTTGCATTCATAGCATCTCATGGTTGGACCCTTGCCTTTGGTGAAATCTCTTCTTTTTCTAGCACCATAGCCCTTCTTTTTCATGAATCTTTCAAATCTTTTCACAAGAAGTGCCATCTCCTCGTCATCATCACTTGAGCTATCTTCATCATCACTAGATACTTGCTTCTTTGCTTTGCCCTTATGCCTTGATGAAGTTGCCTTGAATGCAATGCTCTTCCTCTCATTCTTGTCCCTCTTCTCTTCATCCTTCTCTTCCTTGACTCCTCCATCTTTCTCTACTCGATATGTCTCTTGTGTCATGACATCACCTAGCACTTGTGTTGGAGTCACCTTTGAGAGATCCTCCCTCACAATGATAGTAACCAAAGTCTCAAACCAGGGAGTTAGGCATCTCAAGAACCGGTGGGAGAAGTCTCTATCACTTATTGTTTCACCGACAGCCTTGAGATCACTCACAATAACACTCAACCGGTGAAACATCTCCGGTATGCTCTCATCATTCTTCATCTTGAAGCTTGCAAACTTGTCCTTGAGAATGTATAGCTTTGCACTCTTGACCACGGTGGTGCCTTCATATGAGTCTTCCAATCTCTTCCACACCTCATGAGCAAACTCCAAGTCCTTGATTTGCTCAAAGACCTTCTTATCAAGAGCACTATATATTGCATTGAGGGCAATATCATTGAATTGAAGCTTGTCCTCTTCTCTTGGTGTGGGATCATTCACATCAATCACAACAAAGTCCTTTTCCACAATCTCCCACATCTTTCTATTCATTGATTTCAAATGTTCTTTTATTTGCTTCTTCCAATATCCATAGCTTGTGCCATCAAACCGAGGTGGCTTGCCCATATGATTGATCAAGTTGTTGTGAGCCATTTTGACACCGAAGGATGTTAAGCCATACAACAACGGTGACCATCTCTCCAATACCAATTGATAGGTCCAAAGAGGCTAGAGGGGGTGAATAGCCTATTTAAAAACTTCTACAAACAACACTTGACCAAAGGGTTAGTACAACAAATGGCGAAGTGAATTGTGCGCTAGCCTACTCAAAAAGCAAGCCTTCCTAACCGTTCTACTTATGTCACTAAGGTCACACACAAGCTAGCCTAGGTTGAGTTACACTACTCCTAGGTGGACAAGCTAAACACAACTACTGCCACTACACAAGTTAAGTGCACAAAGTAATGAGAAGGGAGTAGAGTGGTTATACCACCGAGTAGAGTAGTTTACCAATCACCGGGATGAATACCAATACACTCGAAGGTGATGGTCCAAGATCAACACAAAGATGAACACCAATTTATCCCGGGGTTCACATGCTTGCCGGCACGCTACGTCCCCGTTGTGTCGACCACTACTCGGTGGTTCGGTGGCTAATTGACAACCAATGTCAAGCTCAACTAAGGAGAGCCACTAGAACCTACCACGAGCAAGGTAACTCAATGACACGAGCAATGTATTAGGCTACCATGTGGCTCTCCGCCGAGGAAGGTGCAAACCCCTCACGAAGTCCTCCGGGAGTGGCCGGAGACAATCTCCAACTCCGCCAACTCCTCCGCTGCTCCAAGACCGTCTAGGTGGCGGCAATCACCAAGGGAATAGATGAAATCCGCAGCAACAATGATCAACAAGTGCCAATGGATGATCCAGATGAACACAATGCACTTGGATCACTCCCTGGCTCACTATGGATGAGAATCATGCTCTAGAGTGAGTGGGAGAGGCTTAGGAGGCTCAAGAGATGCTTAGCAATGAGTGAAATGCGCAAGAGAGACTCCCAAAACCGGTTGAACGACTATTTATAAGTGAGGGTGAAAAACTAGTCGTTTTACAGTTTCTGCGTGCACACCGGACGCTGGACGACAAGTAGGCACCGGATGCGGTGGTTGTCCGGTGTACCGCTCGCTGCCATGTGTACTAGCCATTTCAAACTTCCCGCAGCCCGCCAACACACCGGACGCGGAGTCGTCACACCGGACGCTCTGACGCTTGTGTCCGATGCGCATCTAGAGAGCATCCAGAGAGCTCAAAGTGGCACCGGACGCGTCCGCTGTTAGGTCACCGGACGCTGCCAGCGTCCGGTGCTTTCACTGAGTTAGAAAGCATGAGTTCTCATCGGACGCTCGAACATGATCACCGGATGCGCTAGAGTTACTGTTCCAGCGTCCGGTGCTCATCCAGAGAGGTTCCAGAAAGGTTCTGGCTGCACCGGACGCGTCCGGTGTGCACCCACCGGACACAGCCAGTGTCCGGTGCACCTTTGAAAGCTGTTTTCACCCTCTCTTCAACTACCTTGCTTCTATGTGCTAACAACCAAGTGTTTAAGCACTTAGGCATGAGTGTTAGCTTGTTTTTAAGTTCATTTGCAAGGTTTTTGGTTAGTGCTCTAGATCTAAATGCATATGCTCAACTATGTCAACTAGAGGCACTTGATGACCGAGGTTGTTAATGAACTTTCATCCCCCTTAATAGTACGGTCATCTAACCTAAATGTGATCACACTCTCTATAGTGTCTTGATCACCAAAATGGAAAGAGCCCTAATGAATTCACCTTTGCCTTGAGCTCCATCCAATTTCCAATTTGAGAAGCATTTGATCCAACATCTTGATGGACTTACACCACTTACATGGACGCCGTCATAGCTTCCCACTTGATCTTCTAACCATACATGGTTAGATACTAGGTGTCATCAATTAACCAAAACCAAACTAGAGCTTTCACCCGGAAATTGGGACAGCCTTCAACAACAAGCCAAGTAACTAGAAGAAGGTTCTTAGCAACAGGATCCCATATTGGTGGCCACTACTCGAGCTATGCTAGTGTCACACCCGGTATTAAGGATAAAATCAGATGCACACCATATGTGAGCCCAGGAAGTCAAATCCCACATATGGCTACAAATAAGAGGTAATATCAAAAGACAATGCTTAAATACATAACGTAACAGTATAAAGAATTTAACCTTAAGTAATAAACAGCGGAAAGACACTCCGATCAGATGTAGACGCCCAACTTCACAGGGACACAGCTGACTGGTTGATCACAAGCCTACCACTTCTAATCCCTAGCAATCTGATAACCACCTAAGGTGTGGGGGGAAATAGCAAGGGTGAGTCCATGTCGAACTCCGCAAGTATAGCAACAAGGTAGTTGTTGGCGCTCCTTAGTGTCAGCAGAAAAGTCCGCATGCACACGGAAGTACCATCGTAGCACTTTACCCAGAAGTATTCAGGGTATCGTATTTTCCCAAAAGAACGGCTTATGTTAGAGGTCTCTTTGCTAGTTGACCCTAGAAAAGATAGGAGGGTAACTTGGGTGGAGAGGATACACTAAGTCAAGAAACATTAAGTGAAGATGACTTTCCTACTACTTGCCAGCTTCGGGTCCACTGACGCACCTGGTCTACCAAGCGATACCAGTATCAGCGCTATTCCACAGCCGAACGTGGGGGGATGCTGGTACGAGTGGACAGGGCTATCACCACCTGCCACCTACCCCTCTGCCCGTGGGTGCGTGCAACAAACAAAGGTAGACTCCAACTTAGACACCACGTCTACGAAGGCGACTATTACTCTAGTGATGGCCAGGAACTTCCGTCTTTATCAAGAGTCCTCTTACTAGAGCACCCATCTCAAGGACGAGCGACGATCCCACAAACAAGTAGCTTTATAAAAGTAACTCACTTAATGGATCAAAACTAGAATGTATCACAAACCTCTTACTTCAAGCATCAAGATGGTTGTAGAGGTACAAGTTGGATATGAGAGCCGATAGGTCAGGCACTTCATCCACCCGAGGGTAGAACTGCTTCAACCCCGCTTTCACTTCTCAAGCTTCTATCTCTCTCTCTAACCCTATACTAGCCTAGCTAGAAGCTAAACTAATGGAAAATTGTGGCACTCCCTTCTTCTTCTCTATTGTATCAAGTTGTGTTGATGGAGGGAGGGGGGGCATCATTTTATAGCTTCATAGGACGGTTCCGGCGCAGCTAAGTTTGGAAGGAGGTGAAACCACCTTTGGGTTACCGCCTAGAGCACCGCCTCCGAAGACTGGGCCTGGGAGGCCCCACCAGGGGGGCGGCCACACCCGGGGGCGGTCGGTCCCCTGGCTAGGCCTGCTGGCCACCGCCTTCGGGTGGTCGGTTGCTCCCTGGGCCTGGAACCCCCCCCCCCCACGGTTACGGATGGATCTAGTTCAGTTTTTAGGTGGGCTTTTCTCGTTTTTGGCGCCTTTTCTGAATATGCTTTCCGGTAGTGCGCTTTCTTGTGAATTTTATGTATTTCCACGTGTCAGACCTGCAAGTTACATATTCGACAAAACTCATGAAAATGTTAGATAAAAGCCCTACCTTCTATTTATTTTTAGTATTAAAATGATGATAGAATTTAGTTACTAAGGACCACCAACAACTCCCCCACACTTGGTCCTTTGCTCTTCCTCGAGTAAAGTGCTAAGGACCAAAAAGGGTTCATTTTCCTTATTCAAAAAGATCTGTATACAGGTTATTCCAAGCTTCACCTGGACTTATGAACTTCAAGGTGTCTACCAGATCATCTTAGGTAATTGAAAAATGGAATAGCCTGGATTTAAATCCTCTTATTCTATCCTTGCATAGAAACTTAGGTT
Source organism: Eremochloa ophiuroides (assembly GCA_038502445.1). NCBI lineage: Eukaryota > Viridiplantae > Streptophyta > Magnoliopsida > Poales > Poaceae > Eremochloa > Eremochloa ophiuroides. Next base: position 53,582,669 of record JAHLJS010000001.1, read on the forward strand.
TTTGCAAGGTTGTGAAAACATAAAAATAGCTCATGTTCCTTGAATGATTCTCTCAGATCGCTCATGTATGTGAGTGGTTCCTCACCAAGGCATGAAAAGGTAATACCTTCACATGGTCATCCTACCTCTAAAAAGGCTTATCTGGAGTTTTAGGTAGGAATGAAAATGATGAGGCACACTTACCCTGCATATGTTGTAGAGTCAAACCCCAGACCATACCGGAGGGAGTGCGTCATACTCCTAGATCAGAATGTGCATGTGTGTGGAGAATATGAAGGTGGAAACCTAATTCTAAATCTTTTTGATACCCTATGCATCATGATTCTCTTTTTTGAGAAAGACAAGATATGGGCTATAGGATCTCCATTATTATTTTTTTGAACGGGTATTTGCAATCTTCTTTCCCATTTATTTTTTTGATGCCCCTTGGCATAGTCTCTTCCCCCCTTTTTTTAGCATAGTCCCATATCTTTTATTGTCATATGACATATTTTGAGATATCATGATGGATGAGTAAAATTTTGCATCAAGAATGAGTGTTTCTTAGGATGAAAACAGCACTTTTATTTGGTGGAGAAAACTGCGCAACTCCTAGTATAAGAGTTGGCATATTTTTGGTGGATGGAAGGATGCATGTTTTGCACAACTCTCAGGGTGAGAACTATCTTTTGGTGGGTGCATGTGAATTCTGATCTTGGGAGCATGAAACATCTCTCAACAGCGGTCACAAAATTTGACCAAACTCAACACAAAGTAAGTGGCATATGTGGAAGGTTTCATCATAAATAATCACATATGGCCTTGGTAGGTATTTGTTAATCATTCAAGGAGTATGCTATTGAATTTTCATAAAATAAATCCCAAGTACTTTGCAAGAATGGATAAGCATCATGTCATCCTACTATATCTCACCCGTCAATTACTTAGATAAAAAGGGGTCCCTAAATAGTGTTCATAAATCTGTAGGAATATTAGCAGGGAATAAAAAGTATGCAAACATTTTGAACGTAGGAAGACATGTTGTGATGGAGTATGAAGGAGTCATCATTTTAAATTTTATCTTAAAAACTTTTTAGTGAGAGAGAGGAGAAATTTGCACAAATCGAATTCTGATTTTTTTCGTTTGTGCAGTTTGAATTGGAGAGTCCTCCCCCACACTTGTTTTCTTTCCTATCTTGATTAGTCACAATATATAGAGAAAACAAGTGTGCAATATATATAAAGATAAAAGACTTCTATTCCATTGATAAATCAAGTAGGCACATTACATGATTGGAAAATAAAAGATCGTGAAGGAAAAAAATGTGTGCCTAATTTTTTGTGTAGTAGGAGCGTTCTAAAGATATTTTGAGAACGTGCTCAACACCTGCTGCCATAGCGATCCTGCGCAGCTGCTCTCCATAGCCGCGGCGCATCTCATCGAATTCATCCCTAAGACCTTTTACACTGAGATGAGCCTCGGCTATGCGAGTTTGTGCCTTATAAACATTCAGGCGCGTGCTTTTGATGCTAGCATTGAGCGAGGCGATGGTTGGCCCCTTAGGAGGCTTCTCATCCTCACTATCGCTAAAGAAACCCTTAGGCTGCCCACTAATTACTTTCCTTACAAACTTGCGCTTGGCGCCTGAGGGTTTGGCAGAGGGTGCCGGTTTGCTAGAGGGTGCTTCACCCTTGCGAAAGAGACCCTTGGCGTACCCTCCATCGGGTTTGCGTACTCCCCTAATGGTATAAGAGCGACTATCCTTAGCGGGAGACGACAGGGAAGGTAAACTGGAGGTAGAGGGCATCATGGCAGCATGTTTGCTAAGCCTGCTACTACTAGGAGTCTTCCTCTTGAGGCCTAAAGCGCCGGTAGTTGGTCGGGCAGCAGTACTCTTCTTCTTGGCACCGCCTTCGGGTGCACGGGAGCGTGCCGTGGACTTCAAGCTTGATATGTTGCTGAAGTTATCGCTAGGGGGTGGTAGAAAGGCTAGTGGCTTCTCTACTATGGCACGAGCTTCATCTCTCACAAAGGAATTCTCTTGATAGGGTGCTATGTCTAGGTTGGCTATGGAACCAGGAGCTTGGATCAGTGAAAGGGCATAGCTAGAAATGGTCAAGACTTGTAGGTGGGAAAGCTTAGCAACCTTTGCAAGAGGGAGAGGAGAATGGTTTGTTGTGAAGGGAGGAGAGGCCTTTGTGATGATTATATAGGTTCTACCGTGGTCTCTGTTGAGGAAACAAACTGATCGTAATCATGGACACGATGCTGGTATGATCAGAGGGAGGTACGAAAAAGATTGGCTCTGATTGAGCCAGCTAGGGGTGCGGCCGGTCCTGGGGGCGGTCGGTCCCCTGGGTCCACCTGCCAGCCTCCGTCTTTTGCCCACGTGTCTTGCTGATTGAGTAGATCTCTATCCCGGTTACGATCAAGTTAGATCCGCGGTGGATTAGTGTGATGGTATATGTGATAAGGTGTGATATATTTTTAAAAATAATGCTCAAGATTATACTATCATGCATTTATGAGAGAATATACCTATGATCAAGAAGATTTATGTAAACACAAGGAAAGAGCATAGGAACTTTTTTTAGATATATCATAAATGCAACACCAATGTTTTATAAAATAGCAAAATGTAAATATAATAGATATGTTTGTTTTATTTGTTATATATATTTATTATTATTTTTTTAATAAGTTTTTAGTAAACTCTTTGAAAGATACTATATTTATTTCATCAATAAAATTAGGTTCGGGTTCAAGGAATACCTTGAGACGTTGACCATTTACCTTATGGATGTTTCCGTCATCGTCTTCTATTGTGATTGCTCCATGTGATGATACGTTGATGACGGTATAAGGTCCGTCCCATTTACTTCTGAGCTTACCTTTCCCGAACAATTTGACTCTTGAATTGAAGAGCAGAACTTTATCGCCTAATTTGAATTCTTTGTGCTGGATTCTTCGATCATGCCATCTCTTTGTTCTTTCTTTGTAGAGTTTGGCACTATGATAGGCTTTTTCTTGCCATTCTTCCAGTTCTACGACTTGTTTCTGCCTATGTTTACCAGCTGTCTTGAGATCCATATTCCAGGTTTTTGTTGCCCAGTGAGCTCTATGTTCAAGCTCAACAGGCAAATGGCAACTTTTTCCATAGACCAGCTGATATGGTGACATCCCGATGGGGGTTTTGTAAGCTGTCCTGTATGCCCAGAGTGCATCAGGTAGCTTATCTTTCCATCCCTTTCCCATCTCGTTCACCGTTTTCTAAAGCATGTTTTGATTTGTTTGTTTGAAGTTTCGGCTTATCCACTGGTTTGGGGATGATAAGGAGTAGCTACGTTGTGCTTGGCTCCCAGCTCTCGTAGGAATGCTCTAAAAGTTTTGTCTATGAAGTATGAGCCCCGTCGCTTATCACCATCCTTGGTGTACCAAAGCGAGGGAAGATCACTTCATGAAACATCTTTCTTGCATGTTTTGCATCTTCTGCTCGGCAGGGTAGCGCTTCGACCCATTTTGATATGTAGTCTCCTGCCACTAGGATGTACTCACAGTCTCCCGACTTCTGGAATGGTCCCATGAAGTCAATGCCCCAGACATCAAAGACTTCAATTTGGAGGTTGAAATGAAGGGGCATGGCATTGCGGGAGCTGATGTTGTCTTGCTGAAAGCCCATGTTTGGTTTTGGGTAATTGATGAAACCTAGTTTGCTAACGATTGCTCTAAGTGTTTCATGAGAATTGATTAGCAAATGGCAAGATGGAGCAAAGGACCGGGTCGGTGGAGGTCACAAGTGAAGGGCAATGACGGCGTCCATGAAAATGGTGTAAGTCCATCAACAAAGGAGAAAGCCCTATTGACGGCATCCATGCAAATGGTATAAGTCCATCATCATAGGTGTCCACAAGGTCCATCAAGAGATCAGAAGGAAGTTGATAAGAAACCGAGAGCTCAAGGCAAAGGTATAACCAATAGGAGCTCTTTTGGTTTTGGTGATCAAGACTCCATAGAGGGAGTGATCACATTTAGGATAGATAGCCGTACTATCAAGAGGGGCGAAATCGTTGATGAAATACGGTTATCAAGTGCCACTAGGTGTTCATGATCATTGCATATGCATATAGATGCTAGTGACACTAACTTGACCCGTGGAAAACTCTTTGAAAAGGCTAACACACGTGCACCTAAGTGAGAGATACTTTGGAGTGTTAGTGCCTTAAGAAACGGGGTGAAGTTTGAGGGTTAGAGAGGGTTTGGTTCTCTCTTCCTTCTGCCGAGCTCGCGAGGCAGGATTCGGCGAATTTCGGAGACATTACAATAGAAAAACTAGCGTCGGACCGTATTGTCACAGAGCGTCGGACCATTAGCCTCAGTCCGACGGCTAACACTGCTGAGAGCGTCGGACGCTCAGTTTCGGAGCGTCGGACTATTGTCCGAAGCGTCCGACGGTGCAAAGCGACGAAGAGGTAACACGTGGCGAGCTCTGAGAGCGTCGGACTCTCGTCGTTAGTCCGACGGTGAGCGTCGGACCATCGTCCGACGGTTTTCAGGGCTCGGGGAGCTCTCTGGAAACGTCGGACGGCCGCGTTCGTTAGTCCGACGGCTCCGTCTGACTGAGTCCGACGGTGGCCGGCTGAGGGCGTCGGACCGGTTGATTTAGTCCGACGTTCGCCCGTCCGACGGTCGTTTTGGCGCGAGGAAATAGCCGTTGTGATCCAACGTTCGACTTCAAACGGCTAGTGACACGTGGCGTTCATCCGAGGCGTCGGACCATGCGGATTAGTCCGACGCTCGGGCCGTCGGACAGTCCGACGGTACGCAGTGAACTCTAAACGGCTAGTTCTTTGTGTGTGGCTTATAAATAGCGACTTGGCCGGTTTGGGGAGGATCTCTTGGCACTCCTAAACATCATAACATACTTGTGAGCCTTCCCACTCCACTCTCACTCATCCTACTTGATTGTGTTCATCATTTGGTGAGTTTGGAGAGCATCAAGTGCATTGCATTGATTGAGATCATCTAGAGGCACTTGGTAGTGGTATTTCGCAGCGTTTTCTCTTGTTACTCTTGGAGTTTGCCGACTCCTAGACGGCTTGGAGCTGCGAGGATCGTTGAGGGGAGTTGGTGATTGTCTCCGCCTCCGATCAAGGTATCTTGAGCCTATCCCCGCGGGAGATCGCGAAAGGCATCTTTAGTGGATTGCTCGTAGCTTGGTGGATCCCCATCTTGTGTTGGTTGTGCGGCACCCTTGAGAAGGGTTTGGCGTGTGATGCCAATTAGCGCGTGAACCTCCAAGTGGGTGTATCGCTACAACGAGGACTAGCTTGCCGGCAAGCAAGTGAACCTCGGTAAAAAATCTTGTGTCATCTCTCTACCGAGGATTTCCCTTATTTGTGATTGATTGGTTATATTGGACTTCATATCTTCTCTACACCGGGGGTATTGAAATTACCTTCTCTCTTTACTTTTGTGCACTTACTCTCGTGTGTAGCTTGTTAGTTAGTTGCTCACTTAGGAGTAGTGTATAGTAGTGACATAGCCTTTGAGTGTGAACTAGTGATCATAGTGTAGTATACTTGTCTAGGTGGCTTGCATAGCATAGTTTAGAGCTAGTGTTTTGCAAAGCTTGCTATTGTTACTAATCGGCTTGTTAAGTGTTGTTTGTAGATTTTTATAGGCTATTCACCCCCCTCTAGCCATTTAGGACCTTTCAAGTGGTATCGGAGCCGAGGCACCGTTGATTTGAGGCTTAACAACCTACGGTGTAAAAATGGCTCAACTCAACATTCACATCAACAACACCAAGAAGCCACCCCAATTTGATGGCACAAATTATGCATATTGGAAGAGCAAGATGACCTCATACATCAAGTCAATCAATAGAGAGGTTTGGAGGGTTGTGGAGACCAAGATTGAGATTGCCAATGCGGCAAACCCCACAACCGCCGAAGAAAGACTGCTTCAACTCAATGACATTGCGGTTTGTGCTATTCATGAGGCCGTAGATGAAAAAGTGTTTGAGCAAATAAAGAACATTGAGAGTGCTCATGAAGCTTGGAAGAAGCTTGAGGAATCATATGAGGGCACCAAGGGTGTAAAGGCCGCCAAAGCATACATCTTGAAGGACAAGTTTGCAAGCTTCAAGATGAAGGATGATGAAACCGTGCCGGAGATGTTCCATAGATTGCAAGTTATTGTGAATGATCTCAAGGCCGTGGATGAAGAGGTGAAAGATAGTGACTTCTCCATGAAGTTCTTGAAGAGCTTGCCCAAGCGGTTTGCCACATTGATCACGGTCTTGGTGAAGACAACATTGAGTGAATTGACTCCAAATCAAGTGCTAGCGGAGGTGATGACCGATGATGCTTATAGAGATGATGATGATAAAGAGGAGTTGATCAATAAGAAGAAGAAAGAAAAAGATGAAGACTCCAAAGATGAAAAGAAGAAGAGTGTGGCATTCAAAGCCACATCCTCATCAAAGGGCAAGAGCAAGGCCAAAGAAGAGTCAAGTGAAGATCCCTCTAGCACAAGTGAAAGTGATGAAGAAATGGCCCTTCTAGTAAGAAGATTTGGCAAGTTCATGAAGAAGAAGGGCTACCGGGCAAGAAGAAAGAAGAATGCAAGAAGATTTGATGGCCCAAGAAGATGCTTCAATTGTGGAAGCAAAGATCACTTGGTAGCCGATTGCCCACACTCAAGTGAAGATGATCACAAGGGCAAAAAGAAGAACAAGCATGAGAAGAAGGAGAAGAAAGAGAAGAAGGAATCTTCATACAAGAAGAAGAAGAACTATTCTCATGTGGTGACATGGGATAGTGATGCCTCTTCAAGTGATGAAGAGAGTGATGATGATAAGAAGAGCAAGAGGAAGGCACATGCAAGCATTGCCATTCATGACAAGCCCTCCATCTTCGACACTCCTTCTTGCTTCATGGCCAAGGGCTCTAAGGTATCATCCGACACCGAATCTAGTGATGATGATAGTAATGATGACCTAACAAAAGAAGAATTAATTGAAATGCTTGATGATGCACGTATTCATTTTGATAAACTTAGAAAGGAATGCAAGGGCTTGCGCAAGGATAAACAATCCATTGAGCAAGAACTTGAGGAACTTAGAGCATCTTATGAGAGTCTAAAGGAAGACCATAAGAAGCTCCAAAAGGTTCACACTAAGCTTGATGAAGCTCATTCTTCTCTAGTTGAGCAAAATGAAGACTTGCAACAACAAGTGCAAAAGAAAGAAACTAAAACTTGCAATATAGGTGTAACATGTGACATATCTTGTGAACCTATTGTTGTTACCACTAACCCTTCTTGTAGCACTTCCACTACTACCTCATCCACTAGTGACCCTTCACTAGTAGTTGAGAACAAGAACCTAAAGGAGGAGGTTAAAAAGCTCAATCACTCCTTAGCTAAGGCTTATGGTGGTGAGGACCGCTTGCTTATGTGCTTGGGTAGCCAAAGGGCATCTCTCCACAAAGAGGGATTGGGCTATACCCCCAAGAAAGGCAAAACCGCCTTTGCTCCTCACAAGACTTGTTTTGTGAAGAGAAATGGCCGGTATTGCACAAAATGCAAGCAAGTTGGTCACTTAGAGCAAGATTGCAAAAACAAGAAATCCAATACTCATGTATCCTCAATTAAGTTTGATTCTTGCTACGTTCTCTCAAAGGGCTCAAATGGTGTGAAGGCTAAGTTTGTTGGTACATCCATGTTGGGTCCAAAGAAGAAGACCATTTGGGTACCAAAGAGCTTAGTCACTAACCTTCAAGGACCCAAGCAAGTTTGGGTACCTAAAAGGAATTGATCTCTTTTTGTAGGTCAATTACAAAGCCGGAGGGAGGCATTGGGTGCTTGATAGTGGATGCACTCAACATATGACGGGTGATCCTAGTATGTTTGGCTCTTTCAACACAAGTGCAAATAGTGGCTATGATGCAATCACATTTGGTGACAACAAGAAAGGGAAAGTGAGAGGACTTGGTAAAATTGCTATCTCCAATGATATGTCTATCTCAAATGTGTTGCTAGTTGAAAGCTTGAATTTCAATTTACTCTCGGTTGCACAACTTTGTGATCTTGGTTTCAAGTGCATATTTGGGGTTGATGATGTTGAAATTGTTAGTGTTGATGGGTCAAATTTGATATTCAAAGGGTTTAGATATGACAACCTATATCTTGTGGATTTCAATGCTAGTGAAACTCAATTGTCAACTTGTTTGATCACTAAGTCAAGTTTGGGTTGGTTATGGCATAGAAGGCTTGGTCATGTTGGAATGAAACAATTGAACAAACTAGTGAAGCATGATCTAGTTAGAGGCTTGAAAGATGTCACTTTTGAGAAAAATAAGCTTTGTAGTTCATGTCAAGCCGGCAAACAAGTTGGAAATACACATCCTAAGAAGAGCATGATGAGTACTAGTAAAGCTTTTGAGCTCTTGCACATGGACTTGTTTGGACCAACCACATATACTAGCATTGGTGGGAGTAAGTATGGATTTGTGATTGTGGATGACTATACTAGATATACATGGGTATTCTTTCTAGTTGACAAGAGTGAAGTGTGTGATCTATTCAAGTCTTTTGTTAAGAGAAGCCAAAATGAGTTTGAAACAACCATCAAGAAAGTTAGAAGTGACAATGGTAGTGAATTCAAGAACACCAAGATTGATGAATTGTGTGATGAGTATGGTATTGGACATCAATTCTCACCCAAGTATACACCACAATCAAATGGCATTGTTGAAAGGAAAAATAGAACCTTGATAGATATGGCAAGATCAATGCTAAATGAATACAATGTTAGTCATTCTTTTTGGGCCGAAGCAATCAACACCGCTTGCTATTACATCAACCGCTTATATTGCCATGGTATGCTTGCAAAGACTCCTTATGAGCTATTGAATGGTAGAAAGCCCAACATTGCATATTTTCGGGTTTTTGGTTGCAAATGCTACATTCTCAAGAAAGGCACAAGATTGAGCAAGTTTGAAAAGAAATGTGATGAAGGTTTCTTACTTGGCTATTCAACCACAAGCAAGGCATATAGAGTTTGGAATTTGGCTAGTGGTACTCTTGAGGAGGTACATGATGTTGAATTTGATGAAACCCAAGGCTCTCAAGATGAAGTTGAAAATCTTAGTGACGTGAGAGGCAATGACTTGGCAAATGCAATGAAAAATATGGATATTGGTGATATTAGGCCAAGGCAAGTCAATGAAGATGAAGATGATGGTGCAATTCATACTAGTATGCAAGTTGAAAATGAAGCAAGTGCAAGTGACTCACAAGATCAATCTCAAGTGCAAGATCAACAAGCTAGTTCATCTCAATCCAATGATCAAGTTCCTATTCTCCAACCGGTCTCTATTGCAAGGGATCATCCTTTGGATCAAATCATTGGTGGTATTCAAAGTGGAGTTCAAACTAGAGCAAGACTAGCTCAAATTTGTGAGCATTTCTCATTTGTGTCAACCATAGAGCCAACCAAGATTGAGGAAGCATTGAAAGATGTTGATTGGGTTAATGCTATGCATGAAGAGCTCAACAATTTCACAAGAAATCAAGTTTGAGAGCTAGTGGAAAGACCAAAGAAACACAATGTGATAGGAACAAAATGGGTCTTTAGAAACAAGCAAGATCAAGATGGCATAGTAATAAGGAACAAGGCTAGATTGGTTGCACAAGGTTATACTCAAGTAGAAGGTCTTGATTTTGGAGAAACGTATGCACCGGTTGCTAGATTGGAGGCCATTAGAATCTTATTAGCCTATGCTTGTGCCCACAACATCAAGTTATATCAAATGGATGTCAAGAGTGCATTTCTCAATGGGTACATCAATGAGTTGGTTTATGTGGAACAACCTCCCGGATTTGAAGATGTGAAGAAGCCTAACCATGTATACAAGCTAAGAAAGGCATTGTATGGTTTGAAGCAAGCACCTAGAGCATGGTATGAGAGATTGAGAGATTTCTTGCTCTCAAAAGGGTTCAAAATGGGAAAGGTTGATACAACTCTCTTCACTAAGAAGCTTGGTAATGATTTATTTGTGTTGCAAATATATGTGGATGATATTATCTTTGGATCAACAAATCAAGATTTTTGTGAAGAATTTGGAAATATGATGGCAAGTGAGTTTGAAATGTCCATGATTGGTGAGCTTAGCTACTTCCTTGGTCTTCAAGTTAAGCAAATGAAGAATGGTACATTTGTAAATCAAGGCAAGTACATAAGGGACATGGTGAAGAAATTTGGATTGGAACATGCAAAGCCCATGAATACTCCTATGGCAACTAATGGGCATTTGGACTTGGATGATAGTGGAAAAATGGTAGATCAAAAGCTATATAGATCAATGATTGGAAGTCTTCTTTATGTGACCGCATCTCGACCGGATGTCATGTTTAGTGTGTGCATGTGTGCAAGATTTTAAGCCTCACCAAGAGAAAGTCATTTGAAAGCCGCAAAGAGAATATTGAGGTATTGGAAGGGCACACAAGATGTTGGGTTGTGGTATCCTAAGGGGTCCAATTTTGAGCTTATTGGATATTCGGACTCCGACTATGCCGGTTGCAAGATGGATAGAAAGAGCACTAGTGGAACTTGTCAATTGCTTGGAAGGTCACTTGTATCATGGTCTTCAAAGAAGCAAAATAGTGTTGCTCTCTCAACGGCCGAAGCAGAGTACATTAGTGCCGGAAGTTGTTGTGCACAATTGCTTTGGATGAAGGCAACCTTAAGTGATTTTGGATTGAAATACAAGAAAGTGCCTTTGCTATGTGACAATGAGAGTGCTATCAAGCTAACCAACAACCCCGTGCAACATTCAAGAACAAAGCACATTGACATAAGGCATCACTTCATTAGAGATCACCAAATCAAAGGGGACATTGCAATTGAAAGTGTTGGCACCGAAGATCAATTAGCGGATATCTTTACCAAGCCACTTGATGAGTCAAGATTTTGCAAATTGAGAAATGAGCTAAACATACTAGACTACTCCAACATGAAGTGAAAAGCATCCTACATTATATGACATGCCTCTCCTTCGGCTAAAGCAAGGTAAAATTGGTTGACATGGCATTCATACTTTGATAAGGATTTGTCTAGTTCATGTAGACATAAAATGCATGTTATAGGCTCATTCATAAAAAATCAAATGCTTTCATGTATATATGGTACCACTTTTGTTCTTTATGCTTGTATGATCAAGTGGTAGCATATGACATATTGATGGGCTTGCAAACCTAGTGTTGAATCTAGAACATGAGCTCATGATGTGTAACTTAACATGGTCAAGATAACCCTACAAGTGAGGTGTGAAGAAGCTTGTCCTTGGATCAAACTTAGTTACATATTCTAGGCAAGTAATCTAGATTGAACCAATGTGAAAATGAACTAAACCCCATTTATTGACTTGATATTCCCATAATTTGCACCATTTTTGGTGATTGTTGACAAAGGGGGAGAAGAAAGTCACAAAGATAAGAAAGGAAAGGGGTCAATTAAAAATTTGAAAGCACACAAGTAGGGGGAGCAAGCTCATTAATAAGTTGTTGCATTTGTGTATGCATTAACATATGAAATGTTGCATTGTCAAAACTTCAATTCCTATACTTGTTTGAATTGATGAAATGATTAGAAATAGGATTTGAATGGTGATTTGAAAAACTAGCATGCATAGGACTTATACATCATACAAAGTACCTCTTTTACTTAAATGTTGATCTCACGAGGTATTTTGAGTTTGTGATGCATGACTAGCAAACAATGGTGCTAAGGATGGTATATTTCCGCAACTCCGATGGTATCACGCTTCAAAGGTCCATTCTATATACCTTAGCATCATTTGATAGTAGTAGCTCACCCAAACTTTCTAATTCATGCATATGTGAAAAATTGAACCAAACACAAGGAATCACATATGTAGGGGGAGCTAATACTACCAAAGTGCAAACTTGGTTTTCATTTCATATCTTTGTGAAGGTTGTCATCAATTACCAAAAAGGGGGAGATTGAAAGCCCATGTTTGGTTTTGGGTAATTGATGAAACCTAGTTTGCTAACGATTGCTCTAAGTGTTTCATGAGAATTGATTAGCAAATGGCAAGATGGAGCAAAGGACCGGGTCGGTGGAGGTCACAAGTGAAGGGCAATGACGGCGTCCATGAAAATGGTGTAAGTCCATCAACAAAGGAGAAAGCCCTATTGACGGCATCCATGCAAATGGTATAAGTCCATCATCATAGGTGTCCACAAGGTCCATCAAGAGATCAGAAGGAAGTTGATAAGAAACCGAGAGCTCAAGGCAAAGGTATAACCAATAGGAGCTCTTTTGGTTTTGGTGATCAAGACTCCATAGAGGGAGTGATCACATTTAGGATAGATAGCCGTACTATCAAGAGGGGCGAAATCGTTGATGAAATACGGTTATCAAGTGCCACTAGGTGTTCATGATCATTGCATATGCATATAGATGCTAGTGACACTAACTTGACCCGTGGAAAACTCTTTGAAAAGGCTAACACACGTGCACCTAAGTGAGAGATACTTTGGAGTGTTAGTGCCTTAAGAAACGGGGTGAAGTTTGAGGGTTAGAGAGGGTTTGGTTCTCTCTTCCTTCTGCCGAGCTCGCGAGGCAGGATTCGGCGAATTTCGGAGACATTACAATAGAAAAACTAGCGTCGGACCGTATTGTCACAGAGCGTCGGACCATTAGCCTCAGTCCGACGGCTAACACTGCTGAGAGCGTCGGACGCTCAGTTTCGGAGCGTCGGACTATTGTCCGAAGCGTCCGACGGTGCAAAGCGACGAAGAGGTAACACGTGGCGAGCTCTGAGAGCGTCGGAGTCTCGTCGTTAGTCCGACGGTGAGCGTCGGACCATCGTCCGACGGTTTTCAGGGCTCGGGGAGCTCTCTGGAAACGTCGGACGGCCGCGTTCGTTAGTCCGACGGCTCCGTCTGACTGAGTCCGACGGTGGCCGGCTGAGGGCGTCGGACCGGTTGATTTAGTCCGACGTTCGCCCGTCCGACGGTCGTTTTGGCGCGAGGAAATAGCCGTTGTGATCCAACGTTCGACTTCAAACGGCTAGTGACACGTGGCGTTCATCCGAGGCGTCGGACCATGCGGATTAGTCCGACGCTCGGGCCGTCGGACAGTCCGACGGTACGCAGTGAACTCTAAACGGCTAGTTCTTTGTGTGTGGCTTATAAATAGCGACTTGGCCGGTTTGGGGAGGATCTCTTGGCACTCCTAAACATCATAACATACTTGTGAGCCTTCCCACTCCACTCTCACTCATCCTACTTGATTGTGTTCATCATTTGGTGAGTTTGGAGAGCATCAAGTGCATTGCATTGATTGAGATCATCTAGAGGCACTTGGTAGTGGTATTTCGCAGCGTTTTCTCTTGTTACTCTTGGAGTTTGCCGACTCCTAGACGGCTTGGAGCTGCGAGGATCGTTGAGGGGAGTTGGTGATTGTCTCCGCCTCCGATCAAGGTATCTTGAGCCTATCCCCGCGGGAGATCGCGAAAGGCATCTTTAGTGGATTGCTCGTAGCTTGGTGGATCCCCATCTTGTGTTGGTTGTGCGGCACCCTTGAGAAGGGTTTGGCGTGTGATGCCAATTAGCGCGTGAACCTCCAAGTGGGTGTATCGCTACAACGAGGACTAGCTTGCCGGCAAGCAAGTGAACCAAATCTTGTGTCATCTCTCTACCGAGGATTTCCCTTATTTGTGATTGATTGGTTATATTGGACTTCATATCTTCTCTACACCGGGGGTATTGAAATTACCTTCTCTCTTTACTTTTGTGCACTTACTCTCGTGTGTAGCTTGTTAGTTAGTTGCTCACTTAGGAGTAGTGTATAGTAGTGACATAGCCTTTGAGTGTGAACTAGTGATCATAGTGTAGTATACTTGTCTAGGTGGCTTGCATAGCATAGTTTAGAGCTAGTGTTTTGCAAAGCTTGCTATTGTTACTAATCGGCTTGTTAAGTGTTGTTTGTAGATTTTTATAGGCTATTCACCCCCCTCTAGCCATTTAGGACCTTTCACTTGCAACTAACATTGTCGACACCTTCGGATGAATTCATTGGTGTCGTTATACATTGTTGGCCAATAGAATCCGCATTGCCAAATTTTGGCTTGTGTATGGAAAACTCCATAATGGCCCCCGTATGGTGCTGCATGACACCTCTCAATGATTTGTGCACCCTCGGCAGGGGGCACGCATCTTCTCAACAGTCCATCGGCACAAACCCGGTACAGGTAGGGTTCATCCCATAAGTGGCGTTTGCTTTCATATTCTAGCTTTTTTCTGGATTCGCCCGGGGGTACGTACCCTGAAACCATGTAATTCACAATGTTTGCATACCACGGGTTTGTGTCAGTGATCATGAAGAGCATGTCGTCGCTTAAGAAGTCATCGATCTCCTGTTCCTGCATATTAGTAACTTGCATACGCGAAAGATGGTCGGCAACAGTATTTTCTACTCCTTTCTTATCTTTTATTTCAATATCAAATTCTTGTAATAACAAGATCCAGTGGATCAAACGAGGTTTAGCATCTTTCTTGGTGAGCAGATATTTTAAAGCGGCATGATCAGTATAAATAATTATCTTTGCTCCCATCATGTAAGATCTAAATTTATCGATAGCAAAAACTACTGCGAGGAGCTCCTTCTCGGTTGTGGCATAGTTAAGCTGAGGTCCTGTTAGAGTCTTGCTAGCGTAAGCGATCGCGTGATGCTTCTTATCTTTGGTTTGGCCAAGGACAGCACCAACAGCATAGTCACTAGCACCTGATTTCGAAGCGTAGTGCCCAATCCGGAGGTTGGATGATGGGCGCCGAGATGAGTGCTTTTTTGATGGTTTCAAAGCTTTCAAACACTCATCCGTGAACTCAAAAGGTACGTCTTTTGCTAACAGGTTAGTCAAGGGTATAGCGATCTTTGAAAAATCCTTGATGAAACGCCTGTAGAACCCAGCATGGCCTAGAAAGCCACGGATCCCTTTGATGTTCACAAGGGGAGGTACTAGCTCAATAACTTCTATCGTTGCTTTATCTACCTCTATCCCCATTTCGGACACTGAATGTCCGAGGACAATGCCTTCGCGGACCATGAAGTGGCACTTTTCCTAGTTAAGCACCAGGTCCTTCTCTTGATATCTTTGCAAAACTTTGTCCAAATTCTCGAGGCAATGATCAAAAGTTTTTCCATAGACAGAAAAATCGTCCATGAAAACTTCCATGATCTCCTCAATCATTTCTGAGAAGATGGACATCATGCAATGCTGGAACGAAGCGGGTGCATTACATAGCCCAAATGACATTCTTCTATACGCATACGTTCCATACGGACATGTAAAGGTTGTTTTGCTTTGATCCTCAGGATGGATGGGAATTTGGTGATAACTAGAATACCCATCAAGGAAGCAAAAGAAAGAATGTTTCGCCAATCGCTCCAACATCTCATCAATGAAGGGCAACGGGAAGTGATCCTTTCGTGTTGCCGCATTGAGTTTTCTGTAGTCAATGCACATCCTCCATCCTATGACGGTACGTTGTGGGATGAGCTCGTTCTTAGCGTTCTCAACCACCGTCATTCCGCCTTTCTTGGGAACCACTTTGAAGGGGCTAACCCAGTCACTGTGTGGTACGGGATAAATTATCCCGGCGTGAAGAAGTTTGAGGACTTCCTTCTTCACAACTTCCCACATCGCATTATTGAGCCTACGCTGCGGTTCGCGTGATGGTGTGCTCGTAAGGTCAACAGGGATGCGATGGGTATAGAGTGGTGGGCTAATCCCCTTGAGATCTTGCAAGGAATACCCAAATACCGATCTATGTTTTTCTAAAACAGCAATAAGTCTAGCCATTTCATGATCTGAAAGCTTATCACTAATGATGACGAGAGTGCTTTTGTTGGCATTTAGAAAGACATAACGTAGTCCTTCAGGCAGGGTTTTTAGTTCAACAGGAGGTGGAGTCGGCACTTCCTCTTTAGGAAGGTCAAAGGTTTCTCCTACGTCATCCTCTTCTTCTACGAAGAAGTTGGCATCTTTTTCTAAGTATGACTCAAGAGGTTCAAAAGGTGAAACCGACATAACCTCCTCAGGTAGGATAGGACAAGGGAGAGGGTCCGCCATCGAATTTTTAGCTCAATAAAAAGGTATGGAATAATCATTCCTCCCTAGCTTAACATTCAATTCCCCTATTCTTGTTGTATTGGAGAGAAATTTCTCCAGGGGATGCCCGATTAGCACGCTAAAGTCTATGTCGTCAAAGATGTGAAAATCTAAGGTTAAGACAATGTCATCGTGCTGAATTTTGACGTTGTGAACCAACCCTTGTCCTAGCTGACAAGTACGCGAGCTATTTCTCATGGACAAGGTTGTAGGAGCAAAATGCTTATCATTCAAATGAGCGCGTGCAAATGTCGTGGACATCAGATTTGCTCCTACCGTGGGGTTGTACAACATCTCCTCCCAATCATCCTGGATTTTGCAATGGATGGTTCACGAAGGGGAGCGAATCTGAATTACTTTAGATGAAGACTCCCTTTCGTTTGTCCATTCGTCACCCATGATGGCTGTCAACTCCCTAATGGACTCTTTTAAAGAATCGAGGCAAGGTATTGGAGTGACAGGAACATGGGTGCTTCTTTTGTACGCATACTTCGAGACATTCCCATAATCATCGAAGAATTCATCGTCGAAGTATGGAAGATCTGAAGGTTGGAGACCTTCCTTTGGACCTTCTGGTTCGGGTGAGGGTGTCTCTATAGGTAACGTTGGTTCGGCCATGGCCGAAGAGACTTTCTCATGACACAGCTCTAGCTCTACTCGGAGGGGTTCTAACGGAAGAGTGTTCTCTAGAATGCGATCTAAAAGAGCCTCTCCTTCGGCTGTGGTTTTGTGAGTGAACGACCCCCTTGCGGCTATGTCAAGTTGTCGGGTAGATTCCTTGCTAAGCCCTAACCAAAAATGCTGCAAGAGCACATGGTTGGGAATAGACAAGTCTGGACCAGATTTTGTTAAAATCATAAATCTTTCCCAAGCTGTAGCTATGGATTCCTTCTCATGTTGTTGGAAGTTGAGAATCTCTTGACGTAGGGCAGCGATTCGGGATATAGGGAAGAATGCTACACAGAACTTGTTTCGCAATTCTTCCCAATCACCAGCTACCTTCCCTACATTGAGGGCGTACCATTGTTTCGCTCTCTCATTAAGAGAGAAAGGAAACAATTTCCACTGCATTGTTTCATGTGACATGCCAGCAATGGTTAGGCATGCACAGAGCTGCTCAAACTCCCTTAGGTGGTGAAATGGGTTTTCGTAATCTAATCCTGAGAAGATTTGTTCCCAAACCATAGCTATAAAAGCTGGGCGGAGTTCGTAACTTGAAGCTGTGATTGGCTTCGCGGATTGTGGAGGTTCAACGAACTCGCCCTTAGGAGCAGAAAGTTTGGAGATGGTGGGTTGCTCCATTGGATCAAAAGAGGTCAAAGAAGAGAAAGGTAAAAACAAAGGATACACGGGCAACTAGGTTCGGAGACTAAAAACGACAACCGTTCCCTGGCAACGGCACCAGAAATGCTTGTTGGCGCTTCTTAGCATCAGCAGAAAACTCCACAAGCGCACGGAAGTACCATCGTAGCACTTCACCTAGAAGTATTCAGGGTATCGTATTTTTCCAAAAGAACGGCTTATGTTAGAGGTCTCTTAGCTAATTGACCCTAGAAAAGATAGGAGGGTAACTTGGGTGGAGAGGATACACTAAGTCAAGAAACACTAAGTGAAGATGACTTTCCAACTACTTACCTGCTTCGGGCCCACTGACGCACCTGGTCTGCCAAGCGATACCAGTATCAGTGCTATTCCGCAGCCGAACGTGGGGGATGCTTGTACGAGTGGACAGGGCTGTCACCACCTGCCACCTACCCCTCTGCCTGTGGGTGCGCGCAACAAACGAAGGTAGACTCCAACTTAGATACCACGTCTACGAAGGCGACTACTACTCTAGCGATGACCAGGAACTTCCGTCATTATCAGGAGTCCTCTTACTAGAGCACCCGTCTCAAGGACGAGCGACGATCCCACAAATAAGTAGCTTTATAAAAGTAACTCACTTAATGGATCAAAACTAGAATGTTTCACAAACCACTTACTTCAAGCACCAAGATGGCTGTAGAGGTACAAGTTGGATGTGAGAGCCGACAGGTCCCGCACTTCGAACACCCGAGGGTAGAACTG
Organism: Eremochloa ophiuroides; assembly: GCA_038502445.1. Classification (NCBI taxonomy): domain Eukaryota; kingdom Viridiplantae; phylum Streptophyta; class Magnoliopsida; order Poales; family Poaceae; genus Eremochloa; species Eremochloa ophiuroides. Next base: position 53,600,918 of record JAHLJS010000001.1, read on the forward strand.
CTTCGACCCCGCTCTCACTTCTCAAGCTTCTATCTCTCTCTCTCTAACGCTATACTAGCCTAGCTAGAAGCTAAACTAATGAAAAATGGTGGCACTCCCTTCTTCTCTATTGTATCAAGTTGTGTTGATCGAGGGAGTGGGGGCATCATTTTATAGCTTCATAGGATGCTTCCGGCGCAGCTAAGTTTGGAAGCAGGTGAAACCGCCTTTGGAATACCGCCTAGAGCACCGCCTCCGAAGACTGGGCCCGGAGGCCCTACCAGGGGGGCGGCCACACCCGGGGGCGGTCGGTCCCCTGGCTAGGCCCGCTGGCCACCTTCTTCGGGTGGTCGGTTGCTCCCTGGGCCTGGACCTCCCCCACGGTTACGGATGGACCAAGTTCAGTTTTTAGGTGGGCTTTTCTCGTTTTTGTGCCTTTTCTGAATATGCTTTCCGGTAGTGCGCTTTCTTGTGGATTTTATGTATTTTCACGTGTCAGACCTGCAAGTTACATATACGACAAAACTCGTGGAAAGGTTAGATAAAAGCCCTACCTTCTATTTATTTTTAGTATTAAAATGATGATAGAATTTAGTTACTAAGGACCACCAACAGTAGTATAGATCCCATAAATTCATGATCAATGTAACATAAATAATGTAAAGCATAAAACGGTAAAAATGAGCAAGTCAGCAATCAAAATTCAGTATCTTAAATGTAAGGATTCCAAGGCCGCTCGTGTCCTTGTGCAAGGCTAGTATACCAGTTTAATAAATTCTGCGCAGAGGTGTACACTTTCACTGTGAGCCGTGATTTACCCTTTTGTCCGAGGTGATCAGCCTCTTAGCCCACTACCAAGGAAGGCCGACAAGGTTCACTATGAAGCCTTTCAAAGGTTTGTCTAATAAGTTAGGGCCGCGAGGTTTCCTCGGCAAGCTGGTGTAGAGCCCCCCTTCCATATGGTACAAGGTCACGCAGGTTATACACATATGGACAGAGGCCGCACTATATCCGAGTCGTCAAGCCCCTCTTGTGCCTTTAGGTAACCTCTAACAAGCGAGAAAAGGTCCTCATACTGAGCTAAAACCAGAGCTATATAGCTCTCATAGTTGTACTGTCAATCCCGGAGATTCTCTTATAGATAATTCCTCATGTTGCTAAAAATGACTTTTTATCATTTGTTGCTAAAACATTAATCAAGTCACAAGATCATTATCACAGGAAGAAAACCTAACCTATACTTGCCTTAAACATGCTTTTTCCCGAAGCACTTGCTCAGAGAATCTTCACACTTCATCTTGCCTTCTGTAGCTTCTGGTCTCCAGTGTATACATACGGTTCTCTTCTACTCGTGGCAAGCATCACACATAGGCAAACACATACAAATAAACAAATAGAGATGACTAAGAACAATACACCACATTAGACAAAAACAATGCACCAAAAGAAAAAGAGCTCATCGCTACAATCACGAGAATGCAAGAAATGCCGAAATCAGAGCTACCATCGGAAAGAACAACTACCGAGAAGACAAATTATTTATTTAAAGCCGAGTAAAACTAGTAAGATTTTATTTGTACAGATGCATGAGTCATTTAACCAAATTGAACTTTATCTTTGCAAAAGAAAGTGCATGTGAGAGAACCTATGTTTTTAATATACAAAACGTGGTTTAACTAAGCAAATTATAAATAACATATTTAGGTAGCATTTATTCATATTTAACTTCTTTGTATATGAAATATCGTGGTGTAAGACCTATATTGCTTTTAGAATAGAAAACTAGTTACATATAGATTAATCAAAGTATTATTATTATTTAATTATAAACACAAAATCATGTGGCAGAAAGAACGTCTATGCTAAACCGTAATCAGACTATATCAATGTGATCTATGGGTTAGCAAGGAAAACAGAGACTTTTCAAAGAGATACAGATACATGCGCTGATAGCTAATTATATATTATTTGATCAAAAAGACCATAAAGAAGACGGAATGGATCATAGGCAAAACGTGAAGGATGGATGTGTTGTTAGTGCACGTACCCTTTCCAGGCATGCATGGCGTTGGCTGACCGAGTTGGGTACAGGAACATGGCCGGCTTCTTGGTTGGTCGTGCAGCAACTGCAAATGGTGGCCCGTGATGGGCACTGGGAAACTGCATGAAGGGCAACGGCTGAGGATCGTACACAGGCGCAGAGCTAGTAGGATGCAGATCAGGGAAAGAAAACTAACAGGAGGCGTGCGAAGAGATCCTCACCGACGTCAGACGGGGAACAATAATGTCACGTTGAAGCTGAGAGCGGCAAGATCAGGTTTCACAGGTCCCTCCAACGTCTGATCGTCGACGGCGATGGTGCATCACTAGGACGATGGCAATCATGCGGATGGAGATGAGCAGATTGTCATTCACAGATATTCATCATGTACGTGGATGGAGATCCTTACATAGAAGCCGCACGTAGACAACGCCCTTGAATGACGAAACAACGGCATCGAGTGTAGGAAATGCGAGCGCGACAGCTCTCCGGCGGTGGCGTCGATCGGCTTTCTCTGCAGGTCGCGATTGCACGGCAACAATGGAGAGCAGGGCGGCGTGGCTTGGGGTGGGACGGCCAGCGCATGCTGCGGCAGATGCGATCTGAGGAAAGCGTAGGTGTTTTTTTCTCCTACGAGGGAGAAAATAAATAAATGCTAACAGATCATGCGCCGGATGTGGTTTAGGATCGAAGTAGGAGTTGAACGAGTCTAGTTGGGATAAGACGTCGGCCAGTTGATACATACTGAGAACGTGCTTTTGGCCAAGAAAAGAACGTAGAGAGGAGCAGCTAGTTTTTTTTTTATATCTAAATTTGCACTAGCTCAAACTAAACTTGATAAGTTTTATTTAAATATTAAAACATTTATTTTATTAGGTATTTTAGATGCAAAACCCAAAATATAAAATTTTGGGGTGTGACAGCTAGCCGTCCTTAACTTGCATCTGACTCGTGAGTAAGGATGCAAGGAGTGGCAAGAACTTTACTCTGAATGCTATGAAATACTCAAGAGTACTGAACTAAAGAAGAAGAAGGCCAATAAGCAAGCCATGAAGTGGCAATAGACCGGTAGTGTACAAAAGATCGGTCTGAAAGTCCAGATAGAAGCACTCGAAGCACAGCGACAAGCAGACCAGCACCGCATAGAAGAACTGGAGAGTCTGGTGGATAATCTTCACCTTCAGATAGGACTTCTCATCCAGCAGCGTGAAGAAGCTCATTCTTATGCCGTAATGGCAAGAGAAAGTTTTAGAGAGACCGTTGAATATTTGCAGCATCAGGATGCGATGTTTTGGGGCCTGCATAACACCTATCAGCAACAACTTCAGGCAGCCCATCAGAATATCGCCGATCTGCAACGAGAAGTGCAAATGCTCCATGCCACGAATGATCCAATGCCGGAATTGGGGTTTGCAGAAGCTGACAATCAAGAAGAGTCTGGTTCAGCAGAGAATGCAAATGAAGAATTAGAGGAAGCGACGAATGACTCAGGATCTGAAGTAATGAGTGGGCAGGGCAATTATAAAATGAAGATAGCTGGTTTCTTAGACCCAGTGTCAAATCAGGTCCAACCTAAGGTCAAGTTTCTTTTGTACTATAAAAACCTTGGGTCAATAGGAAACTAGTGTAAGGGTAGCAAGTCGATCTAACCTAGTAGTCAATGTGAACTAATGTGTAAGCCTTGAATAATCCTTTGTCATCTGTAAAATGGTTTCCTACTTAAGTTTATGAGTGACAAGTGTGTTCAAAAGGTGGTCAATTTTGTCAGAGACTAGGTTTTACCAAACCTCGTTAATCTTCGCTTCAAAAGTTTCCATTCCTTGGGGAACTTCTGGATGCAGTCAAATCATACATATGTGTCAGCCTTGATTTTCTCCTTTCACGACACATGCTATTTCCTTGAAATTGACAACCAATAGGTGTTGGTTGAAAGCTATGGTGCCTTGCAAAACTGAGAATCTCTTATGGCTTGTAAACACGTAAGTTTTTCTCAGGGCACATATTAATATCATAGTTGGTATCCTAACCCATCAAGGTCACAATTAATGTACTCTTTTCCCTTGATAATCTTTGCTCCATAAGTTCCAGGTCCTTGGGAAATTTCTGGATGCATTCATTTACTATACCAACTTAATTCAAAATTTTAACTAATCCTTGGTTTCTTAAATCCATTCATGTGCAAATTTTATCTTCTCCTTTCAAGACACTGCTATATACTTTGAAAACTATTGTAATTGTAGTCTATGGGATATCATGATCCCTGACCATGATGCAGCATCTAAATTCGGGGTCTCTTATGGTTCGCGACCATAAGAAGTTACTGCTGGATGCTCGTTGTTATCAGGGTTAATGGTCATGATCCTAGCCTGCAATTAATGCGCTTTCACTCTCTTTCAAATCTCTTTTATAAAATTCATATCTATGTTTCTTCCTGAATTTTCTAAAATTCTTTTACTATTTATAACTACCTTTAAATCTACTTTGAGAATTCACATCTGATCTCTCTGAATTCCTGAAATTTCTTTGTCCTTGCAATCATCTTAATCTCATATGATAAAATAACGAGAACCGATTTGGAAATGGTACCTAAGATCCAATCACTTGGAAATAGTATCTGCGATCCGCAAAGGATTCCCTGTTGTTTTATGAATTCCTGGTTGTTTTTAAATATCTGGAAATCGACTTTGAGAACTCATCTCCTTGGGAAAACTTCGGGATGTGCTCAAATCTATCTCACTGACCCAGTACAAAAATCTAGCCCTAGTCCTTGACTCTCCATCAGTGTATGTGTCATGCCTTGATTTGACACATATCACTCCCTTGAACTCAACATGTTGGTTGTGCCCTATAATGGTGCCATGACCAGCGACCATAGTGCCACATCGAACCTAGAGTCTCTTGTGTGCCATGGTCACTCGAGATTCTACTAGGTACGCATAGGTATTGAGGTCTAAAGTCATGATCCACTATAGCCTCACAACTGATAAGTTATCTTTCGTTGCACTATTTGTGGAAATGAATTCCTTTAGCTGTGGTGTAATATGATCTGCGATTTGTGATACAATACAGCAACCCAAAATCTCCTGTAACTCATGATCACACGGGATTTTGAAAGGGTATAAGCTCGTATCGCGATCTTTGGTTAGTTTTCATCATCGCCATTATAGATATGTCTTCTCTCTTTTGACTGGGATTACTTTAAATTGTGCTCTACAATGGTATCTCGACCCGTGACTATGGTACAGTGTCAAAACTTGGAACCTTCTATGGACCGCAGCCACATAAGATCTCACCAGGGTACGCACTGGTATCATAGTCGGTACTCCTGAACCATTATAGCTCACAATTTGAAGTTCTCTCACTCTCCTTGAAGCCTCTTTTGGGAAGCAGCAAATTGACTCGGAACCTGAAATAGTGAGCGGTCATGTCGCTTAGCTAATGAAGGTAGCTAGTTTCTTAGGCCCAATGTCAAGTCAGGTCTAACCTAAGATCGAATACCTATGGAATATAAAACGCTGGGATGAGTAGAAAACTGGTGTAAAGGTATTCTAGAAAGTCGCATCGAGCCGACGTAAGCTAGTAGTTAAGGTTAGCTAGGCTGTAGACTTGGTATACTCCTGGCATCACCTTTGCCAAAAATTCTCCCTACTTAAGCTTATAGGTAATGGGTGTGTTCACGCAGTGGTAAGTAACTAAAACTGAAGTTTTAAAAGCAATTTGGTTCGAGGAGCTCTATTTCGGTGTATTTGATAATGGTGTTAGGGTTAACAACTGATGGTGCTGCGACGAAACCGAGGGCTTCCCGTGTCATGCAAACAGAGGATATGCTGTTCGGCATGCGTTGGTATCGTCACCCTTAACCTTAACTCATTATGAACCCACACTCAAATAATATTCCTCATAAGGGTTTACATCGAAAGGTAAAGTTTAAAGTTTTAGTGTTGAGAAAATAACTAATTACGTCAAATAAGAATTCTCATCATATAGGCTAAGGTAATTAAGTGTGGACGAGTGGCTTATCAACTTAAGTTGCCTGAACCGTTATCAGTCGTACAAGAGGTATCCCATGTAACCCAACATAAGAAATGTCTTCGAGTGTCCGAACCAGTCGTTGACGTAGTTGGAGTGGAATTGGAACGAGGTCTAATATACTCCAAGTATCCAATACATGTTCTAGACCGGAAAGGATTGTGTTACTCATCGGACCACAATAAGATGGCACAAGGTACAACGGAGTCAGCATTCGGAAGAAGAAGCCACTCGGCTAAAAACTTTCCTGAAATCTCTGCTACTCTGTAGACGTAACTTATCCTTCTCAAGTAGCGTAAAATGCAAACCCCTGCTTGCTCTATAGTCAAATTTGAAAAATGTCTACTTGACACATTTTCTTTTCCATTACTAAAACTAAGGCTTTAGCCGTTTCTTAAATCTCGAGATGAGATTTATTTTAAGGGGGGAAGGATGTAACACCCCTGGTGTTACTGTAGTTAAAACCTGTCATGTCATCATGATTGCATACGAATCATCCCGGATTCAACTCTGTTAGTGTGCATCGACTAAAATAAATTTTCTTCTTGCATATGATTGCGCATAGGTGATTTAGAGCGATTTATTATGCAAATAATTGTATCGGTATGATTATCTAAATCCAATTAGGAAATAAAAAGAAAATCATTTATAAACCCTAAAATGGACCCTAAATCCTACTTTAAAAACAAAAAGGAATTGGATGTTGGGCCTTAAATAAAAGTTGTACATCTTTAAAAGTTGAGCAAATTCTATTTTGGATAATTTTGAAGTTATTAAATAAAATTTCAAATAAAACTCCACCCTATGTATAAAAGTGTAGATTTGAAATATAAATTCAAAAACTATCAAGAATTGGACCAAACATCTTTAATGAAAGTTGTAAAGATTTTCAAATTGAACAACTTTTGTATTTGGGGATTTTCAAGTTGTTGAGTGAAATTTTAAATAAAACTCAAATTGATGTTTAAGGATTCAAATTTAAAATGTTATTTCAAAAATTATCAAGAATCTGACAAGGCTCCTTTAATAAAAGTTGTAGGGCTTGTCAATTAGCACAACTTTTATTATTGGATATTTTCAACTTATTGAGAGAAATCTCAAGAATTTGACTGGATTAGAATTGAATTTTAAAATCCCCTTTTACCCCCTTTTTCATATTTCAAAATCCATTCAAAATTTGAATGAGGTACAAAAACCGAAGTTGTTCAGATTGAAATGTACTACAATTCGTATTAAGGACATTTTTCACGTTCCTACACATAAAAAGTAATTTGATGAAAACTCTAAAGAGGACATGGTACACTACTGTACCGGACCCCCCTCCTCTCTGACCGCGCATAGGCGCGCGTGCCGCGCGGCTCGCCGGTGTCACCCGGGGCCGGCCGACCACCTATCATCGTCGAGGCTAGGGCCATGGGGGTCCACTCCACGTCGCGCACCTCCCCTCGCTCATCGCTGCCCTATTTATGGCTGCGTCGGTCGTCATTTCTTCTCCCTTCCAGCATTGCCGCCGCCGACGAGCTTCCATTGCCAGTAAAAAATTCGGGGTCGACGGTCAATCATTGCCCAATTCATCTAGCCTCTGAGTTCACCTCCTTCTTGCGCACCCTCGGAGCATGGCTATGCCTCTGTTCTTCACCTGAGTCACCCGCTGAAAGCTCTATGTTTGGTGGTTTTGGCTAATTGATGACACCTAGTATCTAACCATGTGGTTACAAGTATGGTTAGAAGATCAAGTGTGGAGCTATGACGGCATCCAAGCTCTTGGTGTAAGCCCATCAACGTGAAGATCAGTGTGATCACATTTAGGATAGATAGCCGTAATATAAAGAGGGGAGTTATTCCATAGTTAACACGGTTATCAAGTGCCATTAGATGTTTTGGATCATGCATTGCATTTAGATCTAGTGGCTAACTCAAAACCTTTGCAAAACACTTTAAAAATGGCTAACACTCACTAAGAAATGTTTCACATAACATGTGTTAGCTCACACAAGCAAAGGAACTTGACATGGGCTCAAACTTACCCAAAACAGAGCGTCGGACGCTCTGTTGGCCGAGCGTCGGACCAATTCCCAGGGTCCGACGGCTGACTGCCCAGTGCATGCGCGAGCGAGCGTCGGACCGTTGTTTTCAGAGCGTCGGACCTTTGTTCTTTCGTCCGACGGTGCTGCTCAGCTACGGAGTGACACGTGGTGATCATTCAAAGCGTCGGACGGTTTCGTTTGGTCCGAGGCCAACCGTCGGATGGTAATCTGACGTGTTTTTGCTCTCGAGAAGCTCTCTGGAAATGTCGCACAGTAAAGTCTATTAGTCCAACGTCTCACGTTCGACGATCACCGGACCATCGTCCTCCGTCCGACAGTCTGCAATCGAAGGCGCCAGCGTTCGAATTCAAATGGTAACGTACACGTGGCAGCGCACGATTCATCGGTGAGGAAGCGTCAGACTGATAGCATTAGTCTGACGCCCCCGAGCGACCGTCCGATGCTCAGCGTCCGACGGTGCGCAGAGTGAGAGTAACGGCTATGTGGTTGTGTTCTTGTCTATAAAAAGATCATGGCTGGTTCATGCTCACTTTCTTGGCACTCTAACTTGTTGATACACCTCTTGAGCACCCTCTTAACACTCTCACTCACTTAGATTGCATAAATCTCATCCATTGTGAGCTGGAGTGTGATCTAAGTGCATTGCATTGATCTTTGCATCCATTGGCACTTGTTGATCGTGTTTGCTGTGGAGTTCTCCCATTTCTCTTGGTGATTGTCATCACCTAGATGGCTTGGAGCAGCGGAGGTGCTTGGCGGAGTTGGTGATTGTCTTTGACCACTCCCGGTGATCTTGTGAGGGGTTTGGTGCCTTCCCCGGTGGAGTAACAAAGGTAACCTTAGTGGATTGCTCATGTCATTGAGTTACCGTACTCGTGGTAGGTTCTAGTGGTGCTCATTGGTTGAGCTTGACATTGGTTGTCAATTAACCACCGAACCACCGAGTAGTGGTCAACACAACAGGGACGTAGCGTGCCGGCAAGTACGTGAATCCCGGGATAAATTGGAGTTCATCTTTGTGTTGATCTTGGACCATCACCTTCGAGTGTATTGGTATTCATCCCAGTGATTGGTAAACTACTCTACTCGGCGGTATAACCACTCTACTCTCTTCTCATTACTTTGTGCACTTAACTTGTGTAGTGGTAGTAGCTGTGTTTAGCTTGTCCACCTAGGAGTAGTGTAACTCAACCTAGGCTAGCTTGTGTGTGACCTTAGTGACATAAGTAGAACGGTTAGGAAGGCTTGCATTTTGAGTAGGCTAGCGCACAATTCACTTCGCCATTTGTTGTACTAACCCTTTGGTCAAGTGCTGTTTGTAGAAGTTTTAAATAGGCTATTCACCCCCTCTAGCCTCTTTGGACCTATCAATTGGTATTGGAGCCATGGTCACCGTTGTTGTAAGGCTTAACATCCTTCGGTGTCAAAATGGCTCACAACAACTTGATCAATCATATGGGCAAGCCACCTCGGTTTGATGGTACAAGCTATGGATATTGGAAGAAGCAAATGAAAGCACATTTGAAATCAATGAATAGAAAGATGTGGGAGATTGTGGAAAAGGACTTTGTTGTGATTGATGTGAATGATCCCACACCAAGAGAAGAGGAGAAGCTTCAATTCAATGATATTGCCCTCAATGCAATATATAGTGCTCTTGATGAGAAGGTCTTTGAGCAAATCAAGGATTTAGAGTTTGCTCATGAGGTGTGGAAGAGATTGGAAGACTCTTATGAAGGCATCACCACAGTCAAGAGTGCAAAGCTATACATTCTCAAGGACAAGTTTGCAAGCTTCAAGATAAAGGATGATGAGAGCATACCGGAGATGTTTCACTGGTTGAGTGTCATTGTGAGTGATCTCAAGGCTCTCGGTGAAACAATAAGTGATACAGACTTCTCCCACTGATTCTTGAGATGCCTACCTCCCCGGTTTGAGACATTGGTTACTATCATTGTGAGGGAGGATCTCTCAAAGGTGACTCCAACACAAGTGCTTGGTGATGTCATGACACAAGAGACATACCGAGTAGAGAAAGATGGAGGAGTCAAGGAAGAAAAGGATGATGAGAAGAAGGACAAAAATAAGAAGAAGAGCATTGCATTCAAGGCAACTTCATCAAGACACAAGGACAAAGCAAAGAAGCAAATATTAAGTGATGATGAAGATAGCTCTCAAGTGATGATGATGATGAGGAGATGGCACTTCTTGTGAGAAGATTTGGTAGATTCATGAGGAAGAAGGGCTATGGTGCTAGGAAGAGGAGAGACTTCACCAAAGGAAAGGGTCCAACCATGAGATGCTATGAGTGCAAGAGTAAGAACCACTTGATAGCCAATTGTCCTCACAAGAATGATAGTGATGATGAGGATGACAAGAAGAAGAAGAAGAAGAACAAGAAGGACAAGAAAGACAAGAAGATGCAATTCAAGAAGAAGGGGCATTCTTATTGTGTCACTTGGGATAGTGATGCTTCTTCTTCCGATGATGATGATGATAGTGATGATGATCACAAGATCACCAGGAAGAAGGCCATTGCTAGTCTTGCTATTCCTAGCAAGCCATCTCTATTTGACTCTACACCGACTTGCCTCATGGCTAAGCCTTCAAAGGTACAATCCGATTCCGATGAGAGCGGTAGTGAGAATAAGGAGGAGGACTTCTCCAAGGAGGAGCTCCTTGACATGTTGTGTGACACACACTCTTATCTTAAGAAGAAAGTGAAAGAGTGTAAAGAATTGAACAAGAAAAATAAAATTCTTGAGCAATCCTTTGATAAGCTAAGTGCTTCTCATGAGTGTCTAAAGAAAGACCATGAGAACCTTAAAGAAGCTCACTCCAAGCTTGAGAAGGCTCAATCTTCACTTTCGGAGTTGGCTAAGATAGAGGATATGCCCACAACATGTGACGTAGGTGTTACTTGTGATATTCTTGATACACCTATTGTTGTTGCCTCCACTAACACTTATTGTAGCACATCCACCACCACCTCATCTAAGGATGTGGGTATCACTTGTGATGCCACAATCTTGGTTGAGAACAAGAACCTCAAGAAGGAAGTGCATGAGCTCACTCGAGCATTAGGCAATGCCTATGGTGGAGATGCCCGCTTGCTTAAGTGCTTGAATAGTCAAAGGTTCTCCATTAACAAGGAGGGCCTTGGCTATACCCCCAAGAAGGGAAAAGCTGCCTTTGTCCCTCACAAGACTACCTTTGTGAAGGGCAATGGTATGGTTTGCTATAGTTGCAAGCAAGTGGGACACAAAGAGCAATATTGCAAGAAGAGGATGATGAAGCAAAGCAAGCCTAATGTTTCATCCATTAGACTTGATTCTTGCTATGTGCTTACAAATAGTGCAAAGGGAGTGAGAGTCAAGTATATTGGTGCACCTAAGGAGAGCCCAAAGAAGAAGGCTATTTGGGTGCCCAAGAGCTTGGTCACTAACCTCCAAGGACCCAAACAAACTTGGATACCAAAATCCAATTGATTTCTTTGTAGGTGAACTGTTGGCGTTTCTTAGCGTCATTACTAAAGATAGACTAAAAGCCCATCCCTAGCAACGATACTAGAAACGTGTGTTGACATCCCTAACCACTATTCCTTCAGAAAGGTAACTCTCGGCCCTTAACGGCGCCGGCTAAGATAATGCAGTCTAGTAATAACAGTTAGAAGTGCCTGATTGGCCTTTCCAATCATCATTACTTACGATATGCAAAACTGAAGCATGACGCCTTGGGGTGCAACAAGAATTGGTAATGGTACTCAGGTATGCCAATCATGATAGCTCAGTATAGATAAATCCGCAAGTGCACGGAACTATCATTATAGCATTTCAACCCGTGAGTATTCAGGGGTGTCGTATTTGTAATTTCCCGTAGGAGGGCAGGAAGAATGCATCTAGCTTTGGTATAAACATGATCACTTATTGAATGTATGTAATACCCGGGGTATTACATACATTCAATAAGTGATCATGTTTATACCAAAGCTAGATGCATTCTTCCTTCTTCCGGGGTATTACAATTTAATTAATCTGCCATGTCATCATATTTAAACTTGAGCATTTGCATATGATTGTGCTTAGGGCCTAGAGTGATTTGTTTTCAGCTAGTGATTGAGTGTGTAATTAAGTCCTTAATCAAATTCAAAATAAAAATTAAATAGAAATCAAATTAAGCCCTAGAGTTGGCCTAAAACCCTAATTCAAAATATATAATGAATCTGAGGAAAGTGTCTTAAGGAAAGTTGTAGAGCTTTTAAAATGGGACAACTTTTATTTTTGGATATTTTGAAGTTATATTATAAAAATTCAAATTAAACTCAAATTACTATATTGAAATTTACATTTGAAACTTCAATTTCAAAAATATTAAGAATCTTCAAAAACTTCCTTAATAGAAGTTGTCAAGCTCACTGAGTAGAACAACTTTCATGTTTACCAATTTTCAAGTTATTGAGAAGAATCAAAAGTAATTTTAAAATTTCAGTTTGAAATTCAAAACCTAATTCTACCCCCTTTTGTATAAATTCAAATTGGTGCAGAATTTTAACATGGTGTAAAAAGCAAAGATGCTCTAAATAAAATTTGGCACAACTTTTATTTTTGGAGCACCTACTGTAGCGGCACGGTTTGGGAGGAATTCAAAAATTTTAGCTGTTGACCCTATCTGAGCTACAGTACCGGGGCCCCCCTCCCTGTTCCGGCCACGTGGCCACGGGTACGCGCGCATGCCGCGCCGCACGTCGGCGATGTCCGGCTGGGGCATGGCCCCGTCGCCATCGAGCCACGACCACCTGAGGACCCCGGACCTATCCCGGCCTTATCCCCTAGCTCCGGCTGTTTAAAGGCGACGGTCGCGTCCGTTTTTCCCCTCCCACCCCCGTTCAGTCGCCGGTCAATTTGTCACCTCTCCGACCATCTCCACCTTTTCCCTCATGCAGTAGTCCGATTAGATTCATTGCGCATCTCCTGAGCCGTTTGTGTTGGTCGGTTGTAGTCGGAGTCCGCCGCGCGTTTCGGTTTCTTCCTCTGCTCCGGCCGAGCACCGCCGTGGGTGATATCAATGCGGCTAACCCGTCTCGGTGAGTCCCTCTCCGTTTCGGCTTGCGTTTTGTGCTCCATTCAGTGCCGTGATACTCATGTCCCCGCGGGTTCCGTGTTTGGGGCCTTAGGTACCTCGGAACAGGACCTCGCCGTGGAGTTCGCGCCGCCCCGTTAGCCTTCGTCGCCGTTCTCGCCTCCCCATACCGACGCAGGTCGAACCTCCTAGCCAGACCAAACCGCGGTGAGCCCCTGAAACCTTAACACGATTAATCTTGATCGCTTCTAGCTTGAGCTCGCCGGCGTGTGGCTTGCCGCCGCCGCCGGGCCGCCATTGTCCCCGACGAGCTCGTCGCTGGGCGGAGTTAGTCTTCTGGGAGTCTTTGAGTAGTGTCGTAGGGTCGTTCGCGTCGTTCGGTGGTGTTTCCCTCGCCGGAGGGGCCGCCGGCGGCGAGCCGCCGTGCTCGCACACGCGCGGGCGCCGGGAGGAAGAAGGGGGCGGGAGGGTGAGGGACTGACGGGTGGGGTCCCCTCGTCAGCGGCTCGGGAAGGCACGGGCACGCGGGCACGCACGCGCGGCCGCGGCTGGGCCATGCTGGGCCTGCTCGTTTGATTGGGCTGAATGGCCGTTTTCTTTTTCCCGGCCGATTTATTAGAGCTTTTTCCTTTTTAATTAAAATGAATAGTGTTAGCTTTTAATCTTTTTGTGTGGATTAATCTACTGCACCAAAAATTATGAAAATATTTATGGATACTCTTTGTGATGTGTAGAATTTAATAAAAATATTGAAGTTGGGGTTTGAGTGCTTTCTGTATTAATTAAACACCAGCACATTAAATGATAAATGAAACTTTGGTGATTTTTAATAATTTCTGTGTTGTTCCAAAAATCATGAAATTTATTGTGCCACTGTTTGGTACTGAAATCTATCTGTTGGTGGAATTTGGCATCAAATGGAAATTGTTAAATATTTATTAAATTATATGTTGGTTTAAATGATTAATAATAGGAATAGGAAATGGAATAATTATTGAATGGTGTGATTTTTGGATTGATTGAGATTCTAGGTCAATCACCTTTATGACCTAGGGCATTGTGAATTAGAGTAATCATGGCTAGCCTATGGTAGGGTCTTGATCACATGTGTGCATTATTTATTATTTAATTTTTATCTGTCATTTCATGTGCATTGCATTCATACATTTATCATTGCAAACGTATAGTGACCGAGAATCCGGAGGTAAAGTCTGAGGGTCCATCGGAGGAGACTGCTCAGTAAATTGTGCAGGGATTTGATATTTGTGGTACCAACCCGGATCCGACACTCTACGCAATCCAAGGCAAGCCCCGGTGCATTTGCCCCTCTCCTTGTTGTTTTAAAAATATTTACCACTTGAGTTAATTAATTGCATTAGGTTAATAGGAGTTGGGTGACAATCAATTGATGCATTACCATCCTTGAATACCTGATGATACTTGAGAACCTGATTTATTAAAAAGTATTGCAAAATGCTTAGTCATGCCTAATGTTAGTTTTGCAAAAATGCTATTTCAACTGTGATGATCTAAAAGCACAAGAATCACTTTATGGGACTGGTCATGTCCTTGTTGGTTGGCAGTGTTCCTAGCTAGTTCACTGTCATCAACGAGGAAGGGTATTTCCTGCTCGGTGATAGTCGCATTGGGTTAGAGTCCCTGTAACACCCCAGGTGTTAGTCACGAGCTAACCAGTGAGTGTGGACCTAATCGAGTTATTTCAATCAATGATCCTAATCACTATTTCATATTCATCTCCATCTACCTTGATCATTGGAGAAGTTGCATGAAAATTTAAATTGGATAGTCACATGAGATGACAAGCCCTCTGCTTGATTGGATTGCAGGACTACATGAACATGAGCATGCAAACCAACCAAACCTTGCAACCTTGACCAAACAACTCTATTTGAACTCTACAACAAAAATCATGAAGGACTCATGTTGAGGAAATGCCAAGAAAATACCTTTATTGGCCTAAACATCTACTTTGAGCTCTCTAATTACATTAGTTTGACCAAAGTGGAAATATTATTTTGGAGCAAGATATGAAGTTTGACCTTAAACAAAAGTTACAGATCTCTTAGAGTAGAATAAATGTTATTTTTAGACCAAGTCATGATTCAACCTCTAAGTGCCTCAAAAAGTGGAATCAAGACAGGAAGAAATCCTGATTTCAGGACTTAATTATTTTCTAAGTCTGAAATCTCTACCGATTACAATGACGTCTCAAGTTTCCAAAATTTTATTAAGCAACTTGAGTTGAACCAAAAATAGAAGTTGAAGAGGACTCTCTGAAGCACAACATATCAAAGTTTGACATCAATCCGAGACCGTTTGATAAGGTCTGCTACTCGATCCTTGATCATAATTAAGCTGTTGACAACATCAACTTGGAGCTTAATTACCTGCTGAAACAAGCTGCTAACAGCTAAGCGCCCTTAATACAAATTATAGAGCAATCAGAGGACAATAACTTCTGTATTGGCGCCAATGTCGGAATCCGAAGGGAATATGCCGAAATCAGCCGCCCGATTTGCCACACCGCTGCCTGCCACATGTTCGTCGAAATGCTGCAAAGATGGACGCGTGCTGCCCAAACTCAGAGCGCCCTGCCACCATTGTCGCCCGCTTCCACCTCCATCTCCTCGCCCTGCTTCAGTTATGGAGCGCCCGAGTTCCTCTCTGCGCCTCTCTCTCGCCTCTGGAACGTCTCCCCTCCTCCATTGCCATCCCTATGCCTCTCTGCGTCGATCTGCAGAGCGTCACTGCCATGGCCGGCGGGTGAAGCACCGCCATGGCTGCTACTCGAGCAGCTGCTTCTCCCTCCTCCCTGCGTTTCTTGGTTCCTGTGGATCTCGTCGTCGTTTCTTCCCTGCGCAAAGCTTCAGCAAGGCTCAGCCGCTCCTAGCGCTGCTGCTGTCTTCCAAGTGCCGTCGCCGGTGCCGCAGGCTGCCGTTGCTGCGTGCCGCAAGCTGCTGCTCGCTGGTGCTGTTTGCTGCTGCTTGCTTTAGCCGGCCACCGGTGCCTCTCCTCCGCCATGCCGCAGCTAGCCGCTCCCAGCCGCTGCTGGCCGGAGCCGACCGGCCGAAGCCGACCACCACCCCGTCATCCACTCCCTCTGTGTTTCGTTCGAATGAGCTGAAGGAAGAAGACAGCCCCTCTCTCTATGACAGTGGGCCCCACCAGAGAGCAATGCTGGACTAATGCATCTCAGATTTTTGTGGATCTTTAAAAATGCATATCTCAAGTTTGGTAGCTCCAAAAATAGTGTGGTTTGTTTTGTTAGCTTGCTTGTGAAATGCTCTGCATGATAGATCTAGTAGATGTGCTAGGTTATTTATGTTTTTGTGCTGTAGAAATTATTTTAAAAAAGTGGTTTAAGAAATGGATTAACTTGCTTTTGGCTATAGTTTGAGAAATATAAGTCCAACACTTGTGATTCCAATTTTGTTAGTCTTCTAGTAACATGCACTTGCTCATAAAAATATAAAACATATAGGTTGTTTACTGTTTTATTGGTGCTTCACATTAATCTTGCTAATTGGAAAATAAATGGCTGTTTTACTTGTCATTTTTGTATCTGGAGTTCTTGTGCTCCAAATGGCATGCAAATTTAATTGTAGACTATCTGTATGATGTGTAATGCATGGTTAAAATTTCATGATTTATGGTGCAAGTATGACTGAGTTGTTGATTTATCTTGTTTTATGTCTATTAAGTAGATTTAAATGCTTTATAAATAATATATTGGTGTAAAAATGGAAAATGGTGCTCCAATACCTTTGTATAAGGTTGTTCTAACCTGAGAAAATATAATATGTCCATGTTGTTGCAGAAAGTATTGAGTTTCACATTTATCTTACTCTCCAATGCTTCATTGCATTATAAACTTGTTTATTTTGTATTAATTAATGTATAATACCTGAGCATGTAAGATTTGAACATTGGTCATGTTTTGTAATTATCTAGCTCTCATAAAAATATTGGCTCCATTTGAGATGTTTATCACATGACTTAAATAATTAAATAAATGACTTTTATGTAATATTTAGAAGGAGATTGGAGGTAAATAGACACATGCATGTTGTTTATGACTTCTTGCCATGTATTAATCTGATATGAGTGTTATTGATCATGCTATGATGGTTGGAGCTATGTCCATGGCTCATAAGTATAGGTATGCTTTGATAGAAATCAAATTAATGTTGTTTTGCTTATATGCTGCAAATAGCTGCAAGAGCAGCACCTGTTGTTGTGATGATTTACCTAGGAAAATGATGTTGCATGAGAATGTGTTCTATACAAAAGTTGTAGCTAACTTCATTGTATAGCTTGTCCTAAATTTTCTTGGTCATAGGCCTAATAGTTTAGGAGTTATGACTTTTGGATGACTGCTGTCAGGTTTTGCCAATTTTCTGTCTAGATCTAATTGATTGCATTATTTGACTAAGTTATGCTTTGAATCACTTCTTGGTGATAATAGATCAGTTGTAGTATATTTTTATGTCTTTCCAAATTGTCTATGATCATCCCTTTTGGTGGTTCCAATCTCCAGTTATGATTGTTTGAGTTGGGAGGACAGAATCTGTCCAAGTCTGGACAGAGCTGTCTTCTTTGTGTTGTTTGACCTTTATATGAATTAAATCATCTGAAGAGGATAATACCAAAGTTGTAGAAAATTTCAATAGCTTTCCAGAAAAGCTTAGATCACCCTGGTTGGATGTATATAGCTTCAGTTATGGTTAAATCTTGTGCTTGCTGTCCTGTTGTCCTTAAAATGCATATGTGAGATTATGATTGCTTTCATGTTGCTTTGCTTGGTGTGTTTGTTATCTCATGGTTCAGTGACTGTAGATTAACATGCCTTGTATTACTTTCTCTTATTCATACATGTGCATTTTGCATCTCATTTAGGTACGCTAGATGATGAACACGTGAACATGAGGGACATGATGATGGAACTAACCACAAGACGGTGTGGTGGACTAATCACGAAGATGGAAGGACTAATCGAGTGCTTGGATGGGAAATGCTCGTCGAACAAGTGTCATCTAACAAACACTAACTTAGTGCTGAACCCCAGGCAAGCCCCGGAGCATCCCTAAGCCTCCGCCTATCTCTTTTTATAAATGCACCAGTCTTTATTAAATCGTATGTTTGTGCATTTAAGTATAGGAGTTGGTTTGAAACCGTTGCTGCATATCTACCTTGTCTACTATATATGTGAACCTGATACTATTACTAGACAGGTGACCGATCTTATGCTTAGCCCTGCTTAAACCGGTAGAAGTCGGGTGATTTCCTGTCATCCGCGAGAAAGTCGGGTGATTTCCTGTCATCCGCGAGTGTAGGTGGTGACTGACGAGATCAACATGGTTGGCTATATGTGTCACCATGCCACAATGAAATAATGAGAGAATCAAGGCTAGGTAGCGGGGAGCTGCATGACATGGGTCATGTTGACTTCGGTGCTTCTTGCGGCCGACTAGGACTGAGGCCACCAGACATCAGTTGAGATTGAAAGACGTCGTCACATAGCTGGCCGGATAAGTCGTTCCGACCGCGAAGCCGAGTATTTCTTTCTGAGCTGTGAATTGGGTGTGATAAGGCAGACATATTCTGGAGGTAGGAAGGATGTGCGGAGACACCATCTTACCAAGGGCAGGTCAGGGACCTGATGCATCCTGGAAGTGGGTTTGTCTCTGAGAATATGGGCCCCTCCAAGCCCGCGATACATTATGACTCAGAAAGATTTAACGGTGACCCAAGAAGCCAGTGGCTCGGCTGACAGGGTTTGTGATTGGCATATTTGCCAGCTGGTACAATCGATTCGAATCGCCATCTCTCCTGGTTAGTGAGAAACTGAACTGATCTTCTGGTGAGGTAGAGGTTAACAACTTGAACATAATGATTATTGGTGAGATGAGGAAGATATCTGTGGATATCAGAAATCACTATGGTTTATTGATTACTATAATATCAAGTGATTGCTTAGTATAGCTGCAAACCTTAGCTATAATAGCTGAACTGAAATCGAAGCTGAACAATATCTAAAATTGATAAGTTGAGGAATTATTGTAGTAATGCTTTTTATGCAAAATGTTGCTATCCTCTGAGCTACACTAAATAAGCTTGCATATCCTTGAGAGTCTTTTTATTTACTTCCTGTCGGGTAAGTCTAGCTAAGTACAATTGAGTACTCAGGGTTTTATTCCCAATGTTGCAGGAGGAATGTTTGGTTGACTAAAGAGTTACTTCTATCCTTCAGGAGAGGAAGACTAGACCTTGGGCAAGGTCATGTTTATCTGTCTCATCTATGTTGCTGTGACTGGTCGGTACTTGGCACTGTATTATGAAATTAAGCTTATGTAAAACGATTTTGTTTCCGCTATTGAACTTTTTTGTAAAAGTTTATCTTGTACTCTGATGTATTTGAAATATGTGCGAATCTATGTATCATGTGTATGTGTACTGCTTGAGTTTCTGCGATCCTTGGGGTATGTACTGTGTAAAAGTTTAAAATCCTTCGAGATTTCACGGACTACCGGGTTTATATTGGCTCAAGTGTGGCTTGATAGCTGGGAAAATAGCTGTCGCTGTACTTGTGCTCGTATAAATTGGTCGGTTCTGTTACAGTTGGTACCAGAGCAAAAATTCAGCATGTACCGTCACATGAGTATTTAAAAATAAAAAGTTTTGAGTTTGCAAAACTAATTACCAACTTATAGCTATATATAGGTGTTTTAAACAAATGGTTTGAACAAACTAAGTGTGCCAAGCACCAAGTCTTATAGCCCATATTAGGATTATTAGGTGGCTTATTTAAGTACTAATTTGGGGAAATTGCATCGTGTTTCTATTTTGCGGTTTATTTGGTTTTATCGTGCGGATAATTATGAACTGTCGGTTTCTTATTGCTTCTTATGGGCCAATGTGCCACGTCGAATGAGGTAAGGTGAGATGTGAGTGTACGATCGAGCAACCGTCGATCTATGGTGAGTGTTTATGGTTACTGAAGTGAGTACATGTGATTCATATGTGTACTTATGGAAGTATGATGGAGTAATTACTTTCTTGGGGTCGCAAGTGCTCATGGGAGCATTTCCGGCAAAAAGTGCTTCTTATTGCCATGCATACATGTGGGGTTGGGCTGAAATGAATCTTCTGCAGGTACGCTAACCTCGAATGCGTATATGGTAGCCTCTATAAGTATTTCTCAACCATAAATCTTGTCAGAAGCTAAACCAATTCTGCCTGTAGGCTTTTCTTTTGGCACAATAGACCCACCTGAGTTTTCTCTTAATACTAGCCTATGGTTGTCATATGTTCTTGTTCAAGATCTATGAAACCATGCCTGCATTTTCTTTCATCTAAAGCCTTATCCAAATCCTATCTGGAGTGTCTCCTCTAGTCCTTCTAGATGTCATGATGATAGCTTGATCTCTGTTAAATTAGATCTTATAATCTTTTCTTTGGAAATCAGGTTATGCCCAATCAATCACATCTACAGATGATTTTATCCAATCTGTTCCTTGTTTCCAGCAGTCATCTCCACATCTAGAGAATGTTTAGATTTCATTCAGCAAGGCTTGCCTACATCATGTTCATTGGAGTCTTTGCCCAAATCCTTGATTTGAACCTCTTCTCAGCTTACTCAGAAGTTTCCTTGTAATCTTTTCATTATGGATCATGTTATGGTTTTATCAATTCAATCTCACAAATCATGCATTGAATCTGCCCCATGATCAAGTTGTTTTCCAAATCTCTCTAAAGGCCTAGCAATGTTGATCATTAATAGTCTCCTAGTACTAATTAATGGTACACAAGCTCACGCCATTGGATGGTCTGAAGGTTTCTTGATAGATGCGACATGCATGTGGAATTATAGAATCTCATGTTAGTTATTCTTGGTAGCTAACCTATAATTCTCTTATGCCATGTTTCTATCTAGACCCTCTCCTTGTTACTCACTTGAAGGAAACCATCTTGTGTGAGTTAAATCTCTCCTTCCCCATTTTCCTTGTATTCTTTCTATATGAATCATGATGTTTGTCAATTCAACCTATGATTGTTGTATATAGTTGGTTCATGAGACATCTAGTTGTCTATGGTTATCTTCTTCTCAAGATGCTTGCCAATCTTTGTCTCATGATTTTCCCTCCTTCTATCTAATCTCTTGTAAATCATGGGTCGGGTAATCTCCATACTAGACACACATGGAAACTGCGTGGGACTGAAGCAAAGCCTCATGTACTGCTATTTTGGCAACTAATATGTCTTCTAACTCATGTTTTCATTGCCAAATCATGCTCTTGTTGGCTATTAACCCTATAATTGATTGTAATAGCTTACCTTCCCTCTGCGAAATGTCATCCTTGCACAAATTTATCCTTGCCACGCATGATTTTCTCATTGGTTGTATGTTCATTTATGTTGTTATGATCCGTGATCGATGATACTGCGACGAAACCGAGGACATCCTATGGATCACAACCACTAGGCTGTGTTGCTGGGCACGTGCGAATATCGAGGTCTCTGGTCATGATACATTGCAGAACTACACCGATGCGTAATATCTCATATCTCCCAATCTATCCATGTTTCTTAAGATTTCTCGTTGGTCATGTTTGATAGTGGTGTTATGATTATTGATTGATGGTGCCGTGACGAAACCGAGAACCTCTTTGTGGGGACGCCCAATAAAGTAGTGCTTCTCGGCACACGTTGGTATCACGACCTCTAATCGTAATCCATTATGAAGTAATACCAATGTGTTGTCTTCCATGGATTTTCCTAAATCTATCTTTGAAGGTGTCTCTAATTCAAATTGATCTATCCCTATGTTTCTTGATCTATCTTGCAAAGTCTTTACCGACTCGATCCTTCAATGTTCTATCAGAAGGTACAGATGTTTGTCAAGTATATAGCTTCCTTCAGAAGTCACAAAGAGAATGATCTTTGAAGAGCAAGTCACTGACATCAACATTGACATACTACAAGATGTGGTAAACAAAGAATCTGACATGATCTACTAGAGCATATCAACCAGCACCTGCCATTATTGTGGGATCAAAAGAGCACACGAACTTTAAAGTTATTTGCAAGTATCAGTCAGGCAATAGTTAGCAGGATGTGATATGTTTTCTGATAGGTTATTTGCAAGTCCACTAGCTTCTATCCAAGTTCAACACCTATTTGCATGAAGATCATACAGTCAAAATAAATCTTCTCATGTGTTGCTTCATGTCTGCTGACCGTGATGGTGACCATGTGTGTGTATATTGTCTACAAAATCTTGCAACAAAATTTGAAGTTTTAGAGCCTTTTTGCTTGAAGAGACAACTAATTAGTTACTACAGTGGGAAGAATAGTTTGCATCTAAGTAATGAAGTATACTCGATTCTAGTGAGAAGAAAAAGCAAGACCATTCCATTATCACTTTTCTGCTCAATGAAATAGTTTCCTCTGCTGATGAAATGCAGGAATTTGTTCATTCGCTCTCTCATGTGAGCAATGTAGTTTCCAATTGGATCAGTCTGTTTGACATGAATAAATGGATGCATAAAATAGTTGAATAGATCTCTATCAAGAAGTGTTGTTCCATGCTAACAAGTATGTTCCGGGGGTATAAAGAAATGTTTGACCATGTTTTTGAAGACCATGTCTCATAGAACCATGCTATGCAAGAAACCCCTAAACCAAATGGTACTATTTGTGGCACTCTCACTTCCAAGGCCTTGCTATAATGAAGCCAATTCCATCTTTGTCAATCACTCAGATAGTGCAAACTATGGTTTCAGCCTAGTGAAGAACTACAAAAGACTCACCGACAGATGAAGTCAATACTATAGTACATCTTGGTGCAATCAGGTGTTCTACCCACTCAACTCATGGAAGTGTGAAGTGAAGACAAGTTGAATTTTGTCAAACAACGTATTTCAGATTTCTTTTTGGAAACCCTCTGATCTCGGATTTCTGATGCGAAATAAGAAGGTTTACACATTGTCAAAAGTAGTTCAACAAGTTGGTTTGTTAACTCACGGCTGTATCATGAAGAAAGTTGTACTCAAGTTGTTGGTAGAGGACTGCTTCTCAAAACTTTGTGAGTAAACACTCTACACAACCAACCTCATTAAACCTGCCAATCCGCTTCAATCTTGTTTATTCTCGGCTGCAAATGAGAATACATAAGTTTGGGATTGCTCATCGGTTTTCCTCGTGTACAAAAAGGTTTTTGATTCTATGCAGGAATTTGTGATCTGTCTCATCAACCTGCACAATTCATGTTTGCCTAGACTAACCATCGTGCAAATGTGTATGCCAAGTAGCATATTGCACAAACTTTTGCTACTGCATGGTGCACCCCAAACCATTGTCTCGGATCATGAACTATAGTTTTCAGCTCATTTTGGAAGCATTTACAAGAATCACCTTACTCGAGTAAATGCCTGCCAGAATCTTGTGCCTTGGAAGAGAATGGAGTGTAACCATATGCATCTATATGCCTACACTTGTCACTTGATGTCCTCTGTGCCTTTTATCATGGAGTGACAGAAAACTTTGTGTACATAATGAAACTAATCCAGAGTTCGTCCTATCTTCAGCATAGCATACCTCAGGCCAATCAGGAAGAATTGATCAAATCTTGAAATACATATTGAGAGCATATGTGTTTTATTTTCAAGGATCTTGTCAAAAATGGCTACTGCTATTATTGTTTTTCTTACAACAATAGTTATAAAGATGTCACCTCAGACTCACCCAAAATGATTGTTGCTGCTTGGACAAGGATTTCTTTATTTTAATGGTCATCAAAGCACTGAACCAACAGAATTAGCTATCACATTCGCCGTTCACTCAACAGATTCAGATAATTCTGTGTTGCCATCAGAGAAAAGAAAACTGCACACATGGAACATTATGTAGCTTTCCATCAGTCTACATTTCAGTAATTTGGCATCGACGACCGACATGAACCTTGTATGTTGATTAACAATTTCCTCTGCTCAGCAAATATCTACCTCGTCTATAATCTCATCCCATATGAAAATGGTGGTATGTGCTATATCCTCTAGGGAAACAGATGTTCTGAAACTACTCTTGGACACTCCAATTCGCACCCTCATACTAAGAGTGCTAATTGGGACATTTTGTCTTGGGTTCATCTCAAATTAGCTGTGTTATCTTGGATTCATCCCAAAGTAACAATGCTTCATAGAAGTCAATGGAGAAAATTCTTCAACCAAGAGTTAACTTCTAAGAATTCTTGAATGATTGGAAAGTTGTCCTATCCATAATGATCCCTCTTGCATTTGCATCCAAGTAAATGGGAGTACATGATATCTTGGAGTAACGACTCAACAAACCTTTATCGTCCGCACTTTATTGTGAGCCATGAGGTGATCACTCCTGCCTACTAGTGTTTTGGAATTTTTACGTAGCCTTATCCTGTACTAGCACCACCTTGAATGGGTTACATTCTTTTCTGCCCTTGAAAGCTCTTACGTTCCGAATCTCGGGACGAGATTCCTTTAAGGGGGGAAGGCTGTAACACCCCAGGTGTTAGTCACGAGCTAACCAGCGAGTGTGGACCCAATCGAGTTATTTCAATCAATGATCCTAATCACTATTTCATATTCATCTCCATCTACCTTGATCATTGGAGAAGTTGCATAAAGATTTAAATTGGATAGTCACATGAGATGACAAGCCCTCTGCTTGATTGGATTGCAGGACTACGTGAACATGAGCATGCAAACCAACCAAACCTTGCAACCTTGACCAAACAACTCTATTTGAACTCTACAACAAAAGTCATGAAGGACTCATGTTGATGAAATGCCAAGAAAATACCTTTATTGGCCTAAACATCTACTTTGAGCTCTCTAATTACATTAATTTGACCAAAGTGGAAATATTATTTTGGAGCAAGATATGAAGTTTGACCTTAAACAAAAGTTACAGATCTCTTAGAGTAGAACAAATGTTATTTTTGGACCAAGTCATGATTCAACCTCTAAGTGCCTCAAAAAGTGGAATCAAGACAGGAAGAAATCCTGATTTCAGGACTTAATTATTTTCTAAGTCTGAAATCTCTACCGATTACAATGACGTCTCAAGTTCCCAAAATTTTATTAAGCAACTTGAGTTGAACCAAAAATAGAAGTTGAAGAAGACTCTCTGAAGCACAACATATCAAAGTTTGACATCAATCCGAGACCGTTTGATAAGGTCTGCCACTCGATCCTTGATCATAATTAAGCTGTTGACAACATCAACTTGGAGCTTAATTACCTGCTGAACCAAGCTGCTAACGGCTAAGCGCCCTTAATACAAATTATAGAGCAATCAGAGGACAATAACTTCTGTATTGGCGCCAATGTCGGAATCCAAAGGGAATATGCCGAAATCAGCCGCCCAATTTGCCACACCGCTGCCTGCCACGTGTTCGTCGAAATGCTACAAAGATGGACGCGTGCTGCCCGAACTCAGAGCGCCCTGCCACCATTGTCGCCCGCTTCCACCTCCATCTCCTCGCCCTGCTTCAGTTATGGAGCGCCCGAGTTCCTCTCTGCTCCTCTCTCTCGCCTCTGGAACGTCTCCCTGCCTCCATTGCCATCCCTATCCCTCTCTGCGTCGGTCTGCAGAGCGGCACTGCCATGGCCGGCGGGTGAAGCACCGCCATGGCTGCTACTCGAGCAGCTGCTTCTCCCTCCTCCCTGCGTTTCTTGGTTCCTGTGGATCTCGTCGTCGTTTCTTCCCTGCGCAAAGCTTCAGCAAGGCTCAGCCGCTCCTCGCGCTGCTGCTGTCTTCGAAGCGCCGTCGCCGGTGCCGCAGGCTGCCGTTGCTGCGTGCCGCAAGCTGCTGCTCGCTGCTGCTGTTTGCTGCTGCTTGCTTTAGCCGGACACCGGTGCCTCTCCTCCGCCATGCCGCAGCTAGCCGCTCCCTGCCACTGCTGGCCGGAGCCGACCGGCCGAAGCCGACCACCACCCCGTCATCCACTCGCTCTGTGTTTCGTTCGAATGAGCTGAAGGAAGAAGACAGCCGCTCTCTCTATGACAGTGGGCCCCACCAGAGAGCAATGCTGGACTAATGCATCTCAGATTTTTGTGGATCTTTAAAAATGCATATCTCAAGTTTGGTAGCTCCAAAAATAGTGTGGTTTGTTTTGTTAGCTTGCTTGTGAAATGCTCTGCATGATAGATCTAGTAGATGTGCTAGGTTATTTATGTTTTTGTGCTGTAGAAATTATTTTAGAAAAGTGGTTTAAGAAATGGATTAACATGCTTTTGGCTATAGTTTGAGAAATATAAGTCCAACACTTGTGATTCCAATTTTGCTAGTCTTCTAGTAACATGCACTTGCTCATAAAAATATAAAACATATAGGTTGTTTACTGTTTTATTGGTGCTTCACATTAACATGGCTGTTTTACTTGTCATTTTTGTATCTGGAGTTGTTGTGCTCCAAATGGCATGCAAATTTAATTGTAGACTATCTGTATGATGTGTAATTCATGGTTAAAATTTCATGATTTATGGTGCAAGTATGACTGAGTTGTTGATTTATCTTGTTTTATGTCTATTAAGTAGATTTAAATGCTTTATAAATAATATATTGGTGTAAAAATGGAAAATGATGCTCCAATACCTTTGTATAAGGTTGTTCTAACCTTAGAAAACATAATATGGCCATGTTGTTGCAGAAAGTATTGAGTTTCACATTTATCTTACTCTCCAATGCTTCATTGCATTATAAACTTGTTTATTTTGTATTAATTAATGTATGATACCTGAGCATGTAAGATTTGAACCTTGGTCATGTTTTGTAATTATCTATCTCTCATAAAAATATTGGCTCCATTTGAGATGTTTATCACATGACTTAAATAATTAAATAAATGACTTTTATGTAATATTTAGAAGGAGATTGGAGGTAAATAGACACATGCATATTGTTTATGACTTCTTGCCATGTCTTAATCTGATATGAGTGTTATTTATCATGCTATGATGGTTGGAGCTATGTCCATGGCTCATAAGTATAGGTATGCTTTGATAGAAATCAAATTAATGTTGTTTTGCTTATATGCTGAAAATGGCTGCAAGAGCAGCACCTGTTGTTGTGATGATTTACCTAGGAAAATGATGTTGCATGAGAATGTGTTCTATACGAAAGTTGTAGCTAACTTTATTGTATAGCTTGTCCTAAATTTTCTTGGTCAGAGGCCTAATAGTTTAGGAGTTATGGCTTTTGGATGACTGCTGTCAGGTTTTGCCAATTTTCTGTCTAGATCTAATTGATTGCATTATTTGACTGAGTTATGCTTTGAATCACTTCTTGGTGATAATAGATCAGTTGTAGTATATTTCTATGTCTTTCCAAATTGTCTATGATCATCCCTTTTGGTGGTCCAAATCTCTAGTTATGATTGTTTGAGTTGGGAGGACAGAATCTGTCCAAGTCTGGACAGAGCTGTCTTCTTTGTGTTGTTTGACCTTTATATGAATTAAATCATCTGAAGAGGATAATACCAAAATTGTAGACTAATTTCAATAGCTTTCCATAAAATCTTAAATCACCCTGGTTGGATGTATATAGCTTCAGTTATGGTTAAATCTTGTGCTTGCTGTCCTGCTGTCCTTAAAATGCATATGTGAGATTATGATTGCTTTCATGTTGCTTTGTTTGGCGTGTTTGTTATCTCATGGTTCAGTGACTGTAGATTAACATGCCTTGTATTACTTTCTCTTATTCATACATGTGCATTTTGCATCTCATTTAGGTACGCTAGATGATGAACACGTGAACATGAGGGACATGATGATGGAACTAACCACAAGACGGTGTGGTGGACTAATCACGAAGATGGAAGGACTAATCGAGTGCTTGGATGGGAAATGCTCGTCGAACAAGTGTCATCTAACAAACACTAACTTAGTGCTGAACCCCAGGCAAGCCCCGGAGCATCCCTAAGCCTCCGCCTATCTCTTTTTATAAATGTACCAGTCTTTATTAAATCGTATGTTTGTGCATTTAAGTATAGGAGTTGGTTTGAAACCGTTGCTGCATATCTACCTTGTCTACTATATATGTGAACCTGATACTATTACTAGACAGGTGACCGATCTTATGCTTAACCCTGCTTAGACCGGTAGAAGTCGGGTGATTTCCTGTCATCCGCGAGAAAGTCGGGTGATTTCCTGTCATCCGCGAGTGTAGGTGGTGACTGACGAGATCCACATGGTTGGCTATATGTGTCACTATGCCACAATGAAATAATGAGAGAATCAAGGCTAGATAGCGGGGAGCTGCATGACATGGGTCATGTTGACTTCGGTGCTGCTTGCGGCCGACTAGGACTGAGGCCACTAGACATCAGTTGAGATTGAAAGACGTCGTCACATAGCTGGCCGGATAAGTTGTTCCGACCGCGAAGCCGAGTATTTCTTTCTGAGCCGGGAATTGGGTGTGATAAGGCAGACATATTCTGGAGGTAGGAAGGATGTGCGGAGACACCATCTTACCAAGGGCAGGTCAGGGACCTGATGCATCCTGGAAGTGGGTTTGTCTCTGAGAATATGGGCCCCTCCAAGCCCATGATACATTATGACTCAGAAAGATTTAACGGTGACCCAAGAAGCCAGTGGCTCGGCTGACAGGGTTTGTGATTGGCATATTTGCCAGCTGGTACAATCGATTCGAATCGCCATCTCTCCTGGTTAGTGAGAAATTGAACTGATCTTCTGGTGAGGTAGAGGTTAACAACTTGAACATAATGATTATTGGTGAGATGAGGAAGATATCTGTGGATATCAGAAATTGCTATGGTTTATTGATTGCTATAATATCAAGTGATTGCTTAGTATAGCTGCAAACCTTAGCTATAATAGCTGAACTGAAATCGAAGCTGAACAATATCTAAAATTGATAAGCTGAGGAATTATTGTAGTAATGCTTTTTATGCAAAATGTTGCTATCCTCTGAGCTACACCAAATAAGCTTGCATATCCTTGAGAGTCTTTTTATTTACTTCCTGTCGGGTAAGTCTAGCTGAGTACAATTGAGTACTCAGGGTTTTATTCCCAATGTTGCAGGAGCAATGGTTGGTTGACTAAAAAGTTACTTCTATCCTTCGGGAGAGGAAGACTAGACCTTGGGCAAGGTCATGTTATTTGTCTCATCTATGTTGCTGTGACTGGTCGGTACTTGGCACTGTATTATGAAATTAAGCTTATGTAAAACGATTTCGTTTCCGCTATTGAACTTTTATGTAAAAGTTTATCTTGTACTCTGATGTATTTGAAATATGTGCGAATCTATGTATCATGCGTATGTGTACTGCTGAGTTTCTGCGATCCATGGGGTATGTACTATGTAAAAGTTTGAAATCCTTCGAGATTTCACGGACTACCAGGTTTATATTGGCTCAAGTGTGGCTTGATAGCTGGGAAAACAGCTGTCGCTGTACTTGTGCTCATATAAATTGGTCGGTTCTGTTACAGTCCCAACAATTGTCACCAACGGAAACGGGATTAGAAAACCGAAGGGACAGGGGTATTTGTGTTAGAGTCCCAATGCACTGCCGCCGTCGGAAAAAGGTTTAGGGACTGTTCGTTGTAGGCCTGCTCGATCGAGACTTTGCAACTAGCCACATACTACGGAAAGCCTCTGACTCCGGTGGCTCTACTGCTGGAACTGACAACCAGGCACTGGGAGTGGAGAGATGGCGAGAGTAGCGTGTACCCTCGTGTCCGTCGTGCCTGGAGACGAGAGGAGTACTGTGCTCTCGGGTGGCGCAGGACCGGTTCTGGGGTATGAAAAGCCGTGGTAGGCGGGGTTGGCGTATGCAAGGTTAAGTGCTACATACGCAGCGTGGATAGGGATCCCCAGCTGGGTATTAATCGATTCGAATCGTCGTTGCTCCTCGGATATGGAGACTTGATCCTTCGACCATTCAGCGAATAGTGGTTCGGAACTAGGATTGTTTTTGAATGGATAAAGCAAATGAAAGAATGATGATATATGAGAAACAAATTGGAGATATGGTTAATGATGAATTGCATTATTGAAATAAAATATTGAGATAGGACTAGTAATGCTTTTCCGCAAAACTCTTGAGCTCTTGCTAAAGCCTTACCTTGACTTCCCTCAGCCTGCATTCCTGAGTCTAATTTTACACTTTTAGTCGGGTAAGTCTTGCGGAGTACCCCATGTACTCAGAGTTTGTTAACCCCGTTGCAGGAGGGCAGCAGGAGACCGAAGTTTGTCTCGTTCCGTGCTGCGTCACCATCGTCCAGGAGAGTGAAGAAGATTAAGGTTAAACCCTTGGGCAGGGTTCGTGTAATATTAATCTATCTGTCGTACTGTTGATCCAACCGCTACTGCTACCCTTTTAAATTTATGGTCTGTAATAACTGCACCTAATTCTATTCGAACACTGGTCTGTAATATTAAGTACTATTTACTCTTCCGCAAATTTTACTCTGATGTATTTTGTTATAAAATGCTGTAACCCTGTAATGGCTTCGCAATGGGATCCTGTCGGAGAGAACGGGTGCTTATGTAGCCCGGCAGAGCTAGCCTAGGTCATCTGGAACACGGGCCAAGCTGTCAGATGTCATTAGTGACTATGACAGGTGCCCGTGGGCCACGTGATTTAGGCGGTTCTATTACAGCTGGTATCAGAGCGTTCCATTGCTAAATCATTGCAGGTTACCTTTCGAAAACTTCAAAATGTCTTGGATCATAAAAACTTAAACTGTTATTTTGAGTCCAAACTGCTTACAATCTTACCTTACTCAGTAGTTCTTATCTTGTTCTATAATTTATCTTATTATGGTTATGGTAGCAGGTGGAACAACATTATTAACACTAGCCCTATGTTCAAACTAATTATGCTTTGATTTGTATTGCATGATTTAAAATTCGTAAGTACGTGCATGCATCATGATAATCACCCTTGTTAATAACTTCCTCCTTAAAAGTGGGTATATGGGTTAGGAATTATCACACCTATTCTTGCTAGCCTATTATATCCTTACTAATTCAAACTTACCTTTCCAGCTGGCACGATCTAAGTTGACGGCGCGCAAGATGACTGGCCCTCGTGGAGTCCCGCGCCACCAGTTGGCACCCCGCGGCAGTGAGGAGGCGTCCGGCAGCCGTCCACCCCACCGCAGCCGCAAGGAATTGAAGAAAGAAATCATGGAACTGCACCGAGAGATGAGCCTTATGAGGGAGGACTTCCAAGTGGCCCGGGCTGATCATTATCGGGATGTGAGGACCAACAGAGACCTACGGCGGGAGATCGACCGCCTAACTCAAGAGAGGGATCAGGCTTTGGAGCAAGAGGGCGTGGCACGTGATCGGGTTGAGGAGCTGGAGGGGTACGTTGAGAACCTTGAGTGGAACAACGGCATGCTGCACGAGGAGGTGCATAGGCTGAACGATCAGCTTAATCCGATTCTGATTCCACGAGAGGAGGAGCCTGAGGAGGGTGTGGTCATAGGACCCGATGAGGAGTATTATGACAGTGAAGCTATAGAGGACGGCTACCTCGAGGCAGTCGACCCAATGGAGGATGTAGTCGTCGAGGAGGACGAGGAGGAGGAGGTTGTCGTTATCGACTAAGCTAGTCTTAGGACTAGTGATGTTTAGTCTTCTGTTATCCGAATGTCGTAATCGTAGTGCCATGAACCATAGTCTGGGTGGAAATTGTTGTGATTTGTGTGTGTTGAACCTTGTTATATTTGGTGTTTTAAGTTGTAATGCTATTATATTTTTAATTATGCAATGTGAGTCCTTAGTGATTGTCTTAAAAACAGATGGTCAACACTCGCTCGACTGGTGCTGGTACTTCTGACGAAGGAGCTGCTCCCTATCCACCACCCATTCCACCAACCTTAGCAGATACCATCGCGGCCCTGGCTAATGCAGCCAACGCTATGGCCCAAAACCGAGAAAATCGTGGCGGGCATCGAGGCCGCCGCGAAGATGAGGAAACCACCTATGTGGACTTCACTGAAACCCGTCCACCAATATTCACAAAAGCCGAAGAACCCTTGGAGGCCAATGACTGGCTCCGTACTATGGAGCAGAAATTCAGCTTGATCCGCTGCACGGAAATCCAAAAGCCACTATTCGTGGCTCAGCAGCTGCGTCGTCCGGCCAGTGCCTGGTACGCCAACCTGTTGTCTGCACAGCCCGAGGGGCATCAGCTTACTTTGGCAGAGTTCCGTGAAGCCTTCCGAGCACATTACATCCCTGTAGGTGTAATGAAAATGAAACTGGATCAGTTCTTAGCTCTGCAGCAGAAGGATTCTTCTGTGATGCAATATGTGAACCAATTCAACCATCTTGCCCAGTATGCTCCCGAACACACCAATACTGACCAAAAGAAGAAAGATTGCTTTGTCAGGGGCCTAAACTTCAAGATCCAGCGTAGCTTATCTAACAACCTCAACTGCTCTTACCACGAAGCTGTAAACAGCGCCATTGCTTACGAAGAAAGTGATCGTAAGCATCAGGATGAGAAGAAGAAAAAGAAATCAGGATTTTCTGGCGGTCAAAAACGTCAGAGGATCATCTATCATCCTACGCACCACAACCGCCCAGCTTACCCCCAGCAGCAAGTCATGGTACACACCGCGGCTACCTCTCATACCTCAAACCAACAGAACACCACTCAGCCGAATGCCCCAGGCGTTCGTATCAATACACCTCAGACCATCTATAATCACCCTTGCTAAAACTGTGGCAAAATGGGACATTGGGCTCATGACTGTCTATATCCCAAGAAGTACAATCAAAATGCCCAGAAAGGCCCAGGACAGCAGCAGCAGCAGCATCAGAATCAGCACCGTGGCCAGCAGCACCAGGCTCAAAAGGTCAAACTTGTCAAGAAGGCAGGACATGTCTATTATACTCATGTGGATGACATCCCTGCAGGAGAACCCGTCATGATGGGTAGGTTTCCTGTCGCCAGTCACCCTGCTATTACACTTTTTGATTCTGGTGCATCACATTCATTCATCAATCGTACATTTGTGGTAAAGCATGAGATTCCAATTGGAGAAATAAAGGAAAACTTCCTTATACATTCGCCCGGGGGGCGTATAAATACTAAGGAGGTAGTACAGCGAGTACCTATTGAGTTGGGCGGGCATATATTCCCAACCACCATGATAGTACTCAAGGATCAGGACATAGATGTCATATTAGGTATGAATTGGATGTATCAGCACAAGGCACTGATAGATGTGCTGAATAGGACCATAAAGGTCAACATACCTGATAGTCAATCTCAACTTCTTATCCAATTACCACTACCAGTGAGAATGATTGAGAAGACAGTGCAGAGATTGTGTGCCACCTCAGTCCAAGAAATCCAAAATATTCCGGTAGTCTGTGAATTTCCGGATATATTTCCTGATGATCTACCCGGTCTGCCACCTGACCGTGACGTAGAGTTCGCTATTGAGTTGAAGCCAGGAACTGCACCTATATCCCGTAGAGCCTATAGGATGCCTCCCAAGGAATTGGCTGAGCTTAAAATTCAACTACAAGATCTGCTTGATAAGGGTTTCATCAGACTGAGTTCATCTCCTTGGGATTGTCCTGCTATATTCGTGAAAAAGAAGGACAAGTCACTCAGACTCTGTGTCGATTATCGCCCACTCAACGAGGTCACCATTAAAAATAAATATCCTTTACCTCATATTGACCTACTCTTTGACCAGTTAGCTGGAGCCAAGGTCTTTTCTAAAATTGACCTTAGGTCTGGTTACCACCAAATAAAGATCCGTCCCGAGGATATTCCTAAAACAGCTTTCACCACCAGATACGGCCTTTATGAGTATCTGGTCATGTCTTTTGGCCTAACCAACGCACCTGCCTACTTCATGATCTCATGAACTCTGTTTTCATGCCCGAGCTTGACAAGTTTGTAGTCGTGTTCATCGATGACATCCTTGTTTATTCCAAAACCCCTGATGAACATGCCAACCACCTTCGTATTGTCCTGACCCGTTTGAGAGAACACCAACTATACGCCAAGTTTAGCAAATGTGAGTTTTGGCTTGATCAAGTTCCTTTCCTCGGTCATATTTTATCAGCGGAAGGTGTATCCGTGGATCCGAGCAAGGTGGAAGAAATCTTGAATTGGAAGCCACCAACCACAGTTCATCAAGTCCATAGTTTTATGGGAATGGCGGGGTATTACCGTCGGTTTATTCCAGACTTCTCAAGAATAGCCAAGCCCATTACCAACCTGTTGAAGAATCAAGTCAAATTCGTCTGGTCGCCCGAATGGGAGAAGGCATTTCAAACCTTGAAAAGGTTGTTGACCACTGCACCAGTACTAGCTCAACCAGACATTGAAAAGCCCTTTGATGTGTACTGTGATGCTTTTGGTACCGGACTTGGTTGTGTCTTGATGCAAGAAGGAAGATCATTGCTTATGCCTCACGGCAACTCAAGTGTCATGAGGAGAACTATCCCACTCATGATTTGGAGTTAGCAGCTGTGGTACATGCCTTGAAGATATGGCGTCACTATTTGCTGGGCAGTACCTGCAATGTATATACAGATCATAAGAGTCTGAAATATATTTTCACTCAAGAAGAGTTGAACATGAGATAGCGAAGATGGCTCGAGCTAATCAAGGATTATGATATTGAAGTGCATTATCACCCTGGCAAGGCGAATGTGGTCACCGACGCACTCAGTCGGAAGGTGCACTACAATTGTTTGACAGTCAAGCCGTATGATCTATCCTTGTGCTATGAGTTGGAAAAATTAGGGATAGAAATAATTCCACAAGGCAGTCTGACCAATATTAGTATTGAAACACCCATCCGAGATGAGGTTATTGCCGCTCAGTGGGAAAGTAATGGAATCAAGCACATCAAGGAAAAGGTTCAAGCTAGCAAGGCAGATTGCTTCCAGATTGATGATGATGGTGTCTTGTGGTTCAAGGATCGTCTAGTAGTTCCAAAGGTGCCGGAGTTGCGACAAAAGATCCTTGACGAAGCACATTTGACAAGGTTTCCCATCCATCCTGGCAGCAACAAGATGTATCAGGATTTGAGGCAAAAGTTCTGGTGGATAAAGATGAAGATAGAGATTGCTCGGTATGTCGCGAGATGTGACACGTGTCAGAAAGTGAAGGCTGTTCACATGAGGCTTGGAGGAGAGCTGCAGCCATTACCTATTCCTGCTTGGAAGTGGGAAGAAATTAGTATGGACTTCATCACCGGTCTACCTAAGACCACAAAAGGTTTTGACTCCGTCTAGGTTATTGTGGATCGTCTCACCAAATAGGCTCATTTTATTCCAGTCAAGACTCTTTATTCTGCCTCTACCTATACTGACCTATACATCAAAAATGTTATGAAGCTTCATGGGGTACCCAAGACTATCGTTTCCGATAGGGGTACACAGTTTATCTCAAACTTTTGGAAGTCTTTTCACAAGTCGTTGGGAACGAAAGTTATGCATAGTACTGCATATCACCCACAGACTGACGGACAGACGGAAAGAGTCAATCAAGTGCTGGAAGATATGTTGAGGGCTTGTGCACTTAATTACCCTGACAAGTGGGACGAGTGTTTAGCATTGGCAGAATTTTCATACAACAACAGTTATCAAGAAAGTATCAAGATGGCACCATTTGAAGCAGTTTATGGTCGTAGGTGCCGAACATCATTGAATTGGTCTAAACCTGGAGAACGGTGGTTTTATGGTGTGGACTTGGTCAATGAAACCGAGGAAAAGGTCAGGCAGATCCAAGAGAATTTAAAGGTAGCACAGTCTCGACAGAAAAGTTATGCCGATAAAAGCTTTGGCATTCAAGGTGGGAGATTATGTTTACCTAAAGGTATCACCAGTGAAAGGTGTCAGTCGTTTTGGGGTCAAAGGAAAATTAGCCCCTCGTTACATCGGACCATTCCAAATTTTGGGACGTTATGGAAAGGTGGCTTACAAGCTGCAATTGCCCGATCATCTCTCAGTCGTACACAATGTATTCCATGTGTCGCAACTCAAGAAATGCCTGCGAGTTCCTGACCAAGTTGTCGATGTTGAAGGGGTAGAGCTAGAGCCTGATTTGACCTATGTTGAATATCCGGTTCGGGTTTTGGATATAAAGGATCGGGTCACGCGAAGGACGACAACCAGGTGGTACAAGATTCAATGGAGTGCACATTCCGAGGAAGAAGCCACTTGGGAATCGGAAAACTACCTCGCAGAAAATTTTCCCGAGTTCTTCGCTACCTTGTAGAATGTAAACTTCCTAGTCTGGACATATGTAAACGTTCCTCTGTTTTTAGCAGATAGTTTAGAACTAGTTAGTTGAGACATGTTCTTTTCCATTACTTTGTTTCGGTTAATATTTCTATTAAATCTCGGGACGAGATTTCTTTTAGGGGGAAAGGCTGTAATACCCGGGGTATTACAATTTAATTAATCTGCCATGTCATCATATTTAAACTTGAGCATTTGCATATGATTGTGCTTAGGGCCTAGAGTGATTTGTTTTCAGCTAGTGATTGAGTGTGTAATTAAGTCCTTAATCAAATTCAAAATAAAAATTAAATAGAAATCAAATTAAGCCCTAGAGCTGGCCTAAAACCCTAATTCAAAATCTATAATGCATCTGAGGAAAGTGTCTTAAGGAAAGTTGTAGAGCTTTTAAAATGGGACAACTTTTATTTTTGGATATTTTGAAGTTATATTATAAAAATTCAAATTAAACTCAAATTACTATATTGAAATTTACATTTGAAACTTCAATTTCAAAAATATTAAGAATCTTCAAAAACTTCCTTAATAGAAGTTGTCAAGCTCACTGAGTAGAACAACTTTCATGTTTACCAATTTTCAAATTGTTGAGAAGAATCAAAAGTAATTTTAAAATTTCAGTTTGAAATTCAAAACCTAATTCTACCCCCTTTTGTATAAATTCAAATTGGTGCAGAATTTGAACATGGTGTAAAAAGCAAAGATGTTCTAAATAAAATTTGGCACAACTTTTATTTTTGGAGCACCTACTGTAGCTACACGTTTTGGGAGGAATTCAAAATTTTTAACTGTTGACCCTATCTGAGCTACAGTACCGGGGCCCCCCTCCCTGTTCCGGCCGCGTGGCCGCGGGTACGCGCGCGTGCCGCGCCGCACGCCAGCGATGTCCGGCCGGGGCATGGCCCCGTCGCCATCGAGCCACGACCGCCTGAGGGCCCCGGTCCTATCCCGGCCTTATCCCCTAGCTCCGGCTGTTTAAAGGCGACGGTCGCGTCCGTTTTTTCCCTCCCACCCCCGTTCGGTCGCCGGCCAATTTGTCACCTCTCCGACCATCTCCACCTTTTCCCTCGTGCAGTAGTCCGATTAGGTTCATTGCGCATCTCCTGAGCCGTTTGTGTTGGTGGGTTGTAGTCGGAGTCCGCCGCGCGTTTTGGTTTCTTCCTCTGCTCCGGCCGAGCACCGCCGTGGGCGATATCGACGCGGCTAACCCATCTCGGTGAGTCCCTCTCCGTTTTGGCTTGTGTTTTGTGCTCCATTCGGTGCCGTGATACTCA
Source organism: Eremochloa ophiuroides (assembly GCA_038502445.1). Taxonomy (NCBI): domain Eukaryota; kingdom Viridiplantae; phylum Streptophyta; class Magnoliopsida; order Poales; family Poaceae; genus Eremochloa; species Eremochloa ophiuroides. The sequence continues at coordinate 53,638,672 of JAHLJS010000001.1, forward strand.
TGTCACCGCGGGTTCCGTGTTTGGGGCCTTAGGTACCTCGGAACAGGACCTCGCCGTGGAGTTCGCGCCGCCCCGTCAGCCTTCATCGCCGTTCTCGCCTCCCCATACCGTCGCAGGTCGAACCTCCTAGCTAGACCAAACCGCGGTGAGCCCCTGAAGCCTTAACACGATTAATCTTGATCGCTTCTAGCTTGAGCTCGCCGGCGTGTGGCTTGCCGCCGCTGCCGGGCCGCCATTGTCCCCGACGAGCTCGTCGCCGGGCGGAGTTAGTCTTCTGCGAGTCTTTGAGTAGTGTCGTAGGGTCGTTCGCGTCATTCGGTGGTGTTTCCCTCGCCGGAGGGGCCGCCGGCGGCGAGCCGCCGTGCTCGCACGCGCGCGGGCGCCGGGAGGAAGAAGGGGGCGGGAGGGTGAGGGACTGACGGGTGGGGTCCCCTCGTCAGCGGCTCGGGAAGGCGCGGGCACGCGGGCACGCGCGCGTGGCCGCGGCTGGGCCATGCTGGGCCTGCTCGTTTGATTGGGCTGAATGGCCGTTTTCTTTTTCCCGGCCGATTTATTAGAGCTTTTTCCTTTTTAATTAAAATGAATAGTGTTAGCTTTTAATCTTTTTGTGTGGATTAATCTACTACACCAAAAATTATGAAAATATTTATGGATACTCTCTATGATGTGTAGAATTTAATAAAAATATTGAAGTTGGGGTTTGAGTGCTTTCTGTATTAATTAAAAACTAGCACATTAAATGATAAATGAAACTTTGGTGATTTTTAATAATTTCTGTGTTGTTCCAAAAATCATGAAATTTATTGTGCCACTGTTTGGTACTGAAATCTATCTGTTGGTGAAATTTAGCATCAAATGGAAATAGTTCAATATTTATTAAATTATATGTTGGTTTAAATGATTAATAATAGGAATAGGAAATGGAATAATTATTGAATGGTGTGATTTTTGGATTGATTGAGATTCTAGGTCAATCACCTTTATGACCTAGGGCATTGTGAATTAGAGTAATCATGGCTAACCTATGGTAGGGTCTTGATCACGTGTGTGCATTATTTATTATTTAATTTTTATCTGTCATTTCATGTGCATTGCATTCATACATTTATCATTGCAAACGTATAGTGACCGAGAATCCGGAGGTAAAGTCTGAGGGTCCATCAGAGGAGACTGCTCAGGAAATTGTGCAGGGATTTGATATTTGTGGTACCGACCCGGATCCGACACTCTACGCAATCCAAGGCAAGCCCCGGTGCATTTGCCCCTCTCCTTGTTGTTTTAAAAATATTTACCACTTGAGTTAATTAATTGCATTAGGTTAACAGGAGTTGGGTGACAATCAATTGATGCATTACCATCCTTGAATACCTGATAATACTTGAGAACCTGATTTATTAAAAAGTATTGCAAAATGCTTAGTCATGCCTAATGTTAGTTTTGCAAAAATGCTATTTCAACTGTGATGATCTAAAAGCACAAGAATCACTTTATGGGACTGGTTATGTCCTTGTTGGTTGGCAGTGTTCCTAGCTAGTTCACTGTCATCAACGAGGAAGGGTATTTCCTGCTCGGTGATAGTGGCATTGGGTTAGAGTCCCAACAATTGTCACCGACAGAAACGGGATTAGAAAACCGAAGGGACAGGGGTATTTGGGTTAGAGTCCCAATGCACTGCCGCCGTCGGAAAAAGGTTTAGGGGCCGTTCGTTGTAGGCCTGCTGGATCGAGACTTTGCAACTAGCCACATACTACGAAAAGCCTCTGACTCCGGTGGCTCTACTGCTGGAACCGACAACCACGCACTGGGAGTGGAGAGATAGCAAGAGTAGCGTGTACCCTCGTGGCCATCGTGCCTGGAGACGAGAGGAGTACTGTGCTCTCGGGTGGCGCAGGACCGGTTCCGGGGTATGAAAAGTCGTGGTAGGCGGGGTTGGCGTATGCAAGCTTAAGTGCTACATACGCAGTGTGGATAGGGATCCCCAGCTGGGTATTAATCGATTCGAATCGTCGTTGCTCCTCGGATATGGAGACTTGATCCTTCGACCATTCAGCGAATAGTGGTTCGGAACTAGGATTGTTTTTGAATGGATAAAGCAAATGAAAGAATGATGATATATGAGAAAGAACTTGGAGATATCATTAATGATGAATTGCATTATTGAAATAAAATATTGAGATAGGACTAGTAATGCTTTTCTGCAAAACTCTTGAGCTCTTGCTAAAGCCTTACCTTGACTTCCCTCAGCCTGCATTCCTGAGTCTAATTTTACACATTTAGTCGGGTAAGTCTTGCGGAGTACCCCATGTACTCAGGGTTTGTTAACCCCGTTGCAGGAGGGCAGCAGGAGACCGAAGTTTGTCTCGCTCCGTGCTGCGTCACCATCGTCCAGGAGAGTGAAGAAGATTAAGGTTAAACCCTTGGGCAGGGTTCATGTAATATTAATCTATCTATCGTACTGTTGATCCAACCACTACTGCTACCCTTTTAAATTTATGGTCTGTAATAACTGCACCTAATTCTATTCGAACCTGGTCTATAATATTAAGTACTATTTACTCTTCCGCAAATTTGTATTTTGTTATAAAATGTTGTAACCCTGTAATGGCTTCGCAATGGGATCCTGTCGGAGAGAACGGCTGCTTATGTAGCCCGACAGAGCCAGCCTAGGTCATCTGGAACACGGGCCAAGATGTCAGATGTCATTAGTGACGATGACAGGTGCCCGTGGGCCACGTGATTTAGGCGGTTCTGTTACAATGCATAGGTAGACATAGCATAGGCAGGGGTAAATCATAGTTCAAAGATAGCGGACACACATCTGAGCCGACCTCAAGGATAAAAGCGAAATAAAGAATGAAAGAATATATCTAATTGATGAGGCATTGGTCATATATAACTATGCAAAGAACTGTTAGTAAACATCTAACTAGCATGTCTAGTATCAGGACTAGGTCTGGGATGACAGGGAGATCCCCGCAGCTGGTCTGCCAACCGATAGAGACTTTACAAACTCCTACCCAATATTTGAACGTGGGGGAGTGCTAGGGAAGGACAGAGCTGTCACCACCTGCCCACCTACCCCTCTGCCCGTGGGATACCGACATATTCGCCGATCTCCGCATACCTGAGCACCATGCTCGCGTACTTGGAAACAACTACTAACCCCCTAGGACCCCACCCCTTCAGAGTGACAGGCTAGGCTAAGAGCAATCGAGAAGGCACGACGAACCGTCACCTCATCCCTAGTTCTTCCTCTATTCATACTAAGTCGATGAACGATGAAGAACAACGATGAACATATCAAGAACATAACACATAAACTATATGCTAGTTCATATATCATCATCATAACATGACCAAGACTATACTCTAGTTCATATGCATTGCTATATAAATAAGATAAGAACTTGAACTTGGAAGAGAACTCATTGTATTCATACCGAGGTGTTCCTTCTTCTCCCAAGGACACAAACTCTCCTTGCTAGCTCTTGCCTTGCTCTAATACTAAAACTAATCTAAAGAATACAACTGAGAGGTGAGGTAAATGGCTCCAAATGATGGTGTCTGTTGGAGGGGAGCTCTTCCTCTCTTTTATAGTCTAACAAGTATGGTTCGGGCGCCAACAAATATGGAAGCAGGTGGAACCGCCGTGAGGGAACCGTCCTACGCACCGCCTGAGAAGACTGGGCCCGAGAGACCCCACTAGGGGACCAGCCGCCCCCTATGGTGGGTCCGTTTGGCCACTGCCTTTGCGTAGTCGGTTTGTCTCTGGGCCTGGACTTCTCCTGTAGTTACGAATGGGCCCAGAATGCTAATGAAGTGGGCTTCTCTTCTTCTTTGCGCCTCTTCTGAATACGAATTCTGGAATGCACTTTCTTTTATGGTTTTTGTGCATTTCCACATGTCACACCTGCAAGTCAAGTACACACCAAAACTTGTGGAAATGTTAGTTTAAAGCCCTACCTACTATTTATTTTAGTAACATATTGGCGGTAAGAAATAGGCTCTAAGGACCGCCAACAACTCCCCCACACTTAGTCCTTTGCTCGTCCTCGAGTAAAGGTTTGAAGGACTAAGCGGGTTTATCTCCTTGATTTGAAATCTGCGTACAAGTTATTCCAAGCTTCACCTAAACCTGTGAACTTCCAAGTGTCTACCAAGTCATCTTGGGTAATTAAAAAATGGAATAGCCTGGATTCAAATCTTCTTACTCGTATCCCCGCTCAGAAACTTGGGTTTTTGTGAAGTTTTGAAAACAAAATGTAACAACCCTAAAAATCCACACAATCTAAAAATCCCAGCCAATTAAAATTTTTCATTTATTTATTATGAAAACCCATTTTTCTTGTGCAAGCATATAGGTTTCATTATGAATTTGGTAAATAAAGGAGTATAGCTTGCATTTTAATTCCATTCACATAGAATAATAACTTACGCATCAAATTTGGGATTTATTGCAATTTATGTTTGTAATTACTCAATATTTAAAATGGGTAATATATGTATTTATACACTTAAGAGAAAATAGAAAAAGAAGAGAGGAAGAAGGAAGCCAGCCTGTCGGCCCACGTTGCGGCCCGGCAACGCGCGCGCGACCGGCACACACGCGCTCGCGCTCGCGCTCGCTGCCAACCTGGCCCCGCCTGTCAGCCGCTCTCGCCCCCCCTCCCCCACTGTTCTTCTTCCTCGCAGAGGCGACGGGGACGAGTGCACGCAATTCACGTGACCCCGGTCCCACAGCCGACAGCGTCACGCCCCGCAGAGCTGTCCCCCTCCTGTCCCCTCCTTTCTTGGCCGCCAAGCGAACCCGCGCCCATCCGGAGCCCTAGATCCACTCGAGCCACAGCCCTTCGATCGGTCGAGCGCGATCAGGACCGTTCGCCATTGGAGCTGGCCAAGCTCGCCTATAAAAAGGAGCTCACCCCGAAGCCCTACCCTCATTTCCCCTCGCCAGCCACCGCGGCACAGACCGGCACACTGCACCAAACCGAGAGAGAGAGAGCGTAGGAGAAGGGCGGAGCAGAGGAGGAGAAGCTGCCGGAGCGCCGCCGCCGCGGAGCACGCCGGAGCCGGACACGGAGGAGAAGCCCGAGCTGCGGACGAGGAGCGGCACGGCACTGCGATCGCTCTGCACGGCTCTGACTCGCCACTGCATCGCCATCCTAGCTTCACCGACACCACGGTGAGCCACCGCACGCTATGTCCGAACCTCGCCCTGCTTTTGCCATGGTGTTCCGCCCACGGGACGCGCAGGCACGAGCCTTTACCGGCTTAGGAAGATCACCTGCACCATGCACTCATGCGACCGGCCGAAACCCCCGGACTACAAGCTTGCTAGACCGAGAACGCAGCACGACGCGTTCTCGGCGGAGCGCGCTCACCACCGACGCGTTCCGACGCCGAATCACCCGTTCCGAGCAATCCGACTAGCACTCGTATAGGTTAGAGCGTCATGGAGCACCGCCACGACCCCTTGAGCTAGCTACGCGGATCTAAGAGCTAGAGGAAGCCTCGTCCGCAGAGCGCCGCGACCTCGCCAGAGCGCCGCCGCGGACCGGAGCCAAAAGGAGGCCCTGCCCTGTCACTAGTTCACCACTAAGCGGACGTATGCCCGTTTAGTCACGCCAATTTGACTGAACCACGTCCGGTTATGCCAAAATGAGACCGTAATCACCTTGCCATCGTCAGCCGCCGCCGGCGACACGCCGCCGCCACAACCGAGCACCTTGGGAATCTCGGTAGCCAAAATTGGTAGTTGGTATACCATCGCCATAGACCCTGGAGGCGTATACATCTCCTAGAAGACCTCCTTAGCCCCGCCGGAACCTCCCAGTCGCGGCGACATCGCCGCCGATGACTGGAGCATCTCAATACCGCGACCAGGAACAAAAACCGACCACCTCGGACAAGCTTAGTTGCGGAAGATCGAACCTCCATAGCCCGGAACACCGTGAGGTGCGTTCTCGGGGAAACGTGATCACCGCCGACACGATCCGCCTCGCCTAAATCCGTTTCAAGTACCCCCGATCGCCTCGCGCTGCGGAGAGAGGCCGACGGTTCGCCATAGCCGAGCCCCGAATCATGTCTGTCGCCTTGGCTATGTGCGCCTCCACCTCGTCAGAGAACCGCCGTATGCCGAGGGAGAGAAGGAGGCCATACCACGACTCTAACCCGCCACCATCTGGTCGGACGACTGCCTGAGCACGCCAATTGGGGAAAGCCGAGCCCTGTCTTGCCGAAATATGGTCATCGCCGCCCTGTCATCGTCCGCCGCACCGGAGAGACACCGCCGCCTTGAACAGACGCCCTGGAACCCTGCTAGCACCAAATCTCCGATTCGCCCGAACCTCCCCGGGAGAGCTCGGGAGAGCGGCACCCTCGGCGCACCAAATCTCCGATTCGCCCGAGCCTCCCCGGGAGAGCTCGGGAGAGCGGCACCCTCGGCGCACCAAATCTCCGATTCGCCCGAGCCTCCCCGGGAGAGCTCGGGAGAGCGGCACCCTCGGCGCCCGAATGTCCGATTCGCCCGAGCTACGCCGAAATACGCCGAGGTACGCCGAGCCCCGCCAAGCCCCGCCGAGCTACGCCGAGCTCCGCCGAGCTACGCCGAGCTATGCCGAGCTACGCCGAGCTCCGCCGAGCTACCCCCAACCACCGCCGAACTACGCCGAGCTCCGCCGAGCTACCCCCGACCACCGCCGAGCTCCGCAGAGCTACGCCGAGCTACGCCGACGCCAGCGACTCTCTGGGAACCAGCATCGAACACCTGGTGGGCGACCATCGGGTCTGTTTTCTGACGAGGCGCCACATGCCGCACTACTGGACCCGCGCGCCATGTGGACCAATCCCGAGCTACCCCTGATTAACCGACCAATTTTCCCATTTTCAGAAAATAGGATAATCTTCGGAAATTCATAACTTATTCATACGATGTCCAAAAATTGTGCACCATATATCAAAATTCTTAGAAAAATGAGATCTACAATCTAAGACTATGTTTGTGTGCATTTGGCTCTTTATTTTATTGGATTTTTCTGAAATACTCTATAGGAGTCGCTGACGCGACTATTTCGTGTTCGATTTCAGAGCCGGAGGAGGATCTGACTAAGGAAGACGACCACGAGTACTTTCAGGAGCTAGGAGACGACTACGAAGGTGCCACGTCCCACCAAATCCTTAGATCCTATTTACGCATTGCAAATGACATTGTTGCTATTGCTTTGTGATTATGTATGGATTGGTTGCATGGTAGTATATTTGAATTCCCTGCCTTGATAAGACTTTACCCTGCTATCCGCTGCTAGGTTAGCTGCTGCATAATTTACTGTTACTCTTCCACTACTTACTACATGCTATATGCTATGTGGTGGAATTGGGACGGTGCATAACTGTTTATAACCACTGGAAGAGAGTGCTGCGTGCGTCTTGGGTGCGTGGTAAGGGTTGATGTCGACCAAGTGGGATGTGAGACAAGCCCGTGGGGCAAGTCGTGCCGGGGGTGCAACCTGGGCATCCCCACGAGAGATGCCTGTGGCGGGTAATGACTTATGAGGTGGTTCCGGGATGTGCATTGAAGTCCCGTGAGCGGAGGTGCCGTGATGGCACGGGGAGAGTATCCCCTAAGTGGAGATGCCTGCTTGGTCACAACCTAGGATCTGACTAGTGACCGGAAACATCTGGATTCCCTTGCTACTCACTCGCTTCTGATGGGCGGGAGACGGCTGGACTACTTGGTAGGGCGGTGCCACTACTGCTAGGTTGAGAGGTGATAAGGGTGGACGGTGACGGATGGCAGATTCCCGTACCGTTCTAGATGCGCAGTACCACTGATGAGGCCCGGTACTGCGTCTCCCAGTCTCAGTGTGATGGTGTTGGATCCGGAATGTCCCAGGGCTGAGTGGCAGGGTGGCATCGACCTAGGCAAGCAAGCACCCGGAATTCTGCCTAGATGATTGTACAGCATCGATGATGGCTAATCTTGTGAGTAGTAAAACCTCTGCAGAGTGTATGGTTGATCGATCGATACATAAGCCAACTCGTTGGCTATGGACCTTTCCTAATGTTTCTGCAACCACTATTAGATGAGAGCATATTCTCTTCTCCCCCTGGATAATATTTTTCCGGCAGTGTACCCGTTGTGGTAGTGTGCCGCTGAGATAGGCCCGAGAGGGAGTTGGGCCTGTCGAATGAGAGTGAGGTGTGGGTATGTGAGGTGTGGTGATGGGAAAAGGGATGATGGTGTTAACTGGTGATAAAACTTGACTAATTAAACATTGATTACAGCTGCATGGGAAAACCTCAGCCTATAGGTCTGCTTGTATAGCCTTGCATCCACTTTCCACAAAGCAAATGCTGCATAGGTGGGCTCCGTGGCCAGTACAAATCGTACTGATAAATTTGCTGTCAGGTGACGAGAATGACTTCGAGGGAGATGATGACGAGGAATAGGGTCACGTGCTACACTCAAGTTGGCTGTGAAGGATGAATCGCTTCCGCATCTTCTAAAGCTTCTCTGAATGTTGATTCCGCCAGTGTGGCGATGTAATAAGTATTTATGTAAGACTTAATTACCGTTGTATGGATCCTGGTGACAACTGAGATATGGGTAATTTCATGGATTGTCCCAAGCAATCTGTTGAATTACAATACGAGCCTGTGGATTTCCCTTCGCGGAAATCGAGGTCGTTTCAATTGGTATCAGAGCCATACTTGACTGTAGGACGAGACCCATAGAGAATGGATGTTAGAATAGGAAGCCAGACTCTCTTTTGGTTATATTACCGACCTTGCATTCACTTTTTATGCAATGGCTCATCTAATACAAGGACCTGCTAATCCGTTTCTTGAAAAATTCGCAGATGACCAGCCTTGGACCACCACTTCGTCCACTGCACGATGGCACTATTGAGATCCCGATCAATGGAAGGAACCACGGCGGATTTGCCATGGTACTACGCCAGGTATTGGAGGAGCTGGGAGCACCGTCTGACCAGATCCAGTACTTCAGCCGAGGGAAGCTTGTCGAGGCTGAGAGGTTTGAAGGACCTGTCACTACCAGAGTTGAGACACCCGTTAGCCTGACCCTTCTAGGAATGCCGGTTTTTACTGACTACACTGCTGGAGAGACTGTGGAAGACGGAGTACAGTCCGTCTCCCGCAAGGTACTACGCGCAGTTGTGTACACAGCATACGAGTACCTTAAGGGGACCCACTTCCGTCTGCTACCTCAGGCCTTGGAGCTGCACCCTGACCCCATCCAGAGGATTCTGTACACCAGCCAGATCGTTCAGGCCGAGACTGACCCTTGCCTACGCACAGTGGCACACCACCTCCAGGAGCAGGACGAGTTCATCAGCTCAATGGAGCAAAGGAGGCAGCGTGACCGAGCACGCATGGCAGAGGTCGAGGACAGTTTGCAGAAAGGGACTCAGACCCTGGAGAGTTTGAGCAGAGCAGTCACTGACTTGCAGCTGGAGATGCAGCGCCGTGATGAGTTACACCGAGCCGAGATCGCCGACTTGCAAGACAAGATCGGAGATTTTGGGCTTCGCAATGACTACCTGAACAGCAGAGTATTGGGATTACAGAGGAGGCTGGACTACAAGGAGAGAGCGCTTGCAGAGAGGGAGCAGAGGAGCAGAGATAGAGGAGTCAAGATGTGCGCTCTAGGATCAGGGAGTTGGAGAAGCAGTTGGAGAAAGCCGAGGAGAAGTCCACCCGCAACCAAGGGATTCTGATCGACCGCGTGAAGATGGTGGAGTTCCTAAAGGACAAGCTACGGAGGACAGAGACAGCTTGGAAGCAGTCCGACGCCAGGAGAGCTATTGAGGTCCGGAAGGTACAGAGTTCGCTTCCCCCACTGGAGATGGTGAAGCCCCGAGAGGGAGACTTCCGCGTACCACCCACTACGCTCAACCTGGGAGCGTGTCCGTCTCAAAGGATGCAGGAGATTGAGGCCACCCCAGAGCTAGCTGTAGCTCTCAACTATGTCAAGCGCTTGACCATGACCGACGACGAGATCGAGGCAGAGGACAGCCGCATACCCGACGCCGTACTCGACCTTATGCACCAGTAGCTTATGGGACCCTGTGTGGCCCTTAGACTAGTGATACCATGAGTTGTCCTGTCATTGGCTATCTATGCATAGCACGATCTTCTTAGCAGCTACGAACATCCTTTATGTAATAATAACCATGTGATGAGTGACATTTGGATCTTATGCTTCTTATGGTTCTCTATGCTTCTTTGGTTGAGTGTAGGATAGCATGAAAAATGTTTTAATTCATTTAAATCGTTGAAAACATCTAACTCCTACTTAAACCACCACAAGATAATTACTGCACTGAGCACGTACCTGTAACCCCGAGAGCAAACCCCATCCTAACTAGCTCGCCCTTAGGAACCTTCAGAAGCGTTCACATATGTAGGGGAGTGATAATCACAATCGAGGGACTTGACTTCCGAGCTGACCTAACCCTACTACCCTCCAATAGCTTAGATGTCATCTTAGGCATGGACTGGCTAACCAAACACCAGGGAGTGATATCTTGTTCACCTAGATATGTTCAGGTAACCCACCCTTGGGGAACAGCTGTCCGATGTGTACCCCAAACCAGGAGAATCCAAGCCCTCCTATGTGCCCTGGAGACTAAAGCAGATAAGACAGAGCTGACATTCAGAGATGTGCCAGTGGTCAGTGAATTCAATGACGTGTTTCCAGAGGAGTTACCAGGAATGCCACCAGATAGAGATGTGGAGTTTGTTATAGAGCTGATGCCAGGAACAGCATCGATTGCCAAAAGACCCTACAGAATGTTGGCTGATGAGTTGAAGGAACTCAAGAAGCAGCTGGGAGAATTACTGGAGAAGGGCTTCATTAGGCCTAGTGCTTCGCCCTGGGGATCTCCCGTTTTGTTTGTCAAGAAGAAGGATGGCACGATGAGGATGTGCATTGACTACCGGAATCTGAATGCGGTCACAGTCAAGAATAAGTACCCACTGCCCCGCATCGATGATCTGTTAGATCAACTGAGTAAGGCCAAGTACTTCTCGAAGATCGATCTCCGATCAGGGTACCATCAGATGAAGATCAGGGAAGAGGATATCCTGAAGACTGCATTTGTCACTAGATATGGACAGTATGAGTGCACAGTAGTCTCATTTGGACTCACTAATGCTCCAGCATACTTCATGAACATGATGAACAAGATCTTCATGAATGAGCTAGATAAGTTTGTGGTGGTATTCATTGATGATATATTGGTTTATTCAGCCACAAAAGAGGAACATGAACATCATCTGAGGACCGTATTGGAGAGGTTGTCTCGCAACCAGCTATACGCCAAATTCTCCAAGTGCGAATTCTGGCTTGAGGAAGTTGCTTTCCTTGGACACGTACTGTCAGGAGAAGGAGTCGCGGTAGACCCAGCCAAGATTGAAGCTGTGAAAGAGTGGGAACAACCCTGTAATGTGTCAGAAATCATAAGCTTTTTGGGACTTGCAGGATACTATCGCAGATTTATTGAGAATTTCTCCAAGATTGCAAGACCCATGACCAACTTGCTGAAGAAAGAGAACAAGTTTATATGGACTCCTGAATGTGAGAAGAGTTTCCAGACCTTGAAGGAGAAGCTCACTACTACACCTGTACTAGCCCTACCCGACATTCACAAAGATTTTGTTGTATATTGTGACGCCTCTCGGCAAGGTTTGGGCTGTGTACTAATGCAAGAAGGAAGAGTGATAGCTTATGCCTCAAGACAGTTGAAGGAACATGAGCAGCGATACCCGACTCATGACCTAGAACTTGCAGCCGTGGTACATGCACTCAAGATTTGGAGACACTATCTGATGAGCAACAAGTGTGACATATACACCGACCACAAGAGCCTGAAGTACTTCTTCACACAGGAAGATCTGAATATGAGGCAGCGCAGATGGCTAGAACTCATCAAGGACTATGATCTTGAGATCCATTACCAACCAGGGAAGGCTAACGTAGTCCCTGATGCACTTAGCCGCAAAAGCTACTGCCATACCCTCATCACCAAGTCTATACCGTCTGAGCTCAGGAGAGAGTTTGACGCGTTCCAGCTCGAGGTAATCTCCTATGGCATGCTAAATGAGCTTCGCGTCGAGTACAATCTCACCTCACGGATCCGTGAAGCGCAAAAGAACTGTCCTGAGATAGACTATATCCGTGGTTTGATGAAGCTGGGAAGAGGCCCCGAATACCGAGAAGATGAGCAGGGAACTGTATGGTACAAAGATAGAATCTGCGTACCGACGGATTCAGCGATACGAGAAGAGATTCTGTCAGAAGGGCATGACTCCAAATATTGCATTCACCCAGGGTCAGCCAAGATGTACCATGATCTAAGGAAGCACTTCTGGTGGGAGAATATGAAGGCAGACATTGCAGGGCATGTAGCCCGATGTGACACTTGCAGCAGAATCAAGGCCGAACATCAACGACCAGCCGGCCTACTACAACCCCTCGCAATTCCAGAATGGAAATGGGAATGCATTTCGATGGATTTTATCGTTGGGTTACCCCGCACCGAGAAGAAACACGATTCGATTTGGGTGATAGTCGACCGTTTGACCAAAGTTGCTCACTTCATTCCCATCAGCATTGGCTACGAGGCCGAACGGCTGGCGGATTTATACATAACCCACATTCTGAGACTACACGGGGCACCCACAAGCATAATATCTGATCGAGGCTCACAATTCACGTCTCGATTCTGGCAGGCCTTGCACAAATCCATCGGAACCAAGCTGGACTATAGCACGGCTTATCACCCACAAACTGACGGACAAACAGAAAGAGTGAACCAAATTCTCAAAGATATGCTCCGAGCTTGTGTGATAAAATACAAGACCAGTTGGGAAAGCTGCTTACCCCACGCTGAATTCTCGTACAACAACAGCTATCAAACAAGCCTCAAGATGTCACCGTTTGAGGCATTGTGTGGGAGACGCTGCAGGACCCCGCTAATGTGGTCAGAACCCAGAGAGAGGGCCTTCTTTGGCCCTGCTAAGATTGTAGAAGCAGAGGAAGGCGTAGCATAGGTCAGAGAAAATTTGAAAATTGCACAGAGTAGGCAAAAGAGCTATGCAGATAGAAGACGTAGAGAGCTTGAGTTCAAGGTTGGGGATTATGTCTACCTCAAGGTATCTCCACTTCGTGGCACCGTCAGATTCCACGTAAAAGGGAAATTGGCACCAAGATATGTTGGGCCATACAAGATCTGTAAAAGGGTTGGAAAGCTTGATTACAAGCTGGAACTACCGGAGGAATTATCTGGAGTACACCCCGTGTTCCATGTCTCGCAATTAAGGAAGTGTTTGAAGCTTCCCAAGGAGCAAGTTCCTACGGATGCATTAGACCTGCAAGACACACTTGAATACAAGGAACATCCGATCAAGATCTTGGCACAGGATACAAAGGAGACTCGAAACAAAACCATTCCGATGTGCAAGGTACAATGGAGCAATCACACTGAAAGGGAAGCTACGTGGGAGAAAGAATCGGACTTGCGGATTATGTTTCCTTACCTCTTCGATGGGTACGTTATCTCTGAATCTCGAGGTCGAGATCCTAATGAGGGGGGAGGACTGTAACAACCCTAAAAATCCACACAATCTAAAAATCCCAACCAATTAAAATTTTTCATTTATTTATTATGAAAACCCATTTTTCTTGTGCAAGCATATAGGTTTCATTATGAATTTGGTAAATAAAGGAGTATAGCTTGCATTTTAATTCCATTCACATAGAATAATAACTTATGCATCACATTTGGGATTTATTGCAATTTATGTTTGTATTACTCAATATTTAAAATGGGTAATATATGTATTTATACACTTAAGAGAAAATAGAAAAAGAAGAGAGGAAGAAGGAAGCCAGCCTGTCGGCCCACGTTGCGGCCCGGCAACGCGCGCGCGACCGGCACACACGCGCTCGCGCTCGAGCTCGCTGCCAACCCGGCCCCGCCTGTCAGCCGCTCTCGCCCCCCCACTGTTCTTCTTCCTCGCAGAGGCGACGGGGACGAGTGCACGCAATTCGCGTGACCCCGGTCCCACAGCCGACAGCCGCAGAGCTATCCCCCTCCTGTCCCCTCCTTTCTTGGCCGCCAAGCGAACCCGCGCCCATCCGGAGCCCTAGATCCACTCGAGCCACGGCCCTTTGATCGATCGAGCGCGATCAGGACCGTTCGCCATTGGAGCTGGCCAAGCTCGCCTATAAAAAGGAGCTCACCCCGAAGCCCTACCCTCATTTCCCCTCGCCGCCACCGCGGCACAGACCGGCACACTGCACCAAACCGAGAGAGAGAGAGAGCGTAGGAGAAGGGCGGAGCAGAGGAGGAGAAGCTGCCGGAGCGCCGCCGCCGCGGAGCACGCCGGAGCCGGACATGGAGGAGAAGCCCGAGCTGCGGACGAAGAGCGGCACGGCACTGCGATCGCTCTGCATGGCTCCAACTCGCCACTGCATCGCCATCCTAGCTTCACCGACACCACGATGAGCCACCGCACGCTATGTCCGAACCTCGCCCTGCTTTTGCCATGGTGTTCCGCCCACGGGACACGCAGGCACGAGCCTTTACCGGCTCAGGAAGATCACCTGCACCATGCACTCATGCGACCGGCCGAAACCCCCAGACTACAAGCTTGCTAGACCGAGAACGCTGCACGACGCGTTCTCGGCGGAGCGCGCTCACCACCGACACGTTCCGACGCCGAATCACCCGTTCCGAGCAATCCGACTAGCACTCGTATAGGTTAGAGCATCATGGAGCACCGCCACGACCCCTTGAGCTAGCTACGCGGATCTAAGAGCTAGAGGAAGCCTCGTCCGCAGAGCGCCGCGACCTCGCCGGAGCGCCGCCGCGGACCGGAGCCAAAAGGAGGCCCTGCCCTGTCACTAGTTCACCACTAAGCGGACGTATGCCCGTTTAGTCACGCCAATTTGACTGAACCACGTCCGGTTATGCCAAAACGAGACCATAATCACCTTGCCGTCGTCAGCCGCCGCCACAACCGAGCACCTTGGGAATCTCGGTAGCCAAAATTGGTAGTTGGTATACCATCGCCATAGACCCTGGAGGCGCATACATCTCCTAGAAGACCTCCTTAGCCCCGCCGGAACCTCCCAGTCGCGGCGACATCGCCGCCGATGACTGGAGCATCTCAATACCGCGACCAGGAACAAAAACCGACCACCTCGGACAAGCTTAGTTGCGGAAGATCGAATCTCCATAGCCCGGAACACCGCGAGGTGCGTTCTCGGGGAAACGTGATCACCGCCGACACGATCCGCCTCGCCTAAATCCGTTTCGAGTACCCCCGATCGCCTCGCGCTGCGGAGAGAGGCCGACGAGGTTCGCCATAGCCGAGCCCCGAATCATGTCTGTCGCCTTGGCTACGTGCGCCTCCACCTCGTCGGAGAACCGCCGTATGCCGAGGGAGAGAAGGAGGCCATACCACGACTCTAACCCGCCACCATCTGGTCGGACGACTGCCTGAGCACGCCAATTGGGGAAAGCCGAGCCCTGTCTTGCCGAAATATGGTCATCGCCGCCCTGTCATCGTCCGCCGCACCGGAGAGACACCACCGCCTTGAACAGACGCCCTGGAACCCTGCTAGCACCAAATCTCCGATTCGCCCGAGCCTCCCCGGGAGAGCTCGGGAGAGCGGCACCCTCGGCGCACCAAATCTCCGATTCGCCCGAGCCTCCCCGGGAGAGCTCGGGAGAGCGGCACCCTCGGCGCACCAAATCTCCGATTCGCCCGAGCCTCCCCGGGAGAGCTCGGGAGAGCGGCACCCTCGGCGCCCGAATGTCCGATTCGCCCGAGCTACGGCGAGATACGCCGAGGTACGCCGAGCCCCGCCAAGCCCCGCCGAGCTACGCCGAGCTCCGCCGAGCTACGCCGAGCTATGCCGAGCTCCGCCGAGCTACCCTCGACCACCGCCGAACTACGCCGAGCTCCGCCGAGCTACCCCCGACCACCGCCGAGCTCTGCCGAGCTCCGCAGAGCTACGCCGAGCTACGCCGACGCCAGCGACTCTCTGGGAACCAGCATCGAACACCTAGTGGGCGACCATCGGGTCTGTGTTCTGACGAGGCGCCACATGCCGCACTTCTGGACCCGCGCGCCACGTGGACCAATCCCGAGCTGCCCCTGATTAACCGACCAATTTTCCCATTTTCAGAAAATAGGATAATCTTCGGAAATTCATAACTTATTCATACGATGTCCAAAAATTGCGCACCATATATCAAAATTCTTAGAAAAATGAGATCTACAATCTAAGACTATGTTTGTGTGCATTTGGCTCTTTATTTTATTGGATTTTTCTGAAATACTCTATAGGAGTCGCTGACGCGACTATTTCGTGTTCAATTTCAGAGCCAGAGGAGGATCTGACTAAGGAAGACGACCACGAGTACTTTCAGGAGCTAGGAGACGACTACGAAGGTGCCACGTCCCACCAAATCCTTAGATCCTATTTACGCATTGCAAATGACATTGTTGCTATTGCTTTGTGATTATGTATGGATTGGTTGCATGGTAGTATATTTGAATTCCCTGCCTTGATAAGACTTTACCCTGCTATCCGCTGCTAGGTTGGCTACTGCTTAATTTACTGTTACTCTTCCACTACTTACTACATGCTATATGCTATATGGTGGAATTGGGACGGTGCATAACTGTTTATAACCACTGGGAGAGAGTTCTGCGTGCGTCTTGGGTGCGTGGTAAGGGTTGATGTCGACCGAGTGGGATGTGAGACAAGCCCGTGGGGCAAGTCGTGCCGGGGGTGCAACCTGGGCATCCCCACGAGAGATACCTGTGGCGGGTAATGACTTATGAGGTGGTTCCGGGATGTGCATTGAAGTCCCGTGAGCGGAGGTGCCGTGATGGCACGGGGAGAGTATCCCCTAAGTGGAGATGCCTGCTTGGTCACAACCTAGGATCTGACTAGTGACCGGAAACATCTGGATTCCCTTGCTACTCACTCGCTTCTGATGGGCAGGAGACGGCTGGACTGCTTAGTACGGCGGTGCCACTACTGCTAGGTTGAGAGGTGATAAGGGTGGACGGTGACGGATGGCAGATTCTCGTACCGTTCTAGATGCGCAGTACCACTGATGGGGCCCGGTACTGCGTCTCCCAGTCTCAGTGTGATGGTGTTGGATCCGGAATGTCCCAGGGCTGAGTGGCAGGGTGGCATCGACCTAGGCAAGCAAGCACCCGGAATTCTGCCTAGATGATTGTACAGCATCAATGATGGCTAATCTTGTGAGTAGTAAAACCTCTGCAGAGTGTATGGTTGATTGATCGATACATAAGCCAACTCGTTGGCTATGGACCTTTCCTAATGTTTCTGCAACCACTATTAGATGAGAGCATATTCTCTTCTCCCCCTGGATGACATTTTTCCGGCAGTGTACCCGTTGTGGTAGTGTGCCGCTGAGATAGGCCCGAGAGGGAGTTGGGCCTGTCGAATGAGAGTGAGGTGTGGGTATGTGAGGTGTGGTGATGGGAAAAGGGATGATGGTGTTAACTGGTGATAAAACTTGACTAATTAAACATTGATTACAGTTGCATGGGAAAACCTCAGCCTATAGGTCTGCTTGTATAGCCTTGCATCCACTTTCCACAAAGCAAATGCTGCATAGGTGGGCTCCGTGGCCAGTACAAATCGTACTGATAAATTTGCTGTCAGGTGACGAGAATGACTTCGAGGGAGATGATGACGAGGAATAGGGTCACGTGCTACACTCAAGTTGGCCGTGAAGGATGAATCGCTTCCGCATCTTCTAAAGCTTCTCTGAATGTTGATTCCGCCAGTGTGGCGATGTAATAAGTATTTATGTAAGACTTAATTACCGTTGTATGGATCCTGGTGACAACTGAGATATGGGTAATTTCATGGATTGTCCCAAGCAATCTGTTGAATTACAATACGAGCCTGTGGATTTCCCTTCGCGGAAATCGAGGTCGTTTCACAAAAAGATAGCACTTGTTCCTTGAATGATTCTCTCAAGTGACTTATTTGTATGTGGTTCCTCACCAAGGCATATATAGGGATTGCCTTCACTTGATCACCCTGCCTCTAAAAAGTTTATCTGGAGCTTTAGGTAGGGAGGAAAATACTAAGGTACACTTACCTTGCATGTATTGTCAAGTCAAACCCTGGACCGCACCGGAGGGAAGCGTCATACTCTTAGATCAGAATGTGCATGTGTGTGGAAAGAATATGGTGGGTATTATTGGTGTCTAACCTAATTCCACTATGCTCTTTAAAACACATCTCCCTCCTTATCAGGACTTAGAAAAATCTTTTATAAGGGCATGAGTTATCCTTATTCTCTCTCTTCTTTTTTATATATATATTTATATATATCTCTTCTTCTTCTTCTTTTCTTCTCCACTTTTTTTCTTATTTTTTTCATTTTTTTTCTTCTCCACCCTTTTTTCACCTTTTGGAAGATAGCCTTATGCTTTTATTTGCAACAAAAACTTTAAGGGAGATGTGAACAAAGATTCAGAGCATTTATTTGGATGGGACCTAATAAGTATATTTTTGGTTCACCCCCAGTGTAGGAGTAGAATATTTTGGGTGGATCAAAGTGGAAGGTATATTTTGCGCCTACCCCCAAGGTAGGAGTAGTGCAATTATTTGGTGGAATGTTGTGCGCAACTCTTAGTGCAAGAGTTGGCAACCTTATTTGTGGGTGCGTGAAATCTGTTCTTGGGAGCATGAAATTTCTCTCAACAGGGGTCACAAAACTTGACCAAACTCAACACAAAGTAAGATGCATATGTGGAAGGTTTTGTCATGAAAGATCATGTATGGCCTTGGTAGGTATTTGCAATCATTCAAGGAACATGCTATATTGATTTTTGTTTTGTAAAAATAAATCCCAAGTTCTTTGCAAGAAATGAGCAGGCGTCATGTCATCCAACTATATCTCATTTGTCAATCACTTAGATAAAATGGGGTCCCTATGATAAGTGTTCACAAGTAATAGGAATATTGGCAAGGAATAAAGAGTGTGCAAACTTTAATCACAGGATAAGTGTTCACAAGTTATAGGAATATTGGCAAGGAATAAAGAGTATGCAAACTTTAATCACAGGATGCCATGGAGATGGAGCATCAAAAGTTTTGTCTTTTCAAAAGTATTCAAAGTTAAATTTCAAAACTTTGAAAAGAGCGGGGGTAGAGTTGCACAAACCATCGTTGAAGATGAAGGAACTAATGGAAGTTGTTTGTCTCGTCCTTTTGTTTGATGGGTTGCTCGATGTTTGTGCAATGTGTTAGGGAGATCTCGAATTTGTTGTAGTTATGCTTGAGAGATCTCCCCCACACTTATTTTTTTGTACCTGCTTTTATTATAACAAAGAAAACAAAACAAGAGGGACTACAACAGGCAAGGGTCTTATTGGCTAAAAGATCAAGGAAACAAAATTTTATTATTTAGTTATTTTTATTTTATTAGGAACTTGTTCAACAAACTTTTATTAGAGCTCAAACAAGGCTGATATAAAAGATGCAACGAAAACATAGCCAAGACTTATCCCCATATCAGATTACTGCCATTGTTTATGAAACAACTCAAGGTTCATTAATCAAATTTCAACACCATGTCAAAACATGATTAAAGAAGACTATTTCAACCTAAGCACCATGCTTAATTTGAAAATAGCCTATGGATGTTACTCGCGAGAATACATCCAAACAAGAGCATATGACATAAACAGGGAAGCATGAATTTGAATGATCATAAGGAGACAAGTATGAGCGAAGGGGTTGGTGAACATTTATTATCTTTTGCATACCTGAGTGTTCTTACCGGCAGTATATGTGGATTTCTTTGAAGATGCTGCACCGGTGGCGTGGACGTACAGGCTCCAACTCAGCTGAGCCATCAGGCCGGATCACACACACAACTAGTGTATATGGACCTTGGCCTTATTGGTAGCAAAGGTGTAAAGGAGTAGAGTCCTTTTCTTTTCTCTCTCTCCTTTTTTCTCTTTTTTTTGAAAGATAACTACCGATGACCTTCGGCAAGGGCTCAACATTTATAGTCTGTTGGCAAGACTTCCCCCTCTTCATTGCTCTGCAGTTGCATGAACAAACTTGGGAGAATTCTTGGGTTGCCCCGAGATTTTTCCCGTATTGTTGACAGGAATAGAAGCAGCAATTTGAGCAAACTGTTTTTCTATCATTTTATTGAAACTCAGCTGATGTTTAACAAAAGAAGATAGAGTTTTAAGTTTAGCATTTATAGATTCAAATGTTTTATCATTAAAGGAAAGCTTTCTAGTAAGATCTGCATTAAACTTAGCTTGCCTTAAAACAAAATCTCTCAAGGAAGGTTGATTGAAATTCAATTTGAAATTTGAATTGAGATTAGAAGAATTTCCATATGGGTGGTTATGGTTGTTCCCATTATTACCTGGTTGTTGATGTTGGCGAAACCCGTTGTTGACGTAGGTCGCTTCTTCCTGGGTTTCGGGACAGCTGTTCCCCGAATGGCCAACATTTCCACAGACTTCACATGTCATGTGTGAGTCCATGGCTTGGACGGTGCCTGTGGTGGGTTCGGTGCCACGGTCGTCTAGCCTCTTTATTAGGAGGTCTATTTTTGTGGCAAGCAAATACGTCTCCTTCACGGTATGCATGCCTTCTTGTGTTTCTCTTCCTTCTCCCCAGCTTTGGTTTGCTACCATCTTTTCGATGAGTGCAGTGGCATTCTCGATGGTGAGGGAGAGGAATGCCCCTCTAGCTGCGGCGTCAAGGTGCCCTTTTCACATGGCCGTCAGGTCCTCGTAAAAGTGTTGGCGCACCAGCGAATCTTCCATCCCATGGTGGGGACAGGCTCGGACATAGTCCTGCAGCCTCTGCCATGCCTGAGGGATGGACTCGAGTGATGTTTGCTAGAAGTTGGATATCTCCCCCCTTAGAGCAATGGTTTTGCTCATGGGGATGAACATGGCGAGGAACGCCATGGAACATTTGTCCCACGTGTTGACAGCTTCCTTGTTTTAGTAGAACCACTGTTTCGCCTTCCCCGCAAGGGAAAAAGAAAACAGGCAGAGCTTGATGCTAGTTGGTGCGACGTCTTTGGTGATGATGGTGTCGCACAATTCAAGGAAGTGTTAAAGATGGGCATTTCCATCCTCATTTGGCAAGCCACAGAACTGGCTTGCTTGCACCATCTTGATTAGACCAGTACGGAGCTCGAAGTTTCCATTCCCGATATTGACAGCGGGCCCAACGGGCACGTTGGCAATAGTAGGGGTGGAGTAGTCGCAGAGTATCTTGGCCATGATGATAGTAGCAGATGGTGCGGGAGTGAATGGTTCGTCTGTCGATGGAGTAGCAGAAGAAGAAGTGGTACGGGACCTGTTCTTCCTTAGGAGTGCCTCCGGATTGTCGGTGAAGTTGTTCAACAGGTCAAAACCACTTATACACTATCATGTTTTCTTTCCAATAAAAAAGAGGAAGAAAACAAGAGAAGTTAGCCTGCCTAAACTATGGCCACCTTTTGCTTATTGTGCAATCAATGCCTATGCCAAGCTAGATGTTTTTATTTCCTTTTGCCCTCCCCGGCAACGGCGCCAGAAATGCTTGTTGGCGTTTCTTAGCGTCATTACTAAAGATAGACTAAAAGCCCATCCCTAGCAATGATACTAGAAACGTGTGTTGACATCCCTAACCAGCATTACTTTAGAAAGGTAACTCTCGGCCCTTAACGGCGCCGGCCAAGATAATGCAGTCTGGTAATAACAGTTAGAAGTGCCTGATTGGCCTTCCCAACCATTATTACTTACGATATGCAAAACTGAAGCACGACGCCTTGGGGTGCAACAAGAATTACAGTCTTTAGGTAATGGCACTTAGGTATGCCAATCATGATAGCTCAATATAGATAAATCCACAAGAGCACGGAACTATCATTGTGGCATTTCAACCCGTGAGTATTCAGGGGTGTCGTATTTGTAATTTCCCGTAGGAGGGTAGGATGAATGCATCTAGCTTTGGTATAAACATGATCACTTATTGAATGCATAGGTAGACATAACATAGGCAGGGGTAAATCATAGTTCAAAGATAGCAGACACACATCTGAGCCGACCTCAAGGATAAAAGAGAAATAAAGAATAAAAGAATATATCTAATTGAGCAGGCATTGGTCATATATAACTATGCAAAGAACTGTTAGTAAACATCTAACTAGCATGTCTAGTATTAGGACTAGGTCTGGGATGACAGGGAGATCCCCGTAGCTGGTCTGCCAGCCGATAGAGACTTTACGAACTCCTACCCAATATCTGAACGTGGGGGAGTGCTAGGGATGGACAGGGCTGTCACCACCTGCCCACCAACCCCTCTGCCCGTGGGATACCGACATATTTGCCGGTCTCCACATAACCGAGCACCATGCTCGCGTACTTGGAAACAACTTCTAACCCCCTAGGACCCCACCCCTTCAGAGTGACAGGCTAGGCTAAGAGCAATCGAGAAGGCACGACGAACCGTCACCTCATCCCTAGTTCTTCCTCTATTCATACTAAGTCGATGAACGATGAAGAACAACGATGAACATATCAAGAACATAACACATAAACTATATGCTAGTTCATATATCATCATCATAACATGACCAAGACTATACTCTAGTTCATATGCATTGCTATATAAATAAGATAAGAACTTGAACTTGGAAGAGAACTGCATTGTATTCATACCGAGGTGTTCCTTCTTCTCCCAAGGATACAAACTCTCCTTGCTAGCTCTTGCCTTGCTCTAATACTAAAACTAATCTAAAGAATACAAGTGAGAGGTGAGGTAAATGGCTCCAAATGATGGTGTCTGTTGGAGGGGAGCTCTCCCTCTCTTTTATAGTCTAACAAGGACGGTTCGGGCGCCAACAAATATGGAAGCAGGTGGAACCGCCGTGAGGGAACCGTCCTACGCACCGCCTGAGAAGACTGGGCCCGAGAGGCCCCACTAGGGGACCAGCCGCCCCCATGGTGGGTCCGTTTGGCCACTGCCTTCACGTGGTCAGTTTGTCTCTAGGCCTGGACTTCTCCTGTGGTTACGAATGGGCCTAGAATGCTAATGAAGGTGGGCTTCTCTTCTCCTTTGCGCCTTTTCTGAATACGAATTCTGGAATGTGCTTTCTTTTATGGTTTTTTTGCATTTCCACATGTCACACCTGCAAGTCAAGTACACACCAAAACTTGTGAAAATGTTAGTTTAAAGCCCAACCTACTATTTATTTTAGTAACATATTGGTGGTAAGAAATAGGCTCTAAGGACCGCCAACATGAACTACAAGTCCAGAGGGAGGCATTGGTTGCTTGATAGTGGGTGCACTCAACACATGACTAGAGAATCAACCATGTTCAATTCAATCAAGCCAAATGAAGATGGGAATCTTGATAGTATCACATTTGGTGACAACAAGAAGGGCAAGGTTATTGGTCTTGGAAAGATTCCAATTTCAAATGATATGTCTATCTCCAATGTCTCGCTAGTTGAGAGCTTGAATTTCAACTTGTTGTCCGTGGCTCAATTGTGTGACTTGGGATTCAAATGCATCTTTGGTGTTGATGATGTCAAGATTGTTAGTGTTGATGGAAGCAACTTGATATTCAAGGGATTTCGGTATCGCAATCTCTATTTGGTGGATTTCAATGCAAGTGAAGCTCAATTGTCAACATGCTTGTTCACAAAATTAAGTATGGGTTGGTTATGGCATAGAAGGCTTGGTCATGTTGGAATGAAGCAACTAAATAGATTGGTCAAGCATGATATGGTGAGAGGATTGAAGAATGTGCAATTTGAGAAGGATAAGTTGTGTAGTTCTTGTCAAATGGGAAAGCAAGTGGGAAACACACATCCTAACAAGAGCATGATGAGTGCATCTAGAGAATTTGAGTTGTTGCACATGGATCTATTTGGCCCAACCACTTATGCTAGTCTCGGTGGAAATAAATATAGCTTTGTGATAGTGGATGACTATACAAGATACACATGGGTTTTCTTTCTAGTTGACAAAAGTGAAGTATTTGGCATATTCAAGACATTCATCAAGAGAAGCCAAAATGAATTTGATGTGACAATCAAGAGTGTGAGAAGTGAAAATGGAAGTGAGTTTAGAAATGCAAGAGTTGATGAGCTTTGTGATGAGTTTGGCATCAAACATCAATTCTCGGCCAAATACACTCCTCAATCAAATGGCCTTGTTGAGAGGAAAAATAGAATACTTATTGATATGGCAAGGTCTATGCTTAGTGAATACAATGTGAGTTTGGACTTTTGGGCCGAAGCAATCAACACGGCTAACTATTGTAGCAACCGGCTCTGTTGTCACCGGCTCTTGAAGGAGACACCATATGAGCTATTGAATGGAAGAAAGCCCAACATTGCTTACTTTAGAGTGTTTGATTGTAAATGCTATATCTTCAAGAAGGGTGCAAGATTGGAAAAATTTGAGAAGAAATGTGATGAAGGCTTCCTAGTTGGCTACTCCACCACAAGCAAAGCATATAGAGTATGGAATCACTCCACCAAGCTCATTGAAGAAGTTCATGATGTGGAATTTGATGAAACCAATGGCTCTCAAGATGAGGAAGAAAATCTTGATGATGTGAGAAGAACTCAATTGGTAAATGCAATGAAGAACATGGACATAGGTGATATTCGGCCAAGACAAGTGGTTGATGTGGAAGATGAAGATGACAAAGATCAAGTGCAAACTCAACCTAGTGTGCAAGTCAATCCAAATGAGGCAAGCTCTAGTGGTTCTCATGATCAAACTCAAGTGCAAAATGATGAAGATCAAAATGCTAGTAAATCTCAAGTTGGTCAACCAAGCTCAAGCAATCAAGTTCTCCAACCGGTTCACATTGCAACAGATCATCCATTGGATCAAATAGTTGAGGATATTAGAAGTGTCCAAACAAGATCAAAGTTAGCAAACTTTTGTGAGCACTTTTCATTTGTGTCATTTGAAGAACCAACAACTATTGAGAAAGCCTTGCAAGATAGTGATTGGATAAATACTATGCATGAAGAACTCAACAACTTTGAAAGAAACCAAGTTTGGGAGCTAGTTGAGAGGCCCAATAACTATAATGTCATTGGAACCAAATGGGTGTTCAAGAACAAGCAAGATCAAGATGGCATTGTGGTTAGAAACAAGGCAAGATTAGTTGCACAAGGATACACTTAAGTGGAAGGATTGGATTTTGGAGAGACTTATGCTCCCGTTGCAAGATTGGAAGCAATTAGGATCCTTCTAGCATATGCATGTGCACATGATATCAAGCTCTATTAAATGGATGTCAAAAGTGCTTTCTTGAATGGATACATAAATGAGCTAGTATATGTTGAGCAACCCCCCAGGTTTTGAAGATGAGAAGAAGCCCAACCATGTCTACAAATTGAGAAAGGCTTTGTATGGTTTGAAACAAGCTCCAAGGGCATGGTATGAAATATTGAGAGATTTCTTACTGTCCAAGGGTTTCAAAATGGGGAAGGTTGACACCACTCTCTTCACTAAAAGAATTGGCAAAGACTTGTTTGTGTTGCAAATCTATGTTGATGACATTATCTTTGGGTCAACCAATCAAGATTTTTGTGAAGAGTTTGGGAAGATGATGGCTAATGAGTTTGAGATGTCCATGATTGGAGAGTTGAGTTATTTCCTTGGTCTTCAAATCAAGGAAATGAAGAATGGAACTTTCATAAGCCAAGGCAAATACATTAGGGACATGTTGAAGAAATTTGGGATGCAAGATGCAAAATCTATTAGCACACCAATGGGCACGAATGGTCACCTTGATGAAGACAAGAGCAGAAATATGGTGGATCAAACGAAGTATAGGTCTATGATTGGAAGCATACTCTATGTGACCGCTTCTAGACCGGATGTGATGTTTAGTGTTTGCATGTGTGCAAGATATCAAGCTTCACCTAGAGAGAGTCATTTCAAGGCAACCAAGAGAATATTGAGATATCTCAAGCACACACCCGATGTTGGTCTTTAGTATCCAAAGGGGTCAAACTTTGAATTGATTGGTTATTCGGACTCCGATTATGCGGGATGCAAAATCAATAGAAAGAGCACTTCTAGCACATGTCAATTGTTGCGAAGATCACTAGTATCATGGTCATCCAAGAAGCAAAACACGGTTGCACTCTCTACCGCCGAAGCCAACTATGTTAGTGCGGGAAGTTGTTGTGCACAATTATTATGGATAAAGGCCACATTAAGTGATTATGGAATCAAATTCAAGAATGTGCCATTGCTATGTGATAATGAAAGCGCCATAAAGATAGCCACCAATCTGGTTCAACACTCAAGAACAAAGCATATTGATGTGAGGCATCACTTTATAAGAGATCATCAATCCAAGGTTGACATTCGAGTTGAGAGTGTGGGCACCAGTGATCAACTTGCCAACATCTCACCAAGCCACTTGATGAAGCAAGGTTTCACAAATTGAAGAATGAATTGAACATCCTAGATTTCTCCAACATGAGTTGAGCATGCACCCCCACTATATGACTTGCCTCTACTCCAACAAAGCAAAGGTAACATTGTTTGGCATGTCATTCATATGTTGCTAGGACTTGTGTAGAGCATATAGACATACTTTCTTCTTAAATAGGCTCATTCATGACAAACTAAATGTTTTTCAGATCATATGCCACTACAATTGCCTCTATGACTTGTTTGATCTAGTGGTAACATATGACTAGGGATTGTGAACCTAGTATTTAACTAGAATATGAGCACAATTCGCTTCGCCATTTGTTGTACTAACCCTTTGGTCAAGTGTTGTTTGTAGAACTTTTAGATAGGCTAGTCACCCCCCTCTAGCCTCTTTGGACCTATCACCCACGCGATCCGGTTTCCTCCTCAGCTCCGGCAGAGCACCACCACCATGGTCCTCATCGCGGCTAGGACATCTCGGGGAGGCTTGGTTCTCTTTTCTTCTCATTTGGAGTTCTTCAGAGTCCCTTGAAGCTCATCGGCTTGGTGGTTTCGCGAACGGGGTACAGGACGCCTGGGAACGCCGCCATGCCACCTGAGTGAGCCGCCGTGAGCTCAGTCACCATCGACAAGCCACCTCCGGCCATTCCCTGCCCCAACAAGCTAGCACAACAAGTCTTGGTGAGCTCCTGTAATCTTACGGTGTAGCTGGTTAGGCCCCGCAGGGCTCGCCGGAGTAGGAACGCATCGCGCCGCCGCGGTTGACCGCCATAGCTGCCGGTGAGCTCGCCACCGAGTTGAAAAACCCCGTTGTAGCACATAGGTCTGTTCATCTGCTCGTGGTCCGTATGCCGACGGTGTTCCCATCGCCGGAGAGGTCACCGACAGGAGGCCGGTGCGGGCAGCACCGCCGTGCGCCGCGGCCTGCGCGTGGTTGAAGAAGGGGAGGCCGAACTGGGCCGGCCTAGCTGTGCACAGGGCACGCTGAGTGGGAGTGGGAGAGCCTGGACCGGGCTGGGCCAAAGTGAGTCTGTCTGCTTTGCCAGCCCAAATTGATTTTATAAATTTTTCAAATTATGAAACAAGTGAATAGTACTGTATGTTGCTATTTTTGTAGGAAATTTCCTACCCCAAAAATTATGAAATTAATTGGGAATCTTCTCTGTACTATTCTAAACAAGGGGAAAATATGAAATATAGAATTTGAGTACTTTCTGCAAGAGATAAAATTTCCTATTTTAATTCATAAATGTAACTTTTAGGATTTTTGTAGGATAAAATAATTATCCAAAAATTATAAAACTCATTTTGGTACTATTTTAGAATCTATCTGTAGAAAAAGTTTGGGCTCAAATAGAGACAGTTTATTTAGTTATTATTTTATGCCCCATTAAACGATGAATAAAATAAATAGAAACCCTAATCATTTTAGGTTCTGGGTGACTTTCGGATTGATTGTTGTCCCTGGATCATTAAATTGAGATGACCCTCGATACTTTAACTATTGTATTGAAGTAGAAGTTGAACAGCTGTGCAGCGGCTTTCAACAACTGTTAAAAAGAAAAACCCTAAGTCCATAATCGATAAGTTGGTTTTTGTTGGCTTACAACTTTATCGGGAAGGAAAGTTGTACTCAACTTTCTAAGTTAAGTTTACTTTTCTGTTGATTCGCAATTTAGTGCATCTCATACATCATGGCATACATATCATCATGTTGAGCATTGTATTATTATTGCGTGTAGTGGACGTGCAGTGATTATTATCTGAAGTGAGTCCTGAGTAAGGTCTTCACTCGGTGGACGTGGATCTTTTTCGGTGATTGACTTCAGGGTTCTATCCACTCCAAGCAACAGGCAAGCCTCGGTGCATTCACCCCTTTCCTTGTGATTTACAAAATGTTTATAACTTGAGTTAATCTACTGCATTAAGTTATAGGAGTTGAGTAATAACCTAATTGATGCATTACCATCCTTGACCACTTGAATATCATCCTTGAAACCTGATTTAAAATAAAATGTTTGAAAATGCTTAGCCCTGCTTGAATAATTTAGATTTGCACAAAGTGCTATTTTTAAACTATTGTGATATAATATTGATTAATTCATGAAAAAGGGAATTGGTAATGTTCTCGTTCGGTGGCTGTGCACCTGATCAGTCCATCGTCACCGACGAGAAGGGATTTTCAATTCGGTGGTCATGTACTTGGGTTAGAGTCCCAATGCATCGTCATCGACGGAAAAAGAAATTCCAAAACCGAAGGGACACTTGTACTTGGGTTAGAGTCCCAATGCATTGTCGTCGACAGAAAAAGAAAGTAGGGACCATTCGTTGTCAGGCCTTCTGTGATCGAGACTTTGCAACTAGCCACATAATACGGGAAGCCCTAACTCCGGTGGCTCTATTTCTTGAACCGACGACCACGCACTGGAAGTGGAGAGATGGCGAGAGTATCATGTACCCTCGTGGGATTGAGTCCCGAATTGGAGGTGTACTGTACTCTCGGGTGGCGCAGGATCGGTTTAAGGATGGAAAAGCCATGGTAGACGGAGTTGGCATATGCAAGCTTAGGTGCTACATATGCAGTGTGGTTAGGGATCCCAAGCTGGGTACTTCATCGATTCGAATAATCAATGCTCTTTGGTTATGGAGACTTGATCCTCACACCTACATCGAAGAGTGGTTCGGAACTTGGATGTTTTGAGAACGGATAAGTAACTGGAATTGAAGGATACATATGAAAGCACTGAGACCTATGGTTATTGATTAAAATAATGTTGACTTAAAATATTCAAGATTAGTATTATTTTTCCGCAAAAATCCTTTGACTCTTGCTAAAGCCTTACCTTGACTCCCTTCAGCCTGCATTCCTGAGTCTCATCTTTTTCTTTAGTCGGGTAAGTCTTGCAGAGTACCCCATGTACTCAGGGTTTGTTAACCCCTGTTGCAGGTAAGTCGAGCTTACAGTTCTACTTGGGACCATGCCGGTTGGCGGATCGGGCATGGATGATGATGTGTATGATATAACCCTTGGGCAGGGTGTCTAGTTGTATGATGCTACTCCATTACGAAACTCTGGTTTGAGATAATGCAACTTATGTTTGTAAACTTATGTAATACTTTCGCACTCTGTACTCTGATTTAAATAATTTTGTGTAAACTGTTGTAATACATGCAAGGTCCTTACAATGAGATCCTCGGGTGAATCAGGGTTTCCAAGGAAAATCGATAGGCCACCTAGGTTGCGGGGAACTCGTGCACAGTAATCGGAGGTCCTTAGGGACGATGATGGTGCACGTGGGCCCGGTGATTTAGGCGGTTCTGTCACAAATAGCCTCCTTCTTGTCTGGAGAGAATTGCCGGAGCTTCTGCTTGATGGGCTTGGCAGTCTTTGAGACATTCAAGGAGTGCTCGATCAGCTCCCTAGGTACGTCGGGCATGTCCACAGGTTTCCATGCGAAAACGCTGACGTGCTTTCTAAGGAAGCTGACGAGCGCGTCTTCCTATTTGGGGTCGAGATCTGTCCCGATGTGAGTAATCTTACTCGGGTCACCAGGGACGAGGACCACATCCTTTGTCTCATTGTTCTTGGTCACCGCTCTGGGCGGGGTCTTCTCTGGAATCTTCTGCTCTTCGAGAGGTAGCTTCTGCGCGTCGACCGCGCATGTGTTCATCATGATGGAGACATCAGTAGCTTCAGCCATGGCGATAGCCTCCTTCTCGCAGTCGTATGCGGTCTGGAGGTTGGAGCAGACCATGAGGATGCCAGTCTCCATCGGCATCTTCATGACGAGGTAGGTGTAGTTGGGGATGGCCCCGAACTTGGCCAGAGCTGGACGGCCGAGGGTGGCGTGGTACACGGCATCGAAGTTGGCCACCATGAAGTCAATGTGCTCGATACGAAAACACTGTGGAGTCCCGAACTGGACAGGCAGATTGATCTGTCCCAGGGGGTAGGAAGACTGCCCACGGACAATCCCCTAGAAAGGAGCTGTGGTCAGCTCTAGATCTTCTGCTCGTAACCCAAGCTGTTTGGCTGCTCCGGAGAAGAGGATGTTGAGGCCGCTACCGCCGTCGATCAACACCTTGTGGAAGCGGGTCTTGCGTATTACTGGGTCGAGGATCAGTGGGAAATGACCCAAATACAGGATCTCCATCCACTGGTCGTCTCTACTGAAGGTAATGGGCTTATGTGACCAGGGAGGGAACTTCGGATCGGCAATGGAGGCGTCGTAGTTGGTGACGGAGTTGACGCGTCTGGCGATGAGCTTCTACTCTCTCTTTGACTCCATCACAATGCGGACTCCGATGATTGTGGAGATCGTCCTATCGTGCTCGGTGAAGCCAGGTGGCGGCTTATTATTATCGTTGCGCTTGTCCTTGTCAGAGTCTAGGCGAGCCTTCTTCTTCTCTTCCTCTTTAATGCCCTGGAGATCCCGTAGCAGCCTCTCATGGTGTGGCTATGGAACTTGTGGATGGGGCATTGACTGTCGAGGAGCTTTTCGTAGGCTTCGTCGTAGTTGCGCTTTGGTGCTAGTTGGGTGTTGTAGACCTGGTAGTGGCGGCGTCTTTCTCTAGCTCTGGAACCCATTGGTCGTCGTGGCGGCGCCGATCGAAACGGCGGTGATCGCGATCATCGCGGTGATAATCCGTCATGGTCCTCGATCATCATGGCGCCGATCAACTCGACGGTCTCCATCCTCGTGGCGTGTACGGTCGGGGAAGCGAAGGTGACTGTGGACGGAGTGATGAGCAGCTTCTTTCCCATCGGCGTACTTGTTCGCGATGTGCAGCATCTCGGCGATGTAGCTTGGTCTGCTACTAAACAGCTTCCTCTGAAGTTCTTCATCAGGTCAGAGGCCACATATGAAAGCAGAGATGGCTTCAGCAGACACTCGGGATGTTGTTTCTGGTCTCCGAAAAGTGCTGAATGTAATCTCGCAGAGACTCTCGTGACGCTTGCTGTTGGCAATTCTAATGTCACTACCAAGAACAGAGTTATTCCTGATAATGGCGTCAGAAAAGCTTATTGATAATTCCTATGACTATTGCAGAACTCCACAAGCGCACAGAATCTATCGATGTAGCACTTCACTTGGGAGTAACCAAGTATCGTATTTATTGCCACAGGGAAGCTTTTTATGGCTAGAGTTATCCAATGGTAAGCTAAGAACAAGTACGATTTATGATAAAGGGTGAACTAGTATAGTGATAACTAATCCAGATAATCTAGTTTTGGGATAGAGCCAAGCAACGACGTAGATAGTGATGAGCTCAAGAGTGGAACATAAGGTAACACGGTAGGTTAACTCCAATTAGCACTTCGGGACAATGCGCGTTCCCAAATTATTAGGGTCACTCACATTCTAAAAGCCCTACGCTGATAAAACCAAACCGAACGTGGTGGAATCCAGAGGATCTTAGGGCTATCACCACCTAAGACCTACCACTACTATCCGTGGGTATAGCCGCAATCGAAGGTAACTTCTAGTCTAAGCACCATGCGTACACTATAGGCCACTACTCTAACCTCTCGCTAAGATTAGAGCACCATCTAGCAGCGAAGATCCCGCACTAATTGTATGAAAACCGATAATTAATCCCCTAGTACTACTGCAACTTGAGCACTGTTGACGGTGCATAATGTCAACTTTTACTAGAACTTTAGACACAAAAGGATATATGAATACACATTAGTCTAGGGTTTTAACTGACAATTTCTATGAGTTTTGCATATCCTGACAGGTGGGGCCGGCCGACGCCAAGGTAGGCCGGGCAGCGCCTCCCTAGGGTTTCGCCCTTCGTCTTCTGGAGTCTTCCTCCACCACCTTTGAGGAGTCATCTCGGCCCTTGGTTAAGTCGATTTGATCGTACGGCGCACGTTCATCCCACCGGGCTATAACTAAAGGGGCAGACCCCCCTGGAGGCATCCCGTCATTCATCCAAGGCATCAAGTCTTCGGTCAAGCTATCAAGAGCCTTCTAGTTCATCAAGAGCCTTCTAGTTCATAGTTCTAGCCTAGTTAGATTAGAAGTAGAGGAGTTCTAGTTCTTCAGTGGGATCTGGAGCCCCGGCGTCTGTCTGGAGCGCGGAGTTCGGTATAGTTCTAGTTCTCTCTCTATTATTGTATCCTTCATTATGATTAGGGAACTATTGTTCTTAATAGTTTATATGTTCTTGATTACAATAGTCATTGTCTACTTTGATTATATGTCTTGTACAGTTGGTTTGATCTTATTGAATTCATGCAATTGCTCGTATAGCGTTTATCCAATCGATCGTTGGGTAGATGATGAATAATATGTAGACGTGGTGTCTAGATATGATGTGCCTGGTCATGTGGTAGTTAGCGTAGGTAACAGCTACGTTGAGTCCTCTGTAGTCCACCCCCCGTATGTAGGCAAGCAGGCACGGTTGCGAAGTTGGGTGATGACTCTGTTTCACATCCTTCCTAGATGATGCCCTTTGCATGTGATCGTGATATAGGACTAATCTAACAATGATTGCTAGATGTAATTGCACTAATTAGAGTTATTCATTGACGTAGTTATAGAACTACCTTAGATATTAATTCCTTAGTTTATCCATTGGCTAGCTATTACTATGACTAGAAAGTGCTTTGATGTTTATCCATTAATTACGATGCTTGATCATACTTATCACCTTTATTTATCTTTATTATCTTGTGACCTCTGCCTGTTATGAGTAGAGTAAATGACATCGATAACACCACT
Organism: Eremochloa ophiuroides; assembly: GCA_038502445.1. Lineage (NCBI taxonomy): Eukaryota > Viridiplantae > Streptophyta > Magnoliopsida > Poales > Poaceae > Eremochloa > Eremochloa ophiuroides. Next base: position 53,671,934 of record JAHLJS010000001.1, read on the forward strand.
TATCCATTGTAAATAGTTGCTATCAATATAATAGATTAAAGTTTATCCAGTCCTTCCCAGTGATATAAATATAAATCGACAACCTGGTAGAACTCTAGGTAAAATGCTACAATGGTATAATTATCTGTCCGCTTGCAGAATTGATCTTAGTTTATATTTATATATTTCTACCTAGTCACATTGAATAATATATGAAACCTTTTGTTTATTCTTAGCATATATTATTAAGGATGACAACCTAGTTCATGCATAAGAATGTTGGTAATAGAAAACTGACTAGTTGCTAATGACCAGTTAATTAATTACCATACATCTCTAATCTCGTCTCTAGTATTAAAAGTTATATAGTTTTATTTGGCGACATTAGTAGATGTCAACAAGCACTCAAAGTAATACTTAAAGTAAATAATACTAGAAAGGAAATTATATTACCGAATGAAAGAGTACCTTACAAAGGAAGCACCTGAGAGAGAGAGACCTCCGCAGAGCTCTCCTACTCTTCTGCTTCTCTTCTCACTCACACTCTCACTACTAGCCTTGCTAGGAAGGTTCTCACTAGATGAGCTCGGATGGACTAAACTCCAAATCTCTCTATTCTTCCTAAGCTGATTACGACTGAAGCATACGGGGGGTATTTATAGCGCATGGAGACCCCTGGGGTACTTGTAGAGGTGGCCGAAGGTCGGTGGCCCGAAAGTGTAGGGTGGGCGCAAGGTCGGTTGAGCACGTTTCGGCAGTTGGAAAGGCCCAAAAGTGTAGCCTCGCCATCCAACGCTTCAGGATCCTCCCCAATGACGGTTGCAAGGTCGGTTGAGCACGTTTCGGCAGTTGAAAAGGCGGTTTGTGGCCCCTGGAGGATGACGTGTGGGTCCATGAATCCGTGGCACTTTATTTGATCTCCCTTGGATGAAAACTGACTTCAAATGGACGGCCACAAGTGCTTGGGTGGCTCTCCTCCGGATTGTGGTTGTGGCAGGCCATATTGACAGGGCGGGTGCCCTATCCAACAGGGCTACCGGAACCAAGTGAAGCGATTCTAAGCCATTGATGTTCAATCAACGTGCCACACTCTGTTTGGGAGGATATGACACGGATCCGTGACGTGGCAGAGCACAAATGGTACCAAGTGGGGGGTGGGCGCCCTGTCCAATAGGGCGGGCGCCCTATGACTTGGCCCCAACGTGGCTCATGTCATGTGTACTGCTCAAATGTGCCTTGGTTTGCTTCATTTTCACTTGTTTTGCACCTGCAACCACAATTCTTAAAGTACAAGTGGAACTCCGTTAAATTAAACCAAAATCCTAGCCTCTATGTGCCATTTTCTTTCTCAATTTTATCATTGTTGATGGCTAAAATGTGCATTTAGTGAGTGTCAACAAACTCCCCCAAACTTACCTTTTGCTCGTCCCTAAGCAAAGACTGGAAATGTTATGCTTACAATTAACTTCTTATTAGTGACTCACTTTTGATTTCAACATGTTAATGTAACTACCCATATCCAATCACTATCATCCATGGGGCTTTTACCTATCCTTTAACCTAAAAAATAGAGCACAGACTAGCTAGAAAGAGGGTTTGTTCTCCATGCCCTTTTTGCTCGGTTAAAACTTATGGAGGTTTGAACATTTTGCAATAATCATGCTCTAGACTCTTCTATGGCACACTCAGTCCCTCTAATATGTGTGGAATTTTTGACCTTGATCAAAAAGCTTGTAATGCCCTCACTTCCTATCTCTAAAGGCTTATGTGGAGTTTCAGGATTACAAGAGAATGGGGATACCTTATATAATGTAATATTGCTAAGTCAAACAATTGGATCAAAGGAGCAACAAGTCATAAACTTAGACCGAGAATGTGCATGTGTATGGTGGGTGATACTAATTACTCCTTTCATGGCTTTTCCCTTTTTAGAAACATGGCTAGCTCTTTCTTTTCTCTCTTTTTTTTCATCAGAGCACTTGCTCTCTTTTTTTTTAGAGACTAGCCATGCCTCTTTTGAGGAATATTTTAAAGGGATAAATGGTAATGCCATGGAGTAGATCCTATCAAATAAGGCATGTTGTTGCTTATTCTCAGTGTAAGAATAGCAATATGATGGTGGGTGTTCGTGTTCCCGGTCATGAGAATATGACAAGTTTCTCTACTATGATTCACAAAAATTTGACAAGGCTCAACATAAATATAGGCAGCAATATGGAGTTTTCCTATCTAACAGATATGGCTCTAGTAGGTGTTTTCTTTTGCCACAGAAGATCTTAAGGAAGTTTTATCATTGTTTTTAAAGAAATTCTCCACAGATGAAACTTACTCTTTTCTTTGCTAAATCATGTTACTCAAATTTTTCAAGCTTTGTTCTAGCATTTGCAACCCACAGGGTTCAGGTTCATGGTATAAGTAAAATCACATTAACAATCAAATCATCAGCGAATTACTAACTTGAAATAATTATAAGCAATAAACATTTTTATTCTCTTGTTTTTTCTTTTCTAGTAGTGTGAAAGTGTGGGTGTTTATTTATTTTTCAAACATATTAATACTAACATAACCATTATTACTACTATATATATAATTATTATTATTTTTTGTATGCTAGAAATAAAATAATATAAATGCGTAGATAAATGGATGGGGCTATGTGTACTTACCTTCGCGGGGGACCTCCCCCAAACTCGTTCTGCAAACATCAGTGGAAATCCCACCCCTGGTGACGATAGAAATCGTCCCAGCGGTAGTCATTGCGACGAGCCAGGCAGTGCATATCCCTTGTCTCCTCCTAATTCTCTTACCTGTATTGCCGAAACTCATATGACAAATCTTGTAACCCTTGATGAAGCTGGTCTTGGCCAATCTGCAGGCCCTCTATCTGATGCTGGACATAGCCAAGGTCTCGCTCCCATCCATGCACTGAAACTGAGTGTCGCGATGGAGGGTATCCTTCAGTGTTGGATGAGTGCAATCCTCGCGCACCAGTATATCTTTAAGAGCCACCCAAGTGTTGGGTACTCCCAGAACTGCTGATGTGTGCGGATGCTTGTCCATATGGGTCCCAAGGGTCAGGCGATTGGTGCTGCTGCTGCTGGGGTAGCTGGTACCCGTTAAAGCCTCCTACTTGTTGAGAGCCAGGAGCCGGCCATGCACCCCACTGACTAGTGTGTGGCATGGCTCCTTGGTGAAATGCTTCTTGTGCCGCCCACTCTGCTTTCTCTTGTGCTGCAGCCTGAGCAGCTCTCGTCTGGGCCCTTGTTCTTCTTCCTGCAACCTGCACAGCATGTTCTCTTGCTAGCCTTGCGGCGTGCTGTTCCTCGGTCTCGAGGGGTAAGTGCATAGAGTTCACATTTCTTAACCATAGAGTCATGTCAGGCAATGGAATTTCATTAACAAAACCTTGGTACGTCATGATATACTTTTTATTTTTCACATCATATTTCATCATGTGTGCTTTCCTAAAATGCTCGATGTCTAAAATTGTCCTCTCAGTGTTGATGAAATTAATTTGTGCATTGGCCAGCAAACCCATGTTACTGACTATCCTAGTCACAAGTGAAGTCATTTCAATGGTTGTATCCGTTACACGTGTAAACACCTTAGACCAGTAATCCACCATAGTTTTAACTGGTGAGACACGGATTCCTTTTATTGCAGCAAACAAAATTTGCATTTCATCGGTCCTAACCTTACGGGGGTCGTGTCTAGGATAGAAAGTTATGGCAATAAATCTCTGCAAGATCCTAAGTGTTGGGTTATGAATCTGAGAAGTTCTAGGATATGTTGCATCTTGGCGGCCTGAAACTTCATACCAAAAGTTTTTCTTATTAAAATCTTTACAGGCCTTATCTAACTCTAGTGCACAATTCTTATCAAATCCTAGCAGCACACTAAGTTGTTTCCATGTATAAGAATAATTTTCATTAAACACACTAAAGTTGCAGTGGCTACTTGTGACTTCTAGGGTGCATAAAAATTCTAGAGTAAGCTCTCTACACCCTAGTTCATTAACTAACCATGCATTTTCCACCCCAAGGTATGAAATATGGTTTGAAATTCGGTAAACATACCTGTAGAGTTGAGCAAGTCACGGTCGATCTCGGGGGTGTGGATGAATGTGCGCTCATGCAGTATGTGGAAGGCTTCTCTTTCCCGATTGTTTAACCAAATAATCTGGTTCTCATTCACGAGAATATGAGTGGGTGGCTATTGAGTGCCTTGTTCTTTGGGAGGTTCGTCATGGCTTGATTGATCGACTGACATGTTGCTTCTTCGGGAATGCCGGCTCTCTGTACTCGAATGACTCCCGGACGAGAAGCGTATGTGCTGGTTCGGTCTCCCACTACTGCTTCCATCACGGCTCCCTCCTGTCTTCTTCTTCCTCTTCCCGAACATGTTCTTCAACATGATGAAACACAATAACACTAACAAGACAAGGATTAAGTTTAGTAAAACAAACCACTCCTCTCGGGACTGTGCGTGCTACCTTCCCATGCCTCTCCTCGCTTTATTTTGCTTAGTGATTAATGGCTAGCGCTCACGAGGTTTGCTCGGGGGAAAGGAAATGAGTGTGAAGCAAGAGTCTGAGCTTGAAGGCCTGGTGAAGCACTTGCTTAGACTTGTGCAAGTTTAAAATGAGCAAGTGGGCAGCAGAGGGGATAGGAAGTGGCAGGAGGCAGGGCGCCCACCCTACTACTTTGCCAAAAACTCAGCCTTGCTCTCTCACATGCATATGTCTCCACTCTAGAGCATCTTGTGTGCATCTATCAGCCAGAGAGATGAGTGGAGAGTTTGGAATGGCTTAGGTCAAGATAAGAAAGAAAGCAAGGTGAAAGATGGATGGGTTTGTCTGCCTAGACTTAGTGCTCTGCTCTCTACTTTCATGTGACAAGTGAGTAGGGTAGCTAGTGGAGCTAGAGGCCAAAGGGGACAGGGCGGCCACCCTATCAAAGTGGGCCACCGGCCCTCTAATCCCTCCTATTAGCTAACTTTATTATCCTCATTGAGATACTAAGCTAGTCATGAAAGAAAAGTGAGTTTACTTAAGAAAATAAGTAAGATTATAACTTACCTTAGTTTAAATTACCTTGGTTAGGTGCATCGGATGCTCTCATGATGATCAGCACTTTGTATTGCCTTCGTGTTCTGGAGAATCTTCATCATGCAAGGCAGTGTCGGCAGGTGCATATTCCACTGATGAGCACTGCTCCGGACGTGGTCTGAAATGAAAGATTTCTTCTTTCCCATTGATGTTGAGTCGGATTTCTCCAGCCCCACATCAATGGTTGCATTTGCAGTACTTAAAAATTGTCTTCCTAGGATTAGTGGTGTTCTAAAATCAGGATTTATATCTAACACAACGAAATCCACGGAAACGAAACAATTTTTAATTTGAACAGGGATATTCTCCGCTATTCCCGCCGGATATCGTATCGATTGATCGGCAAGCCGCAAACACATAGTAGTTGGAGATAAAGATGTATGATTAAGTTTGTCATATATTACCTTGGGCATGACACTGACGCTTGCTCCAAGATCGCACAGAGCTTGATCAAATTGTTGAGTTCCATTAGAGCATGAGATAGTAGGATTCCCGGGGTCCTTCTTCTTCTCGGGGAAATTATCGAGGATAGCAGCACTACACTGCTCCGTCAATTTCACCATTTCCGTGCTTGGGATTGGTTTCTTTGTGTTGAGGATGTCCTTCAAATATTTTGCGTACGTAGGTACTTGCATCGCATCAACTAGAGGTATATGTATATATAATTTTTGTATTACCTCCACGAATTTCCAGAATTGTTCATCCTCCTTTGGTTTCCTATTACGGTCAGGGAAAGGCAATACCACGGTGTCATAAAATTCATGAGGAGAAGTTCTTACCTTTCCTTGAGGTGTAGTGGAATCTTCTTTTTCAGCTTCTTCTTCTACTGCCTTTTTCTTGGGTGTAGAATCAGGATAAGGGGGATCACGAGTGGTCTTACCCCCTCTCGTGGTCACAGCATTAACTTTTTCATTATGGCATGATAGTTTTGCATGAATATCAGCTAATTGCTTTTCTACCATTTTATTAAAGTCAAGTTGTTCCCTTAGCAGCTCATGAAATTTATCTACTCTAGCATTTATGTCTCCGTTGACAGATACTAACGCTATCAAAAGAATGTAGCCAAATCTATCCTCTAGCAATGATAACAATACTTCTCAATGCAATCACGGGGGTTGTCAATCCCTATGCTCAAAGTATGTGGTTGTTGACACTTCTAACGTACCTACTAGGAATAAAGTTATTTCTAGCAACGGCGCCAAAAATGCTATGGGTAGCTCTAAAGGATAGGTGGTGGGATTCTGCAAGCGCACAGAACTATCGTGTAGCACTTTACCTGGGAGTACCAGGTGTCAAATTTATATTTTCCCAAAGGAAGACGGGTTTGTGATTCCAAGGATATGATAGTCAAGGATCTAGATATGGATAAATTGGGTAATAACCTTAGTAAAGATAAATCAATGAATAAGGTGGAAACACGCACTAGGTAGCTCTGGAGTTTTGGGTAAGAACTCTATCTCAGTAAAAGATCTAATGATTGTTATATCAAAGAGACTTCTATACTTGGGACACGCAAAGTCCTAAACTCACCGGGGTTCGACTGATTAGGCACCGTACGTCCCGAAGTCCTACGCTTATACCAAATATTAGGCCGAACATGGTGGAATACAGTGGATCCTAGGGCTGTCACCACCTAGCACCTACCACTACTATCCATGGGCCTAGCGGCACTCAAGGGTAAGCTATAGCCTAAGCACCTTACTTAATCTATAAAACTTACTACTCTAACTCTGGCCAAGGAATTAGAGCACTCTAACCAAGCAATGAGCAAGTATAGAGCTACTTAAAGTAGAACAATAGTAAATGAAGAAGGGGATCTTTATTACCGATAAGAGTGAAGAACACCGCAGAGGAGGTCGCCGACAAGCCCGGCTCCACCACAGACTTCTTCCTTCTCCCGACTTCTCTCCAACACTCTACTCTCTAGTGTTTCTTGTGTGCTACTAAGTGTGGCTTCGTGTTGTGACTTACAAGTGAGGATCCAACCCCTATTTATAGTGTAGGAGTGCACCAGGGGTACTTGTAGGCGTGCTGGAAGGCGGTGGCGCGAAGGAGGGGGCGGGCGCCCCCTAGGAGGGTGGGCGCCCGGTTGGATGCACCGCCTTGCATCCAACTGCCATCCTTGCTCCCCTATGGCGGTTGCATGATCGGTTTGTGCCTTGGAAAGGTGGTTTGCAACCCCTGGGAGGACGACATGTGGGCCCTTCAATCCATGGCACTTCACTTGATCACCGTTGGATGAAAACTGACTTCAATTGATGGTGTAGATGGCTCCTGGACACCTTCCCTCAGATTATGGACGTGGCACCCAACTTTGATAGGGCGGGCGCCCTGTTGATAGGGCCACTGGATCCCCGTGCCTTGTATCTGAGCCGTTGATGATGTTTCAACGTGCCACAGACCATTTAGGATGGTGACACATGGATCAGTGAGGTGGCAAGTGCCATTTGGCACTTTGGACAGGGCAGGCGCCCTGTTGGCAAGGCGGGCTCACCCCTCTGGCTCCCATGTGGCAGCTGAGGTGCTGAGGTGTCTTGCCATGTCTTGGTTTTGCTTGATTTCACCATTTTTCCTGCATACACAATATTTCTCCAAGGACATATGGAACTAGGCAAGTTTCAAGGTGGGTTCTTTGCATTTCATGTGGTTTTACCTTGATTATGGGTGAAATATTGACGGTAAAATAGGGTGTTACCGACCGTCAACAAACTCCCCCAAGCTAACCTTTTGCTTGTCCTCAAGCAAAGACATGATTTTAATATGGCAATGTTGGATCAAGAATTTCTTTAATGTAACAATTCACAAAGATCTTGCATACAAACCAACACTATTCTAGTATTGAGCATGATTCAGAAATTCATCTTATGTCTTAAATATATGGGGCTTATAGCTTTTTCACCATGGGTTATGCAAAAACAAGATAGCATAGATAAGTAGATACTTCATCCCTTACTTTGGTACAGTGAGACCATTTACTAGAGAGTTTTTATTCTTTTGAAAAAGAAAATCTTGCTTTGGTTCCTTTAATGGTACTCTCAACCACTTCTTAGTGTAACGACCTCACAAGAGCTAAAAAGAGCTTTTCATGTCAATCCTAAGCTTATGTGGGGTTTATAGGATTGGGGTAAAGCATACTTGAACTGGATATATTGCAAGATTAGACTCTCAGATCAAAGGGAGCAACAAATCATAAAACATGATCAAGAAGTGCAAGTGTAAATTATTTGGTGGGCTCCTTGAGACTTATTCTTTTGCCTTAGACAGGGGAGAGCAAGGCTTCTGACTACATAGTTTTTTTTCGAAGAAGGGATATGGGCACCTGCCCATGGGACACTTGTCCTCTTTTGTTTTCCTTGAGCACTTGCTCTCTTTTTTTCAGTAACCTATACTCCCCATCTATCAAAAGGATAAAAGTTGATTGTGGTTGGTTGTCTCAATTGGTGTGTGGAGCATAGATGTATACTTTCAGTGTAGAAATAATACATAGGCGGCATGTGTACGTGACCTTGATCAAAGAATATGACTAGTTTCTCTACCTAGATCAAATAAGGTCTAAGCAAGCTCAAAACAGACAAGAGCTATTTCTTTTGGTGGTTTTAGTTGTTTGTGGATGTATGGCTTGACGATAGGTATTTAACTCCATAAAGGAACCATGAGCAAGAATTTGAATTTTGTAAATCAAAATCTCTAGTTGGTTCTCACTCATTCCTTAGATCAGGTAAAGTTCTACTTATACCGATTTTAATCTTGTAAGAGCATAACTTGGGTTATTAGCATGTGCAACCCATAATAGTGTTTGACTTAAGACAGATTTCAGAAATCATACTTAAAACTTTCATAGTACGGATTGTATAACAAGATCTTGCAAATTATCATTGAGCAATTATTCATAATTTCCAACAAAGACATAGCATATTTTTTTTCTCATCATTATTTTCATTTATTTATTGTTATTGAGGAACATTATAGCTCATAGTAATTAAGAAAAAGAATTGCTGGGGTTAGAAACCATACCTTGGCAAGGATGACGGCTTCCCCAAGCTAGCTTCTTCTCTAGGATCGGATTCTCCTCTTGGTCGGGTTGTTTCCTCCTTTGCATCTTATTATGATCACTAGACTTTGCTTTTTATTCTACTTTCATTTATTGCTACTATGACAAACCAAATCTCTATTTTATTTTATTATTATTATTATTATTATTATTATTATTATTATTATTATTATTATTATTATTATTATTATTATTATTATTTTATTGTTATTATTATTTTTTAATCTCTCTTTTATCATGGTTTTAAATGCAGGGCATAAATTTAAACATGCTTCTAACATTTATTAAATACAAGACATAAATTTAAACATGCTTCTAACAATTAATTGATTCAATGCATGAAGAAGGAAAATATGCTAATGCAATAATTAAAGAGAGAGAGAGATAGAATACTTACTCCCATAGCTGTCCTTCCTCGGAAGGAGGTTCTTCTTTAACTGATGTCTTCTTCTCATCTTGTCCTTCTTTGACGATAGTGGGGTCTGGTGTAGAGGCTGTAGATGATGGTTCCCTCTTAACCGCATCTCTGTCTTTCTTGTTTCTCCAAATTCTTGGTTTTCCTGCATGTTAGTTGCATGGTGCGGCGCACAAGAGAAAACAAATCTTTCTTTCTTCCCATTTATATAGAAATCCATGCTACCACTAGCAACAAATATGCATGCATTCACAGTATTCAAGAAAGGTCGGCCAAGAATGAGGGGTAAGTTGTCCCTATTTCCTATGTCTAAAATCATGAAATCGGCAGGCACAAAGTTGTTTCTTACTTTTACCAGAACATCACAAAGTACTCCTTCTATGTAGCAAGTTGTTTGATCAGCTAATTGCACATATGCAGAAGTTAGTACTAGTTCAGCGTAGAACAACTTTTCATAATGTTCTTTAGACATGATATTAATGCTAGATCCTGAATCACATATAGCATTATGGAACTTTTGAGATTGAATAGAACAAGATATGACAGGGGTTCCAGGATCTCCCTTTTTAGTTGGAAAATTCCATCCATCTAGTTCATAGCCATGATAACTAATAGTAACAAGATTAGCAGATTTCATGGTTGTTTCAGGCTTTCCTGGTATTCTATCTTTTTCAAAAGATGGAATTGCAGCAGCAAGTTGTGCTAATTGGGTTTCAAGCGTCTTATTGAAACTAAGTTGATTCTTAATTACAGAAGAGAAATCATCCAATTTAGCATTTATGCTATCTAGCATCCTATCATTAGCATGGAGCTTCTTGTTTATACTATCAGTCATTCTACCTTGACCATAGACAAGATCTTTAAGAGAAGGATAGTTATTACCTTGGTTGTTTGGACGTTGCGAGGTATTGAAAGTGTTACCTTGAGAATTGGAGCGCTGAGTCCATCCTTGATTTGAAGAATGAAAACTGTTGTCATTGTTGATGAAGTTGAGGTCCTCATGTGTCTCAGGACAATGGAGTGCACAATGGCCAACTTCTCCATAGACTTCACACGTCATGTGAGTCTCCATGGCTTGCACGGTCTCAGGTGTACGCATCCTCTCGCAATTTTCTAGCCGTTTGGCCAGTAGATCCACTTTAGCTGTAATCATGTCAGCTTCCTTTAACGAATGCATACCTCGCTTGCGCGGTTGTAGACGTTCCTCGTTCCATCCTTGATTGGACACCATCTTCTCTATCAAAGCCTTCGCGTCTGAAACTTTGAGAGAAAAGAATGCTCCACCAGCGGCGGCATCTAGATGGCTTCTAACAAGAGGGGTTAATCCATGGTAGAAGTTTTGGATCAAAAGCCAATCCTCCATACCATGGTGTGGACAGGCAGCGACATACTCTTGCATTCGTTCCCAAGCCTCGGGAATCGATTCATCGGCTTGTTGTTGGAAATTAGAGATCTTATTGCGAAGAGCATTGGTCTTGCCTAGAGGAAAGAATTTCACTAGGAAAGAGTTGGAACACTTTTCCCATGTGTCCACATCATTTCAATTCATATAGAACCATTGCTTGGCTTTTTCTAACAATGAAAAAGGAAAGAGTCGCAAACGAATTGCGTCTGGGGTTACTCCTTTAATGGTAAAGGTGCTGCATATCTCCAAGAAATGTTGGAGGTGTGCATGAGCATCCTCATGAGCTTTGCCATAAAATGGGCTAGCTTGAACCATTGTGATTAATACAGGCTTTAACTCAAACTGAGTGTTAGCCTCGATGACACCAGGGCCTATTGCTATATTAGCAGCAGAAGGTGCAGAGAATTCACGGATGGTCCTTTCGGCCATATTCGTGATTCTAAGGATAACTATTGATATGAACCCGCTAGGGTTCGTGGTCGATCTTTCGATGAGAGGCATGAGATAACTCGATTGGTGGATGGATATGACGTTCACGGCCCGACTACAGCCTTCCAAGACCACGCCTTAGCGACCGATACACCACTTCCAAAGGCCGTCACGATCTTGTGGAGCGCGACAACCAGCCCCTAGGGCTCCCGTCCTGCAAGCAATCGAAGAACTAGCAAGAACGAGGAAACAAGCACTGAAATTGCAAGATGAAATTGAAGGTTTCACACTGAATCTTATTATGAGTGGGGTTCCGAAGACAAGGAGACGGACGACTGGATCAGCACGCGCGCCTACAAGCAAGTAGCGATGGCTAAACTTGATCTAAACAAAACCCAAGTGTTCCTGGTGGTGGCTAAGGGGTATATGACGTGGGGAGGATGACCACAAGAGAGTTTGGGTCGTGCTCCAACCCCAGGACGCGTCCCTATTGGACTCTAAACGATACAAGCCCATTGGGCTAACTTAAGGTGGCGCAGCACCCTGGACAGAAAAACCTCTCGGTGGTATTTGGACGATTACCGACGCTTCTGAGATGATATGAGCATGAGACCAGATCCATATGAAAGTAGACTTCACAAGCTTTCCAACAAGTCCTGAATCACCCCAATCGGAGTCCGTATGTAACCATGGCGACCGTCACAAGTTGGAGGTGTGCTGTAGTCCGAATCCAGCCTACGCGAGTCCTTTTCCCTTTCGGTCTTCTCCTTGATTCCTAATTAAAACAAGAGTGCACGTGTCTCCAAGATCTAAACAGGATGGACAAGGGCTCAAGAAGGAACTCACTTGATGATTAAGTTTTCGAGCACGAGCACGAGTAATAGGACCAGCAGGTGTCGGCGTGGACGGCGTGGATGTATGATCGGTGTTGATGTCCTCATCAACTATCTAGCCTTGACTCAAATCAAAGGAATTCAACAGTTGCCTTCCCCGGCAACGGCGCCAAAAATGCTTGTTGACAGATACTAACGCTATCAAAAGAATATAGCCACATCTATCCTCTAGCAATGATAACAATACTTCTCAACGCAATCACGGGGGTTGTCAATCCCTATGCTCAAAGTATGTGGTTGTTGACACTTCTAACGTAGCTACTAGGAATAAAGTTATTTCTAGCAACGGCGCCAAAAATGCTATGGGTAGCTCTAAAGGATAGGTGATGGGATTCTGCAAGCGCACAGAACTATCGTGTAGCACTTTACCTGGGAGTGCCAGGTGTCAAATTTATATTTTCCCAAAGGAAGGCGGGGTTTGTGATTCCAAGGATATGATAGTTAAGGATCTAGATATGGATAAATAGGGTAATAACCTTAGTAAAGATAAATCAATAAAGTATGACTAAGGTGGAAACACGCACTAGGTAGCTCTGGAGTTTTGGGGAAGAACTCTATCTCAGTTAAAGATCTAATGATTGTTATACCAAAGAGACTTCTATACTTGGGACACACAAAGTCCTAAACTCGTCGGGGTTCGACTGATTAGGCATTGTACGTCCCGAAGTCCTACGCTTATACCGGATACTAGGCCGAACGTGGTGGAATACAGAGGATCCTAGCGCTGTCACCACCTAGCACCTACCACTACTATCCGTGGGCCTAGCGGCACTCAAGGGTAAGCTATAGCCTAAGCACCTTGCTTAATCTATAAAACTTACTACTCTAACTGTGGCCAAGGAATTAGAGCACTCTAACCAAGCAACGAGCAAGTATAGAGCTACTTAAAGTAAAACAATAGTAAATGAAGAAGGGGATCTTTATTACCGATAAGAGTGAAGAACACCGCAGAGGAGGTCACCGACAAGCCCGGCTCCACCACAGACTTCTTCCTTCTCCTGACTTCTCTCCAACACTCTACTCTCTACTGTTTCTTGTGTGCTACTAAGTGTTGCTTCATGTTTCGACTTACAAGTGAGGATCCTACCCCTATTTATAGTGTAGGAGTGCACCAGGGGTACTTGTAGGCATGCTGGAAGGCGGTGGCGTGAAGGAGGGGGCAGGCGCCCCCTAGGGGGGCGGGCGCCCGGTTGGATGCACCGCCTTGCATCCAACGGCCGTCCTTGCTCCCCTATGGCGGTTGCATGATCGGTTTGTGCCTTGGAAAGGCGTTTTGCATCCCCTGGGAGGATGACATGTGGGCCTTCAATCCATGGCACTTCACTTGATCACCGTTGGATGAAAACCGACTTCAATTGATGGTGTAGATGGCTCCTGGACACCTTCCCTCGGATTGTGGACGTGGCACCCAACATTGACAGGGCGGGCGCCTGTTGATAGGGCCACCGGATCCCCGTGCCTTGTATCTGAGCCGTTGATGATGTTTCAACGTGCCATAAAAGATTTGGGAGGGTGGCACACAGATCAGTGAGGTGGCAGTGCCATTTGGCACTTTGGACAGGGCGGGCGCCCTCCCTCTGGCTCCGATGTGGCAGCTGAGGTGCTGAGGTGTCTTGCCATGTCTTGGTTTTGCTTGATTTCACCATTTTTCCTGCATACACAACATTTCTCCAAGAACATGTGGAACAAGGTAAGTTTCATGGTGGGTTCTTTGCATTTCATGTGGTTTTACCTTGATTATGGGTGAAATGTTGACGGTAAAACAGGGTGTTAGTGACCTTCAACAGTCTCCTAGGATTTTGTCTTGATCAATTAAAACTAAACTTAAACCAGAGTTTATTTTAGCTTGATTTAAAACAAGTTCCTTAAGAGAATGATTGCTAAAATGTAAAGAATCATTATCCTCCCTACGTGGATTCCATCTTTGGTAAGGTGAAACTAGTGAGGGACCATATCCGCCATCGTTTAAAAGAGATTTAGCATCTTTTATTGGACATATATTTATGTTGTGATTTTTATCTCCACATAATGCACATGGTGTTTTACCATTTGCATAATATTCTATAGCAGCACGATCTCTTTTCCAATTAGCTCTTTCTTCTAACTTTTTCAAGAGGCATTCGAAAGATAACGAATTAACTTCAAAAGTACTAGAATTACCTTTGAGATGATTGTCGGTCCTCCTTGATTGTCCACCATCTTCTCGATCAACTTCTTAGCTTGACCCACTTTGAGAGACAAGAATGCACCTTCAGCGGCAGCATTGAGATGTTGTCGAGAATCCATCATAAGTCCGTGATAGAAGCTTTGGATTAATAGCCAATCTTCGATGCCATGATGAGGGCAGGCTTGAATGTACTCTTGCATGCGCTCCCATGCTTCGGGGACAAATTCGCGAATCTCCTGTTGAAAGTAATAACTCTTGCTACGCAAAAGATTTGTCTTACAACAGGGAAGAACTTCGTCAAGAAGTGGTTGGAGCACTTCTCCCAAGTGTTCATTGATCCCATGTTGATGTAGAACCATTGTTTTGCTTTCTCAAGTAATGAGAAAGGAAAAAGGCGCAGACAGATTGTATCCTGCGAAATTCCTAGAATAGAAATTGTATTGTATATCTCTAGAAAATTCTGGAGGTGAGCATTGGCATCCTCTGAAGGGTTGCCATGGAATGCAATTGCTTGCACCATCATGATCAATGCAGGTTTAAGCTCGAATTCTGTCGATGAGATATCGTCAGCGGTCTACCGAGGGGTATACCCATGGTAGTAGATTGCCTGAGACGAGCAAGCGTTACGCGAAAGGCATGATACACAAGATTTATACAGGTTCAGGCCGCCGCGAGGCGTAATACCCTACATCCTGTGTGTTGCTGTATTGTATTGCTATGATGTGAGATGTGAGTTGAGTTTGTGGGATCTATCCCTGCCTCTCCTTATATAGTCTGAAGGGACAAGGTTACAAGTAAACTATCCAAGTTGGTACAATTACCGTGCGGGGCAGTACCTTGCACCGCACGTCTTTGTCTTCTGGGCCGGGCCAGCTTTGATGGTGCGGCCCATGTCTTGTCTTATGGTACCGGGGGTTTATATCCCCAAAGCTAGTCCCCGAGCGCCTTGCATTCGTCGGGAGGTGCAGATCTTCGGAGTAGCTTGACCAGAAGAATGTAAGGAGCTCAGAAAAAATTTGAAAAGAGCTTTTCCTTGGTGAAGTGTATCCACTTTTGGTTCGTCAGAACCAATACCTTCACCGTTAGGTGAAGTGTATCAACTTAGTCCCCGACCCTGATAGTAGGTGAGCAGTCACGTGGTGTCAAGGTCAAAATCTTTATTCTTGTTGATCATGTGAAGTGTTGACAAAGTCCCCCGAGCACAGCAAGTGATCGGGAAAAAATCTTCCGAGCAGGCGAGGCGACGACGCAGTCCCCGAAGTGATCGGGAAAAATCTTCCGAGCAGCCGAGGCTACGACGATGTCCCTGAGCACAGCAAGTGATCGGGAAAAATCTACCGAGCAGGCGAGACGATGATGTAGTCCCTGAGCACAGCAAGTGATCGGGAAAAATCTTCTGAGCAGGCGAGGCGATGACGTAGTCCCCGAGGATAGCAAGTGATCGGGAAAAATCTTCCGAGCAGACGAGGCGATGACGCAATCCTCGAGCACAGCAAGTGATTGGGAAAGTCTTCCGAGCAGGCGATGATGAAGTCCCCGAGCACAGCAAGTGATCGGGAAAAATCTTCCAAGCAGGCGATGACGAAGTCCCCGAGCACAGCAAATGATCGGGAAAATCTTCCGAGTAGGCGATGACGAAGTCCCCGAGCACATCAAGTGATCGAGAAAAATCTTCCGAGCAGGGGATGACGAAGTCCTCGAGCACAACAAGTGATAGGGAAAATCTTCCAAGTAGGTGATGACGAAGTCCCCGAGCACATCAAGTGTTTGAGAAAAATCTTCCAAGCAGACGATGCGCATATCAAGACCCCCATTGTGCTGTCCAATATCAGCACCCTGATCTGAACAGCATGGAGTGACTTGATAGCTCAGCGATGAATCCCAGCGTGGTCGGAGACGAAATCTGTGATGTGCGAGGATGACGAGGAGTGACGACGAGCCCGGCGACGAGTCCCCAACGTGGTCGGAAACGGTGTCCGAGCAGCGCGAGGACGGCGAGAAGCGACGACGAGTCCCTAGCGTGGTCGGAAACGGTGTCCGAACAGCGCGAGGACGGCGAGAAGCGGCGACAAGTCCGGCGACGAGTCCCCAACGTGGCCGGAAACAGTGTCCGAGCAGCGCGAGGACGGCGAGGAGCGACGACAAGTCCTAGCGTGGTCGGAGGCGGTGTCTGAGCAGCGCGAGAACGACAAGAAGCAGCGACGAGTCCCCAGCCTGGTCGGAGGCGTAGTCCAAGCAGCGCGAGGACGGCGATGAGCGGCAACGAGTCCCCAACGTTGTCGGAGACGATGTCCGAGCAGCGCGAGGACGGCGAGGAGCGGCGACGAGGACGGCGAGGAGCGGCGAGAACTCTGCGGCGAGTTCCATGATTGATGTCGGGCGGAGTGGTCGGCGTGTCGAGGAGTCGTTATGACGTGGCTCGCATGATGGCCTGAACAGTTCCAGGGTTGCTATTGTCAAGACTGCCGCAGAGTGTTGACAACGATAAGCGCAATTGATTCTCTGCCAAAAAATATCACGTAGAATCATGGAGAAATCGAAGACAATATATAATAAAATATTAGTTAAGATGAATAAATACGACTTAACCCTTGCTTTCGATGTGCATATGACCGTGAATATGTGCAGCAGCAGGTCTCCACGGATACGCCTCATGCATGAATTCATGCGAGCCTTTGGTAGCCGCCGTTAACTTGCCCACGCATCTGGTCTTCAATTTCTTTTTCTCTTCCATGTTGACTCATAACTTCTTGATCGCTTGGGATGCAGTCTTCCGTTTCAGGGAAACGTGATGAGTAACAAAGGAAATTTTCACGTACATGCGTACGCAAGATCATCTTCCTTTTACTTGCTTGTCACTTTCCTGCAGATGGGATCATGCACGTCCCATATCGCCAGTTGTCGATGCACGTAGATGCCGATGGTTGACGTTCGCTGATGGCGTCACACGAAGCGGGGTTGTGACGAGGTCGCCGCAGATGATGTCGATGAAGATGATTCTCATCTGCAGATGATGTTGATGAAGTGGCGACGAGTTCTCAGCGTGGTTGGAAACGGTGTCCAAGCAGCACGAGGACGGCAAGAAATGGCGACAAGTGTCCGGCGAAGAGTTCCTTGTACGGAGACACGTTAATATGCATGCAAGAGTAGATTAGATCTTCCTTGCTTCTAATTGAGGATTTGGACGTGGCCTCCATTAGTTGTCGCTTGTCGGTCGTGTGGACACCGGCGTGGGAGTAGCGTCCCAGGGAGTCCGATCCGAGGGTGGCGAGGAGGTCGAGTAGCTTTGTTTGCGACTCCGGTCTGGTCGGATCTTTGTTAGCTTCAACTTTTCCTCCGGCGAGTAGCATGACGAGCGGCGACAAATTCTTGCAGAGAAAAATCTTCAGTGTGTGCCCGAGCGTGGTCGGGTATTTTGGAGAGGTCGACGAGGAGCCAGAACGTGTGACTTTTTGGAGAGATCGGCGGCCGGTGCCCGTTTCTTTCGACGGGGCTTGTGGAGACGCTGCTAGAACTGCCCAAGCGTCCACAGGGCTTACGTAATAGCGAAGATTAACGGCTCAGGCGTCCCTGGGGCTTACGTGGTGGCGAAACTGCCTACGCCTGGTAGGGCTTACGCTTATCGTGAGCCATAGCTTCCCAAATCTATCGGGACAGTCGATGAAGGGGCAAAGTCGGGCAGCCTGCGTGTTGCAGGGCTTATGCACCGTCGTGACTAGGCCGCCCGAACGGGTGCGGGACTTACGCGTAGTTGAAGTTGTGCTGCCCGAGCAGTTGCGGGGCTTATGCATAGTCGAAGTCGTACTGCCCGAGCAGTTGCGGGGCTTACGCGCCGATGAAGTTAGACTGTCCGAGCAGGTGTGGGGTGTTGACACTTCTTAGCACAAACACCAGAGACAGGGTGTTAGGCTATCTCTGATAACAGTGTCAGAAGTGCCTAGGGTATTTCTTATGTCTATTGGATAATTCCGCAAGCGCACAGAATATACCGCTGTAGCACTTCACTCGGGAGTATTCCAAGGTATCGTTATTTATTTTTATCCTAACGGAAAGCGGTTGCTAGGAATAATTAATAAAAAAAGAGAGAGATCCGTAGGTCTATAGCAACTTAGTATCAACTAGTGATAGGGGGGTAAATCGATATATAGAGGAAAGGGTAATGACACCAAGACACGACAAGGTTTTGAGATAACTAAGATAACTAGAAGAGTATAGCTAGGTGGGAGGACAATGAGTGAGTATAAGACTCCTATGACACTTACTTTACTCTTGTAAATTATCCTATCAAATAGATGAAGTATATCAAGACAGCTACCTTACTTCCGATGTGTAGGGGATAGGCGAGACAGTAGGGGATATATCCTCTACCCGAAGCGGCTATTCTCTTGTGGGAGCCTACCTTTTAAGAACTTGCCTAAAACACGTGGAGGGATACTAAGACTAGACAGGGCTGTCACCACCTGCTAGCACCCATAAACAATCCGTACGACAAGCGGCATTCAAAGGCAAGATCTAGTCTAAGCACCACGCTTACACTAAGCCTTACTACTCCAGTTACGTACCAACAACTAAAGTACCCTATGACAGGCGATGAACTACACACGTGAGCTAATTACAGGATCACAATCCAATATAACTCAACTATAAGTTAACACAAAACACAACAATACTATAAATAATAGTAATGCACTAAGTAGAGACTTAGTAAAGTAAAGTAAAGATAATATATTAATAAAGATAAAGTCTTACAGAAGGAAAGGTACAAGAGCTATACCGAAAAGGTACAAGAGCTATACCAGACTCTCCAACAGACGACTCCGGAGACTCCGAGCGTAGCTCGACTCGACTCTAACTCGCACACTAGACTAATACTACTACTAAAGAGTAAAACTCTTGTGACTTGTGACTCTTGGGTGTCTTGTGTGTGTTGAAGAGGGTGATGGCAGCCTCTATTTATAGGGGAGGATGAGAGGGTGCCACATCAGCGATCCGCGTGCTCCTTGCCTCTCCACCCTTGGATCCACCGCCTTGTAAGATCGACGGCTTTGGTGATTTGAGCACATAGGAAACATGCTTGGAGTCGGTAGAAGCCAACCGACCTGGCTGGGCACCAAGGGGGTTCGGCCGACCCCCCTATGACTGGTGGGCCCAGCCAAGGTCTTCTAGAAAGTGTCCCCACCAGTCAGGGAGTGTGCAGGTGGCTTGGACCCACAATTAGTTGTTCGGCCGACCCACCCCTGGTGGGTTGGGCCCACCACCATGGTCCCCATCTGTCACAGACTGTCCCCTTGTGTTGGCTCCACTTCCTTTGCACGTTGTCACGTTGAATCCTTGTGCTTTGCTTCTCATCCGTTGAATGGAAACACATGTTGATCTGAGGGCTGACATGAGCTTAATGGAAGGTCACACGGATCCTGCCACGTCACCAGAGCCAGGTGGGCCCCGTGGGCAGTTCGGCCGACCCATGGGTGGGCCCACCCTTGGCTCTCCTCTCTTCCAAGTCATGTTTTGCACCATGTCTTGATGTCTGATGACTTGGTTCCCAATTACATGGTTCGGCCGAACCACATTATTGAGCTCCAAATGTTCATTTCTGCTCTGTTCCATCTTCCCTGCGTTCACAAGCTTAAGAGTACATGTGAAACTAGTTATTGATAAAATATGCTCATTATGTGTTTATGTTCCCATGAATCCAAGGCCTAGTTAACGGTGTTTGAATGTGAAATTTTAGGGTATATCCACTGTCAACACGGGGCTTACGTCGGTGACGGAGAATCATGGAGATAGCCTTGGCGATGATATCCAGAGTAGGTGTCCAAGTCTGGTCAGGGCTTATATCGGTGGCGAAGAATCTTGGAGGTAATCTTGATGATGATATCGTGGCTCGTTGGATGGCTTGACGTGACTTCTTAGACGGCTCGACTGTGGCTCGCCGAACGGCTCACTTGCATCTTGACATCTCGCTAGATAGCTTCCTTGATATCTCGGACGTCAGAATTGTCATGCATGCGTCTTGCTTGTGCGTGGCCTTGAAGATGTACGTGGTCTTTATCTCGATTAGAGCCACGTTGGATGTATTGCCATAGATTGAAGACTAGAGTTGCCGAAGCTGCCATCACCAAGATCAATAAAATATATCTAACTTCATGCAATTCGTAGGAGAATTTAAATTTAAACACTAAGCAATTGCAGGAAATTATATTTAAACAATTTAAATATCTTTTTGATTTTTCTCTAGCTTCAAGTTTTAATTGTTCTAAAGACAAATCGAATGCAGAATTTAAAGCAAACTTAATTATACAACCTATTATTTTTTTTGGATTTTCATTTTTTTTACACAAGCAGGAATTTAATGCAATAACTAAAGAAAGCGGTAAATAAATTTTTATTTGGTTTTCTTGTTGTTTTTATCAATATTGAAATTGACAGAATTAAAGGCCGAACTAAATACTAAATAAAAAGCATATATAAAGGTGAGAGGTGCTCACCTAGCGGAGATCTCCCCCAAGCTGGATGTTGCTCGGTAATACGGTGGAGGTGGCGGCAGGTATCCCATCTGATGTATCAAATACTCCAATCCGCTCTGCGTCTGCTACTGTCCTTGAGAGATCTGATCAAGTCGTTGGTCCGTGTTGTGCTGCCATTGTTCATGCTGGTAGAATCTGTCGTCGACCTGCTGCTACCACTGCTCGTGCTGGTGCAGTGTGTCGCTTATCGTGTTCTGTCCCTGTTCAATGTCAGTGAGACGCATAGATAGAGCTGGAAAATCATTAGCGGTAGCTGTAAAGTGCTGCTTAGACGGTCGATAGTAGTCATCTTCTGGTGGTGTGTGGAACGGATATGGTCCACCAGTGGTGAAATCCGTGTTCCCGCATGTAGAAAAAGATGCTCGTCCTCTCTGAAAATCAGTTGCTCCCCAACCCGCTGTTGCTGCAGCTGACGAAGATTCTCCTTACTGAAATGTGGGCTATTCCTCCCCTCCTGCATGTGCAGTCCACTGCTGGCGTGGCTCCTGCGTCGATACCTGTTCACCAAAATCAGAATAAACTGGCCCAGATGGTGCTGGGTCAGCTCCAGTGAAATTAGTTCTCGGCGCCCTGCTGATGCGCGTGGATGGGCACCTGCCAACATTAGCTCTAACAGCTGAAAATAAAATTCTGAACAGAATAAATCTCTAACTCCCTGTTTGGCAGTTCGTACTCATTGTCATAATTTTAATAAATCATAACTATTTTATTATTTCGGTGTTTGAGCATGTGAGCACGAAAGAAAATATCATAACCAATAATTCTGCGGGCATCAGAAATATAAACAAGTGAAGCATTTGATAATAAACCAAGCCCTGCAGCTAAACGTGTAATCCAGGAAGTAAAAGAAATACTGCACTTTCTTAAGGAAGGAACAGTTCTCCAATAATTTAACATCATTATTACAGATGACGCCTTCCTCTTTTTAATCATGATATATAACAAATGCAGCTCATCTTGTTTAATAGTATTTAACTCCTCTCTAGGAAAGAATGTAAAAACTAGCCATTCAAGCATGAATCTCAGTGTGGGGTGATAAACTTCTTCAATAGTATATTTTTGTTTTCTCTCTGGTTTCTTTGCAGTGATACTCTCCCAAAAATCATCTTTATCAAAGTCTTCGAGAGTTTCAGAAATATTGACTACACACTGATTATTGAATCCCAATGCTAAACTAAGAGTTTTCGATGATAGGGTGAAAGGTTTATTAAACATTCTAAAGTTAACCTCATCATCATCAAAATCTAGGGTGCTAATAAATTCTATAGTGAGTAACTTGCTACCCTGCTCATTAATTTGCCATGCATTTTCCCATCCAGCATTTCTAAAAATAAGCTCAAACTCGGAATCCATTCCGGTTTCATGGAGCAAAGTGGCATCAAAAATTGGAGTATGCATAAATTCCTTGTTTTTAACCACATTTAATATCTCCCTTTGCCGTCTAGTTGATAATGCAATTTGAGTTATGCTTGTGAGTTCATACCTTTCTTCCGGTTGGGGAGAGGATGACGGATTATCATACGTGAAGGGTGACGGAGGATCGATATTCATGTCGGAGCCGACGAACGATGACACTTGTGATGATGATTGACTTCTTGTTGTGCGGCGTGAGAGGGCTCTTCCAAGGGATCGAATGGCACCTTTCATTCTATTGCTCATCTTGCCTGTAAAATGAAGAACACGAAGAACACAACAAGAACGAACAAGAACACAAGAACAAAACAAGAACAAGGGAGGAGAAGGAATCGAAGTGGTGATTTCTCTTCTAGGTCTTCTTGCTAATCTTCTTCTCTACTCTTTCTCTTGCTTAAATTTGAATCGAATGATAGGATTATGGGAGTTTGAAGTTATGAGCAGCAAGGCAAGGTGGCTACGTGCTCTCTGGAGTGTATGTGAGTGAGTGAGTGAGTGAGTGAGTGAGTGAGTGAGTGAGAGGAAGGAGAGGCATAGAAGAGGCAGAGGGGCATCGGCCGGCGTGGCCATGGGGCCGGCCGGCCCCACCTGGTGTGCCCTGGCTCTCAACTTTAGCTAGTGTCGACACCACCTTTATCTACTTCCAAATGCATGTGGGTTGGTGCTCTCTCTGGCTGAATGGATGGATGATGGGTAGTGCATGTGTGAATAATGGAGTTTAGATGGTAGTGAAAGTGGTGGTTGATGATAATGCATGATGTGACTTGATGTGATGATGGCGGGTCCCATATGTCTCCCGTATTTATACCATATAATGACACAAGAATGAAAAACTAAATTATTTTTATGAATCTATGAAAAAATAGAATTCTAATGATGGTCTTTTTATAATTTTCTGCCACCACAGTAAATTTCACTGACGGGGGTTTAACACTCCGTTAGTAATAATCACATGGGGCTTAAGCTTTAATCATGCTATGGTTATTTTTAGTTCTTTTTAATAATGCAATTTATGAGAAAATAAATATGCAAATTTTAATGTAAGAATTAAATTACCGATAACTACCGAGTTACCTCCCGGCGATGGTTCGGGGTTTTTGAGTCCGCCGATTTGGACTTCTCCAGTTGAACTATTCTTCATGATTCATCTCCGGTGTCAGAGATGTTGTTGCATCTTGTTCATCATGACACTTCAACGTTTGGCATTGCTCCAGTCTTGGCTTGAATGCGAATCGCTCTTCTTGCCCATTGATGGTGAATGTGATCTCTCCAGCTCCAACGTTGATGGTTGCATTTGCAGTGTTTAGGAATGGTCGCCCAAGGATGAGGGGTATCTTCCTCTCTTCCTGCATGTCAAGTACTACAAAATCTACAGGAATGAAAAAGTTACGGATTTTTATCGGAATATTTTCTGCGGTTCCTGCTGGATGGCGAACCGATTGGTCAGCTAGTTGCAAACATATCGTGGTTCGCGTGAGCGTAGAATAGTTGAGCTTGTCGAAAATAGTCTTGGGCATGACGCTGACGCTTGCTCCAAGATCACATAAAGCATTCTCGAACATCTGGTCTCCTATTGAACAATCAATAGTGGGACACCCTGGATCCTTCTTCTTAGTAGGAGAACTCAGAATTGCCTCACTACATTCCTCCGTTAGCTTGACAACTTCTGTAGAAGGTAGTAGTCCTTTGTTGTTGAGGATGGTGTGAAGATACTTTGCATATGTAGGTACCTACATGGCATCTAACAACGGAATATTGACATATAACTTCTGAATTACCTCTACAAATTTACCAAATTGATCATCTGTTTTAGCTCTACTTCTTCTGTGTGGAAACGGTAGTAGGGTTGTGTCATGAAAATCTTGAGTTAATTCTTGATCTTGTAGTTCAACTGGTGGTGAAGGTGATATAACTTCTTCTTCTCGTTGTCCTTTTCAATCTCTTCTTCTACCTGCACTAAATGTGATGGTCTACGTGCCCCTTTTGGGTAAGGTGGATCACTTGTAGACTTACCTCCTCTAGTAGATATTCCTTTTATTTATTCATGGTTAATGGTAAACAGAGTAGAAGATAATTGTGCAATTTGTAATTCTATCTTTTTATTAAATAATATTTGATCTTTAACAGCGGAAGAGAAATTATCCAATTTAGAATTAATTCCTTCTAAAACTTTATCATTAAAAGCAAGTTTCTTATAAATACTTTCATTAATTCTAGCTTGTTTTAATATTAATTCTCTCAAGGGTAGGTTGTCTATAATTTGAAAAATTAGTATTGCCTTGGTACTTACCTTGACTGGCTGACCAAGGTTGATTCCATCCTTGTTTCTGAGAAGTAGACTTGATGACTGTATTAATATCTTCTGGGGGATTTGCAAACTCACTTTCTAAAGATCATTCATATTGATTCTGGAAATTGAATGCATCTTGAATAGCTTGACGATCTCTTTTATGATTGGCTCTTTGCTCTAACCAGTTCAATAGTACATCCATCTTGGTTGATAGTGCACACACTTCCTCTCGAACTTCTTCACTCTTATGGCATATCTGAGTGTTGTTTGTCCAATTCTGATTTTCTGCTATCCCTGCCATAATATCTTTAGCTCTTCCAGGGGTGAGTGACATAAATGATCCTTCAGCAATGGCATCTAGTTGCTCACGTGACCTTTGAGTTAGTCCGTGATAAAATGTTTGCATGAGCAACCACTTTTCCATTCCATGATGGGGACAATCTGATATGTAATCTTGAAAACGTTCCCAGGCTTCTGAAATAGATTCACCTTTCTGCTGACAAAATTCTGAAATCTTTCCTCGTAGAGCAATGGTTTTGCCTACTGGGAAAAACTTTTCTAGGAAAGCTCTTGAACATTCTACCCATGTCTTGACTCGATCTTTATTCTCATAAAACCACTGCTTCGCCTTTCCCTCCAATGAAAATGGAAACAAACGAAGTAGCACGACATCTTGAAGAATGCCTTTGATGTCGATGGTGTTGCCAATCTCCAGGAAATTCTGCAGATGGACACTTGCATCTTCATCTTTCTTTACAATAAATGTGATAGCTTGCACCATTTTGATGAGGCTTGGCTTGATTTCGTAATCATGATCTCCAAAGTTGAAAGTTGGCCCAACGCGAATATCCTCAGTGCTAGGGGCAGAGAATTAATGTAGAGTCTTCTCAGCCATGGCTTCACAAAATAATGTAAGACCCTTCTTCCTATGGTTGTTCCTGATTGATAAGAATTAAAGTACACAACCAATCCTGTAATTACCCTATATAAGATATTTAAATATAAACAAAACACGGGTAAGTCTGCTAAAGCAAAAGGTTATGGTTATCTCTAAGTATTTATGTCTATAGTTATTTTTATGTTTTCTATAATATTATCTATGAAGAACTCTCCTATATAAAAATTCTAAAATAAATATCCTGGTGAATAAAACCAACGAACTTAATAAATTATCCTAATGAATACAATTGCCATCCCCGGCAACGGCGCCAGAAATGTTTGTTGGTATTTTTAACATCACTTCACGTTAAGTTGTCATCCCTAACATGATGCCAAAAACCAAAGGTAAAATAATCTTCACTTGCTTCCTAAAAATAATACTATAGAATATATCCGCAAGCGCACAGATAATTCTCCTATTGTAGCACTTCACCCGGTAAGTATTTCGAGTATCGTTGATTTGTTTTATGCCAAAAGGATAAAGGTGCATTCAACTCATTAGGATAATCTACTATAATGATTGGAAAGATAAATGTGTGGACCTATGATAACCCATAACTCTAGTGTTTTAGCGATAAATAAGTCAATGATAAATGGCAAATGATAACTAAGTAAATGAGGTAAATGGTATTCCAGAGATAGAATATAGAGACTCACTAATGTAGTAAGACAATCTCGAGATTCAGCTAAGGTAAAGGAAACCTATGTAATTACTAAATACAAAGTCTACAGCCTACGCCACATTACACATTTTCATTTATAGCATAATCAACTCAGAAAACATCATAAGGAGCATCATCTAATGAGGATATTAAGACACAAGGGTCACCTCCTTCGCGACCGCGCTCTGCTCGTCCTACGTACGGGGGGTGGACTACAGAGGAACCAACGCAGCTGTCACCTACGCGGACTACCACACAACCCGGCACGTCAGGGTGCCTCCGTAGGTATACAATATATCTAGACACCACGTCTACATAATGCATACCACCTAACTCACTCGAGCACTAAATGAGGCGCTTTACGATCAAATGACAATAATCATCACCAATCACAACTATATCGAATACGCAACTAGAATAAACTAAGAACTGAATAAGTAGCAATATATTAAAATAAAGCAAAGTCATAATGAGATACAAGATAAGATTACCGATCTCCAGATGAACGGATCTAGAATCCCGAGCGTAGCGCCCAACTCTACTTGAACCTTTCTAGACGCCTAAACTATGAACTTGAAGAACTAGAGCCCTATTTCTAGTCTCTGGAAACCCTAACTTCTGTCTACTCTTGGCGAATGAAGCAGGAGGAATGAATTGGTGCTCTGGGAGGGGGGTCTGCCCCTCTATTTATAGCCCGGTGGGATGAACGTGCGCCGTGGGATCAAACCGACTTGAACAAAGGGCTCAGATGACTCCAGAGAGTCGGTGGAAGAAAACTCCAGAAGGTGGGCCGAAACCCTAGGGGGCGCCGGCCAGCCCCAGCCTGGTGGGGTTTGGTCCCCGGTCGCTTTGGATGTGTACTGGACTCTTCCAGGGTCTTCGTGATGATGTTTCCTTGGCGGTTAAGTTTCGTGGTAATTAGGCACTTTAATCCTTCTTTTAAGCCTTTCTGGAATAATCCCTGGAAAATACACAATTCACCAAAACTCGTGAAATTTGTCAGTAATAACCGCTATACTTCTATTATTGTCCTTCCCTAGGCATTGGTTGACGGTATAAAATTGGTACTTAACGACCGTCAACACTATTCTTCAGCTTCTCAAGTTCTGTCAAATTTGAGTGAGCAGATACAATCCTTGAGGTTGTATTCTTAAGCTTGGTTTGCTGCTTCAGGGAGCTGAGGGCCTCTTAGCGAGTCTGTTACTGAAAAAGTTGCATGGCTTGATCAATTGGCTCGGTGTGTAGGGTTGTCGATCAAATCGTTTTCCAGCCGAGGAAGAAGCTCACTTAGCCGATTTTTGAAATCTGGCTCTGGTGAGGATTTGGAGCTGAGCACTTCTTCGTCACAAAATTCTTCTAAATTGAAGGAATAGCTAGGTGATGAGGCCTGCAGCACCTGCATTTATGCATAATTTCGACAAGGAATGAGATTTTTTACGGGTAATCGGCTGATTGTTAAGGAGAATTTTCACCTTGCCAATGTCTGATGCAGGTATAGCCAATGAAGTTCCCATTTGTGTTTCCATAGCTGCTCCTTTCCCAGCGCCAGATGAAGTGTCATCTTGCGTCTCCATGACCGGGTCAGGAATAGCTGATTGGAGCTCTGTAGGTGCAAAGGTTAATAATACAGTGAAAGCACAAAGGTGTTGACAGCCGAGTTGCCCTACCTGGTGATTCTGCAGGCGGTGTTTCGTCCCTTGCAAGCTGGGTCCAGGTGTTTTCAGAGTTGGTAGAGGGACTATTCGGCTGTATTTTTAAATGTGATCAATTAAGAGGAACAGAAAAATGTCCAGGGGGAAGTGATCTTATGCCTGAGTTTGGTCATCAGCTATGGATTCAATATTAATAATTTCAGCAGGTACCTGTGTGTTGGGTACATCTAAGGCCTCCGGTTGGGTGTTAGGGATTTCGGCCATGCTTGAAGAACCTGCAGTGGTGTCTAGATGACCTGTAGATTCTGGTTTATCTTCGGCCTGGTTTCCCTCTGATGAAGCTTGAATCAGCTGGGTAGTTGCCCGGTGTTAGGCGATTTAGTCAAGTGATTGAGCAAGTAATGCAGGAAGAATTTCAGAGTGGAGTGGGTATCTGGGCAGTTTTTCTTTTAGATCGTGGCCTTCTAACTATTAGCTATTGGAGGCCGGATGATGGAGCTTTCCTCTTGGGGATAGGAGCAGCTGCTATTCTAGCAGGGGTTTTTATCATTTGCTTCAATGATGGTGCCTAAGAGCCTAGCCTTACAGTTGGACAGGGGGATAATACTCAATTTGCCCTGGTGGGTCAGGTTTCGGGTCCTGTATTAACAAAGGTTAGGATACAGCTGATAGCCGATTTAGATAAGATCGGTTGGTAATACTTACTACAGATATAGAGTTGAAGCTTTTGTCCAAGGCCTTGCATTTATCATGAATCCTTCAGCAGAATAGATGAGCATGCCATTGCTACCACCAGTTGTCAAAACTTTCATGAGTGATTGAAATTTGACCCCACTAGTTCACTGTACAGTGTGGCAGGTCTGTTCCTAACCTGAAAACTTTGTCGACCTCAAGCCCTTCAGTGATTTCATCCTTGGGTTTCAGAAGGTTTGAGAATGGAAGCTTGGGGGGCAGTTGGCCAAAACCTAGTTGCCTTGCTGCAACATTTGGGTGATAAAATTCATAGGAAGGCCAACTAGGTTCATTGCTGCTGGCGCCATGAAGATGCTTAAAGTCAACTGGTAATATGCAAGGTTTGATGATAACATTGAAGATCTCAATGGCCCCGTCATCAGAACATCCTGTGCTGAGCTTGAAATTGAAAGGCATTGGAAATTCTTCATCCTCTGCATAGGGGAACCAAACCAGGGCGTCTGTTCCCAAGCCTCTATAGAGTGCTTCGAGCAATTGGCCTCGGTTAGCGCTGATAATTATGGCTGAAGCAGCTTCTCCAAAATTTTGGCACCCTCTGGTGATCTTATTTTCATTTTCTGCATAATTGATGGAGGGATAGCTAAGGTTGTTGAGGTTTGGCTTGAACATTTTGAGCAAATAGAGATTAAGCCATAACTGAATCAGTCACCAAGGGCCTGTTGTGCATTGCACTTCCTCACCTTTTAGCAGATAACCAGCCACCTGGTTCATTAGCCTGTAAGTAGTCCCGAGCAGAAGTTTCCACAATGGAATTGAACCTCCACGAGCTAATTGCTCTGCAAGGGCGTTGAAAGGATAGGGTGGTCCACAGGAAGCACCAAAGAAAATGAATCTTTCCAGCCACAAGATCAAAAAGGCTATGTATTCTTTCTCACTGATGCTGCAGGTCGTCAGATGGTGAGTCTTGATGTAGCCGGTCCAGCCTTTGTATTCGCCAAGTTTGGGGAGTTGTTTTTCGCCTGTGGAGAGAAGATCCTAGAGCCGACAAGTCCCAGTAATTTGAAGGCCGGTAAGCATGTGAATGTCACCCAAAGTAATGGTCATCGACCCATGCCCAAATATGAAAGCATTAAGAGAGTTTGACCAGAAATAACTTGCAGCAATCAGAAGGGACTTGTTCTTCATTTGGCAGAAGGAGAGATCGAGGCATTGGCTCAGACCATGCAGTTCCCAATCTACCCACTTCTTATTTGAGACTCTACGGAACCAATTTCGCCACCCAGAGGGCATGTTAGGCCAGTTCCGAAAGGGGTTCTTGGACCATGAAGACGCATCTACCAAAGAAGCCTTGAAAGGGATCTGGCTGGTCTCCTTGCTAATGAACTCCGCAGGATCTGAGTCGCCCATTGGACCCAGATAGAAAGCAGTGGGGGGTTCGTTCAGCGGAATCAAAATCTCGTTCTTCAGATTCCAAAAAATATAAATATGTGACCGATTGGGCAAGGATTCAAAAGGAGAGTGGAAAGCAGATTAGCGAGATGTGATTCATACCTCGGGGATTTCAAAGGGGGTCGCCATGGCTCGAGCTTTGGAGGCGGCGAATCGAAGCTGGAGAGGAGGTGCAGCGAAAGTTTTTTGGTTAGGGTTTCGATTTGGTGCAGAGCGCCGAGGTGGTGTTCTAGCTGCAAAGAAGTGGTGTAGACTCTACACAACCCAGGGAACCTCAACAAATTACCAGATCTAAGTTTCATGGGTTAAATTTTGAATTGTGTAGTATCTGCTCTGGGAGGTCCAGCATTGTCGCTCTAGGAGCAGCAGTGCCGGGCAGCCCAGCAGTGCCGGCCCTAGGCCGGCACTACCGCACCGGGTTCTGACATTTGTTTGTGAAGAAATTTCATAGGCCTATTCAACCCCCCTTCTAGGCCAGTCTGTGATCCTACAATAAATGCGCCTTATATTCTGCGTTCTGTGGTAGATCGCTGTTTACACCAAAATTTGGACTGGGAGCAGATAGCCGATTTCAGAAGAAGAGTCGATCAGACGAAAGCTGAGATAGCCGATCAGGTCCTAGATCGGATGTTGGGCTGAAGAAAGGAAGGCGCGGTCAAAGATAGAATCGATTGGTGGATGACGTCAGCATGGATCTTTGACACCAGAAAGCGATCACGTCCAGAGTCCATTTAGGAAATAGATTGGGCTCTAAGTTATCTTTAAAATAAGAGAGTTTGTTAGTTTACATGTTTGTTACGAGTTATAATTCGACTAGGACTCTGTTTTGGCTATCGGTTATAAATACCGAGCCCACGCATTGTAATACACACATCAATACAACATACTTTCGGCCCCGGCCAAACCCTTAGGAGTAGGAGTAGAGTAGATCTCGGTGAGTTTCTTCGAACGGGCTAAGTGTCATCCGGTGGACGCAGGCTTTCTTGTAGGTACCGCATGCCTCGTTAAGCTTTGTTTCTCTAATGTCATCCGGTGGAAATGTCATCCGGTGGACATGAGAGCATAGTAGATCGGGGTTGATTCTTGTTTGGCATGGGTTTAGCGTCATCCGGTGGACGTGGGCTCATATCGAATAAGGAATTTATCGATTCATGTTTATTTTCTTGATTAATCTATGTTTAGTGTCATCCGGTGGATGAAGGCTTAGATTAAGCTGGTTAATGAGCACAAATTAGTTATCGGCTCTAACTAAATTGGCATCTTAGTTAGATTCATTAAGTTACCGGTGATGTTTGAGTTTATTTGTTTGATTATATACAACATTCACCAAATTTGCCCAATCTTAATCTAGTTATATCGGCTTTATATTTTATAGATCTATTTGCTCAATGAATGATAATTGTTACGTGTTTATGCATTGATAAATAGAATATATCCGCATTAGCTGATAGATCTAGATCTTGATTGTATACAGGTTGCACTCAAGTAATAAGATGAATATTGTCTAGATTCAATAACCAATAGATTTAAGCCATGGTTTACATTACGACTGTCTCGATCCGTTCAATCCCAAAAGTTGTAAATGATGAATTGAATATACTGGTTTGAAGGTCAAAACATTGTTTATCTTATAGGCTTGTATGTTGTCTGTATTTGCTAAATCGGCTAATAGCCGATTTCTCTCTGTTTTGCACTCAGACATTTTCGCATTAAATAAGTTTGACACGTGTGCATTGCTACAATTAATTATGTCATGATCTGTTACGTGCGTTATGGTTCTCGATCCGTTCAACCCCACTGGCAACTTTAATAGATTAAGATGTGATTAATCTGTTAAAGCTTCTCATACGTACTGTTTAATGAGAATTGTTACCTTTATTTATACACATGAATCGGTTATATGACAACATAATGCTTACTCTATGAAAATCGACTCATGCAAATCGGATATCGACTTTTTAGTCGATAACCTAGAAACAGGGCCTGTGAGGCCGTATATTTAGAACGGCCTGGACACACCGGATAATTCCACCTTGTGTTACTGATCATTATCTTTTTTCTTATCAATTGCAGGTCAAATTGACTAGCACGCTTCGGAGTCATCGACACTCTCAGACCGGGCTCGAAGCTAGCTAGATCTACAAGGCTCTAGTGCTTTTGGGATCGCTTCCGGCTTCGCTGGTATGTTGAGCGTGGAGAACCACTTTTTGTGCCAACAATCGTGGATATGACACTCCCGTTGAGTCCTTTGTAGTCCACACCTCGAATGTAGGGAGAGTATGAAGTTATTATTACTATAGAAGGCTTGCTATGATCTTGATCTTCCTTAGTAATATTCCCCTAAGTATGAGTATGAAGTATCTTCGCCATGATTGCTAGTATAGGTGCACCAATCTAATATGTCTTTACTAGTATAGTTAGAATGAGTTAGGATATTCTTATGCTTCTACCTAATCCATGCTAGTGCCTAGATAGGAAGTGCTCTAAGTGATTACATTATATATTGATTGATTGATTGATCATTATGCTTATCATATATATCATTATTATTATGACATAACCCCTGTTCTGAGTAAGTAGATCATGCATGGTATTCTCCATATTTGCATGTGCATATGACAACTATCTAGCTGCATCTCATTTATTGTTCAAACCCTTCCCAGTGGTAAAATATAAATCAATAACCCGGAATACTCTTGGGTAAAATGCTACAATGGTGTATATTTTATCTATGCGCTTGCGAATATAATATAATATAATTTTAGTCACTTACTAGAAGGAGAGATCTTTTAGAATAATGCTGGGGATGACAACCTAGTTATTTCAAAGAGATAGAGGTTAAGAGTTCAAGTGATCTGTAGTCTAATCGGGTGGCACATTAATTTATTCCTCCCAGCATTTCGTTAAGAAATGTCAACAGGCACATGAAGGTCCACCCAATCAGGGAGCTTTCTGTTGGAACTATACAAACAATCATTAACCATGGAGTGGTATTAACCTAACCCCTCTCCATGAGATTTGGTATTCTAGTTGGCAGTTGAGTTTTACAGAAAATATATGATCAAAGGGCTAGTTCAACCTGGCACCCTTACGCTGCCGGCACACCTGCTCTCAGAAGGATCACTCAAAAGACCAAGTCAACATCCAGCTTGGAGGAGGGCACCCTCCACTTAATCCAGCTAAATATAAGTTTCCCACCTATTGTAATACCTCTGATATTACTGCTTAATTAATCTGCCATGTCATCATGTTTATTATTAATCATCTACATATGATTGTGCTTAGGGCCCCTAGAGTGATTTGATTTCATTTAGTATTGATTGTGTAATTAAGTCCTCAATCAAAAATCAAAAATAAAAATTAAATAGAAATCAAATTAAGTCCTAGAGTTGACCTAAAACCCTAATTCAAAATCTATAAAGAATCTGATGAAAGTGTCTTAATGAAAGTTGTAGAACTTTTAAAATTGAACAACTTTTATTTTTGGAGATTTTGAAGTTATATTATAGAAATTCAAATTAAACTCAAATTAGTATGTTGATATTTAAATTTGAAACTTCAATTTCACAAATATTGAGAATCTTCCAAAACTCCCTTAATAGAAGTTGTCAAGCTCACTGAGTATAACAACTTTCATGTTGACCAATTTTCAAGTTGTTGAGAAAAATCAAAAGTAATTTTAAAATTTTAGTTTGAAATTCAAACCCTATTTTTACCCCCTTTTCTGTAATTTGAAACTTTGACCGAATTTGAAATTGTTGTCAAAAGCAAAAGTGATCTACACAAAATTCTCTACAACTTTCGTATTCAACACTTCCTCGGATTCCTGCTGGATCGGATCGAATCAAATCAAAATAGGTGTTGACATTGAGCTGGTCTACTGTAGCTAGGGGGGTCCCCCCTGTTCATCTTCCTCCGCCGTACGCGCGTGCCGCGCGCGGCGCCAGGCGTCGTCCGGCCGACGTTGTCGAGCAGCCGATCAGGGGCCCCGGACCTAGCCCGAGCTTATCCTCTCCTTGCCCGGTCCTATAAAACCAACGAGCACCGCTCCTCCCCAATCTTCTCCACCGCGGACGCTGTTGAGCTCATTCGGATTACGGTGAAATTCACCGTGACCAAACCACCACCATCTCCTCCATCTCACACCAAGCTTGCTAGCTCCCTTGCGCATCGTTTGGTGTCTTTGGTGTGGGCTGTGGTGTCTCGAACGTCCGGGAACGCGGGTCGTCGTCTCCGCGTCCCACCGGAGCGCCGCCGCGGGTCTTTGGGCCGTGCCTAGCTCTCTGTGGTGAGCTTCTTCTCCTTAGGTTCTGCGTTGTGGATTCGCTAAATCCTACTGATCCTTTTGCGTGCGGTGGTTTTCGCTCCGGTGCCGTAGGGTCGTCGGAACGGGAAGATTTGTCTCCGGTGAACGCCACCGACCCGCCACCGCCGTCACGCTCGTCGATTCAAGCCACTCCAGTCCCAACCCACAACCGATTTGGTCTTCTGGTGAGCCTCCGGATCTCCCTAGCCCATTTTTGCTAACTCAACCATGTCCCGTTGATCAGAACAGTGCCGCCGTGGCCCGCCATGGGCGAGCACGAGCTCGCCGGAGGCGGGTAGGGCGTAGGCTGTGTGAGTAGAGCGGTCGGCTAGGGTCTAGGGGAGTCGTAGGGTCGTTTAGCTTCGCTGCGGCAGTCGTCGGCGGTGAGTTCCGCGGCGGTCCGCCGCGCGCGCTCGCGTCCAGGGGCGCGGCGAGAGGTAGGAGGAGGAGCTGACAGGTAGGCCCAGCCTGTCAGCGTCCCGTGAGGAGGCGCGTGAGCGCGCGGGCACGGCCGGGCCGTGCTGGGCCTGTTCGCTTAAATGGGCCGAATGGCCGTTTTTCATTTTTCCGAAGAATTTTCAAGAGCTTTTCATTTTTAATTAGAATGAATAGTATTGTGTTTTAATCTTTTTGTGCGAATTAATCTACTGCACCAAAAATTATGGAAATATTTGTGGATCCTCTCTGTGATGTGTACAATTTAATAAAAATATGAAATGTAGGATTTGAGAGCTTTCTGTATTCACTAAAAATCAGCACATTAAATGATAAATGAAACTTTGATGATTTTTAATAAATTCCCTGTAAGTCCAAAAATCATGAAAATTTAATTGGTACTGTTTTAGGTCCAGAGCTAACTGTTGGTGAAGTTTGGCATCAAATGAAAATATTTAAATATTTATTAAATTATATGTTGGTTTAAATGGATAATAAAAGGAATAGGAAATGAAATAATTATTGAATGGTGTGTTTTTGGATTGATTGAGAATCTAGGTCAATCACCTTTATGACCTAGGGCATTATGAATTAGAGTAATCATGACTAGCCTATGGTAGGGTCTTGATCATGTGTGTGCATTATTTATTATTAAATTTTATCTGTCATTTCGTGTGCATCACATTCATGTATTCATTACTGCAAACGTGTAGTGACCGAGAATCCGGAGACAAAATCTGTGGGTGCATCTGAGGAGACTGCTTAGGAAGTTGTGCAAGGTTTTGATATTTGTGGCACCGACCCGGATCCGACACTCTACATAATCCAAGGCAAGCCCCGGTGCATTTGCCCCTCCTTGCTATTTTAAAATGTTTATCACTTGAGTTAATCTATTGAATTAGGTTAATAGGAGTTGATTGACAACCAATTGATGCATTACCATCCTTGACCACTTATCAATACCTGAGAACCTGATTTTATTAAAGTATTGGAAAATGCTTAGTCATGCTTAATGATTAAATTTACAAAAATGCTATTTTGAACTGTGATGATACGAATTAAATGAATCACTTTATGGGAATGGTTATGTCCTTGTTGGTTGGCAGTGTTCCTAGCTAGTTCATTGTCATCCACGGGGATAGGTTTTTCCGTTTGGTCGACCATCTGTTTGGGTTAGAGTCCCAACGATCCTCACCAACGGAAAGGGATATGAAAACCAGTAGTTACCAGTGTACTTGGGTTAGAGTCCCAATGCATGGTTTCTAACGAAAAATATTAGGGACCGTTCGTTGTCAGGCCTACTGTGATCAAGACTTTTCAACTAGCCACATACTACGAAAAGCCTCTGACTCCGGTGGCTCTACTGCTGGAACCGACAACCACGCACTGGGAGTGGAGAGATGGCAAAAGTAGCGTGTACCCTCGTGGCCGTCGTGCCTGGAGACTAGAGGAGTACTGTGCTCTCGGATGGCGCAGGACCGGTTCCGGGGTATGAAAAGCCGTGGTAGGCGAGGTTGGCGTATGCAAGCTTAAGTGCTACATACGCAGTGTGGATAGGGATCCCCAGCTGGGTATTAATCGATTCGAATCATCGTTGCTCCTCGGTTATGGAGACTTGATCC
Organism: Eremochloa ophiuroides; assembly: GCA_038502445.1. Classification (NCBI taxonomy): domain Eukaryota; kingdom Viridiplantae; phylum Streptophyta; class Magnoliopsida; order Poales; family Poaceae; genus Eremochloa; species Eremochloa ophiuroides. The sequence goes on from JAHLJS010000001.1 coordinate 53,708,368, forward strand.
TCACCCCTACATCGAAAAGTGGTTCGGAACTAGGTTGTTTTGGAATGAATCAATTGATTGGAAAGAATGATGATGGATATTGGAAAGTACTTGAAATATGGTAATGATTAATAATATTATGGGAATAAAATATTGAAATAAGACTAGTAATGCTTTTCCGCAAGACTCTTGACTCTTGCTCAAGCCTTACCTTGACTCCCCTCAGCCTGCATTCCTGAGTCTAATTTTATACCTTTTGGTCGGGTAAGTCTTGCGGAGTACCCCAGTACTCAGGGTTTGTTAACCCCGTTGCAGGTAGTCAGCAGGAGCCTGAAGTTTGTCTTGCTCCGTGCTGTGTCACTATCGTCCAGGAGAGCGAGGAAGAATAAAAGTTAAACCCGTGGGTAGGGTTCGTGTACTACTTATCTATCGTGTTGTATTATTGTTCTACCGCTACTGCTACCCTTTAAATCATGGTCTGTAATAACTGCATCTAATTTCCATTTGAACACTGGTTTGTAATATTAAGTACTATTTACTCTTCCGCACTTTTACTCTGATGTATTTTGTTATGAAATGTTGTAATCATGTAATGGCTTTGCAATGGGATCCTGTCGGAGATAACGGTGCTTATGTAGCCCGGCAGGGCCGCCTAGGTCACCTGGAACACGGGCCTGGCTGTCAGAGGTCATTAGTGGCGATGACAGGTGTCTGTGGGCCATGTGATTTAGTTGGTTCTGTTACACCTATTCACTGTACTATATTCCTTTTCGAATGTGTTAGCTAGCTAAATAAAATTTGAGAACCAAATAAAGATTTGCTTAGATTAGTTAAAGTGTTCTTAGATTTGAATAAAATAAAGAGAGAACTCTTACAATAATTTTGCTCAGACAAGATGGAAACCATACATAGGAATTGATGTGTAGCCCCCACCATGTTTCCTCACAACACTTAGTTTTCAACCTTGAATCATCGCAAGTTTTAGACACAACCATTTTAACTTGAAGATTTACTTTAAACCTGAAACTTGTGGGTAGCAAATGCATGATCTAAGTCTAAGTGATTGAGGGATATGATATGTAAAGTTTGAGCTGCTATTTATCTTGTTCCTAGTGATACTTGAGTTCTGGAGATTTATTTTGAAAATATTTGAAACCCCATGATGAGATCCTGTATGACAAGAGCTTCACATTCCTACCACAGCCATACATGCTAGATTAGAAAAACATACACATTATATGCTACCTGCTTTGCTTTAAGTTTTGTCAAGCTTTGTTGATACCTTAGAAACTTGTCATGCTTTTACAATCAAGATCGCATGCACACCACCCATAATGCACTACTCATATCTGAGTAGGTGCATCCACATTCCATCTATTCCACCCATAAAGTTTTACTCCTGCACTAGGAGGAAACACCCAAAAAATACCCCATTAGGTTACCCCAGATCAATGCTCCAAAGTTCTTGTTTACTATCTCTCAAAAGAAAGACAGAAGGGAAGTACTATTGCAGAGAAGAGGCATGTGGCTATACAAAAAAGTGAGATGAGAGAAAACAATGGGTACAAAGATGCCCGCCTGAGAGGTAAAAATGAACAAGTGTCCGATTATTAAAACAATGGGTATTATGATGCTCGCCCGAAGAAAATAAGAAAAAGAGAAGAAAGGTAGCTCATGTTGTCCTGCAGCACAATTCCCCAGTGTTTGAAAAAGAGAGAGAAATGTTTTCAAGGATCAAGAGTAGAATTAGGATTAGCCACCATATATATCCACCTACCACCTCACACCCACACACATGCACATCTTGATTTGATTGTATGACTTGTTCCTCTAGATCCATTGTTTGACTTTACAATATATTCACTGCAAGTATGTATGAGTTGTCTCCTTACCCATGAGCTCCACATAAGTCATTAGTTATAGGGTGAGAGAGAAGGCATCCATCACTATTGCCTTAGTAAGGATCCACAAATACCTCATATTGAGAGACTTGAGAAGGTCATACAAAGGAATCTTTGAGTTTTATTTTGAAAACTTGCAAAAGCTCCAGGATAAGAGTTGAACGACAGAGCTTGAGACATACTACTTAACTTAGACATTTTGTCCTTCAATTACCCAAGACCCGAGAGAAAGCTATAAGCTCCATGGTTGAAGGTAATAAAGGTAAGGTTAGTTCGGTCTACTCTAATCCCTGAGTAACTCTTGGTTTGAAAACTAAATACTTGTGAGGGGTAGCTACACTTATGATATCTGCTAAAGTTTGGTTTTGCTAAGGGACTAGCAACGGTTAAGCTTGGGGGAGCTTGTTGATGGTAATTATTGTATGATTTTACATGTCAACCAAACATGAAATAAGGGTATAAATGCAAACACCATAGAATAGGGTTTTAACTAACAGAACTCCACAATTTTGGTGAATCAGTGTTTTGTAGGGTGTTATTCAAAAAAGAACCAAAGGAGACCCATATGTCGGACTAACACATCAAATTCCGCCGCGATAGTGGATCAAGAATATTCTAGATAACTCCAGAGACCAGCCTGCAGAAGTGGGGCCCACCTGGCAGCCAGAGGAGGTCGGCCGACCCCCTAGTCCACCCATCAGCCTCCAGCTTTTTATGTCGGTTTCCCACCGTCTTTGAGGATTAATCTGAGCCACTATCGTAAGTTGGTTTCATCCGAGGGCCGAGATTCATCGATTCGGACTATAAATACAGCCCCAGACCCCCCAGGGCTTCATGTCAATTCATATCTAGTTCATGGCATCTAGAAACTAGAGCCAGAAACCCTAGATCATTAGAGTTTCACCATCTAGAGCATTGCTACATAGATTTAGAAGTGGAATGAGACAAATTCTACTAGAATTCCAAATCTTGTCTGGAGTAAGGCTTCTCGAAGCCATTGTAAGAAGCTTTCTCTTGTATCTAATACCTCTTTTGAGTACTTTAGATAAAGTCGATTGACATTGTTCTACTTATTAATTATGTTCTCAATTATGCTATTCATTGATTATCTAGATTGTATACTTTGCATAGTTAGGATGTCTTTATATTTATACGTAAGTTCATATAGTGCTCATCCTTTGATACCATGGGTGAGTGACCGATGGCATGTAAGCATGGTGCTTAGATATTATTTCTCTGTGAATACACCCTATATTCTGGGTCCTATAGTAAATCGCGGATATGATACTCCCGTTGAGTCCTTTGTAGTCCACTCCTCGAGTGTAGAGATAATAGGAATATATTATTACTGTAGATGACTTGCTCTGTTCTTGATCTTCCTTAGTAATATTCCCTTGTGTGTAGAGATAGCATGGCTTATATATTCTACACCTTTGTACGTCCATAATCAATCTACTAAGTTTTCCCGAGCCACCTCCTCTTGGCGCTTTCAAGGAGAGCTTTTTTCCCCTTGAAAACAAGAACTCGGTAGCCTGGATTAAGGGTTATTTGGCTCTTGACTTAGCCTAACTCTAGGCTAACAATTATTGTGTGCTCAAGCACCAGCAAAGCAAAGAGATATGTAAACTTGGTTCCACTAACTATCTCTGTTCGGTTGGCTAGATCGTACAGCTGCCTGACTGATTATTAAGAAACTGATGCCATCTGGTAAGTTCAAACTAACAGAGCCAATTATCATGGAATCACTAAATGTGCTTTTGATTATTTGGCTGAGCAAAAATTCAGTTAGACTGAATTGTAAGGCTAAATTATTATGAAAGAAAAAAACTATTATGCGACTGAAAATAAATTAAACTTAGCTCAAACGAACAAGGCTAATTGAGCCCAAACTTTTCCATCCTAGTGTTGTACGGCGACCTATGCATCTAGCAGGGGTCCCTCTTAGCGTGACGTCCATTGAATTTTTCAAATAATTTGCACATGACACCGTTGGGTACACCTCGAAGTGTTGAGTGCTTGGCGTACTTTGTGTAACACTTGGGCCACTGCAGACCATAAGCAAGTAATCTATTAACAAGAAAGGACAGCATTCAGCAGCTCGAATAAGTGAACTTTGAACACGAGGTTCAAATAACACCCACAAGACCATACTTTTCAGCCATGAAACAATGTTTTTATCTTACAACAAATCAGCCCTACAAATCAGCCGCAATCAAAACACAGTTTTCTGATAACCCCACCCCCTGTTAATAACCACCAGTTAAAGCAGGCATGGATACCTATGGATGGATCCACTCTGGTTCAACTTGATTAATTAAGATTTCAGTCCGAGTTAGTAAAAAAAAAAGATAATTAAGTTGCACCAGAGGATCGATGGATTCCCTCAGCTCTATCGATGGATTCAGTAATGCCCCGCTCTAGGTATCACACATACTGTGCAGCTTCTACTACCGTCACAACATTGGCAGGTTCGAGATAAGATGCAGGATCCAACAAAATAAAAAGGGCACCTCCGGCATTCGAAGGATGCTTCACATTTTGAGTACCTTGCCTGTGCAGTAGTCTATACTGCTAGCAAACTCTTCTTCTAGCCTAACATCTCATCTTGCCTTGTGCATTTTCCTTTCACCTTTTTTCTGTAGCAACTTTCTTCAGGGATGGTCCTCACTGCAAATATGGTAAGTCACATTAGCATTTTGGTAGCCCAGCACAGGTATAAGCTTCGTCCTGTGTACCCAATTCTCAGAACCAAACGAGAACGTAAATGTAACCAGTTTTAGCATAACGATACAAACCTTTCAAACCAAAAGAACTGAACCAATCGTAGCAGAGGTTACCTGAATGCCTTGTCAGTTAGTTTCCTTTCAAAATCCAGGCTCAAACCCGACATGAGTACTTCAACTGCTCTATCATACTCCTAAATACATTAGTGCAGATACATGAAATATCATATTCCTAAATACATTAGTGCAGATACATGAACACTAAGTACAGAATAAGGAAAATTAGGTCTCAACGCTACTGGGTAGCATAACTCACCTTCACCAGTATCAGAGCTGCTGCTTGCTCAGAGCGTGATTTTGATAATTCTGGCTGCATATCTTTGTAGATATTAGCATCATTCAAAGCCTTGCTTTTATCACCTGCATGAAGCGAACAAAGACTCCTCTTTGCATACAAGGTTGAATCATCAGGATTGATTTCCACTGCCTGCAGAAATAAAACGATATTAATTGTTGAACCAAAGATCATGTTAATGAAACTGCATTATTCCACATTTGTAGTCAACCATGAGATAACAAAAATATATATTTTGTATATACTGATACACCATTTTGTTCTTGAATTGCAAACCATATGTAATCATTAATGATTAGGATGGAAACTAGTGTTCATGCCTCTAAAAAGAGTAAAATGCACCTGGGTACTTAAACTATTGGGGCACTACCATCTAGGTACTCGAACTGAAAAAGCTACCACCTAAGTACTTAAACTATTAGGGCATTACCATCTGGGTACTCAAACTAAAAGGGCTCCCATCTAAGTACTTAAACTATTGGACATTACCATCTAGATACACAAGTGAGCTGTCACCACCGCGAGGAGCGCGGGAAAATGAATTTTGATTCTTTTTTTTTTTGAAAATTGATGAATATCATTAAAATTTGTTATTTTGTAAAAAAAAATTAGACCTCCAAAAATTATGAAAAATTTTGTGTAGCCTCTCCATGATGTACTCTACCTAGGACAAATATGACACTTGGAAAATGAACAATTTTTGATGTTTAAATATTACCTCTTTTAATTAATAAATGAACTTCCACAAATTTAACTAATTAAAATAAATAAATGCCAAAAAATCATGAAAATTGTTTGTAATACTTCTATCTGTTAAACTCTGATGTAATATATTTTTTATCTACTATTGTAATAGTAGCAATGTCTTCTATAATGATCTTGCGAAAAGTTGAAAAAAGTGGATAATTCGGGTTCCCAAGGACACTCGACGGACTACTAGAATTATATGGTTAACATACATAACAAAAATAACAAATTTCAGCACTATTCATCAATTTTCAGAAAAAGAAAAAGAATCAAAATTTATTTTCCCACGCTCCTGGTGGCGGCAACAGCCCATTCACGTATCCAGATGATAATGCCTAATAGTTTAAGTACCCAGGTGAGAGGTTTTTTTAGTTTAAGTACCCAGATGGTATGTCCTAATAGTGTAAGTATCCAGGTGGTAGATTTTCCAGTTCGAGTACTCAGATGGTAATACCCAATAGTTTAAGTACCCAGGGTGCATTTTACTCCTCTAAAAATGTCTTTTGTAAAGATGGCTCCTTTTGTCTCCCCTCCCCCAGGTGCCACCCCACCTCCCACGCCACCTGGCCCAACGCCGGCATCCACTGCGGAACCGGCGGCCACCGCAAGCCATGCTGCTGCCGTGGTACCTCTCCCCACCTCGGCGCCCGTTCCCGCCTCCCCCTTGTCTCCCCTAGCGCATCCTTTCCAGCCGGTGGGCCAGTCCAAGGGGCTTTGCTGGAATGACTCCAGCCCAGCTTGCAGCTCCGGCAGCTCCGTGACCAGGTCCTTTGTACCATGCTCCTTTCACGATGCCGTTGCCACCGTCTCCTCTATAGCAAAAGATGTCATCACCTGACCCTCTCCCAGCAGCAGAAAAACCTCCCACACACATCATGCTCCGCTCGAAGATTCATCTTCTCAAGACGATTTGGCCAGGGCCTGGTGCGGAGGGATGGATAAATGTCAGCAGCACTTCCTTGCCTGCAGTGCCACAAGACACTGGACGCTCCGACATGTCTCCTGCCGAGCCCAAGCCCAAGAGGCTGCGCTGGCCCAACTCGCGAGTCGTCGGTCCAACTTGGAGCAAGTAGCTAAGTAGGCTAGTATAAGTATGAATCAGAAGAGAGGAGAGAACATGAACAATTGTATCCAACTATTCACTGTTATTCTTCTTCCTCCGTCTACAATCCTGTGCTATCCTACCCCTGCTCCTCCTTTCCCCTTCCCCAAGTCTGTGCTTCTCACAATAAAGCATGAATCTCGCTCCACTCGACGTGATAGAGCTTGCCATGTTCAAGGTCCGTGACGAACCGTTCAAGCAGATCTCCGTAGCAAGTGCCTCAATTGTTTCTCCCCAAACCATCGTGCCGCCTATTGTCGTTCTTTGTGAATCCCTGGGGCATCGATCCTACGTTTGCCCAGGTCGAGGTGGTGGCGCGGGTGCCTCAGCCTCAGAAGATGGATGCCTATCCTACGTTCGCTTGGGTCAACGTGGTGGCGCGCCTACCACGCTCCACAGCATGGTCGACAAATCTAAGACTTGAGAAGGATTACTCTGGCGCCTAACCAGGAGATTGTTTGGAAAGCGGCTATCAGCTCAGATGCGGAAGTGGATGAACATGCCGATGCTCTCGGGAAGTGGCATGGGCGTCGTCGTCATCGACCACATGGCGTCAAGATAATTCTATGGAAGTATCTGGTGGGCATGAGGGCAACGGTGGAACTGCCTCTCTAGGACCTGATATCTCGGATGATGCCGCGCGGTAGGAGCGTAGTTTCTTTGACCTCGACACCTCCCGCACGGCACGAGCTGCCGCTGTCGACGCTCGCCTGGCACAGTTGGAGTCGACCTGCGGCGAGCTTCAGCCGATCCACGTCGAGACCGTTCCCGTCGAGCAAGATGATCGCGTCACCGCCCTGGAGGCTGCTGCTCTAGATCTCGGCGCGTGGCGTCCGTCCGTGGAGTCGCAGGTGGGCGATCTCGCTTTGCAGGTCCAAAAGCTTGCGAAGAACTACGACCGCATGGTGTTCGACACATCGTCGTGCCATCCCAGTATCCTTCCGTCTCCTTCGTCGGCGTCCGCGCGCTCACCTGCCGGATTCACCGCCGATGGGCCAAGTGGGCACTGCGTGTCTTCGACTACACAGGATCTTTGGGTCCGGCATCGTCACGACATGGACCCATGTCCCGGCCAAGGGTACGTCGCCTCCTGCTCCCTCCCATGTTCCTCTTCCTTCGGTTCCGATTTCCCACCCACCTCCACCCCCTGATCCACCTCACTCGCCAATTCCTCGCCCACTACCTCAACCTTCACAGTTCCATGTTCCTATTCCATTCACTAACCACTTCCCTGCTCCCAACCCAGCACATTTTTCCCCTAACCTTAGTCGCCTTCCCAAATTGCCATTCCCTAAGTTCAATGGCGAGAATCCTCGCCATTGGCGGCATCGCTGTGAGAAGTATTTTGCTATGTACCAGGTCGAGGAACACTTGTGGCTGAGTGTGGCTGACATGTACCTTGACCGGCCGGCTGATCGCTGGTACCAATCGATCACTCCACTTCTTACTGACGCCTCTTGGGACAAGTTCTATCGTCTCCTCCACGACCGTTTCGACCACGACCAACATGAACTCATCCGCAAATTGTTCCACATCCACCAACAGACTTCTGTCTCTGCCTATGTCAACGAGTTCTCTGAACTTGTTGATCAGCTCAAGTCCTATTCCCAGACTGCCGATCCCTTATATTTTACCATGCGCTTCATTGATGGCCTCAAGCCCGACATCAAAGCTGTCGTGCTCGTCCAGCAACCCAAAACACTCGATACTGCTTGTTCTCTGGCATTATAGCAGGAAGAGGTGGCGCCCCCAGTGTCATCGCACAGGTTCCGCTCTGGTGATTGGCCTTCTTTGTCCACAACTAAGTCCCTGCCGGCCTCGCGCACGCCGTTGCCGCTTCCACCTCCTCCGCCGCGGGCTGCGCTACCGGCTCCACTGGCACCTTCGGCTCCTCCTCTTCCACAGCCGGACTCGCGCATGGCAGCGCTCAAGACCTACCGTCGTTCGCTTGGCCTCTGCTACAAATGCAGAGCCAAGTGGATCAGAGATCACCGCTGCCCTTCGGAGATGTTGCAGGCAGTGGATGTTCTCTGGGACTCTATCTCGTCTGAAGATTCTATGCCCGCCACATTACCTGCTGATACTGATGCTGAGCAGCTACTTCTGGCTATCTCTAAGTCTGTGATGACAGGAACGCCTGCGGCTCGTACAGTGCGCTTGCAAGGTTTTGTGCAGCAGGTTCCAGTGCTGATTTTAGTGGACTCTAGCAGCTTCATCTTTTATCAATGACAGTCTGCTGCCCCGATTGGTGAATGTTCAAGTGTGTTCCAGCCAAGCCTCAGTTCAAGTTGCGGGTGGTGGTCTGCTACTCAGCTCGTCCGTCTTGCTGCAAGTGCCTTGGTCTGTGGATGGCTGCACCTTTCGGTCTGATTTCAGAACTCTGCCGTTGGCAAATTTTGATGTGGTCGTTGGCATGGATTGGTTGGAGGCTCACAGCCCAATGCAAATTGATTGGCGCCACAAGTGGCTAGCTGTTCCTCACGACGGCAAGATCCAAGTTCTCCAGGGCCTGGATTCAACTCCTCCTGACCAGTTGCTGTTACAGGTGGAGGTTTGTCCCGTCCAGCAAGGTTCTCCTGCGGCTATTGCCGCGTCGCCATTGCTTCAACCCTTGTTGTCTGAGTTTGATGATCTGTTCCAAGAGCCTACGTCCTTGCCGCCTTCCCGGGCCTGTGATCATGAGATTCCCTTGATACCTGGTTCACAACCCATGTTCATCCGACCTTACCGCTACCCGCCCAAACTTAAAGATGAGATTGAGCGACAGGTTCAGGAGATGCTTAGCCAAGGCTTAATACAACGCAGTTCCAGTGCCTTCGCGTCTCCGGTGTTGCTGGTGCGCAAGAAAGATGGTACTTACCGTTTCTGTGTTGACTTTCGCCACCTCAATGCAGAACATAGAAATCCAAATTTCCACTGCTTATCTTCGATGGATGAGCTACATAATTCTCGCTGGTTTTCTACACTCGACCTTCGTGCTGGTTTCCACCAAATTTTACTTCGGGCAGGCGAGGAACATAAGACGGCCTTCCAAACTCACCTGGGCCAGTACAAATTTCGGGTCATGGTCATTGGTCTCACATGCGCTCCCGGCACCTTCCAAGGGGCCATGAATGTCACACTTGCCACAGGCCTTCGCAAGTTCGTCATTGTGTTTTTTGATGATATTTTGGTCTATAGTTCATCTCTTGAGGACCACCTTCAGCACCTTCGTCTAGTGTTTCAGTGGCTACGTGCCGATCATTGGAAGCTCAAGATGCCTAAATGCCACTTCGCGCAAGAATCCATTGCATATTTGGGTCACGTGATTTCAGCAGCTGGCCTAGCAACTGATCCATCCAAAGTGCAGGCTGTGGTCAATTGGCCCGTTCCTGCCAATGTCAAGGAACTTCGGGGATTCCTTGGGCTTGCCGGTTACTATTTTGGTATTCTGACCAAGCCCCTCACTGAATTGCTCAGGAAGGATCAGTTGTTTGTGTAGATTGAAGCACATGCCATAGCATTCCATCTCTTGAAGCAGGTGCTATGCTCGGCACCGGTTCTGGCGTTGCCCAATTTTGCTCAGACATTTCATATTGACACTGATGCATCCGGCACTGGTATTGGCGTTGTGCTCCACCAGGGCGGCCATCCCCTTGCATTTATCAGTAAGCCGCTTTCTCCTCGCAATCAGGGCCTCACTGTTTATGAGAAAGAATACCTTGCCATCCTGATGGCGGTCGATCACTGGCGTCATTACCTGCTGCAAGCAGAGTTCATCTTCCATACTGATCATCAGAGCTTGACACATTTGAATGAACGTCTTCACACTGCCTGGCAACAGAAAGTGTTCGCCCGCTTGCAAGGTCTTCAATACAGGATTCAGTATCGCAAGGGCTCCGATAATGCCGCCACGGACAGGCGCCCTCATCCCGCATAGCTCTGTGCCATCTCTTCTATCCAACACCAATGGCTTCAGGATGTCGTTGATTCTTACAAGTCTCACCCGGTGGCCCTGGACTTGTTGGCTCGCTTGGCTGTCCCCAACTTCGGCTCCGTCGTATTTGCTTATCAACGGTGTCATCCGATACAAGAACAGAGTGTGGTTGGGTTCGGCACCCAAGATTCAGCAGCAGGTTCTGCAGGCCCTCCATTCCAGTCTTGTTGGCGGTCACTCGGGAGCTCCGGTCACCTACAGCCGTATCAAAAGAATTTTCTTCTGGTCCGGCATGAAATCAGCAATTTGGTCATTTGTGCGTTCTTGCTCGATCTGCCTCCAGGCTAAGCCGGACCGTGGTCGCTATCCTGGTCTCTTGCAGCCATTACCTGTTCCCACCTCGTCTTGGGCTGTAGTCAGCATGGACTTCGTGGAAGGCCTACCTCAGTCTGGCTCGGCGAATGCTATCCTGGTTGTGGTGGACACCTTCTCCAAGTTCGCATACTTTATTCCACTACGCCACCCGTTCACCGCTGCCGTGGTCGCTAAGCTGTTCCTGGATACAGTGTATCGCTTACATGGTATGCCTTCAGCGATTATCTCAGACCGTGATCGTGTGTTTACAAGCAATTTCTGGCAGCTGTTTTTCAAATCGGTCGGTACTGCTTTGTGTCTCAGTTCTTCTTACCATCCCCAGACTGACAATCAAACAGAGCGGGTGAACCAGTGTTTGGAGACCTTCCTCCGGTGCTTTGTCCATGCGTGTCCAGCTCAGTGGAACAAGTAGTTATCCCTAGCAGAATTTTGGTACAATTCGTCGCCGCACTCAGCACTTGGCCGCTCTCCATTTGAGGTCCTTTATGGTTATCCTCCACGGCACTTTGGGCTGGATGTTGACTCCCTGTCTTCAGTACCTGATCTGCGGTCATGGATGCACGATCGTGAGCTGATGCAAGACATAGTCAGGCAACATCTCCTCCGCGCTCAAACCAGAATGAAGGCAAGCTGACAAAGGGCGCTGCGAATGTTCGTTCAGTGTTGGCGACATGGTCTTCTTGAAGCTCCAGCCCTACGTGCAGTCCTCCCTAGCCCGTCGCTCGTGTAACATGCTGTCGTTCAAATTCTTTGGACCGTTCAAGATCCTGGAACGCATCGGCGCCGTGGCTTACAAGCTGGAGTTACCGCCTTCTGCCTCAATACACGTCTTCCACGTCTCTCAGCTGAAGCTTTCTCCAGGCAACTGTCAGGTGTCTCCTTCTCTGCCGTCTGACCTGCAACGCCGATGGACTTCCGGCGATCATCCAGTGGAGCAGGCCCTCATTCATTGGTCCCACTCCCCGCCGGAGCTCGCGACCTGGGAGCCGCTGGTGCCTCTTCGTCAACAATTTCCACGCGCACCAGCCTGGGCACATGCCGGTTCTGAAGGAGAAGCGTATCAGCAGCACTTCCCTGCCTGTTGTGCCACAAAACACTGTGGACGCTCCGACATGTCTCCTGCCCAGCCCAAGCCCAAGAGGCTGCGCTGGCCCAACTCGCGAGTCGTCGGTCCAACTTGGAGCAAGTAGCTAAGTAGGCTAGTATAAGTATGAATCAGAAGAGAGGAAAGAACATGAACAATTGTATCCAACTATTCACTGTTAATCTTCTTCCTCCGTCTACAATCCTGTGCTATCCTACCCCTGCACCTCCCTTCCCCTTCCCCAAGTCTGTGCTTCTCACAATAAAGCATGAATCTCGCTTCACTCGACGTGATAGAGCTCGCCATGTTCAAGGTCCGTGACGGACAGTTCGAGCAGATCTCTGTAGCAAGAGCTTCAATTGTTTCTCCCCAAACCATCGTGCAGCCTATTGTTGTTCTTTGTGAATCCCTAGGGCATCGATCCTACGTTTGCCCAGGTCGAGGTGGTGGCGCAGGTGCCTCTGCCTCAGAAGATGGATGCCTATCCTACGTTCGCCTGGGTCAAGGTGGTGGCGCGCCTACCACCGCTCCACAGCATGGTCAACAAATCTAAGACTGGAGAAGGATTACTCTGGCACCTAACCAGGAGATTGTTTGGAAAGCGGCTATCAGCTCAGATGCGGAAGTGGATGAACATGCCGATGCTCCCGGGAAGTGGCATGGGCGTCAAGATAATTCTATGGAAGTATCTGGTGGGCATGAGGGCAACGGTGGAACTGCCTCTCTGGGACCTGATATCCCGGATGACGACGCTGCCCCGACCCTGGCTCCGCCATGCACAGGGTGGAAGCGGAACTCAGGCGAGCTATGATCACACTGTGATCGGTGATCACAAGCCGATCAGCATAGATGAGGTCATGGAGGCGATTGCTCCCGGTTCAACATTGATACTACTCCACTTGCCAATGGCGGAGACGATGCCTGGCAACCTTGGGCCGGTGCCCGGGCTCTCACCTGGTGAACAACATGCACATCAAGCATAGTCAGAGGAGCTCTGTAGGCAACGAACAAGTGTAGTATAAATTTTCTTCTACTCTTAGTGGTAGAAGGATCTGCTTAATAATTAATTTGGGCAACGAACAAGCGTAGTATAAATTTTCTTCTACTCTTAGTGGTAGAAGGATTTGCTTAATAATTAATTTGGTTATCTAATTTTGCTTTCATATATATACAGTGCTCTACACTATGTGCTAGGTCCTGATTGACGGTGCTCCGACTCTAGCTTCTCACGACTCCTTGCAAGCTCAACAGGCATCTACAAAACGGCTCCTAAAAAGAAGCCTGGATGAGATAGAGCCATTTTTCTAGGAGTCTTTTACACTTGTGCCATTAAAAAAGATGGCAATTACACATAGGCCATTAAAAAAATGATCTCACACGAGTGCCACCGTTCTCAACTTTCTTTACATCCAAGCCATTCCATCGGCTTTTGTATCTAACGGTGTTAACCAGACAGCGAAAATTACCATGTTACCCTACTCTTTATTCTCTTCCGGGCGTAGCAACCGCATGGCTCCATCCATGGTCGTCCCACCCCGTGGCTCCCCGAAGCCCTGCCCATGCATCCCATCATCGCCGGCGATCCTACGCAGCCGCGTCCGCACATGCGCTCCCCTTCTCTGCGCTCACGCCCCGCGCGTGAATTGTGATCTCGTCGTCTCCCTCCCTCTGTCTCACCGCACAAGCCCCGTGTGGTGCTAGTGCTAAATGGTGAGCGGCCCAGCAGCGCCATGCCCATGACGGCCGCAGGGAAGCAGCACCTCTCCTCGGCGGCAGGCGGCGTGTACCGGTGGACCAGCTCGGGCCCGCTCCCCGCGGCGGCGGATGGAGGTGGATTGGTGTGTCTCGCTCTTGATCTAGCTCTGGCTCCGCCACTGTGGTCGATCATGCGGAGTAGGATCCGGATTTGGATTTTTGGCTCGACGGGGTTGTGCTGGTCTGATCTGCTGCTTGACTGCTTGAGCTCACGTGATTTTGTGGGGATTTTTTTACTCTTTTCATTCACGTAAATTTAGCTGCAGATCGATAGTACCGTTTTGATTGCTAATGTTATGCCATAGCGCGATCGGCCCGTCGAGTTCATCGAGATTTTGGGCTTGCGAGTTGAGCGATTTGCTTGTGCTGGTGCAAGTGTGTAACGTATCTACAGAGCAATCGCACCATTTTGGAACTGGTGTTGTACGTTTCAATTGGGTGAATGACGTTGTTCAGCTACCACTTGATTTGGTATGGCGGACTGCGAGCGGGAGCAGAGCAAGCAAGCCACCGCCGTCGCGGTAGACACCGCGGTGGCCACCGCCCGACGTCCTCGCTGCCACCGGTGGAGGATGCGCCACCGCCCGACGTCCTCGCTGCCGCCACAGGAGGATGCGCCACCGCCACCGTGGATGCAGAGCAGAGCACGGAGGAAGGAAAAGAGGGCCGGAGGGGTGACCGGAGGCGAGTCCAGGGGAGAGAAGGGTGTTTTGGACGTTTACGCTGACTGGACCCACTTGTCATGACCACCAAACGACGAAGAATAAACGGAATCCGCACAGCTGCTCCATCAATCGGCTGTTGATGTCGTGATTTCTCCATCACACAGGATCAGGAACGTGGCTCTTGATACCAGATGTAACAGTTTGTACTTTGGGAGACGGATTAGAGGGTAATATTGGGGCATTGGGGTAGTTAGATGAGGGGAACGGCTGCCCTAGGGCTGGCCATACCTTAGTGTTAGATATGTGTATATCTAGGGGGTTATCTGTATATAGCTTACTTGTAACTCAAGTCATTATTGACTATATATATCAAAGCCACCCAACCCAAGGGGTATGAGGTGTTTGCCATAATTCTACAAGCATATTGAGATCGACATTCACTTCGTCCGAGAGAAGGTGGCTCTTGGCGAAATCCAGGTCCTGCATGTACCGTCGTCTCACCAATTCGCTGACATCATGACCAAAGGTCTCCCTGTACGGTTGTTCAGTGATTTTAGGTCCAGTCTGTGCGTCCGTGACCCTCCCGCTTCGACTGCGGGGGAGTGTTAGATACGTGTATATCTAGAGGGTTATCTGTATATAGGTTACTTGTAACTCAAGTCATTATTGACTATATATATCAAAGCCACCCAACCCAAGGGGTATGAGGTGTTTGCCATAATTCTACACTTAGAGGGAGGGGGGCAGCAGCGTGCTGAAACTACTTGGGTGTAGGGAGGGCAGTACGGCCTCTGCCGGCTCAAGCATGGAGAGACTACAGAGCGTTATGGTTTTACCCCTATACTACTCTTACTTCCAAGAGTTACTTCTCCCTTTATATTTATAAGGAGGGCCCAACCTGACTCGATTTAAAAAAAGAACTCAACCTGAAGGGGGTCACAGCATTGCAAACAAGAAGAGACCTTCTAACCAGGCCGAGAAAACCCCCGAACCCCCGCCCCACCCATACACGGTGGCTTTTCGTCGCCCAAGTGAGAATTGGGCTGGTGCCCCCACCCACTCACCCCCAGTGCTTTGGATATGGGACGGACGAGGAGATTTTTTTTGAACCTCAGCCTGAAATTCACTCCCATAGGGAGTCGAACCCAGGACCTGAGAAGTGCCGCTGGGCGCCGGGGTACTCTGACCAACCGGACTAGAGGCCCTTTTGGCAACTTAACCTGACTTACAAGTAATCCTATCTTCGAGACTCTTCCTAAACATAAACCTGGTCCTGGCGTTGCTGTTCATGCCAGCCCAGGCTGGTCTTGGGCCCAACACCTTAAGGGCTCGTTTAGACCCATGACAGGCAATGATTATAGTGTAACATAACAGGTTAACTGTATAATCAGGATCATCGATATGCAGCACTAGTTAGTAGATCTAGGTCACAAAATGAGTTGATATCATTAAAATAAAGTGCATGTTAGAGTGTGTGTATTAGGCCCATGAGGCTAAGCCCATGAGGCCCATGTATGTACTGCTATATAGCTACCCTTCTAGGGTTAGCCCAATAATTCAATCACTCATTCTAACATGGTATCGAGCTAGGGTCCCTCTTTCCTCTCTCCCTCCCTCCCTCCCAGCCGCCGCCGCCGCCCTTCTCCGGCCACCATGGCCGGCGGCCGGCCGCCTCCTCCTCCCTCACCCACCTACTTCTCCACCTTCCCTCCTCTACCCTACTCCCCCTGGGCACACAGCCCCCCCGGCGGGCAGCCGCCAGCGGCCATCCTCGCCGCTACTGGCGCCGCCGCCGCTGCAGCTGCTGTGGGGGCCGGCGCACCCCCGCAGGGCGGGCTGCCACCACCCCCGCGCCCTCCCACCCCGGCCCCTGCTGCGCCCGGCGGGGGGGGGGGGGGGGGCGCCTCTGGCCGCCCCAGGCGTTGGGGGCCTGCCACCGCCACCGCCGGCCCTGCCTTGGCCGCGCCGGGCGCGCAGGGCCCGCCGCCGCCGCTGGCCCCTGCCCACGCCGCGCCGGGTGCCGAGGACTCCCCACCGGTGGCCCCTGCCCCGCCCCCATTCGCGCCGACCCAACCCATGGCCGCGACCGGTTCCCTGGTCGGCGCGGCTGGGGCCCCGGGTACGCCATTCCTCCACGCCGCTCTCTTCTCCGATCCCTACCACACCGCCACTCTCATCTCCGCCCGGGCTCGGAAGGCGCGGCGCGCGTGAGCGCGGCTGCCCTAGCCTTGGAGCGGGAACGCGAGGCTGCCGCTGCCTTGGCACGTCAGCTCGCCGAGGCGGGGCAGCTCCTCGGCCACCCGGGGTACTACGACTCTACCGCCGCCTCCTCCGACTCGCGCCGTCCGCATGTCGCCTCTCCAGATCCCCGATCCGGCGGATCCGCTCGTGGCGCATCTCCACTACTAGGCCGGCGGTGTCCAGAACATCCGCAACCTGGTCACGGCCGTCCTCGACCCAGAGTCGTCCTCCTACGCCCGCTGGCGGGACATGGTACTCCTCACCCTGCGCCGCTATGCCCTCGACGACCACGTCCTCATCGACGCCCCGCTTGCGGCTCAGACCCCAGCGTGGCTGCGCCTCGACAGCATCGTCCTGTCTTGGATCCTCGGGACCATCACTACCGACCTCCACGACCTCGTCCGCAACACACCCGACGCCCGTCATGCCTGGCTGGCGCTTGAGGGCCAGTTCTTGGGCAATGCCGAGGCCCGGGCTCTGCGTCTCGACGCCAACTTCTGCACCTTTGTCCAGGGCGACATCTCCGTCGGCGAGTACTGCCGCCAGATGAAGGGCATGGCGGACTCCCTTGGTGACCTTGGCTGGCCCGTGGAGGACCGGACTTTGGTCCTCAACATCCTCCGCGGCCTCACCGACCGTTACTGCCACTTCCGGACATGGATCACCCGGCAGCGGCCCTTCCCCTCCTTCCTGCAGGTCCGTGACGACCTAGTCATGGAGGAGCTCACTCAGGGCGTCCAACCTGCTTCTCTCTCCGCGCCGGGCTCCTCGTCCTCCTCGACTGCCCTTGCCGCCACTCCACCGCCGCGTACGCCCACACCGGCGCCGTCGTCTCTTCTTGGTCCTCCTCCCTCCGGGCCGAGCGGGGGTGGGGGGGCCGCGGCGGTCGTCGTCGACGCGGGGGGGGGGGGGGGGCGTGGTGCTGGTTCTGGACGTGGGGCTATGCCCGCGCCACCACGGGGGGGTGCACCCTGGCCATCCTTCAGCAACCCATGGTCAGGGCGCATCTCCACGTGGCCGTTCCAGGGTGCCGGTGGTGATCCTCGCACTCCGGCGGCCATGCTCGCCGGTGCCGTCCCGGCCGCTCCGTGGGTTCCACCACCTGGGGGTGCTCCACCCCTCACGTCGCCGTGGGTTGCCTTCCCAGCCGTCGCCGGTGGGGCCTCCCGGTTGGGATGCGACTGCTTTGGCCCGCTCTTTCAGCACCATGGGCCTGACACCGCCCACCGGCCTCGACTGGGTCACCGACTCGGGTGCCACCTACCACACCACTTCCAACCCCGGTATACTCACGGCTGTACACCCTCCTTCTTCGTCTCTTCCTTCATCCATCATGGTCGCAAATGGCTCTTGTATTCCTGTCACATCCGTGGGTCCCGCTTCCACTCCTGGCTCTTTTCGTCTTCCTGACGTCCTTGTTGCTCCCTCTATGGTTCACAACCTTCTCTCCATTCGTCGTTTTACAGCTGACAATTCCTGTTCTGTTGAGTTTGACTCCTCTGGTCTTACTGTGAAGGATTTAGCTTCCCGGCGTCCACTCCTCTGATGTGACAGCACGGGGCCCCTTTACACGCTTCGGCTTCCTTCGTCTAGTCCCACCACTTCGGCTTCGGCTTCCACTTCGTCCGCTGCCTTCGCCGCCTCTGCTTCCTCTTCTACCTGGCACCGCCGTCTCGGACACCCTGGCCATGATGCTTTGATGCAGCTTAGTCGTAGTTCCGACATACCTTGTACTCGGGCTCACGATGAGCGTTTGTGTCATGCGTGCCAACTGGGCCGACATGTTCGTCTTCCTTTTCCCACCTCTTCTTCACATGCGACCCACATTTTTTATCTTGTTCACTGCGACCTGTGGACATCGCCTGTGATGAGCATTTCTGGATATAAATACTATCTTATCGTGGTTGATGATTTTTCTCATTATTCTTGGACTTTTCCCTTGCGTGCTAAGGCTGAGACATTTCCCACGCTCCGTCACTTCTTCGCCTGGGTGTCTACACAGTTTGGCCTCACCATCAAGGCCGTCCAGTGTGACAACGGGCGTGAGTTCGACAACTCCACCTCTCAGGATTTCTTCCTCTCTCACGGTGTCCACTTGCGCATGTCTTGCCCCTATACCTCCTCCCAGAACGGCAAGGCAGAGCGCATGATTCGCACCACGAATGACACCATGCGCACCCTTCTCCTCCAGGCTTCTCTTCCTGCCCGCTTCTGGGCCGAGAGCCTTCACACCTCCACCTATCTCCTCAACCGCCTACCTTCCGTTGCCTGCCCAGCGCCTACACCACACCACGCCCTCTTCGGTACCCCTCCTCGCTACGATCACCTCCGTGTCCTCGAGTGTGCGTGTTACCCCAACACCACTGCCACTGCTCCTCACAAGCTGGCCCCCTGGTCGACCTTGTGTGTCTTCCTTGGGTACTCCCCAAATCACAAGGGGTACCGCTGCTATGACCTCCCCTCTCGCCGGGTCCTCATCTCTCGCCACGTGGTGTTTGACGAGTCCGTTTTCCCTTTCTCCACCACCTCCACACCTCCTTCCATCTCCGATCTTGACCTCTCCTTCCTCTCTCCCACTGACGTGGTGGTTCAGCCACCATTTCCGTTTGGTCCTGCAGGTCCTGCTCCGCCACTCGCGTCGCCGGCACCCTACACCGGCCCGGCGCCCTCCGGTGCGTCGCCTGACCATGCGTCCTCCGCTGGTCCGGCCGCGACTGACCCTGGGCCGGCGGCGCCGACCTCGGCGACTCCAGCGCGGTTCGCCCACCCGTTGCGTGTCTACCAGCGCCGAGTGCGACCAGCCCTGCTGGACACGGTGCCTGTGCCACCACCATCCTCGCCGCCACGATCACCTACGGTGGCCCCTTCTCCGTCGACGCCAACACCGCCGTCTCCACCACTCCCAGCTGCCCGTGTCGAGCCGCCGGTGTACCACCCGCCGCTTCTTCACCGACACCCGTGTCATGTTCACCCCATGGTGACGCGGCACGCGGCTGGTGTCCTACAGCCCCGGGCTCTTGCAGCAACGCCCAGGGAACCGCAGGTCTCTCCTGTACCCTCTTCTGTCCGCGACGCCTTGGCGGATCCTCACTGGCGTCGTGCAATGGAAGAGGAGTACGCGGCCCTTCTGGCCAACCAGACGTGGGACCTGGTGCCGCGCCCGCCTGGTGCCAATGTCGTCACTGGCAAGTGGATCTGGACGCACAAGCGCCGAGCTGATGGCTCCCTGGAGCGGTACAAGGCTCGTTTGGTTCTCCGAGGCTTCACTCAGCGGCCCGGTGTTGACTATGATGAGACCTTCAGTCCAGTGGTGAAGCCAGCTACCGTCCGCACTGTTCTCTCCCTGGCTCTTGAGCGCTCCTGGCCTGTGCTTCAGCTGGATGTCAAGAATGCCTTCCTCCATGGCACTCTGACCGAGACCGTCTACTGCAGCCAGCCGGCAGGTTTTGTGGATTCCTCTCGCCCTGACTTGGTCTGCCGGCTCAACAAGTCTCTCTACGGGCTCAAGCAGGCACCTCGAGCTTGGTACTCTCAGTTTGCTACCTTCCTGCTGACTCTTGGGTTCACGAAGGCCAAGTCTGACACCTCGCTGTTCATATACCACCATGGGGGCGAGACTGCTTACCTGCTCCTCTATGTGGATGACATCGTTCTCACCGCCTCCAGTCAGTCTCTGCTCCAGCGCATCATTGTCTCTCTCCAGGCGGAGTTTGCCATGAAGGATCTGGGTGTGCTCCATCACTTCCTCGGCGTCACTGTTGAGCCCCGACCTTCCGGCTTGTTCCTTCACCAGCGGCAGTTCACTCGTGACATTCTGGAGCGAGCAGGGATGACTGACTGCAAGCCCTGTTCCACCCCAGTCGACACTCAGGGCAAGCTGTCAGAGGCCGCGGGTTCGTTGCTTGGACCCGCGGACTCTACCGCCTACCTGAGTCTTGCTGGCGCGCTCCAGTACCTCACCTTCACCCGACCTGACATCTCCTACGCCGTGCAACAGCTGTGCCTCTACATGCATGCTCCACGGGAGCCCCACCTTGCTGCTATGAAGCGGCTTCTCCGGTACCTGCGTGGCACCCTCGCCTATGGGCTGCTCCTCGGCTAGTCCTCCTCTGCTGAGCTAGTTGTCTACACCGACGCTGACTGGGCGGGCTGCCCGGACACCCGCCGGTCCACCTCCGGCTACGCTGTCTTCTTGGGCGGCAACCTTGTCTCTTGGTCGTCCAAGCGCCAGCCGGTGGTCTCATGCTCCAGTGCCGAGGCGGAGTACCGCGCCGTGACCAACGGTGTGGCCGAGGCTGCTTGGCTCCGCCAGCTACTGGCTGAGCTTCACCGCCCCCTCGCTAGGAGCACGCTCGTCTACTGCGACAACGTCAGCGCGGTCTACCTCTTCACAGGGGCGGAGCCAGGATTCTAAACCACGGTATTCCCACAAAGTGAAAAAATTCAATGCATAGCAGCAAAGGTCTTCATTTTGCAAACTGAAAGTAATCTACGGGAAGAAATTCCACTAAAAATTCGGACATTTCTAAATCAAAATCACCATCGAATACTAGGGATTGGGGAAAATCCCCCACGGCTCACCTGTTCTGCTCTGCTAAAGCGGAACAGCCGACTAGGGCAGGGCTAGCCCCAGCCGCGGCCTGCAGCGGCACTGACGCAGCTCTATCGGCCAGCGGCGGCTAGATTCTCGGCACGGCGGTACCCCGGCCAGCAGCACCGCGTCTCGCGTCCGCCAGCATCCCAGTAACAGCACTCAGCAGGGCCAGCAGTCGCGCGCCCTGAGACTGAGCCGAGCGCCGCCACTCGCCAGTTCGCCGTCGCTGCGACGCCGCCCGCTGCCCCCGCGCCCCCGCTGGATGCTGACCCTGACCACTGAGCGCAAGAGCCGCCGACCGCCGCCGAGCTCCCGAAGCCTTGTGCGGCTGTGTGTCGTGCGTGAGTGCAAAGCGATGAGGATGAGAGAGATTGGGGAATGCTCTGGCCTGGGCCTGGCCTTGTGCTGCCTGCTGGAACAATGGGCCTTGCCTCTTGTTGGCTGGCCTAAGGGCCTAGTTGCTTGGCGAAACTCAAAAGAAGTCCGGAGGAATTGTTTGTGGGCTAGTTTGTGCTTCAAAACAGTCAAACAATAACAATATATGTTATACATTTGAGTATACCTTATATATACTTATTGTTGTACAAAAAAAAGCTGTGTATTCCCATGAATACACAGGCATCAATGTAGCTCCGCCCATACCTCTCCACCAACCCTGTGCAGCACCAGAGGACCAAGCATGTGGAGATTGACCTTCACTTCGTCCGTGACCGTGTGGCCATCGGCGACGTCCGCGTCCTTCACGTCCCGACCACCTCCCAGTTTACGGACATCTTCACCAAGGGCCTCCCTTCCTCGACCTTCTCCGAGTTTCGCTCCAGCCTCAACATCACCAGTGGCTAGTTGTGGCTGCGGGGGGATCCTGTGTATTGTGCTTGTTTTCTTTCTTGTCCAATCTTGTACTCCGCTGCGCCGGTAGTCCAGACTGCGGGGGGGTGTTAGAGTGTGTGTATTAGGCTCATGAGGCTAAGCCCATGAGGCCCATGTATGTATTGCTATATAGCTACCCTTCTAGGGTTAGCCCAATAATCCAATCACTCATTCTAACAGTGCAACATAATTCCTATAGTATATGATGCAAGAATTTACCATCGTATAAAGAGTCAATGCATGAGCATAATCACTGTTACCGACTGCAGCATCCCCTTGTGCTTCAAAATCAGATCCATCATTTTCATCCTAAATAACATGAGCAAATGAAGTTAAAAAAAAAAGAAAGAATATTCATTTTTATAACAAGGCTATGAGATCAATTTCGGCAATATGTATAAAAGCTAACAACACCAGCACAACTGCCACATTAAGTATAATTGTAAATATTTTGTTCATACCTGTGATTTTGAACTCATAAGTTTTGAATGTTCAATTATTCCAGCAGTGCTCCAATCAGCAACCTTAGCCAAAGGGGTTGTGACAGGGAAAAGAACATCAACACAATCCTTCCATCTTTGGGTTGCAGCAACTTCTATCGGCACTCGACCATTCTGTAAAGAGGAAAACCAAGGATAAATTTTATAACAATTTTAACATAAACTTGGAAGAGCTTAGGGAATAAAAAGGCTAAGTATTTTGTCGCACAATAAGCTTAGAAATGAATGTTAGTAACAATAGGTGATTGACCAAGCATGTATTAATCACATTAGCATGTAATAGGGCATTGTACTAATTCGCATTATCCCATGGACATGCATATAGAGTGAGCAGATGCATTAAAGTTCAGACTAGGCTTCCAGAGATCTTTCCTGCGGCAAGGAGGTATCCTGCCAATGCAACACGCACAAGAGCTGTATGTCATTGCATTAAGAGTATGCACACATGTGAGACAACGATTTAGTACTAGTAAGATTCAGTACTCATATTTTCGGAGAGTGATAAATATTTTACAACTTCAAAGCAACGCAAATTCACTAAACTGCTCCAAATTATGAACAAACACCCAACATTTCAACATAACACCATGTCACCAAACCTCATGAACATCAAATGTAGCTATTTTATTGGAATAAGGAATCTGGAGAAGTTCATATTCGATCTCCTAACTTATGCGCTTTGTTATCAACAAATGGCTCTTACAGTGTATCAAAAACTATCCAAAGACCTTGTAGCGTTGCATCAAGACATTCATTCTATAATATTCCTAGAAGAATGATTTTGATGTACAATAGAGAAACAACCCAGATTGTTTTGCAAGTATAATAGAAACAGCCCAGAAACTCAACAAGAGACATAATGAACAAGTAGCAGGACAAGCTCACTTGATCAGGTATATTCGCATCAGCACCAGCTTTCAACAGACATTTGATGCAATCAGTTGAGCCAGCATATGCAGCTGCTATTAGTGGAGTTACAGTACCAGCATTGCCATCAGCACGAACCTGCAACATGGAATAGGTAACATAAAATCTTGAACATAAATTTTATTAAACAAGACAACTTGTCTTCACCTTATAGAATTTATAGGAATGAAACAATAAGTAAAATTTGTCACTTCCCTTATTACTCCGACAGTAGCCAATATCAGATCTAACATGACAGGTCACGTGCCTTCCAGTCAGAAGAAAAAAGAAACAAAAACAAAAACAAAAACAAAAACAGAAACAGAAGTAGCTGCACCTTAGTAGGTAGTTCCATGCCTTCCAATGAACATGCAGAGATTGCTTTCAGAGGTGTACATACTACTCTATTAGAATGGAGAGAAGACAATGAACACTTTACTTCTAGAACAATGACATAAAGGGTACTGAAGAAAAAAGTTTAGCAGTGAATGTGAAGTTTTAGCCTAACAAGAGTAAACATTAAAAGCAACTGACCAAAGTACCAATTTTCTTCATACAATATAAGCATGCAGATGGAGAAGAGACTGCAATGTCCCACAATAACTTTTCTTTCCATTGTATAATTACCCCCAACATACTTTTAGGTAATATTCAGCTTTCAAGAACATAGCACCAATTCAATGAACAATCAGAACAGCACAGCAATAAATCAAGGAAATAAGATTGTAAAGTATTATTATTCTTAGACATGCTACATGCTTACTTGCTTGCTTTATATCGATAGAGTAAAACTTGGATAGCTAAAAACAGTTATGCTAAAACTCAATTTGAGTTCTGTGAAAAATAATCCCCCTCAGTTCTATACTGAACTAGAAAGAATATCCACCTATAGTTAAAATCAGCAACAGATGAATAATCTTTTCACAAAATATACATTAACTAAGCAACAATTTGAGCTTATATATCATTAATATTAAAAAAATGTAAAGCATGACACACAAGCAACCACGAGGATGGACATCCAAAAGAAAAATAATTTACCATGTTATCATCTGGCACACAGTCATTAAGAAATTAATGCGTTTCAAACAAGGGAAGAGCCAAACATCAGTAAATATTAGCGTTGGAATATAAGTGAATTGTCCACTTCTCCCCATCAGCTTAAACTTTTGGATTGAATTGATCAATTCATGGAACTCAATATGGTATCAAAGCCAGAGGTCTCCAGTTCGAATCCTGGTAGGCACAATTAAATAAAATAATTGTTGTGTGCTCCTTTTCCACGTTTGAGGCCTAAGAGAGCCTCCATGTGAGGGGTGTTGGAGTATAAGTGAATCGCCCACCTCTCCCCATCAGTTTAAGCTTTTGGGTTGAACTGGTCAGTGCATGTCACTTAATAATAAGTGTTTTATGTGTCCATGTTGTTAGATGTATATCTGTAATATGTATTTTCCCTCTACTTGGAGGGGCTCTTTGTAATATGTACACACCTGTATACTTGCCCTTCGGGCCTGGAATAGAACTGGTTTTGGCCCTTTCTAACATGGTATCGAGCTAGGGTTCAGGCACCTGACATCACCGCCGCCGCCGCGGAGCTCGTGCCTGCACTGGCCTCACCCAGGTGGAGGCAACTCGCGCCGCGTTGCACGGCCCTGCGTGCAGCCGTTCGCGCCTCGCGCTCGCGCTCAACCGCGCCGCCGTTGTTGCCTCGCACCTCGGCCGCCCTAACGCCACCCTCCTCGCCGACCGCCGCGACGTGCACGGAGAAGCCCGCCCGGCTCGCGCCCTCTCCGCCCACCCGCAACCTCGCTAACCATCGCGGTGCGCGCGGAGCTGCCCGCCCGGCGAGCGCCCCTCTCCTGGCCATCTACCTTTCCCCCGCCTCCCCCCTCTCCTCTGCTTGCCGCCCTTGCCTTCGTCTCCTCTGCCTGGCCGCCTGGCCGTTTTCCCTCTGCTTTTCTCCTCTATTTTTTCATCTTTCCTTAAAAAAAGTGAACTCCCATCTCCGTGACGTCCCCCAGTCACACGCGCCCTAGTGCTATTCCTGCCCCTCAGTGTCCCTGTCATCTTCAATGGCACAAATTGGGTGATTTCATTTTCCATCTAGAGGTCCACATGGATGGGCAGCTTTTGTGGGGTTACCTCGCGGGTAATCGGATCTGTCCTCCCTGCCCTGTTCTTCCCACGCCACCTACATACCCACCAGATGCTGATGATGCTACCAAGACTGCTTTACTTGAGGCATTTGAGACTCAAAATGGAGATCTACCAGTCTGATCTTGGTGTATATGAGACTTGGCTGTGCGAGGAGAAATTTGCTAAGGCTATCTTACTTGCAAGCATCGAGGTCGATCTCGCATGGTCTCTCAGAGGTCTTGCCACTTCACACCTTATGTGGGATCACCTCCGTCATAGTTACGAGATCCATAACGAAGCAATGTACCTTGCTGGTGCTGAGGAGGTTTGGTCACTTTGTCAGCTTGATTCTACAGTTGAGGACTTCCACCGTCAGATGGCCGATGTCTGGCATCGTCTGGATGGTTTGGGTGCTGAGTTCTGCGGTGGTCGTCCTTATCGGTGCTGCGACCGCCATCGGGACCAGAGAGACACACTTCGTCTTCACGAGTTCCTCTCTCGTCTGCATCCGTAGTTCGAGGCTATTCGGGAGCAATTGTTGACTCATCGTCTGCGCCCATCGCTCGCAGAGGCGATGCCTGAGCTGCAAGCCGAGGAGACCCGTCTTCGAGCTTGGTGTGAGTCGTGCCCTGGCGCAGCCCTCCGTCCTGGTCACCACACCTCCACCGGTCTCTCCGCCTCCGTCCCAGTCTCCAGTGGTGGCGTGGGTCTCTTCTGGTGTGCAGTGTGGCTACTGCAAGCTCTACGGCCATCAGGAGAAGGATTGTCGCAAAAAGCAGCGAAACCGATCAGGTCGTCATGATAGACGCTTCTCTAAAGGCTCTGGTGGTTCCTCTACTTCGTAGGGCACTCATTCCGTGTCTACAGCGGAGCAGGAGGTTCTTGCCCTGTTTCGTTGGCTCACTACTACAGCTCAGGCCTCTGCTCATGGTACTACAGCTCAGGCTTCTGGTTCCACCCCTCCTCCTACTCCTTTGCCAGGTATATCATCATCATGGTTTCTCGACTCTGGTGCCTCTTTTCATATGACACCCTATACGACCCACCTGTCTTCTTTGTCTTCTTCCGACCAACCTATTTTTGTTCGCGCAAATAATGGCACTTCCCTTCCCATTGCTGGGAGAGGTGTCCCTGTCTTCTTTGTCTTCTTCCGACCAACCTATTTTTGTTCGCACAACTAATGGCACTTCCCTTCCCATTGCTGAGAGAGGTGTTCTTTCGACGACTTCTTTTGATGTTGCCATTGTTTCACATGTTCCTCAACTCACAATGCAACTTCTATCTGCACGTCAAATCACTGATCATGGTTGTCGCATAATCCTTGAGTCTGATTCTTGTTGTGTTCAGGATTTCCGTACGGGTCTTTTGGTGGGAACTGGGCCTAGGCATCGAGATTCACGACGCCTATGGGAGCTTGATTGGTTGCATCTTCCTTCACCTGCTTTGACTCCCCAATCACATGGTTCTCCAGCATCCGCGTCAGCTGCTTCGTCTGCCGCCTCTTTTGCTCAGTGGCATCGTCGTCTTGGCTATCTCTCTGGTTCTCGATTTCCAGTCTTGTTGGTAGTGGTGTATTAGGACCTGTTTCTGGTGACACTGCTCTAAATTGTATGGGTTGTAAACTTGGCAAAACAATTGCAACTCCCCTATCCCTCTAGTGAGTCTCAATCCCAGAGACCTTTTGATCTTGTTCACTCTGATGTATGGGGTCCTGCCCCTTTAGTTTCAAAAGGAGGACAATCATATTATGTTCTTTATTGATGACTATTCGCGATTTACTTGGATTCATTTGATGTCCTCTCGAGGTCAATTTCGTTCTATTTACCAGCAATTTTCTACCATGATCCGTACCCAGTATAACTCTCCCATTCGAGTTTTTCACGCGGATTCTTCCACTGCTCATCGCTCATACCTTGCTGAGCAGGGTACTCTCGCCCAATTTTCATGTCTTGGTGCTCATGCTCAGAATGGTGTTGCTGAGCACAAGCATCGCCACATTCTTAAGACTGCTCGTGCTCTATTTATCTCTTCTGCACTTGCTCCTCATTTCTGGGCTAAGGCGGTTTCTACGGCTACTTTCCTCATAAATCGCCAACCATCCACTTCTCTTAAGGGTTGTACTCCTATGAGCGTCTTTTCGGCACCCCTCCTTCCTATAGCCATATCCGTTGTTTTGGGTGTGTATGTTACATCCTACTTCCACCTCGTGAGCGCACCAAACTTACTACTTAGTATATTGAGTGTGTTTTCCTTGGGTACAGCATGGAACACATGGACTATCATTGTTATGACCCTGTTGCTCGGTGGATGAGAATTTCTAAGGATGTCACTTTGGATAAGCCCGCTCCTTTTCCGGTCATCCTGGTACCGCTGAGTGGTATCTTCCATTGTCCTCTCCACTTCGCCACCTCCTACCACCTCTCCACCTTCGCCACCTCTTTCTATATCTCCACCTCCACCACCGTCTCTCCTTCATCGTCACTGTTGCGCCCTTCTTGTGAGATCAATGACTAATACACTCGTCATCCACATCCCACACCTTTACTTGACTCTTCCCCGTCCGTCCTTGGACCGCATCCTGAGTCTCCTCGCTATGCCCTTCGTGACCGCAGCACCCTTCGCCCTCCTGATCGTTTTGGCTTCACTGATGATGTTTTGGCTAAGCCCGCGACCTATCGGGAAGTTGCTCCTCGCCCGAAGTGGCAGCATGCCATGCTGAGGAGGAGATTGATGCCCTTGAGCGTACTTGCACTTGGGATCTTGTTCCTTTACCACTTCATGTCAATCCTATCACTTGCAAGTGGGTGTTCAAGGTCAAGACCCGCTCGGATGGTTCTCTTGAGCGCTACAAGGCTCGCCTTGTGGCCTCTGGTTTCCAACAGGAGCACGGTCGTGATTATGAGAAGACCTTCGTTCCTGTCGCTCATATGACTACTGTCCGTACTCTTCTTGCAATTGCTTCTGTTCGCCAGTGGTCAAGAACGCCTTTCCCAATGGTGAGCTCCGTGAGGAAGTTTATATGCAACCACCTCCAAGATACTTTGTTCCGGCTGGGATGGTTTGTAGGTTGCGTTGTTCCCTCAATGGTCTTAAGCAAGCTCCTCGTGCTTGGTTCGAGCGTTTTTCCTCTGTTGTCATTGATGTTGGCTTCAAGCCTAATGGCCATGATCCTGCTCTTTTTGTTCACACTTCTTTTTTTTCTCTCGAAAACGCAGGAGAGCTGCGCATCATTGCATTAAGAAGAATTTGTTCACACTTCTCCTCATGCACATTTCTTCTCTATGTCCATGACATGATCATCACAGGTGACGACTCTCAGTAGATTGCTTTTGTGAAGCAGCGTCTCAGTGAGACATTCCTCATGTCCGATTTAGGTCCTCTTCGTTACTTCCTTGGTCTTGAAGTCACCTCCACATCTGATGGTATTTTCCTCTCAAGAGAACTGATCACCGCACTGTTGACACTCCTATGGAGCCTAGTGTTCACCTCCGCCCTCCTGATGGTGCACCACTTGCTCATCCCACTCGCTATCGTCAGCTTGTGGGAAGCCTTGTGTATCTTGGGATCACCCTTCCTGCCATTACTCACTCTGTCCATATCTTAAGTCAGTTTCTCTCAGCTCCTACCCAGCTCCACTATGCTCACCTACTTCGTGTTCTGCGATACCTTCGTGGCACCATCTCTCGCCGTCTTTTCTTCCATCGCTCTAGTTCTCTCCAGCTTCAGGCGTACTTTGATGCAACATGGGTAAGTGGTCCCACTTATCGCCACTCTCTCTCTCCGCTTATTGTGTTTTCCTTGGCTCCTCCTTGATTGCCTGGAAGACCAAGAAGCAGAGTGTCGTTTCCCACTCGAGTGTTGATGCTATGGCGACTATGATTGCAGAGGTGACATGGCTCCAATGGCTTCTTGAGGATTTTGGTGTGCTTGTCAGTGCACCCACTCCTCTCTCTACTGACAGAACCAGTGCGATCAGTATTGCTCGGGATCCAATCAAGCATGAGCTCACAAAGCACATCAGTGTTGATGCTTCCTATATGAGATCGCAGGTGCATGCTCAGGTTGTGGACGTTGTGTCCATCCACCACATGCCTTCAGAGGTTCAGCTAGTAGATTTCTTCACCGAGGCACAGACACAGGCCCACCATCGATTCTTGCTCTCCAAACTCAATGTTATGGATCCACCATGAGTTTTGAGGGGGGTTTGTTAGATGTATAGCTGTAATATGTATTTCTCCCTCTACTAGGAGGGGCTCTTTGCATATGTACACACTTGTATACTTGCCCTTTGGGCCTGGAATAGAAGTTGCTTTGCCCTTTCTAACCTGTATACTTGCCCTTTGGGTCTGGAATATAAGTGGTTTTGGCCCTTTCTAACACATGCAAGCCATGAAAGGCTGCATCCAGCAATGACAAGATTAGATTGGTTAGTGCTATTTGTTTAGATGCATTCTTAGCCCTTCAAATAAGATAATACTGCTTGTATTCTTTAGTTCAGATCGATAGAGCCTGTCTCTGTAGAAAGAGAAGGCAAAAAATTCAGATCGATTAAGCAAAGATTAAACTACGGACTATCCCCTCATGTATCTCCAGCTGAGTTCTTTTCCATCCTCCTCTGTCCTCTTGCTGCTCCCCGAACAGTCTACTTTTCTTTCCAATTCCTTCCCTAGCTACCTTTACCCTAAATATCAGTCCATGAGAAAAGAAGAAAACAAAGTAAAGAGTAGATATGAATCATTCAACAAAACAAGAGACTCATCTATGAGGACGAAAAACACAAATGAATTTGTTCCGCTACAGCCTTTTCCCATCATAAACTAAGTTTTGCACTCAAATAATACACATATTGATATAAAAACAAACTTAATACTTACGTCTGCCTGATGCCGCAACAATAACTTCAGCATTTTGGCACTTCCATTCTTGGCAGAAATGTACAGTGGAGTTCCACATTCTGATACAGGGTCAACATAAGCTCGTCTAGACAATAGTAACTCTGCAATTTCGTAGGCATCTGGATTAAATCAAGAAATTGCTGATGTTAAATTATGATTCAGGTCATATTAAATTATATATGTATTTCATAATTAAAGGTCAACCACAGCTAAATAGATCTTCTAAAACTATAACTACATAGCATTTCTTTAAACTGTAAAAGCAGATGTAGGAGTAAATGATAAAGAAATATGGAGATGGTTTCGGTAAAACTCTAAAAAAAGGGAAATTTACTCCAAAGCAGTTCATACTTTATAACTGTTAACTACAAAGGACTGTCTCTCTCCAGCTAGGCTGGCCATGTTCCCAGATTTAGGTAATGCCAGGTTGTGGCAACCAAAGCAGACAACTTCGTTATTTTGAGGGGTAACACAATCTGAATCTTGCTCAAAGAAAAATCAGACAAGTTTTATGCAACTTTTTTTTTTTTACCATTTGGATAGTGGGAAATGAATGGTGGGATAGGGATAGGGAAATATATGAATGGTTAAGATTAAATGAGACTAAAGAATGGACGGCTAGGATACGATAATATCTATCCCTATCCCAATCCTCAACCCAATCCAAACACTGCCTATATGAATGAACCCACTGTCTGAAAAGTGCTCATATTAATTTATTGACTATCCCAGGTACAAGCCAAAGAATTGGGCCTGGTTAAATACAAAACCACAATGTACATCCAAGAGACAACAACAAACAAACAATATAAATCTTTACTTGCATAACAAGACACCAAAAATGGAATGCAAGGGTATAGAGAACCTCGACGTGTTGCTACATGTAGCGGTGTACACCCATCAAAGCCTGCTTTGTTCGGATCAGCATGATGATCAAGAAGCAGCCTTGTAACGGCTGCAGATGCAGTACCAAGTACTGCAAGAATGAGAGGTGTCATACCTGGAAAAAATGGTTAAATGACATCAGTTCCTTCGAATGACCAACACTACTTGCCTGTGACGTTACCACATTTACAGCTCCCCTGAACAGGTTGTGTCACCATAGCCATCTCACAAATTTTCTCCTAGAATAGCTAAAAAACGGCTTAAAAATACCACAACGATGTGGCATTTCGCAACACCAACAAATTTTGTTCCACAAATCAAAGCAAAGACTTCCCCAAAAAGGAAAACAAATTTACCATCGTTGCTAGCCGCGTCGACATCGAGCTTGAGGTCCTTGATGAGCAACTTGCACACCGCCGTCTTCCCCGACAGTGCTGCCATGTGCAGCGGTCCTTGACCCTTGTACCACGAGGCCCTGATTTCTGTCACAGCCTCCTCCACGGTCCTCCCCGCCTTCCTCAGCCGCTTCACCAGCGCTGCACATAACCGACAACCAAAACCCGATACCCTCACGCGACGCAAAATGAAAATCCACGACTCTACCAGAATTGAACAACCGGGAGGTTCCTACGGCGTGGCGATTGGCGAATACTCACTCTTCAATTGGGGAATGTCACCATCGTAAGCGGCGCGAAGGAGCAGCGCCGCCAAGTCGGCCACGGGGAGGATGGACCTAGGGTTACGGAGCGTGAGCGGGGGTTCCCGGAGGCGCAGCGTATACGAGGGCGGCAGGACGCCGGAGGAGGGTGGGGAGGAGGCCATGGTGGAGATCTCGAGCGCAAGCCCACGAGAGGTTCCGGAAGGCTCGAGAAGGTTAGAATTTTCGGATTTCAGATGGCGGAGAGGCGCCCGGGTGGGGTACTGGGGCCTGGGACGGGAAGCGGGAATTGTTTTTTTATCTTATATGTAAAAACAAGTAAAATATATTATGCCTCTTCGAGCATCTCCAGCCCAATCTTCTACTTACCCCTACCCTAAATTTTAGGAGTTTGGACAAAATTTCAATTTCAGTAGAGCCTCTAAATCGGACCTCATTTTACATGCTCCCTCAAATTATAATCTCAACCCCTAAATATAGGATCCCCTATCCCCTCTCATTCATGGGTCCCACACCACTTTTGCATGCTTGTTCCACTGGAGTTGAGAGTAAATTTGGGTGCCTATTTTTTGCAGGCCACCTCCTAAATGGAGATGTAGGGGCCTGATTTTGGGACTGTGGCTGGAGATGCTCTTATAGTTACTGTTTGGGTACCAACTAAAATTTAGTTAACAATTTTTAGGTAGAATATTTGGGCCCTGTTTAGTTCCTAAACTTTCCTAAAAATTTTTTGAGATTATCTGTCACATCAATTTTACGGCACATACGTAGAACATTAAATCACTACTATAAAAGAGAGAGTTTTTAGAGGAGGGTGATGATGTGAAAACGGACAACTATGACCCGCCCCCGCTTCAGCAGAGACAAAATTTAAATTTAATTGGGACAAAAAGTAAAGAGCAAGTATTGCGAGTCCATATTCCATAATTCTTATATTTGCATAAAAGTTATGTTAATTACATCTCCGTAGAGAACACCCTGATTAAAAGTTCTAACATGAGTATATAAAAAATAGATTACATCATATCGCTTCCTATTACAAACTACAAAAGGAAAACAAGGTCTTCAATCCTGTAGCAGTAGACAGATAAATATGCATGCTTGGCATAAGCTTTGAATTTGATGCTAGCTCATTGAGCATGTTAGCAAACCATAATATGCATGTGTTTAATTCATGCACGCAAATATAAATATCTCATTATTTGTTTGGGCCATAACATGGCACTAAATTTAAGTATTTTGGTATGCCCCTTTATTTAATCATTTGGCCATATACATCTTGGCATGTGTCTTGACGAGAAATGCTAAAAAAATATGTTTGACATTTATTTTTTTTGGTTGACGGTGCATCTGTATCACATATATATGTAGGTAATTTAACTTGAGGATTAAATTTAGCATAGTTCTTTTTGATCATGCAAGGTTACGTCTTGACATGTTTTGATATTTAGGGATGTCCTCAGCATATGATGTAATAGTTATTTGGACTAATAAGACAGTGCATTTATCTTGCTTAGGCTCAAAAGATATATATATGTTTCCAGCCATCTTGGCTTTAGTGCATGCAGTATTAACTTGTTCATGACATATACTTAATTCAATTTAATTTAATTTGTCTTTTGACTACTTAGCTAGACATAATCGTTCATGGATGTGATCTAGCTAAGATGCAGTATTTAATTTACCCTTGGTGCCTAGGCGATTGACACGCAGTTTTATAGGAACTAAAGTGGGAACCAGTGCTTCGCATGGGAGTTTTTTTAATCCGTTAAGAAGTACCCATTGAGAAACAGTAGAGGATTAAGAAACAGTAGCGGATATTTTTGTATCCATTAAGAAACAATAGCGGATATTTTTTGCACCAGTATTGAACACGCTAAGAAACAGTAATGGGTGGTACTGTTTCATAACGGGTCAGCACTGTTCCTTAAAGGGTTGATGTTGTTCCTTAACGGGTCGGCACTGCACATTAGCTGTACATCAGCAGGTTTACTGTAGATGACACAGTAAACTGTGAGGGAGGGCCATCCATTGCTGTTGTTTCAACAGTAGCTTCACCACAGATGAACAGTAAACTGTTAGATGAACAGTAAACTATGAGGGAGAGCGCCTGTTACTGTTGTTTCAACAGTAGCTTCGCCAAAAACAAAGTATCTAGCTTCGCCGTAGATGAACATTAAACTGTTGCATGAACAGTACTATGAGGGAGGGGCGACGTTACTGTTGTTACCATAGATGAACAGTAACGGTTAGACGAACAGTAAACTATGAGGGAGGGCGCCTGTTACTGTTGTTTCAACAGAAGCTTCACCAAAACAAAGTATCTAGCTTCACCGTAGATGAACATTAAACTGTTAGATGAACAGTAAACTGTGAGGGAGGGGCGCCCGTTATTGTTGTTTCAACAGTAGCTTCACCGAAAACAAAGTATCTATATATAGATGTATAGGGTGGAGCAGTGATTAGACTTGCTTGGTTTAACTTAGTCTAGCTTGTTTGTGACGTATTGTTTATTAGAAAGCGTGCCCGTGTATTGCTACGGGGCATCTCAATTTTTATGCTACAAACACATGGATCGCACTATAAGATAATAACGTTGTGAAATTAAAAAAATTGACGTTTAAGTGTGATTTAATCTAAAAAGCAAAGCTAATGAAATTAACAGTCATGGAGAGCGTGGTGTCGTAGGCTCAACAACTCTAGTGTATAGACCAACTACACACAAGAATTTTACCGGTATGTTGCATCGAAAGTAAAATATCATAATAATTTAAATATAAATTTAAGCATGTTATACTATTATTACCAAAATATGGCCCGTCTCAGCACGTGCCAACAATCTTAGCACGAGACAAAGCGACAAACACAATTGGCGACTATAGACTCTGATGGAGCAATATGAGTTGCCGTGACGGGTTTATTAGACGGCGAAGGCTAGGGTGCAACGCATAGAACTTTACATTGGTATAAAACTATGGTATTGAGTCGGCTGATCAATTGAAGTAGCAAACATCCATCTATAGAAGCACAACTCTAGTTCCACTTTCTCATCACAATTCAATGGAACACAGTTTACAGGCGAATGCTATACTGGACAACTTTAACGCCACCTCATTGCCACAACCCAAGTAAAACAATATTCGGGCAATGAAAGACAAAAGATTGACAAGAGCGACTATGTACCACAATTTGAAGGATAGATGTGAGGTACACTACAATTTGTTCACGAGATTAATATATGCAAACAAAAGGCGTCTGATATTAAAAAAAATCATAGATCAATTCTATTTTTCATCAAAACATATGTATTGCTTTAAGCAGTTGGCTCAATAAACAATTACCATCTCAATGGAATAAATTTTGGCAAATTATTTTGTGTGATTTGAATATAGCCGGTAACAACTAAATACATGTATATCAACAAAATGCAGTCTTATTGAAATCTGCCAAAATGAACATCAATCAAACTCTATGACAGTACGTAGCACGGCTTTGCGGCAGCAACAACAGCACCCAACATTCTATGAAACATGCCCTTCTCAAGCTCTTGAACCCCAACTCTGCCCCTGCAAGAGAAGTGATATAATCTTTCAGTTGCCTTGGATATTTTCCTCTCTGGCTCACAAAGGTTGTGCACCAGGAGATGGTGACTTCAAAAATCACACAGCATATGCAAAGAGTGTATCACAGCATCATATCTGATTGGAATGAATGCTCACTATTTGAGATGCAAGACCAAGGGCGCAAGGTCCCAAGCGCAACAGTAACTCCACCGTCAGCCATTGCCTATTTATTGCTAATAAAATGTAAGCCAAGCCACTAACACTATTAATATTAAAAAGATACAAATTAGCTTCACTCTTGAAGATTGACACATTATTTCTGAAGTATAGTGAGCTATAAATATGTGTTTTTCACCCCATGTGCATACACAAACAAATATATGTGATATTGGCTCACCCAACAATTCAAGGGCTGCTTAATTCAAATTTTAAACAACTGCTCAAAAAATTATTGCAATGATCTCTTTCATGTTGCTACAAATCAGTCATGCCCAATCCAATTTAAATCATGCCGTATGCAAAGATATAATTTCCCATTTGTGAAACTCAAGGCCAGCCTGGTGACACAAAAAAAACTAAATTTGGTGAAAAGGTGACTTTTATATGCTGTGAACATCACATTCAAATTAAAGAATTGGTATTTAGAAATAGTACAACAGATTTAAATTTAAAATTATTTTCCTTTGCAATTGCATTGCACGGTCATTGCGCGTGCCTCGAGCTTGATTCCTTTCTAATGTGGTGCGCTTAGTCAGTTGATTGTAAGTTTCAAACAGTGAAGAACACTTTTCTAGATTGCTCTCTAAAGTGTAAGCAATTTTTTTGTTCCAGACATAAATGAAGTTGACTATTGTTTATTTATATCAAACAAAACGTAAGAGCTTAAGAGGCTTGACCCAAAGGGTGATTGCGGCAGGACTCACCTGGATCAACTGAAGTTTAGGTTACAGGTCTGAACGATTACCCATCGCGGCAGGACTTACCTTCGGGAGGATGCGTCGGTCACTGCTGATGGGCAACTTTCGGCGGATCGCCTGCTTCCTCAGCATGTCGTGGGACAGCGCCGACCACCCAGATTACCCATCACTCTGCTGTTTTGCTGCTATTGCTGGCGTTCAGCCTTTGGTTTACAGAAAATGCAAAGCAACAGATTTTAAAGAAAAACAATAATTACAAAATGGATAAATAATGGCAACTGATAATACCTGTTTTAACAATGCCAGATAGTCAGTCAGACAACTGAATACAACTTTAATTATAACTACAGCAGTAAATTTTTCATGTTTTGATCAGAATTTCATGATTGGGGGCACAGTGAGAACTGATGGTTTCATATTTGCCATTGATCAGGATGGGTAGCGCATTGAGAACCGGTGGTTTCGTGTTATTTTCTTGTAACCAGTTTCGTACCGTTGTTAAAAAACTTGTTAGGACAAATAGCGCAGTGGCAAGCTGGGGAGCTGGCCATCCATGCCTAGCATGCGCTACAAGGTTCAGCCATTCAGTAAAAGTGTTCAGATTGTCGGTAGAGGAAGGGAATGGCAATGGGAAATCCAAACTGTAAACTGATATTGATTTTCAGTTCGAGAATCATTAAACATATACAATATCAGAGCTGCATAGATCAACCAAGTTCAAAAATCTAACCCGTGACTGATCCTCGAAACTCTGACCTGAAACTTCGCTGCAATGTTGCAAGAATTGATAAGATATTCAGATGAACATCAGGATAATCAACCAAGTTTCAGTTTGATAAACGAAATTCATTTGCACGTTCACGTTGAGCTCCTAGCTAGCAGAATGTTTGGAAAGACATGATTCCTATTCTGTCCAGGAGGCAATCGCAGCATATTTAGGTAACAAATGGTCACCGCTACTTAGATTCTTCACTTCGACTTTTTATAAGGCCTGTCTCAACGCATAATTTCATCTCCCAGTTTCCAAGACAAGGAACAGAACAAGAATAAAAATCCTCTCTTAATGTAAAATTTCACAGCACGGTTTCATAGCTTATTTTAATATTTTTTGGGACCCACCTTTTGCTTACTTCCTCCTCTTCCCCCGTCCCGCTGCATGGAGGCCAAATGGAGAACGCCCAAGCCCGGCGTCGTTCACGCTCGCTCGGTGGATCTCGTGCTCCCGCAGAGCGTGACCGGTGGAGCTTGCGCTCGCGGTGGGGAGGTGCTCGGCGGCGCCCGCGCCAACGGCCGGCGGAGCTTGCACTGGCGGCTAGGAGGTGCTCGGCGGCGAATCGAAGGAGCAGGCGCTCCCGTCGCGGCGAATCGATGGAGCAGGCGCACGGCGGAATTCCTGGCGCAGCGAATCGGCGAAGCTCCCATGGCGGCGAATCGATGGAGGTCCCGTCGCGTTGAATCGGCGGAGCCCGTCATCCTGTTCCCCGCATCCGGCTCCCGTTGCGGCGGAGCTCCCTCGCTCGCAGCAGCGTTTCCTCGATCAGCGGAGCTCGCATCCGTGGTCTCATGTCCATGGTTTCTGAGATGCGTTGGGGACCCGATCCGGGCGCGGGGATCGGATGGCCGCCACGCTCCGGCTGGGCGAGGTTCAGCGTCAAGTGGGGACAAGCCGGCCGGCGCCGCTGCGATGGGGCAGGGAGGGGCACTCGTGGGATCGCACAAAGGAATTAAGGAAGGAAGAGCAACGTTGATTCTGTTTCCTATTTTTACGAATGTTTCCTTCTTTAACCGGTGTCGCTGGTTTCGCAGGTGGGGAGGGAGGAGGAAGCGACGAAAAAAATGTCACACCAAACTTTTGTCTATTATCAGATAGCGTGTCCGTACGTTAATACGGGATAACTAAATTTTTATAAAAAAAATACATGGATCTAACAATACGATAACAATGCAATAAAATTAAATACCAACGCTAAAGTGACATTTAATAAAAAAAAATATTATTTATGAAATTAACATAGTTACAGAGAGTGCTACGTCACACGTCCATAAACTCTATTACCGCGGACATCGTAGAAGGGCTCGTTTGAGGCGAGGGCGAGAGCGTTGACGACTGGCGAGATGTCGAGGATGAGTGGCGAGGAGATAAATGCCTGTGCGTTGGAACATAAAAACATAATACCATGATAACATATGTATGAGCATGTGATATACTATTATCTTAAAAAGATATTGCAGTAGTAATATATGGGACATCAATATTACATAAGTCTTTGTGAAGGATAAATAATTAAAATATAACTTAATTGTTATGCAAAATTGAAATATAAAGTTCATATTGTAAAATCCTATTGTATCACTATGTCGATGATACACGAGAGATAAGCTTGCACTTAATCAGGTATTAATTTTTTTTAAAAAAATCCTTTCTTCGCCCAACAGTTAGATCACGAAATCATTTCAAATCCTTTGGCCATCATATGCAGAGTCAAA
The DNA here is from genome assembly GCA_038502445.1 of Eremochloa ophiuroides. Lineage (NCBI taxonomy): Eukaryota > Viridiplantae > Streptophyta > Magnoliopsida > Poales > Poaceae > Eremochloa > Eremochloa ophiuroides. Next base: position 53,747,622 of record JAHLJS010000001.1, read on the forward strand.
TATAAAACCAAGAAGCACAAACAGATAGCATTACTGGAAGAATGAGTTCTCTGGTAGGCTCATACTGTAAACAAACTTCGGTGTTCTTCTCAGTAAGTTGTGAAATATCCAACCTGCGCCATCACTTATTTAATTGATTCTTGGTGAACAGTACATACACATTCTCTTTTTGAATAACAGATGACAAGTTCTTTATATCCACAATTTGTAAATATATCTGCATAGGATGGAAATATTCAAGTCTTAATCGAGACACATTGGCAGAAGAATTGCTTGCTCCAGATTTACGAAATTATCATATCAATTATGTATTCAGGAATAAATGTTTATAATAGTCTAACTCATCAGTAGTATGGCATGCATCCTATTCAACTCATTATCATACCAGATCATTCAAATTACAACATGTACTTTGCAATAACTGTTACATAAAGAAGACAGTACCATGTCTCTATGACTTTTCAAAGGCATTAAGATCCTTCTGAGCTTTGCAGATGTTAGACCTAGCACCAACCTTAGTACTGAATATTGCCGTCAAAACCTTACTACTGAATATCTAGAGTGGATGTCACAGGAGATGGCATATTGCCACGGGCACGAAGCAGCCCTGCCATTAAGCATTGGCCAAGAAGGTTGGAGACTTCAAAGGCAAATAAAGCAACAACCTGATAGGACTGACACAAAGCAACTCCAAGAAATTTGAATGAACAGTAACTATCTTGATATGGTCAAATCTTGGAAGATACTGAGGATGATCACCATAGCACTATTAGGTTGCATCAACATAGCATCACCCAGGGAACCCAAACTGAAACACAGACCTTGGAACTGCCACCCCATGCTCAACAAACCAGCCAACAATTATATGTAGTGTTCATTCTCAGAATTTTGTGTATGGTCCTAAAAAGGTTCAGTAACCACAATTCCAAGTAATTACTGCTCTTGATCACCTGTTCAGCCTTGCTATGAGCTTGTGTATGTTTGTCCACCCAGAAATAATCTGTAGTACGAATCTCCACAATTCAAGGCAAGAAGATGGCCATGGAATTGGCCTGATCTGGTCCCCAGATCCCAGCATTACCAACTGCATGTGCTTGTTTCCTTTTTCTTCTTCACAAATTAAGGTAAAAGTTGTTTGGCAATGTGCTCCCAGCCAGCAAGACCCTAGACAAACCTTTTCTTTTACATCTGATGACTCGAATCAGGCATGCGATGCTCACGTTGAACCATATATGCATCTGAAGGGCTAAAGCAGGTTTTGGGATATAACTCCATGGATTATTTATGTATTACACAAATGAATTATAAGTCTGATATTATCAGTAGTACTTCCTATTTGGTACAAGCATCTCTGATTTCCTATTTTGGACTTTTGGTCTCTGTAAAAGATCTATCTCTCAATTTCTACTTGTAAGCAGTGACTCAAATAATATAGCCTCCACCCAAACTGGTTTGAACAAGAGAAGATACAAGTCAGGGATCAATTTGAAAACAGATTGAAAACTTTTTTAGTTTAATGATTACTCATGGCATGTTGCAGGGACTGGCCTTTGGGTTCTTCACTGAGCTCGGCAAAGGAGCGGGAATTTCAAAATGGGAAATCTTCATCCCTCTCTGAAATAGATGAAAGTTTGAAGGAACAAGAAGCTAATAGTAATAGCAATTCTAAAATGAAAAAAATAACCATAGATGTTTCAACTCCAAAGAAAAATAAGCAGGTCGTAAAAGCAGTTGGTGATAGTGGCACCAACAACTGCAACACAAGCAAAAACAGAGAAGACAGCAACACGAACTGCAAAAGAAAATCTGAAGCCTTCAAGATTAAAGTTGCTACCTACACAGAGCATGGGGATGGTCAGAGCCCCACAAAAGACTTACAAGACAGTGAGTTTATCAATCTTATATTACTTCACTACTTCGATTTTACCAATTGTTTCTCCTCATCATTATGATAAAATCACTTAATTTCAGGTGGCCAAATGGACAAGAATAGAACAGAGAAGAACTCTAAAAGTAGAAATATGTCTCCAAATACCATTCCGGTAAAGAACTCTGTATGAGATTGAGAAAAAGATGCTTTGAAATCAGGCGTGATGTATACTTCAAATTGTATTTCAGGTGGCATCACAGATAACATGAATGTTTAGAAGTATGCGACACTGCAATTATTCAGAAGATGCGAGATGATACAGTATGTTACATATTGCAGTTCATTTCTGAAGCTATATGCTTATTGATAATAATTATTCTTTTCCTTGATAACCTAATGTGCACTCAACTTAGTCTATCTATGTTTCAGCTTCGTGAGCATTTTGTGCTTGGAGATCGAAGTGCTGAGTACGAAAAGAGGCACCATTAAGTTGAGTACAGGGGAAAAGAGGCACCTTTTGATGCACTCACCCTTGGGGCTGGAGCAAGCGGCGGCGCTCGGCGGAGGCGCAGATCCCGGCAGCTCGAGTAGGCCGGCCGCCGTGTCTGCTTCTGCGTGGCAGGGCGGAGCTCCATGCTCTCCATCATCTCTCCGTACTCCTCCGCCTCCATCAGCGTCGTCGACAGCGCCAACGCAGTTACCGGGCCGTCCTCGCCGAGCTCGGCCTTGAAGGGTCGTCCTCGCCGAGAAGCCTGGACCTGCACCGCCGCACGCTCGAAACCCTAGGAAGAAATGGAGGACGGGAGGACGGCGGTGGCTGCAGCACGGAGCAGCAGTGGTGCTGTGGCGGATTGGGCTGGCACAGCCTTGCGGACGGTGGAATGGGCACATCCCGGGCGCTCGCGCTGATTGGCGGTGATTGGGGTTGCAGGGACGCGGAGATGACGGGCGGGGCGCGGAGATGACGGCTGCCTTCGGTTGAGGGTATAAGCGTTTATAAGCGCTTATTTTTCAGCACTTCAGCAGTATTTTTCTCTCACAAGATTTTAGCACTTCTACAGCACTTTAGCGCTTATCTACAGCACTTCAGCTTCACCGAACACAGCCGACGGGCGGGGCGCGGAATCCCAGGGATGGGCAGGACGGGGCAGGACCAAACAAATGTCGCATGAAATTTTGTTCTGCTCTTTAGTCTTATTAGTAGTAGATTAGAAGTAGATTTAGATCATGGTGCTGTGGCGGGTAGATTAACGGTAACAAATGGATTGACCATTTAATTTAGACTTTACCCAATCTCTGTTGGATATAAGACGTAAAATGCACCCTGTTGGATGCAATATAATGTTGACATTATTTATTTTATCTAGAACCGGGATGTGGTCTGCCAAAATTATTAAGCATGCAAGGTGCTGGATGCATGTGTTTTTGTGCTTTGAACCTACTATGGCTTGGATTATATTTATTATTATTATTATTATTATTTAAACTGTAGCACGAAGGCATTACTACTTGGTTTAGTGCTGAAGGGATGCATGATAGCTTGCGCTTATGGTATTTTACTATGAATGCATGGCAGACAGCATGATTGGTTATGCAGTGCATGACTACATTTTTGTTCGATACAACTCCATGTTCACGGATGATAATTTGTGGCCATAATATGCATATTCTTTATTTTTTTTCTATGATGCACGACATGAATCCAACAATAGGCCGGCGTTGCCGTGGCCAAAACTTGTATGAATTTGTTTGAATATGGAGCCATTTCGCGTCCATATCAATTTGCCATAAACCGGGTGGAGTCAAAACGCGTCCACCAATTTTGTACCATATGTCAATTTCAACCATGAAATAGAGCCAAATCACGTCCAAACCGAATTTTACCATGGCATGTTTGCTGCCCTTTATATCTTCACCGGGGCATAGCCCATACGCGCAAAGCGTGGTCATAGCAATGTGCCGACCCTTTTCACCAGGCCTCGTAGCCCTTCCTCATGGCGATGAGGCTGAAGATCGAGTGCTGACCCAGAGACAGAGCTAGGAGCGGGGCTCCTTGATAGTACATCTCCGGTCCAGGGCAGAAACCGAAGACCACAGGCCCCTTTTATTTTTCCCAGGGCACGACGCCCATGTGTGGAGCTCCACCCTCCCTGGCCCTGTTTACTAGAATGGAGGATGTTGACGGAATACCGGCGATAGTCTACCGAGGGGTATGCCCAAGGTAGTAGATTGATCGGTGAAGGTGCGCCTGAGACGAGCAAGAGTTATGCTGGAAGCGTGTGACATGAGATTTATACAGGTTCAGGCCGCCGCTAGGCATAATACCCTACGTCCTGTGTGTTGCTGTATTGTATTGCTCGTAGATCAGATGAATTGAGGGGATCCCCTGCCCGCCTTATATAGTTCGGGGGGCAGGGTTACAAGTCGGTTTTACCATACATATCAGATTACAATCCTAACCGAATAAGGAAACTAATCGGCTAGATATCAGGAAAGATATTTTCTTGCCCGCCAAGTCTTCAATGGATACACGTGATCTTCAGGAGATCATGTAGACGACGCGTACTTGGTAGTCCAGGCCTGATCGGACGACTCGGCCCATGTTCTGCCATGCGGGTATACGGGTCTATACCCCCACAGCTAGTCCCTGAGCACCTTGCATTCGTCGGGAGGTGCAAGTCTTCGGAGTTGCTTGACCAGACGGATGTAAGGAGCTCAGAAATTTTTTTGAAAAAACTTGTCTTTGGTGAAGTGTATCCACTTTTGGTTTCTCGAAAAATGCCTTCACCGTTAGGTGAAGTGTATCCACTTAGTCCCCGAGCCTGATAGTAGGTGACGTAGGCACGTAGTGTCAGGGTCATAGTCTTTTATTCTTTTGCAATCATGAGAAGCATTGACGAAATCCCCGAGCACCTCCTGTGCTCGGGAGTACAGGCAAAGCGACGAAGTGCCCGAGCACATTTTGTGCTCGGAAGTACAGGTGAAGCGACGAGGTCCCCGAGCAGTTCAGTGCTCGGAAACGCTGAAGAAGCGACGACGAAGTCCCCGAACAGTTTTGGTGCTCGGCAACGTTTGAAGAGGATGACGAAGTCCCCGAGCAGGTTTGATGCTCGGAAACGCTTGGCGAAGACGACGAAATCCCCGAGCAACTTTGGTGCTCAGAAATGCTTGATGAGACGACAAAGTCCCCGAGCAGTTTTGGTGCTCGGAAACGCTTGATGAAGCGACAAAGTCCCCAAGCAGCTTTGGTGCTCGGAAACGCTTGGTGAGACGATGAAGCCCACGAGCAGCTTTGGTTCTCGGAAACGCTTGGCGAAGACGACGAAATCCCCGAGCAGCTTTGGTGCTCGGAAACGCTTGACGATGCGACGAACTCCCCGAGCAGCTTTGGTGCTCGGAAACGCTTGACGATGTGACGAAGTCCCCGAACAGCTTTGGTGCTCGGAAACACTTGGCGAAGACGACGAAATCCCCGAGCAGCTTTGGTGCTCAGAAACGCTTGACGAGGCGACAAAGTCCCCGAGCAGCTTTGGTGCTCAGAAACACTTGACGATGCGACGAAGTCCCCGAGCAGACGAAGAACATGGAGTCCCCGAGCATGTTTGGTGCTCAGGATTGTTTGAAAACGGCGACGGAAAAAATTCTCGAGCAAAGCTAAAAAATACTGACGTGTCGAAGTGGATATAAAGTAACTTGACCCATTCGTCTACCATCTTTATCTACTGTCTCACGAAGTAACTGACCCATTTATTGCAATGCGTTTACTGTCTGGTTGGTGGTTGCCCCATTGAATGCCCTGCATTCACTGCATGGGAGGTTGAGAGATAGCAGGTGTGAAAGGTCCTAAATGGCTAGAGGGGGGTGAATAGCCTATAAAAATCTACAAACAACACTTAACAAGCCGATTAGTAACAATAGCAAGCTTTGCAAAACACTAGCTCTAAACTATGCTATGCAAGCCACCTAGACAAGTATACTACACTATGATCACTAGTTCACACTCAAAGGCTATGTCACTACTATACACTACTCCTAAGTGAGCAACTAACTAACAAGCTACACACGAGAGTAAGTGCACAAAAGTAAAGAGAGAAGGTAATTTCAATACCCCCGGTGTAGAGAAGATATGAAGTCCAATATAACCAATCAATCACAAATAAGGGAAATCCTCGGTAGAGAGATGACACAAGATTTTTTACCGAGGTTCACTTGCTTGCCGGCAAGCTAGTCCTCGTTGTAGCGATACACCCACTTGGAGGTTCACGCGCTAATTGGCATCACACGCCAAACCCTTCTCAAGGGTGCCGCACAACCAACACAAGATGGGGATCCACCAAGCTACGAGCAATCCACTAAAGATGCCTTTCGCGATCTCCCGCGGGGATAGGCTCAAGAACCCCTCACAATACCTTGATCGGAGGCGGAGACAATCACCAACTCCCCTCAACGATCCTCGCAGCTCCAAGCCGTCTAGGAGTCGGCAAACTCCAAGAGTAACAAGAGAAAACGCTGCGAAATACCACTACCAAGTGCCTCTAGATGATCTCAATCAATGCAATGCACTTGATGCTCTCCAAACTCACCAAATGATGAACACAATCAAGTAGGATGAGTGAGAGTGGAGTGGGAAGGCTCATAAGTATGTTATGATGTTTAGGAGTGCCAAGAGATCCTCCCCAAACCGGCCAAGTCGCTATTTATAAGCCACACACAAAGAACTAGCCGTTTAGAGTTCACTGCGTACCGTCGGACTGTCCGACGGCCCGAGCGTCGGACTAATCCGCATGGTCCGACGCCTCGGATGAACGCCACGTGTCACTAGCCGTTTGAAGTCGAACGTTGGATCACAACGGCTATTTCCTCGCGCCAAAACGACCGTCGGACGGGCGAACGTCGGACTAAATCAACCGGTCCGACGCCCTCAGCCGGCCACCATCGGACTCAGTCAGACGGAGCCGTCGGACTAACGAACGCGGCCGTCCGACGTTTCCAGAGAGCTCCCCGAGCCCTGAAAACCGTCGGACGATGGTCCGACGCTCACCGTCGGACTAACGACGAGAGTCCGACGCTCTCAGAGCTCGCCACGTGTTACCTCTTCGTCGCTTTGCACCGTCGGACGCTTCGGACAATAGTCCGACGCTCCGAAACTGAGCGTCCGACGCTCTCAGCAGTGTTAGCCGTCGGACTGAGGCTAATGGTCCGACGCTCTGTGACAATACGGTCCGACGCTAGTTTTTCTATTGTAATGTCTCCGAAATTCGCCGAATCCTGCCTCGCGAGCTCGGCAGGAGGAAGAGAGAACCAAACCCTCTCTAACCCTCAAACTTCACCCCGTTTCTTAAGGCACTAACACTCCAAAGTATCTCTCACTTAGGTGCACGTGTGTTAGCCTTTTCAAAGAGTTTTCCACGGGTCAAGTTAGTGTCACTAGCATCTATATGCATATGCAATGATCATGAACACCTAGTGGCACTTGATAACCGTATTTCATCAACGATTTCGCCCCTCTTGATAGTACGGCTATCTATCCTAAATGTGATCACTCCCTCTATGGAGTCTTGACCACCAAAACCAAAAGAGCTCCTATTGGTTATACCTTTGCCTTGAGCTCTCGGTTTCTTATCAACTTCCTTCTGATCTCTTGATGGACCTTGTGGACACCTATGATGATGGACTTATACCATTTGCATGGATGCCGTCAATAGGGCTTTCTCCTTTGTTGATGGACTTACACCATTTTCATGGACGCCGTCATTGCCCTTCACTTGTGACCTCCACCGACCCGGTCCTTTGCTCCATCTTGCCATTTGCTAATCAATTCTCATGAAACACTTAGAGCAATCGTTAGCAAACTAGGTTTCATCAATTACCCAAAACCAAACATGAGCTTTCAAGGTGGCTGTTAACCTTCCCATCTGCTTATAAATAACCACGCTGCATATTTTCCTTGCACCTAGCACTGAGCACCCTCTCTTCCTGTTCCTTCTTGTTTATGGCTTCGTCGGTGTGTGAGGTTGAGCGTCCTCCAGGCAATTATGCTATACTTCCTTTGTAGTTTGAAGAAATCTTGTGATAGGGACCAGCTGTTGGCTGATCCTATTGTTAGTAGCAGACTTGCAGCTTGGTGATGCAGTTTGAAGAAATCTTATGATGAATCATTCTCATAATCCCATATTAGTTCTTCACAGGGTGCTTCTTCACTCTAGGTCAATCAGTTTCTCTAGGTTTGGTTTTTTGCCAGAACCTTAGGCAGACTGATGGCCGATGTTACCCTCCATCACCGAGCAGTTTCATCGTCTGCTGCGAACCCCTTTCTTTCCACTCCTTTACTCCTTCAGGTTATCTCCCATATTTTATACTGTTGCTGTCAGATCATGAATTTACTCGATGCGATGACGTGAAGATGCTTTGTATACAGTACCCTCTTCTTCAGCTCTTGCATGTCCTTCGTAAAAAACTAGAGATGATAACGGAGGCCGGAGTAGAATGACATTAAGAGGATCCGGATTGTACTCTTCTTGTATGATTGTTCTCCATTTATTCTTCAATAAAAGATCTCGTTCGATGATGTTGATAACAACCAGTGCACATCAAAAACGAACTGCCGATAGAGGCACTGGAACGCATCCGGTACTTCAAAAGATCCATCATACTGATAAGATTCTCCAAGCATTTCTAATGCTCATGAGTGCAGACAAAACGACAAAGTTTCCAGGCAATTTTAGTGCTTAGAAACACTTTGGCGAAAACGATGAAGTCGCCAAGCTGCTTTTATTGCTCGGAGATGCTTGGCGAGGGACGAAGTCCCCGAGCAACTTTTGTGCTCAGAGACACTGAAGAAGCGACGGCAAAGTCTCCGAGCACCTTTTGTGCTCGAAAGTACAGGCGAAACGATGAAATCTCCGAGCAGTTCAGTGCTCGGAAATGCTGAAGAAACGACGGCGAAGTCCCTGAGCACCTCCTGTGCTCGGAAGTACAAACGAAGCGACGAAAACCCCAAGCAATTCAGTGCTCGGAAACCCTAAAGCATCATGTGGGCCTTGTGCAGGAAGCCAAACCGTCAGACTTCCCTTTATAAGGGCATGTCCACAGACGAAACGATTCATCTTCCCTCTCGCGCCGCCGCTCAAAAGCCATTCAAACAACCGTAACATCCAGCCCTAGCCGCCGCCATCTAGGGTTCTGAAAAGCCTTGATTCAAAACTTGATTCCGCCAAAGTTCCTTCGATTCAACCTTCCAATAACCCAATCCCGGGTTCAATTTGAAGAAATGGCACCCAGGAAGAGTTCGCGCGTACCCTCAAAGAAGGGTAAAGAGCCGCAGCTTGGAGAACTCTGCCTCGACAATGAGTGGTAGCCGTCCACCATGACAGAGAGGGCCATCTTGAAGTTGGTGGCAAAAGGACTCCTCCCAAATCGTGCCACCGTCGGATGGAGGCCATCAGAAGGTGAGCCATATCCCATGCCTAACACCGGCGAAATAACCGTATTTGCCGACTACTTCCTCCGCGGATTTGGTGTTCCGTGCCATCCCTTTCTTCGCAAACTCCTTGACTGTTACGAAATTTCTCTATGCCACTTGCTTCCCAATTCCATTTTCGTAATCTCTATTTTCATCCAGTTCTGCGAAGCTTTCGCCGGAATTCTGCCCCATTTCAATTTATTCCGCCACCTGTACATGCTTGTAAAATCGAGCGGAGGGGATCTCGAATTGCTGGGGGAGTATACCTTAAGCTCCGAGATGGCATGTCAGCCCATTACCTTTCTATCCCCCTTAACACTAGCCTTTGAGATTGGAACAAAAGGTGGTTTTATCTGCCAAATCAAGACCCTCCTATTCGATGCGCTGTCGAACAGATATCAGAAAGAAAACCGAGCTGGTCGTCGAGACCCACATCCGATCAGATGGTGCAAGTTAATGAACTGCTGAAAATCCTGAAGGGAATGACTCTGAATGGAGTTGTAGATGCTGCCAACTTCGTGAGGCGCTGAGTGTAGCCCTGCAAGGATAGGATTCATCCTGCATATGAGTGGGTTGGCGAGATTGATCCGACCAGAGAGGTCCCCGACCCGATGTCAGCCGAGGAGACCATGGTGAGGCTGAAAGAACTGTTTGACAATAAAGCATCAATCAACAACCGAGGATAGCAGAAACCACTGCATATTGCGAATCCACCTCCCGAGGTATGCCTTTAGAGATTCCTTTGCTCATGTCGTCTGTCTTGATGTCGATCATTAGCATATTATTTGATTTGCTAAAGATACATGGTCAGGACCGGAAAGCCTATTTCTCGGAGGTGCCCAGTGCGAAATGGCCTGAAGGGGTTGACCCTCAACACCGCTACCAGCCTGGCAGCGATGATGAGGACTTCTCGGAGCCCTTTGATGCAGAAAACGATGAAGAAGAAGAGGACCAGGAGACTTTCTCTCGACGAGAAGCTCGCGGCAAGCAGCCCATGCCTAAAAAAGCTGGGTCATCAAGCAGAGTCCGAATGCCTGAGAAGCCGGGGAAGCTGTCCGAGGAGCGAGCTCGCCGCCAGGCGGTGGTCCCGAGCTCGAGTGATGACGACGGGCCCCCTCCAAAACGCCAGAAAGGGGAGGTCCTACCATCCAAGAAGCCTAGCGATGAGGAGGGGACTTCAGGTCCGAAAAGAAGCTTTGCACGAAAACGTCATCGCTCAGAGCTGTGACTACCCAGATCTTCTTTTGTTGCTGCTTTTTTGCTGATCGGTGTACTTTGTTATATGAAGTCCGTATTATTCTTCAGGGACCCCTCAGCCGAAGATGTCGAGGAGATGGCCGGTGCAGAAACTGGTAGTGACACCTCAATGAAGGATGGTGGTACCGCAAGCTGGCCTTCCGACCAAGAGTTGCCGAAGACGCCGCCAGAGCAGCAGCCAAACTTGGACTCGCATGAGCAGGCGCAACCATCCAACCAACCTCGCGAGTTGACACCGTCGCCTCCGTTGCCACCCCCAACACGGGGCACAGAATGGCAGTCGGAGGACGCCGGAAGAGGCCATTCTCCAAACCGAAACATGCCCGCTGGTTCTGACCCTGGAGCACATACGCAGACCGGCGGACCTTCTTTCGGAGGAGCACCGGGGTCAGGCCAGGAGATCCCCGAGCAACCAACAGCGGGTGCAACCTTTCCGGAGCAAGATGTCGAGGAGATCTCCTGTCAGGCTGCGGGTGGGACTCCGCCGGTGGTGCTCAGAACCTTCAGGCGGGTCGGCGATTAGTACACCGTTGTCGTGGAGGAAGGAGCGGCAGACGAAGAGCTGGAGGCCCTCAAGGCAGATATCTCAAGCACCCGCTCCGATCTCAGGAACGTGCTCCGCCGTCTGGGACAGTTGTCCTCGCAAGTTTAGGTAACCATACCCTTCTTGAAATTCCCTGAGTTCTGGTTTATTTGCTTGCCTTTTCATTATGTTCTGTCTTTGTCTGTCAGGCCGTACATGATACGGCCAAAGATCGAAGGAAATCTCTGCAGCGTGCGGCTGGACTCGCAGTGGAGAATGCTTGGCTGGAGAAAGAAAATGCTCGCCTAGAGAAGGTGATGGAGGACCTCCGCGAGCAGCGCGACACGTTGCACTTGCACTGCAACGATTTGATGGAGGCCGAACAGAAACTCCTGCAGGATAAAAAAGGTATAGATACTGTCATAGCCCTAGTTTATTGTATTCCAGTCCTTCTCGATACTGAGCTTTATTATCTCTAACTGGCAGATCTAACTGATAAGTTGGAGGGAGCCGCACGCCGAGGTACATGCATCTTCGTACGTCCCATCTTTTCCGCTTTGCTTGTTTAAGGGTTTGCTGATCCGATGTCTTTCTTGGTTCAGTCAAAGAGCTGGACGGCGAAGTGTCCTTGCTGCGGAAGGCTGCTCGGAGGAATGAAGAAACACGCCTGGGTGAGTTTCTTCTGCTTGTGGAGTGCCTTAGTGCCTCTTGTTGAAACTTCTGATTTGCCTTTTGTTATAAATAGAAACCGAACAGAGGACCTGAGCATAAATGAACGATCTGTCCCAGCGCCTTGAAGCTGCCGAGAGCCGCTATGACGCCGTTGTGGAAGGTGTTAAACCTATACTGGACATTATCGAATATGCTCCAGGCGATCCTCCTACGGACACGCCGAGGCCTTTTGACATCATCCGCTGTAGCCGTGAAGCGCTGTGGCACTTCAAAGCCTTCTGTTCTAACGTAGCGAAGAATGCTGCAGCCCACGTGCTCGGTGTAGTGCGCTCTCATTATCCTGGAGTGAACAACGACAGGGTGAAGGGAGGGTATGCCCGTGGCACCACCGAGCAGCAGGAGGATCAATTGGAGGAGGAGGCGAAACCCGCGGCGGAGCTCTTAGCAGCGGATATGCAGCTATTCCCCACAGAGAATACTTGAAGACACCTGCACAGGAACTGTAGATTGCATTGTGCAACAAACGATGGTTAATGTAATCGGAGATCATATTATGTGAAAGCCACTCTGGATGATGTTTGTGTAAATTCGCCTTTTGTTTTTATAATGTTGGTCGGATTTTCATCGCGTAGTAACCGAGTAGTACTTCGAACGCTCTTATGGCATTTTTTCTTTGATTGGTCGGCATGAAGCCAGAGCGTACAGATCATTAGCGCGATCGACGATGGGTGTCCGTTCCTTTCGACGGGGCTTTTGGAGACGCTGCTAACCCGGCCAAGCGTCCCTGGGGCTTACGTGTTAGCGAAGACTTAACGGCCCAGGCGTCCCTGGGGCTTACGTGGTGGCGAAGCTACCCGCGCCTGGCGGGGGTTACGCTTATCGTGGGCGACGGCTTCCCGAATCTATCGGGGCGGTCGATGAAGTGACGAAGTTGAGCGGCCTGTCGGAGACAGGGCTTATGCGTTGTCGCGACTAGGATGCCCAAACGGGTGCGGGGCTTATACGTAGTCATAGTTGTGCTGCCCGAGCAGGTGCGGGGCTTATGCATTGGCGAAGTCGTGCTGCCCGAGCAGTTGCGGGGCTTACGCATTGGCGAAGTCGTGCTGGCCGAGCAATTGCGGGGCTTACGCGTTGGAGGCGAATTCACTGATCTGTGATTGTAGATTCATGTGCATAGAAGCAATATGATTTTTATTGAAGTAATAAAACAAAAAATACACATATCTGCCTCAGCACTCTGTCAAGGATAGAAGCAACGAAGGTGCTCAATGGAGTTGGGGATGTCGACACCATCAAGGTCCCACAGCCTGTACGAGCCTGGCCGAGTTATAGCTCTGACCATGTATGGTCCCTCCCATGGAGAAGAAAGTCTGTGCATGCCCTCCTTACTCTGCTTGCGCCGAAGGACGAGGTCGCCGACCGCGAAGAACCTGCCGTTGACGTTCCGGTTGTAATATCGCCGTATCCCCTCCAGGTACTTGGCCGTGCACATGCAGGAGGCCAGACGCTCTTCTTCGAGTCTGTCGATGTCCTCTGTTCGTGCGCCATCAGATCTTTCTTCATTGTAGTTCTCAATTCTAGGAGCTCGGAAAGTGACGTCGGCTGGTAGCACTGCTTCTGATCCGTAGATCATAAAATATGGAGATACACCCGTATTGCGACTTCAAACCCCAGACGACTGCTGGCAGCTCATTGATCTAGTTTCCTGGGCTTCTTTCGACGACTTCATGTAAGCGATTCTTGAGGGCGTTGAGCAACATTCCGTTTGCTCTTTCAACTTGTCCGTTAGCTCGAGGGTGAGCCACTGAGACATACTTTACCACGATGCTTCTTTCATCGCAAAAATTCCAGAAGTCGCTTCCAGTGAAGGTAGTACCTAGGTCAGTGATGATGCTGTTCGGAAGGCCGAAACGATGGGAGATGTCATTAAAGAACTCCGCGGCTTTGGCCGCTGTTGCCTTCACCAATGGCTTGTATTCAATCCACTTGGAGAATTTGTCGATGGCGACGTACACGCAGCGGTAGCCCCCTTTAGCTACCTTAAAGGGACCTATCATGTCGAAACCCCAAGTAGCGAATGGCCAGGATGCAGGTATGGTCTGTAGTTCCTGCGCTGGAACGTGTATCTGCTTTGCGAAAAACTGGCACGCCTCGCAGTGGCGTATAATCTTTTCAGCGTCCTGGACGACGGTAGGCTGCGTGGTTTGCATACATGCCTCCATGCACCTCTTGGAGTATCTTGATGCTCTCTTCGCGCGTGACGCATTTCTGGAATACTTCGCTTTTAGCGTTTTTACGCATGAGTTTGTTGTCGACGAGGACGTAATTCTTGGACCGTCTCACAAGACGTTCTGCTTCTATTTTGTCTTCGGGGATTTTGGCTTCGAGCAGATAAGCGATGAAGGGTGCCCTCCAATCATCTGTAGAATCAGAAATGCAAGCGGCTATCTGACCGGACGGGGGCGCTTTGACCTCTTCTTCTTCTTTTGGGATGGAGGCACGGACCAAGTCTTGAACGAAGACGCCGGGAGGAATATCAGCTCGTGACGAACCAAGCTTAGATAGCTCGTTAGCTGCCTGGTTTTTAGCTCGGACGATGTGGTGAAACTCGATGCCCAAGAATTTTCCTTCAAGCTTTCTGATTGTGGCAACGTAGGCGTCTATCTTCTCGGTGTTATAGTCCCAATCTTTGTTTACCTGATTGATAACCAGAGCAGAGTCCCCATATACCATCAACTGCCGGATGCCGAGCTCGGAGGCGATCTGTAGGCCGTGGATGGTGGCTTCATATTTAGCAGCGTTGGAGGCTTTGAAATAGATTCTCAATACGTAGCGGAGGCGTTCACCGGTCGGTGATATGAGGAGTACACCGGCGCCTGCACCTCCAATGCTGAGAGATCCGTCGAAATACATCGTCCAGTGTTCCTCATGCTTGGTTGGTACTTGTTCCGGGACTTTCGTCCATTCGGCGATGAAGTCAGCCAGCACCTGAGACTTGATCGTCGTTCGACTGTGGAAGTCCAGTGAATAAGCCCCCAGCTCTACAGCCCATTTCATGATTCTGCCGTTGGCGTCTTTGTTGCGTAGGATGTTGCTGAGAGGATGTTGGGTGACCACTACAATTTGATGAGACTCAAAATAATGACGGAGCTTGCGTGATGTGATGAGGATGGCGTAGATTAGCTTCTGGACCATCGGGTAGCGAGCTTTGGACTTGTTTAAAACTTCGCTGATGAAATAAACTAGTCTCTGCACCGGATATGCGTGGCCATCTTCCTCTCGTTCGATGACTATCGCCGTGCTGACGACATTGTTTGTCGCGGCGATATAAAGGAGCAGGGTTTCATCCTTTTTGGGAGCTGTAAGGAGCGGAGGATGTACCAGGAACTGCTTTAGGTCCTTGAAGGCCTGGCCGGCTTCTTCCGACCAGACAAATTTCTCGCCCGCCTTGAGGAGCTTGAAGAAGGGAAGGCCTTTTTCACCTAACCTAGAGATGAATCGGCTTAGGGCCGCCATGCACCCAGTGAGCTTCTAAACATCCTTGACGTTGGTCGGGGGCTTCATTCTCATGACGGCCTTGATCTTTTCTGGGTTTGGGAGTATGCCTCGCTTGCTGACGATGTTACCGAGCAGGTTGCCCAGCGGTACGCCAAAAATGCACTTGGAGGGGTTCAGTTTCCATTGGAATTCATCCAACTTCTCGAAGACTGCTTCAAGGTTGGAGACGAGGTCTTCAGCCTTCCGGGTTTTTATGACGACGTCGTCGACGTAAGCTGCGGCGATGTCGGGAATGAGATCCTTGAGGCATTCCTAGATGGCCCGCTGGTATGTCACGCCAGCGTTCTTTAGGCCCAAGGACATGGTCTTGTAGCAGTAGGCCCCAAAGGGAGTGATGAAGGAGGTTTTCTCCTGGTCTTCTTCCTTCAAGGCGATCTGGTGGTAGTCGGAGTAGCAGTCGAGGAAGCTGAGTAGCTCGCAACCGGCTGTGGAGTCGATGACTTCATCGATATGGGGGAGACTGAAGGGGTCTTTAGGGCAGTGTTTGTTGAGATCGGTGTAATCAACGCACATTCTCCATTCGTTATTCTTTTTTCTTACAAGGACCGGATTGGCCAACCAATCGGGATGATACACCTTTTTTATAAAGTCGGCAGCTAGGAGCCCAGCTATTTCTACCCTAATAGCCTCCTTCTTGTCTGGAGAAAACCGCCGGAGCTTCTGCTTGACGGGCTTGGCGATCTTCGAGACATTCAAGGAGTGCTAGATCAGCTCTCTCGGTACGCCAGGCATGTCCGTGGGTTTCCACGCGAAGACACTGACGTGCTTTCTGAGGAAACTGACGAGCGCGTCTTCCTATTTGGGGTCTAGATCTGCCCCAATGCGAGTAGTCTTACTCGGGTCATCAGGAACGAGGACGATGTCCTTTGTATCCTTGCTCTTTGTAGCAGCTCTGGGCAGGGTCTTCTTCGGGATGACCTGTTCTTCGGGTGCCAGCTTCTGTGCGTCCACTGCGCACATATTCATCAGGATGGAGACATCGGTGGCTTCTGCCATGGCGATGGCCTCCTTTTTGCAGTCGTATGCGACTTGGAGGTTGGAGCGGACCGTAAGGATGCCGGTCTCTGTTGGCGTCTTCATGACGAGGTAGGTATAGTTGGGGATGGCCCCAAACTTAGCCAAAGCTGGATGACCGAGTATGGCGTGATAAGCGACGTCGAAGTCGGTCACCAAGAAGTCGATGTGCTCGATGCGGAAGTACTATGGTGTCCCAAACTGGACAGGCAGGTTGATCTGTCCCAGGGGGTAGGAGGGCTGCCCTGGGACGATTCCCCAAAATGGAGCCGTGGTCGACTTCAGGTCTTCTGCTCGGAGTCCGAGCTCCTTGGCGGCTCCGGAGAACAGATGTTGAGGCCACTGCCACCGTCGATCAGCACCTTGCGAAAGCGTGTCTTGCGTATCACCAGGGCAAGGATCAGTGGGAAGCGCCCTAAGTATGGGATCTCCGTCCACTGGTCTTCTCTGCTGAAAGTAATGGCCTTGTGAGACCAAGGGAAAAATCTGGGGTCAGTGATGGAGGCGTCGTGGTTGGCGACGGAGTTGACGTGTCTAGCAATGAGCTTCTGCTCTCTCTTCGACTCCATGGCTATGCAGCCACCAATGATCATGGAGACCGTTCGGTGAGCTTCAGTAAAACCTGGAGGCTGGTCATTGTTGTCATCGCACTTGTCTCTCTCGGACTCTATGCGAGCGCTCTTCTTGTCTTCTTCTTGGAACGCCCTGGAGAAACCATAACATTCTCATGGTATGCTTGTGGAACTTGTGGATCGGGCATTGACTATCGAGGCGCTTGTCATAAGCCTCTTCATAATTGCGCTTCGAGGCTGGTCAGGTGTTGTAGACTTGGTAGTGGCGACGCCTTTCTCCAGCCCTGGACCCTTCCGGTTTATCATGGCGACGTCGCTCGGAGCGATGTTGGTCGCGGCGATCGCGTTCACTCCGGTGATGGTCTCGCCGAGCTCCTCGGTCATCATGGCGTCGATTAGATCGATGATCGGTGTCCTCGCGGCGTGGTCGGTCGGGGAAGCGGAGGCGGCTATGAATGGAGTGGCGGGCTGCCTCGCTCCCCTCGGCGTACTTGTTGGCGATGCGCAGCATCTCGGCGATGGAGTCTGGTCTGCTGCGGTACAACTTCCTCTGGAGCTCTTCATCAGGTCAGAGGCCACGTATGAAGGTGGAGATAGCCTCAGCATTCGTGACGACTGGAATGTTGTTTCTGGTTTCTGAGAAGTGCCGAATATAATCCCGCAATGATTCTCGCGACGCCTGCTGGAGCTTCTCAAGATCAAATTTTGTGCCAGGCTGCTTGCAGGTGGCACTGTAGTTGTTGATGAATTGCTCCCTCAGCTGGTCCCAAGTATCGATGGAGTTCGGCTTCAAGCTCAGCAGCCAATTATTGATGGATGTGTTTAGCATAACAGGCAAGTAATTTGCCATAATGTCGGAGTCCCCCCCGGCAGCTTTGACCGTGATCTCGTAGACGGTAAGTCACTTGGTGGGGTCGGCCGTGCCGTTGTAGGTATTAACACCAATGACCTTGAAGTTCGGCGGCCATTGTACTGCTTGGAGTTCCGCCGTGAAGGGGAGTCCCGGAGCATTTTTGTCGCTAACCGGAGGACCTTGCGCTTCATCATATTCTTTGCGACGCTCAGTCTCTGCCGAGTGCCTAGCTTCCTTTCGACTCTCGATGTGCCCCCGGAGATCTTTGGTCTTCAACTTTTCGTGAAGGTCGGACTGGTTGACCTCCTGGTCTCCATCTTGGCGACGACGTCTCCGGCCGCCGCGGGAGTGACCACCATTATCATGAATGACCTCGGTGGCCGACGCAGTGGAAAGTGATGGAGGTGGAAACTGGCATTCTTCGTTGATCTGGACCTGGGCTGCCTGGAGGTAAGCCGTAAGGCGCTCCACTTCAGGTGTCGGAACTAGCCTTTTGGCCTCTTCTATCGCGACGGTGACGTTCACACTTGGTGTCTTGTAGACCTGGTGTTTGCCGAGCAGATCAATTTTTGGCTCTAGGTTCCGTATGGGTGCCTTCCTTGCCTCGGCTTGCAGTTCGCGACGCCGTCTTCGGTGGGCGTTTCTCCCCTCGTGGGCTGCTCGGGCCTCTTCAGTTTCATTCGGAGGAGGAGCACTATCGTTGTTGACGGCGAGGACGGGTCCGCCGATGAATCGTCTAGTGGGAGGTGGCAGATCAGTGAGATCGCCGTCTTCCACGTCGTCAAGATCGGAACAGTCGTTGTCGGCGATGATGAAGCTGGAGCTAGTGGCGACGTGCTCGGGGGAGGTGTGGTCGGAGGAGCGTAGTAGATGCGCAAAACTGGAGGCCGCGCTCCGAAGACCGAACGGCATATAGCCACTCGGAAGGTCGTGGTCAGAGGCTCTCAAAAGCGTGACAGGTCGGGGCCGTAGCTCGACAACGCGCCCCCCGAGGAGTGATGGTGATGGCCAGAGTCATGTCCTGGCAAAGCGTAGAAGGTTGTTGCGCCGTCGATGGGCGTTGAAAGCGGTCAGCAGTTGACTCCAAGATCTAGAGACTCTCGGACAGACCTTGGGAGATCCGATCTATGCATCTGATCAGGTCGTCGTTGTCGATGGCCTTCCGGATGTAGCGTGGCAACTTTCTTGCCGGGGCGGAGTTTGCTGGAGGAGTCGGAGTAGATGCGATCTGGGCCGTATCTAGGATCTTTCCTTCACCGTCGGAACCGATGATCCAGCTGATGGATCCCACCATAAAGATTTGGCCCGGCGTTGGGAGCTCGATGGAGCTTGAAAAAATCACCTTGTTCGCCATGGATCAGGAAGCACACCCCTTACCTGGCGCGCCAACTGTCGACGGAATACCGGCGATAGTCTACCGAGGGGTATGCTCAAGGTCGTAGATTGATCGGTGAAGGTGCGCCTGAGACGAGTAAGAGTTACGCTGGAAGCGTGTGACACGAGATTTATACAGATTCAGGCCGCCACTAGGCGTAATACCCTACGTCCTGTGTGTTACTGTATTGTATTGCTCGTAGATCAGATGAATTGAGGGAATCCCGTGCCCGCCTTATATAGCCCGGGGCAGGGTTACAATTCGGTTTTACCATACATATCAGATTACAATTCTAATCGAATAAGAAAACTAATCGGCTAGATATCATGAATGATATTTCCTTGCCCGCCATGTCTTCGGCGGATACACATAATCTTCAAGAGATCATGTAGACGACGCGTATTTGGCAGTCCGGGCCTGATCGGATGACTCGGCCCAAGTTCTCCCATGCGGTTATACGGGTCTATACCCCCATAAAGGAGGACGAGAAGTTTGTCGACGAAGTTGCTGCAGAGAAGTATAGAGACAGGTAGATCAACGGAGAAGCATGGTCCTCCTCACCTTCTCTGGCTGCAACAGCGATCTGCAGCAATCCAACGGCCTGACAACTTCCTGGCCGGTGACAGCCTAGCCCCTTCCTTGCTTGGGCGAGCAGTGCATCTTTGTGTTTGGCGGCAAGCTAAGTGCGGCAGCCTGGCTGCGCTTTTTTTTTTACGCCTCTCATCTGAATACAGCTATAGTATCTATTTATACAGGCACACACACCCACTCTACACACGCACACCACACTCACACACCCCCTGCACAGACAGATCTACAGCTATACACAGACCGAAGACCACGTCTTTCTTGAGATCATCAAAATCCATGACTCCGTAGGCGATGGGCGCGTCGCAATCCCATTGTGACACCACACGTGAGAGGCGAACGTTTAGAACACCAAGCGGAGACTGTTCATAATGGGAAAAAACCCCGGTGGGTATCGTGGTGGAGCAGAGCTCGAACCCACGACCGGCCGTTTCACCAACCGAAGCCGTCCGGCGGTGGTTGCCTTTTGGCGATGGATGCGAGCAACGCGCGTGACGGCAACTATGAATTGAGGAGTGGGGCGAGGCAGCCTGGCGGCACTTTGATTGGAGAGCGGGAGTTTCGAATGGTTGCTGTGGCCCTTTATTATTTATTGAAAGCCAACAGCAGTTGCCATCCGGCACTTTCTTTCAATTTTTAAATGGCTAATGACGCCGGACGTGGGGTTTGAATTGCTGATCGCGCTTCACCGTGAGAACGTGGTGGAGGCTTCTTCAACCGACGATTGGACCTGGTCCTTGCTAGTTTGAATCCAGGGAGCGCGGGCGCTATAGCTTTGAACTGTTCTTTTTTTTTATTATTATTTGCATTCGGTTAATCCAGAAGTAAACACGTTCCTTTTTCCTTGGTGCCTGGAGTGCCCTTTTTTATTATTAATATAAATACTGACATCCAATCCGACAATAACAAAAGGTACCTATTCGCACGCCCATGCAAAGAAGCTGACGTTGGTGGTCCTTATGGATAAATTTTATACCACGAACTTAGACTAAAAAGAGGATTAACAATCATATTCTACCACATATGCCTTTACTACTAACAAGTTCTACTTGTACCCCTAGCATTCATGTTTTACAGATTTTATGGCATAACAAGTGGAAATACACATCAACATGAAGAAGGCGTAAAATCAAATGACAAATCCGACAAATGCGCAAACAAAGAATACTAAAGAAGCCCACCTTCAAGGCGTAATTGGATCCATCCGTAACCACAAGGGAGGCCCAGGCCCAGAGAGTAACCGACCACCTGAAGACAGTGGCCAGTTTGTGCATCCCAGGGACCGACCGCCCCCAGGGGCGACCGCCCCCCCTGGTGGGGCCTCCTGGGCCCATCTTCGGAGGCGGTGCTGATGGCGGTTTGCTGATGATGGTTTCACCTACTTCCATGTTTAGAACGCCCAAACCGTCATATTTCCACTATAAATAGATGGTGCTCCATCCCCTTCAACACACACATCATTTTGCAGTCATCTACCTCACACTTCTCACTTGTATCTTTAGAGTAGCATTAGTAGTTTATGAGCAAGGCAAGAGCTATCAAGGAGAGCTTGTCTCCTTGGAAGAAAATGATCATCTTGGTATGAATGCAATTCGGTCTTCTTTCATGAGCAAGTTCTTATCATACTTATATGATTATGCATATGAACTAGAGTCTAGTTATGATCTTGCTATGAGCATAGTACATGAGCTAGAACATAGTTTATGTATCATGTTCTTGACTTGTTCATCATCGTTCTTCATTGTTCATCGAATTAGTATGAATAGAGGAAGAACTAGGAATGAGGTGATGGTTCGTTGTGCTGTCATGGTTGCTCTTAACCTAGCCTGTCAATCCGAAGGGTTGGGGTCCGCGGGGGTTAGGAGTTGTTTCCAAGTATGGAAGCATGGAGCTTGGGTATGTGGAGATCGGCGGATATGTCGGTATCCCACGAGCAGAGGGGTAGGTGGACAGGTGGTGACAGCCCTGTCCATCCCTAGCATTCACCTACGTTCGGATATTGAGTAGGAGTTCGTAAAGTCTCTATCGGCTGGCAGACCAGCTGCGGGAATCTCCCTATCACCCCAGACTTAGTCCTGATGCTCGAACTACTAATTAGATGATTTGCTAACAGTTCTTTGCATAATTTTATATGACCAATGCCTGCTCAGTTAGATATATTCTTTTATTCTTTATTTTCCTTTTATCCTTGAGGTTGATCCATATGTGTGTCCACTATCTTGAAATCATGTTTTATTCCTGTTTACTTTATGCCTACCATTGCACTCAATAAACGATCTTGTTTACACCACGGTTGATGGATATTGCCCTCCTACGGGAAATTATAAATACGACACCCTACTCACGGGTTGAAATGTTACAATGATAGTTCTGTACGCTTGCAAAGTAATATTATTCCTTACTGAGCTATCGATTGGCGTACTTAAATACCGTTACTTAAAGATTGTAATTCTTGTTGCACCCCACGGCGCCGTGCCACAGTTTTGCATATCGTAAGTAATGACGATTAGGAAGGCCAATCCGGCACTTCTAACTGCTATTACCAGACTGCATTACCTAGGCCGGCGCCACTAAGGGCCAAGGATTACCTTTCTGAAGTAATGGTGGTTGGGAATGTCAACTTATGTTTCTAAGTATTATTATTAAGGACGGACCTTTTGTCTATCTTTAGTACTAATGCTAAGAAACGCCAACAAGCATTTCTAACGCCGTTGCTGGGGATAGACTTTTAGTCTATCTTTTGTAACGACGTTAAAAAATGCCAGCAACTGACATAATCATGCCTCACCTCCTTTTATTTATTGCCAATAATCACCAACGTCATTTTTAACATGGAAAATAATTGATTATTTTAATCGATCACCAAAGTGTTTTGTTTTCATAAATATCCTTAGAATGACTTGCCGGCCTGCCACACATTCAGAGACCTTCACGTATCATGCATACTTGGATGCATTAAATTTAATAGTCAATGTTATATCATATTAATTTCATTTTCCTTTTGAGCATATTATATTTCATTATTATACGCTTCAGGCTATATTTAGATGGGATTTCACCCAGGATCTCTCCTATAATTGAATTTACAAACAAAGGTATGCCCATCCAAACAAATGTCCCCCACTAAGGGCTTCAACCTTTGTGCACTCAGAAAAGTGTACATATAATTTTGTCTCTATCAATATTAAAGGCCACGAGAGCATCTAACGACAATCTAAGGGCTCTCGATGAAAATTTGTCACAAACTCACCCCTCAAACTCACCCCTCAGATCCCATTTCAGCCGGCGCCCTCCGGCCCCCCACCCCCACGATGGCGACTCGTGCTCGAATCCATGGAACGACACAATAAAAAAAAAATGAAAAAACCACTAGCGATCTCCTCTTGATTCTCCTCCGCCGCCGCTGCCTACCTCCGCCCCATCGCGGTGACGCCCCAAACGAAACAATGCCGCTCCGTCTTTCCTGACCCCCACGCCGCGACTCCTCTCCTCCTCAGTCTCTCCCCAAGAACGATCGACGCCGTGATCTCCTCCGCAATCTCCCCCCTCCGCAGGAGAAGAAAGGTGCACCACCATAGTCAGGGAGGCCCCCACATCGGCGGAGGTTCCAAGGTTTTCCCACAGGTCTCTGGCGATTCCTACCTATCACCTCCGCACTGCGTCCATGGAAGGGCTCTCCCTCATCGACGTCACCGGTTATGCGAGGTCGGTGAACGACAAGGCGAGCGTCTCCTTCGTCGTCGTCGCCGCCGCCGCCCTACGCCAGGTGCCTAGGTCGTTGGGCTCTTCGCCGGCAACGAGCAGCCACCAGGTATATGCCCATACTTTCGCTTTTCTTCATGCTTTGCGGAACCAAGCACCCAGTGACCCAGACCCTAATATTTTGTGTTAGGATTTGCGTATACGTATATATATTTCGTGGTTGGAGTAGGATTTGTGTATACGTACATGTATTTCGTGGTGGTTGACCAGGATTCCGTCTCCGTCACCTCCGGCATCAACCGACTCATCCTTGCCGCCGCGCACAGCATCCTCTCCGGCAGGGGCTTCCCCTTCGTGGTGCCCTTCCAGATCTGAACCGCATCATGCCACTGTGACAACAAAACTGTGCTCCCCGGCCGCCGCCCTTCACAGGTTTGCGTACCCTCACTTCCAGTTGAGAAGCTAACAATTTATGGTTGCATTGTGTTTCAGCGTTATTTACATCTGAATTGATGTTGCATGCTGCCATCCAAATCCAAATTGTGAACAACACTGATGGAACTCGGATTGGTGATGGTGACTGTACCGTCCTCATATTGGCTGCAGGTTCATAAAATTGGTCTTGCCCATGCATCAGTATCACTATCCATCTTTTGCATTTTGCATCATTGTGAAATCATGAAACATGTACAGGGAGTACTGGTCGCTAAAGTGCTAATTAATTAAGAATACATTCTAATAGGCCGTTTGCATTTTGCTGCTATTTCGATTTGGCTGGCACTGTCATTGTGCTTCAATATTTTGTTATGCTTCAATATTTTGTTATGTCTTTTATTTTGTTAAGACTTTTACATTTTGCTGCTATTTCGATTTGGCTAGCACTGTCATTGTGCATTTTACCGCGGCTACCTTAGCAGGGGCGACCCCGTGCCCATCGGCCTGAGCCACCGGCCCCTGCTCCCCTCGCGCTGCTCTAAATACTCATGGTTGCATTGTGTTTCAGCGTTATTTACATCTGAATTGATGTTGCATGCTGCCATCCAAATCCAAATTGTGAACAACACTGATGGAACTCGGATTTGTGATGGTGACCGCACCATCCTCATATTGGCTGCTGGTTCGTAAAATTGGTTTCCCCCTGCGTGGTTGCCTCCTCTTCCCCGGCTGCTGCAAAGCTTGGTCCTCACGCTTTCAGGCCTTTCATCCCTTCATCCCTTCTTTATAACATTTACAGTTTCACAAACCTTTTATTTGATAAATTTGGAATGTGTAATCATATATTCCGGATTTACAGGGGTGGTGGTTCTATATCTTTGGAGAATTTACTGTATTTCTCTAGCAACTATTCAGTGAGTAAATTCAGCTGAGGTCCGCCGGACCCTCCTCTGTCCGGGACGCGGGGACGCAGGGGACAATGCCGCCAGGGCAGACAATCCTTATCACCAGGGCACCTTCTTACCAAAGCTACAGAGTGATCATCGCCATAGGACGACGGCGCTGCCCTCTAACGCCTATAGGGCACGAACGAAAGGCACATATACTTCGTTTCAGCTGACATAGCAGATAGACGCTGAACCTTAGGGATAGCTCTTGCCTCGAAACATAAACTTACCTGCTTCAAGTTCTTTTTCTACCTAGAGCTTTGGTACATCCTGAATTGAGGAATGTAGGGGTTAACTCCCATTTTCAATGTCATTGTTAAAATTCCATGAAAACTTTCACTTGGCAGGTACTTCTACTTCTACATGTCATCATTGTTCTGACTGAATTAGGCGAAATGAATTTCTTCAGAAATAATTGATGGGATCCATCTAACTAGCATTTCCTTGAAAAAACCGTAGCGTTAGCACGGGCATTATACTAGTGAAAATAATGCTAGTTAGATGGATCCCATCAATTATTTCTGAAGAAATTCATTTTGCTTAATTCAGTTAGAACAATGATGACATGTAGAAGTAGAAGTACCTGCCAAGTGAAAGCTTTCATGGAATTTTAACAATGACATTGAAAATGGGAGTTAACCCCTACATGCCTCAATTCAGGATGTACCAAAGCTCTAGGTAGAAAAAGAACTTGAAGCAGGTAAATTTATGTTTCGAGGCAAGAGCTAGCCCTAAGGTTCAGTGTCTATCTGCAATGTCAGCTGAAACGAAGTATATGTACCTTTCGTTCGTGCCCTGTAGGCGATAGAGGGCAGCGCCGTCGTCCTATGGCGATGATCACTCTGTAGCTTTGGTAAGAAGGTGCCCTGGTGATGAGGACAGTCTGCCCTGGCGGCGTTGTCCCCTGCGTCCCCGCGTCCGGGACAGAGGAGGGTCCAGCGGACCTCGGCTGAATTTACTCAATGAATAGTTGCTAGAAAAATACAGTAAATTCTCCAAAGATATAGAACCACCACCCCTGTAAATCTGGAATATATGATTACACATTCCAAATTTATCAAATGAAAGGTTTGTGAAACTGTAAATGTTAGAACAAAAGGATGAAAGACCTGAAAGCGTGAGGACCAAGCTTTGCAGCAGCCGGGGAAGAGGAGGCAACCACGCAGGGGGAAACCAATTTTACGAACCAGCAGCCAATATGAGGATGGTGCGGTCACCATCACAAATCCGAGTTCCATCAGTGTTGTTCACAATTTGGATTTGGATGGCAGCATGCAACATCAATTCAGATGTAAATAACGCTGAAACACAATGCAACCATGAGTTGTTAGAGCAGCGCGAGGGGAGCAGGGGCCGGTGGCTCAGGCCGATGGGCACGGGGTCGCCCCTGCTAAGGTAGCCGCGGTAAAATGCACAATGACAGTGCTAGCCAAATCGAAATAGCAGCAAAATGTAAAAGTCTTAACAAAATAAAAGACATAACAAAATATTGAAGCACAATGACAGTGCCAGCCAAATCGAAATAGCAGCAAAATGCAAACGGCCTATTAGAATGTATTCTTAATTAATTAGCACTTTAGCGACCAGTACTCCCTGTACATGTTTCATGATTTCATAATGATGCAAAATGCAAAAGATGGATAGTGATACTGATGCATGGGCAAGACCAATTTTATGAACCTGCAGCCAATATGAGGACGGTACAGTCACCATCACCAATCCGAGTTCCATCAGTGTTGTTCACAATTTGGATTTGGATGGCAGCATGCAACATCAATTCAGATGTAAATAACGCTGAAACACAATGCAACCATAAGTTGTTAGCTTCTCAACTGGAAGTGAGGGTACGCAAACCTGTGAAGGGCGGCGGCCGGGGAGCACAGTTTTGTTGTCACAGTGGCATGATGCGGTTCAGATCTGGAAGGGCACCACGAAGGGGAAGCCCCTGCCGGAGAGGATGCTGTGCGCGGCGGCAAGGATGAGTCGGTTGATGCCGGAGGTGACGGAGACGGAATCCTGGTCAACCACCACACACAAATCCTACTCCAACCACGAAATATATGTACGTATACGCAAATCCTAACACAAAATATTAGGGTCTGGGTCACTGGGTGCTTGGTTCCGCAAAGCATGAAGAAAAGCGAAAGTATGGGCATATACCTGGTGGCTGCTCGTTGCCGGCGAAGAGCCCAACGACCTAGGCACCTAGCGTAGGGCGGCGGCGGTGACGACGACGAAGGAGACGCTCGCCTTGTCGTTCACCGACCTCGCATAACCGGTGACGTCGATGAGGGAGAGCCCTTCCATGGACGCAGTGCGGAGGTGATAGGTAGGAATCGCCAGAGACCGGTGGGAAAACCTTGGAACGCCTGCCGATGTGGGGGCCTCCCTGACTGTGGTGGGTGCATCCTTCTTCTCTTGCAGAGGGGGGAGATTGCGGAGGAGATCACGGTGTCGATCGTTCTTGGGGAGAGACCGAGGAGGAGAGGAGTCGTGGTGTGGGGATCAGGAAAGATGGAGCGGCATTGTTTCGTTTGGGGCATCATCGCGATGGGGTGGAGGTAGGCAGCGGCGGCGGGGGAGAATCGAGAGGAGATCGCTAATTGTTTTTTTTTCATTTTTTTTATTGTGTCGTTACAAGGATTCGAGCACGGGTCGCCATCGCGGGGGTGGGGGGCCAGAGGGCGCCGGCTGAAATGGGATCTGAGGGGTGAGTTTGAGGGGTGAGTTTGTGACAAACTTTCATCGAGAGCCCTTAGACCGTGGTTAGATGCTCTCGTGGCCTTTGATTTTGATAGAGACAAAATTATGTGTACACTTTTTGGGTGCACAAAGGTTGGAGCCCTCAGTGGGGGACATTTGTTTAGATGAGCGTACCTTTGTTTTTAAATCCAATTATAGGAGAGATTATTAGTGGATCTGAATTTGGTTGGTCTTGGCAGTTTGCTAAGGATAGGAGTGCTGGATCTTGCTTGAGACCTTTTGAGCTAAAAAAACATATTTGGGTTTGAAACAATGAGATTAGAGTTACTGTACTCTAGACTAAGCAATCTTGTTGATATTATCTTGTTTATACCACAAAATATTTAGTCTTAAGCAGGTTGGGGTAGGCTTTAGATGAAACCTGACATGATAGACACAGACTAAAAGAGCAAGAAAGTAAAGAAATAAAATGGTAATATAACACTAGACTACAAGCTGCTAACTAATGATTGTTGTAAAGGTAACTTATTGATCAGTTAATGGCTTATGATTGCTCTTATAAATGGTTACCTTCGTACCACTTAAGCTGGATAAGAGTTATTATGTTGACCATGAACTCAAATGTCCTTCCAGATGCTTACTTCTATTACCAGTATTTTCAGGAGAATCTATTCTCGTGTATTCTTTTTTCTTCTCTCTAGCCCAACATTGGAATGAGCATATGGGAAGAGCCAACAAACTTGTGTGCTACTGCAGTGTAAAAGGTTTGGTAATTTATTTTTGCAAGTGATATATTAATTTATTTGGCTTCTGGGTTTTAATTTCAGGAAAGCAAAAATTTATTACATCGACAGAATCAGCAAGAATTCCAGTACAAGCCGGCCTGACAGTATCATCTAGCAGGAGATGGTCATTCTCCAGACCAAGGCAATACTGAAGATGTTAGCTTCAGTACGATGCTTCTTAGCAGGTGTTACCTGATCACATGTTGCTACATTAAATTTGGTGTGAATACAAAAATTCCGGGATTATAGCGAATTTGTACTTGAATGTCAGTTGTCACATAGATTTGCAATGTTAGCAGCTTCAGGATTGTTTACTTCCTTAAAAAAAATTGCAGGAAGCAAATGTGCTAGGACGGAAAGCCATGACCGGATAGGACTATTGTTGAGTTGTGATACCCAAGTGACACAGTTTCTAAGTGGGTAAGTGTTTTCCTGTTATGTCACACAGGCAAAGCTTTTTACTTGCCAGGCAAAATATGGTGCTCTGGCCCGAGGCAATGGTGCCATTTACTTGCGCTTTCCACACGAAGGTTATAGACAGAAAATATGGAACCTTGAAGCTGGCTCAATTATCATTGTTCCAAGATTTGCATTTACATTTTGTTCAATGTTGCCCATGGCAGAAGCTGGAGGGATAGCTAGGTTGAAATTCCTGTAGGGTCTGTGGCCCCTCCAGTTCTTTAAAAAAAAATGGAGTAGGAAAGGATAACTAGGTTGAAATTTGGATTTTGTTGATCCATACATATATAGTGGGGTCATTAAAATCATTCTATATGCACTAGAGTATTAGGCCATGCGGAAACTTTTATGCTACTATAAAGAAATAATCCATTGTAACGCACAAGCACTATACCTGTAAAGAAATGTCTTATTATATGCAATATTGTTTCCCAATTTATATATATAGACTCAAATATACTTATGTAAAAGTTAAACTCTGCAAAATAAATTGGTTGTTTTTTACAGCATTTCCTTAAAAAGACTGTAGCGTTAGCACGAGTATTATACTAGTGGTATAAAGGATTTTCATATATTTGGACATGCCAAAAATTGTGTCAACAGATGCCCCCTCCAGGTTCGGATGCGGAGAAATTTTTTGTTTGACGGATCCGGAGCTCGAAACTTGAACTGTTTTTTTATTTGTATCTCTCTTTTTTCTTTTATGAAACATATTTTGTGACACTTGATTCACACGTAGGTTTATGCATGTATATGGTCTTTAACAAGCATTGGTATTTAATCTCACCATATTGAGCTACTCAAGTGTCGTACTTGTTGCTTGCTTGATTGTTTAGTTCAGGCTCTTGGAGAATATATATAGAACTTTTTTTTATCTCAAAATATATATAGAACTTTGCGCGTCCTTTCTTTGGAACCCTGGAGCATTTTGGTTTCACTTTCCCTTCAGGCTGAATCAGCTACGAAGCATCTTCATATATATATAATTAGCTCTAGCTTCAGTTTAAACTCATGAAGCTACAACATCATGATTTCTTTTTTTAAGTTTTAGCTTCTGTTTAGGCTCATGAAGTTATGGAGCACGATGATGATTTTTTTTTATTTCAGCTTCAGTTTAGGCTTATGAAGCTATGGAGCGCGATGATGATTTTTTATTTTAGCTTCAGTTTAGGCTCATGAAGCTATGGAGCGCGATGATAATTTTTTTTATTTCAGTTTTAGTTTAGGCTCATGAAGCTATGGAGTGTAACGAATTTTGTTTTTAACTTCAGCTTCAGTTTAGGCTCATGAAACTATGGAGCGTAACGAATTTTTTTTAACTTCAGCTTCAGTTTAGACTCATGAAGCTATGTAGCGTTATTTATTTATTCATTTATTTTATTTCGCTTACAGTTTAGACTCGTGTAGTAATGGAGTATGATGATGATTCTTTTTTATTTCAGCTTTAGTTTAGGCTCATGAAGCTATGGAGCATAACACATATATTTTTTTATGCACAGTAACGCTTTAGAAATTTCCCATTCACCAGCGGTGGACAATATTCGCCATCTGGAGATATAATTCGATATGCGCCACTAGAGTATACGTCTTTTACAATATATGGGCCTTCCCATTTAGGCTCGAATTTACTTTTCATTCGGTGAGTAATATTTAAAGGCCGAATGACCACAAGAACTAAATCTCCTTCTTTGAATGACCTTCTCTTTACGCGCTTGTCAAAAGCCCGAGATATTCTACCTTGGTATGCCTCCAAGTTTTGCAATGCACAGAGCCGTTTTTCTTCTAGGTTATCTAATTCTCTTAGGTGTAATTTTGCCGATTCATCTTCGTTGAGTTTCTCTTGAATAGCGACCCTTAAGGAGCAATTTGCACCTCCAATGGCAAGACTGCTTCTCCTCCATACACGAGCGAATAAGAAGTCATTTTTGTTGGCGTTCAAGTTGTGGTTCTATACGTCCACAAGGACTCTAGTAACTTTTCGGTGCCAATGTCTCTTATTTTGTGAAACTACCTTTTTAAGCAATTTGCACAACACTTTATTGAATACTTCCGCCTGACCATTAGCAGCTGGGTTATAACCCGTGGAGAAGTGGTGCTTAATTTTGAATTTGACACACATCTTCTCTATAAGTATATTTTTAAAGGGCGGTCCATTATCAGATATTATTCGAGTCAGAACCCCAAAACGATATATGAGGTTGGTTCTTATAAAATTTTCCACGTTTTCTGCTTTGACTTCTTTTAGTGCTACGGCTTCTGCCCACTTTGAGAAGTACTCAGTAGCGGCGAGGATAAATTTATGTCCCTTGGAGGATGGGGGATTTATTGGCCCAACTACATCCATTCCCCACATTTCAAAGGGCCAAGACGTGTTGGTCAGATGCAATGGTTCATGTGGTTGATGTTTGAAATTTCCATGTATTTGACATTCATGGCATTTCTTAGCGTATTTCATGGAATCATCAAACATTGTAGGCCAATAGTAGCCCAAATGTCTTAATTGGTAATGTAACTTAGGACCAGATTGGTGTGCACCACACAATCCAGAATGCACTTCATTTAAGGCCTCTATTATCTCATTGTCGGCAAGGCAACGGAGTAGGATGCCATCACATGAACTGATATGAACCCGCAAGGGTTTGTGGTCGATCTTTCGATGAGAGGCGTGAGATAACTCGATTGGTGGATGGAGATGACGTTCACGGCCCGACTACAGCCTTCCAAGACCGCGCCTTAGCGACCGATACACCACTTCCAAAGGCCATCACGATCTTGTGGAGCACGACAACCAGCCCCTAGGGCTCCCGTCCTGCAAGCAATCGAAGAACTAGCAAGAATGACGAAACAAGCACTGTAATTACAAGATGAAATTGAAGCTTTCACACTGAATCTTATTATGAGTGGGGTTCCGAAGATAAGGAGACGGGCGACTGGATCAGCACGCGCGCCTACAAGCAAGTAGCGATGGCTAAACTTGATCTAAACAAAACCTAAGTGTTCCTGGTGGCCGCTAAGAGGTATATGACGTGTGGAGGATGACCACAAGAGAGTTTGGGTCGTGCTCCAACCCTAGGACGCGTCCCTACTAGACTCTAAACGATACAAGCTCATTGGGCTAACTTAAGGTGGCGCAGCACCCTGAACAGAATAGACCTCTCGGTGATTTTTAGACTGTTGACGCCGCTTCTGAGCAGGTATGAGTACGAGGTCAGATCCGTATGAAAGTACACTTGATTAGCTTTCCAACAAGTCCAGAATCACCCCAATCCGACTCTGTATGTAACCGTGGCGACTGTCGCAAGTTGGAGGTGTGCTGCAGTCCGAATCCAGCCTACGCGATTCCTTTTCCCTTTCGGTCTTGTCCTTGATTCCTAATCAAAACAAGAGTGCACGTGTCTCCAAGATCTAAACAGGATGGACAAGAGCTCAAGAAGGAACTCACTTGATGATTAAGTTTTCGAGCACGAGCACGAGTAATAGGACCAGCAGGTGTCGGCGTGGACGGCGTGGATGTATGATCGGTGTTGATGTCCTCATCATGAACGCCGATATAACGCGTCATTTATACATGTATAATTTATTGATCTCTTTCGAATTCTAGGCCTTTCACTAGAATCTAGAGGCAAGTATCTATGAAGCAAGTAATCCAAAAAAGGTGTCCTCCAATCACTCATCTCAATTTCACATGTTTTTATGGTCATGGCTGAAGTAGATGGCGCAACCTCTTCCTCAGATAATATAGGGAGGACTCTTCATTGCTCCACATGAATATCTATTGTTTCATATGGATTTAATGACATGCTAGCTGCTAAGCCTGCCAATGCATCAGCCTTTTCATTTTGACTTCTTACAACATGCTAAATTTTTAAATCAGCAAACATATTCATGAGTTCTTTTGCTTTCTAGAAATATGGCATAAGCCCTTCCTTTTTCACTGTATATATTCCTAATAATTGAGATTATTAATTGGGAGTCTCCATATATAGAGAGTGTGTTTAGGCCCATATTGTGAGCTATTTCAAGTCCAATAATTAGAGCTTCATATTCAGCGGCATTATTTGAAAGTGTCGAAGTTAGCGTGAAGGAATATGGCAGTACTTTGTCGGGTGTGACAAAAACAACTCCTGCACCGACCCCTGATTTTCTACACGCGCCATCAAAATACATTTACCATGTGGGATTGGCGACCGTAGTGGTGAAAACCTCCTCATCATGCAGATCATCATCGATGTGGGAAATCATTGGGTATAGGATGTGCAGCTAAAAAGTTAGCCAATGCTTGACCCTTAATAGCCTTTTGAGGCACAAACACAATATCAAATTGTGAAAGGAACATTGCCCATTTAGCCAATCTTCCTGATAATGTCATTTTGTTTAAAATATATCGAAGCGGATCAGCTCTCGACACGAGATGTACCGTATGTTCTAGCATGTAATGGCGAAGCTTTTGAGTTGCAAATATACAAGTGCTAGGCATATTTTTTTCTATGTCTAGGTAATTGCGCTCTGCCCCCAGCAGGGTGCGGCTTAAATAATATAAGGATACTTCTTTTCATTCGTTGTTTGTTTGCGCTAAAAGAGCACCTAACGAAGTTGGCATGGCTGCTATATAAAGAATTAGTGGACACCCTTTAATTGGCGCACACAAAACAGGAGGATTAGTTAAATATTTCTTTATATTCTCAAATGTATTTTGGCATGCTTGGTCCCAATGAAATGGGATTACTTTTTTCATAAGCTGAGAAAAAGGCTTGCACCTTCCAGATAGATTAGAAATGAACCTCCTGATGTATGCCAAATGGCCTTGGAGACTCTTCAATTCATGTAATTTTGTTGGTTGGGGCAGGTTAACGATTGCTTTTATTTTAGTTGGGTCAATCTCAATGCCACGCTTGGTGACTGTAAAACCAAGGAATTTTTCCGAGGAAACTCCAAAAGTGTATTTCATAGGATTCATTTTCAATTTATGTTTTCTAAGGCGTTCGAACACCATTTCCAAGTGTTTTAAGTGATCTTTCTCGTGCTTAGATTTTACGACAATATCATCTATATAGCACTCGACAATTTCATACAACAACCCATCAAGGAAAATTGTGTAGTCCCTTGCCAATAGAAGATGCATGCGGAACGGATTCGATCTTGCCGTGAGTTTAAGATTGGATCCAATAAAATCTGCTGTGCGCCGCCGGCTAAACTTGCTTTCTGGTGGGTTGAGTCGTCAACGAGTAGGATGATCGTAGCAGATCGGATCCGCCACTGCTTGGTTCGGATCAAATTTGCCATGCCTGGAAGAACACTCCCGCCGGACTCCGTGTATACCGTCCAGTTGCCGCGGAAGCTCAACAACCGTACGAGAGGAGGACGAGATCCCTACGCCAAGACATCATCGCAGGCTGCCTTGATCAAGACGTCGAACGCCGTTGCCACCTGCTGATTGGTCGTGCATGGTCCTCCCTCCGTCCCTTTAAAAGTGTCGCTGTTGGTGTATGTGCCATAAGTTTGACTTGATTTATAGAAAATACGTGCAACATTTGTATGTCTAAATAAATTTATTAAAAAACTAGATTAAAAAATCTTTCTAGTGATACTAATTATGTACCGTAAATGTTAATAGTTTTTAATATATATTTATTCCAAGTTGTTTCTCGGAAAGCGAGAACGACTCTATTTTAGAGAGAGTATTTGTGAAGTATGCCGCCTTGAGATCTTGAGCTATCCCCGATGACGTTGGCGAGAAAAAATCCATCTGGTCCGCTGCCACCGTACGTGGTCGACGACGATGAAAAGAAAAATCACCATCTTGCCCGCCATAGATTTAGAGCGCACACCCCCTACCTGGCGCGCCAATTATCGACGGAATATCGTCGATAGTCTACCGAGCAGTATGCCCAAGGTAGTAGATTGATCAGTGAAGGTGCGCCTGAGACGAACAAGTGTTGCGCAGAAAGCATGAGACACAAAATTTATACAGGTTCAGGCCACCGCGAGACAGTTAACGCGAGAGGTAGGGCTGTGCTACCTGATTCCATGGCGAACAAGATGGTGATTTTTTCAAACTCCATCGAACTCCCGACGCCAGGCCAGATCTTCACGGTGGCATCCATCACCTGGGTCATTGGCTCCGACGACGAAGAAAAGATCCTAAATGCGGTCCAGATCGCATCTACTTCGGATTCCTCAACGATCTCCGCTCCGCCAAGAAGGCTCCCACTCTACGCCCGGAAGACCGTCGACAGCGACGACGTGATCAGATCTATAGATCTGGTCTCGTAAGGTCTGTCCGAGAGTCTCCAGATCTTGGAGTCGGCTGTAGATCGCCTTCAGCGCCCATCAACGGCGCGGCGTTCCTCACCATCCCGACGGGATACGACTCTGGTCATCACCGTCACCCCGCAGGGACGCGTCGTCGAACTTCAGCCCTGAGCAGTTGCGGCTCCAAGGGCCTCCGACGACGACTCCCCGTGGGGCTACATGCCTTTCGGCTTGCGGAACGCGGCATCCAGCTTCACGCGCCTGCTGCGTCGCCCCGACCATGCCGTCTCCGACCACGTCGGTGCCAGCTCCACCTACGCCGTCGCCGACAACGACCACTCCAACCACGACGATACAGAGGACAGCGGTCTTACTGATCTGCCTCCATCCACTGGTCGGTTCATCGGTGGGCCCATCCTCGTCATTAGTGATGACTGCGCTCCGGCTCCAAATGAAGATGAAGAAGCCCAAGCTGATCAGGAAAAGAGAAACGCTGACCGAAGACGGCGCCGCGAGCAACGTGTCGAGGCACGGAAGGGTCCCATTTGCAACTTAGAGCAAGAGTTCGATCTGGTCGGAAAACCAGGTCTACAAGACCCCAAGCGTGAACGTCGCCTGCGCGATAACGGAGGCCAAACATATGAACCAGACTCCTGAGGTTGAGCGCCTTACCGCCTATCTCCAGGCGGCCCAAGTCCAGATCAATGAAGAACACCTCCCCCTCCGTCACACTCTACTGCATCGGCCACCGAGCTTATCTCTGAAGACGGCGGCCACTCCCGTGGCGGGCGGAGACGTCGCCGCCAAGACGGTGACCAGGAGGTAGATCAATTTGATGTTCGCGAGAAGCTCAAGGGCAAGGATCTCCGTGGGCACATCGAAAACTGAATAGAAGCCAGGCACTCAGTGGAAAACGAGCGCCGCAAAGAGTACGACAAAACCCACGGTCCTCCAATCAACGACAAAAAATGCCCCTGAGCTGCCTTTCACATCAGAGCTCTAGGCGGTGCGCTAGCCGCCGAACTTCAAGGTCATCGGCGTCGAGACCTACGACGGCACCGCCGACCCCACCAAGTGGCTTACCGTTTATGAGATTGCGGTCAAAGCCATTGGAGGCAACTCAGATGTCATGGCAAATTATTTGCCCGTCACGCTCAACACATCTGCCAACAATTGATTGCTCAGTTTGAAGCCGAACTCCATCGACACTTGGGAGTAGCTGAAGAAGTAATTCATCAACAACTACCATGCCACCTGCAAGCAGCCAGGTATGAAGTACGATCTTGAGAAGCTTCAACAAGCGTCACGAGAGTATCTAGGAGATTACATTTGGCACTTCTCGGAGACTAGAAACAACATACTGGGTACCACAGATGCTGAAGCCATCTTCGCTTTCATACGTGGCATTTGACCCGATGAAGAACTTCAGAGGAAGCTGTATCGCAGCAGACCAAGCTCCATTGCCGAGATGCTACGCATCGCCAACAAGTACGCCGATGGGAACGAAGCCGCTCATCACTCCGTCCACAGTCACCTTCGCTTCCCCGACCGTACACGCCATGAAGACGGAGACCGTCGCGCTGATCGGTGCAATGATGATCGAGGACCACAATGGGATTATCGCCGCGACGACCGCGATCACCGCGATCAGCGTCGCCTCGACCGGCGCCGCCACAACGAGCCAGAAGGCTCCAAAGCTGGAGAAAGACGCTGCCACTACCAGGTCTACAACACCCGACCAGCACCTAAGCGTAACTATGACGAAGCTTGCGAGAAGCTCCTCAACTGTCAATGCCCCATCCACAAGTTTCACAGCCATACCATGAAAGATTCTTTGGCCTCTCCAAGGCATTCAGAGAAGAGGAGAAGAAGGCTCGCATCGACTCCGACAACGACAGGCGCGACAGCAACAACAAGCCGCCACCTGGCTTCACCGAGCACGATAGGACGATCTCCACAATCATTGGAGGTCGCATCACGATGGAGTCGAAAAGAGAGCAGAAGCTCGTCGCCCGGCTCGTTAACTCAGTTGCCAACTACGACGCCTCCATCGCTGATCCGAAGTTCCCTGCCTGGTCGCACAGGCCCATTACCTTCAGCAGGGACAACCAGTGGACGGAGATCCCGTATCTGGGTCGGTTCCCACTGATTCTTGACCCGGTCATACGCAAGACCCGCTTCCGCAAGGTGTTGATCGACGGTGGCAGCAGCCTCAACATTCTCTTCTCTGGAGCCACCAAAGAGCTCGGGCTCCGAACAGAAGACCTGGAGCCCACCTCAGCTCCGTTCTGGGGGATCATCCCTGGGCAGTCTTCCTACCCTCTGGGACAGATCAATCTGCCTGTCCAGTTCGGGACCCCGCAGTGCTTCCGCATCAAGCACATTGACTTTATGGTGGCCAACTTCGACGCCGCGTACCACACCATCCTCGGCCGTCCAGCTCTGGCCAAGTTTGGTGCTATCCCCAACTATACCTATCTCGTCATGAAGATGCTGACGGAGACTGGCATTCTCACGGTTCGCTCCAACCTCCAGACCTCATACGACTGCGAAAAGGAGGCTATCGCCATGGCAGAAGCCAGTGATGTTTCCATCCTTGTGAATACGTGCGCCGTAGACGCACAGAAGCTACCCCTCGAAGAACAAAAGATTCCAGAGAAGACCCACATAGAGCTGCAACAAAGAACAAGGAGACAAAGGAGGTGGTCCTTGTCCTTGGTGACCCGAGTAAGCCTACTCGCATCGGGACGGGCCTCGACCGCAAATAGGAAGACGTGCTCGTCAGCTTCCACATAAAGCACGTCGACGCCTTCGCATGGAAACCTACGGACATGCCCGGCGTACCCAGGGAGCTAATCGAGCACTCCTTGAATGTCTCGAAGACCGCCAAGCCAGTCAAGCAGAAGCTCCGGCAATTCTCTCCAGACACGAAGGAGGCTATTAGGGTAGAACTAGCCCAGCTCCTAGCTGCCGGCTTTATTAAAGAGGTGTATCATCCTGATTAGTTAGCCAATCCAATTCTTGTAAGAAAAAAGAATAATGAATGGAGAATGTGCGTTGATTACACCGATATCAACAAACTCTGCCCTAAAGACCCCTTCAGTCTCCCCCGCATCGATGAAGTCATCAACTCCACAGCTGGCTGCGAGCTGCTTAGTTTCCTCGACTGCTATTCGGGCTATAACCAGATCGCCCTGAAAGAAGAAGACCAGGGAAGACCTCATTCATCAACCCTTTCGGGGCATACTGTTACAAGACTATGTCCTTCGGCCTGAAGAATGCAGGCGCCACGTACCAGAGGGCCATCCAAGCATGCCTTGACAAACTCATTCCAGACATCGCTGAAGCCTATGTCGACGACATCGTCATAAAAACCAGGAAGGCGGAGGACCTCGTCTCTAATCTTGAAGCAATCTTCAAGAAACTCTCCAACTTCCAATGGAAGTTGAACCCCTCCAAATGCATTTTCGGCGTCCCTTCCGGTGATCTGCTCGGAAACATCGTCAGCAAGCATGGCATTCTTCCTAACCCACAGAAAGTCGAAGCTGTCATGTGGATGAAGCCTCTGACCTGCGTAAAAGACGTCCAGAAGCTCACCGGGTGCATGGCAGCCTTAAGTCGCTTTATCTCCAGACTGGGCGAGAAGGGGCTCCCTTTCTTCAAGCTGCTCAAGGCCGGTGAAAAGTTCGACTGGTCGAAGGAAGCTGATCAAGCTTTCAAGGAACTGAAACAGTTCCTGGTTTATCCTCCGCTTCTCACAGCACCCAAGAAGTGCGAGACACTACTACTCTACATCGCTGCAACCAACAGGGTCGTCAGTACAGCCATTGTCGTCGAAAGAGAAGAAATCGGTCATGCATACCCGGTCCAGCGACCAGCCTATTTCATCAGCGAAGTCCTAAATGAGTCCAAGACTCACTATCCCATGGTGCAAAAACTGATCTAAGCCATCCTCATCACATCACGCATGCTCCGCCACTACTTTGAAGGGCACCCGATCATGGTGGTCACCTAGCACCCTCTTGGCAACATCCTCTGGAACAAAGACGCCAATGGAAGAATCCTGAAGTGGGCTATGGAGTTGGGAATCTACTTCCTAGAGTTCTATAGCAGGATGACAATCAAGTCACAAGTGCTGGCCGATTTCATCGCTGAATGGACAGAAATGCAAGAGTCAGTACCTCCCGAGGAGGAGGAGCACTGGACGATGTACTTCGATGGTTCCGTTAGTATCAGAGGCGTGGGCACCGGTGTACTCTTGATATCACCTTCCACTGAACGCCTCCGCTATGTACTCAGAATCTACTTCAAGGCCTCCAACAATGCCACCGAGTACGAAGCCGCCATTCATGGTCTACAAATCGTTATCGAGCTCGGTATCCGACGACTCATGGTATATGGTGATTCTGCCCTAGTCATCAATCAAGTAAACAAAGACTGGGACTGTTCCAGTGACAAGATGGATGCTTATGTCTCCATCATCAGAATACTAGAAGGCAAATTCCTAGGCATCGAGTTTCATTATGTCATCCGCGTCGAGAACTAGGCGGCCAATGAATTGTCAAAGCTCGGCTCATCTCGGGCTGAGGTTCCTCCTGGTGTCTTCATCCAGGACCTGATCAGTCCCTCCATTCAAATAGAAGAAGAAACAGAAGCCGCTCCATCTGATCAGATCATCGCATGCGTCACCAACCACGAAGAGGATTGGCGAGCACCTTTCATCGCCTACTTGCTGGAGGCCAAGATTCCAGAAGACAAGATCGAGATGGAGTGCATCATACATTGCTCCAAGCACTATGTCATGGTTGATGGCACGCTCATGCGCAAGAACGCCAGATGTGAAGTCCTCCAGAAGTGCGTAACTCGACAAGAAGGTGTCCAGATACTCCAAGAAGTGCACGGAGGCATGTGTGGGAACCATGCATCTTTGCGCACCCTGGTTGGCAAAGCTTTTCGAGCAGGATTTTATTGGCCAACTGCTGTCGAAGACTACGAGTAGATTGTGCGACATTGCGAGGCATGTCAATTCTTTGCCAAGCAGACGCACGTTTGTCGACGGAATATCAGCGATAGTCTACCGAGGGGTATGCCCAAGGTAGTAGATGATCGGTGAAGGTGTGCCTGAGACGAGCAAGAGTAGCACAGAGAGCGCGAGACACGAGGTTTATACAGGTTCAGGCCGCCGTGAGGCGTAATACCCTACGTGCTGTGTGCTGCTGTATTATAGTGCTATTAGATGATCTGTCTTGAGGGGATCCCCTGCCCGCCATATATAGTTCGGGGGGGCAGGGTTACAATTCGTTTTACCATGTATATCAACTTACAATCTTAGCCGAACAAGGAAACTAATAGGCTAGATATTAGGAAAGATATTTCCTTAACCACCAAGACTTCTAAGCCAGAGGATATATATGATCCTCTGGAGAGCGTGTATACGACGCGTCCTTGGCAGTTTGGGCCTGATCGGGTGACTTGGCCCATGTATAGCCATGTGGGTGTATGGGCACCTTGCATTTGTCGGGAGGTGCAGATCTTCAGAGTTGCTTGACCAGACGGATGTAAGGAGCTCAGAAAAATTTGAAAAAGCCTTCTCTTTGGTGAAGTGTATCCACTTTTGGTTCGCTTCAATACCTTCACCAATAGGTGAAGTGTATCCATTTAGTCCCCGAGCCTGATAGTAGGTGATGCAGGCACGTGGTGTCAGGGTCAAAATTCTTGTTCTTGTTGATCACATGAGATGTTGTCGAAATCCTTGAGCACATCCAGTGCTCGGAAACGCTGACGAGGCGACGACGAAGTCCCCGAGCACATCCAGTGCTCGGAAGTTTTGACGAGGTGACGACGAAGTCCCCGAGCACATCCAGTGCTCGAAAACGCTGGCGAAGCGATGACGAAGTACCCGAGCACATCCAGCGCTCGAAAACGCTGATGAAGCGATGACGAAGTCCCCGAGCACATCCAATGCTCGGAAGTGTTGACGAGGCGACGACGAAGTCCCCGAGCACATCCAGTGCTCAGAAGTGTTGACAAGGCGACGATGAAGTCCCCGAGCACATCCAGTGCTCGGAAGTGTTGACGAGGCGACGACGAAGTCCCCGAGCACATCCAGTGCTCGGAAACGCTGGCAAAGCGATGACGAAATCCCCGAGCACATCCAGTGCTCGGAAATGCTGATGAAGCAATGATGAAGTGCCCGAGCACATCCAGTGCTCGGAAGTGTTGACGAGGCGACGTCGAAGTTCCCGAGCACTCGCAGTGCTCGGAAACGCTGACGAAGCGATGACGAAGTCCCCAAGCACATCCAGTGCTTGGAAGTGATGCGATGATGAAGTCCTCGAGCACATCCAGTGCTCGAAAACGTTGACAAAGCGATGCTCGAGCTTTGAATATTCAAGTGTTGAAAAAATCCTTATTGAAAAATCTGAACCGATGCGTTTCCCTTTATAGTGGACTTGAAGTGGAATGAAAACAGTTTGCCTTCCCTCTTGCGCAAATGCTCAGTAACCATTCGAGTGAGCAAATGCTATAGCCTGCCCGAGCCGCCGCCATCTAGGGTTTCGGAGTTCCTTGATTCAAAATCCAATTCCGCTGAAATCTCTTGAATTCATCCTTCCGTCATCCCAAATCTGCAAGCTATTTTGAAGACATGGCGCCCAGGAAGAGTACGCGTGTGCCCTCGAAGAAGGCAAAAGAGCCGTAGCCTGGAGGGCTCCGCCTGGACCATGAGTGGCAACCTTCCACGATGACGGAGAAAGCCATTTTGACCCTAGTGGCGAAAGGGTTACTGCCGAATCGTGCCACCGCTGGATGGAGGCCGTCAGAAGGTGAGCCATACCCTATGCCCAATACCAATGAGATGACTGTCTTCGCTGACTATTTCCTCCGTGGGCTTGGTGTTCCTTGCCACCCTTTTCTTCGCAAGCTACTTGACTATTATGAGATCTCCTTGTGTCACCTTCATCCAAATTCTATCTTCCATGTCTCCATTTTCATCCATCTCTGTGAAGCTTTTATCGGTATCCTTTCCCATTTCAATCTCTTCCGCCACTTGTTCATGCTTGTGAAATCGAGCGGAGGGGGTCTCGGATTGCCGGGGGAGTATATTTGAAGCTCAGGGATGGGATGTCTACGCACTATCTCTCCATCCCTCTTAATACCAGCATTCGGGACTGGAACAAAAGATGGTTCTATCTCCCGAATCAAGACCTGCCTGTTTGGAGTGCTTTCGACCAGATACCAGAAAGGAGGTTGAGCTGGTCGGACAAACCCAAATCTAATGAGATGGAAAAGGTGAACGAGTTGTTGGAGATTCTGAAGGGTATGAATCTGAATGGGATTGGAGTAGCCGCCAGTTTTGTGAGGCGCCGAGTACAGCCCTGCAAGGATATAGTTCACCCTACGTATGAGTGGATCGGTGAATCTGATCCGACCAGGGAAGTGCCTGAACATATGTCATCTTCTAAAGCTACACTGAGACTGAAGGAGCTTTTTGATAACTAGACACATATTGACAACCGAGGACAGCAGAAAGCTTGGCACATTGGGAATCCACCGCCCGAGGTATGCTGTCTGCAAGTTTCTTCTTTGTGTCTTCTGTTCCAAATGTTGATCCCTTCCATCTTATTTCATTTGAGGAAGATACATAGCCAGGACCGGAAGGTTTATTTTTCGGAGGTGCCTACTACGGAGTGGCCTGAAGGAGTCATCCTCCGACACCGTTACCAGTCTGGTAGTGAAAATGAAGACTTTGCAGAGCCCTTCGACAATGAAGATGAGGCTGATGAGGAGGATCAGGAGACCCTTTATCAGTGAGCAGCTCGCGGCAAGCAACCAATGCGCGAGGCAGCCGGCTTGTCGAAGGGCGGTGATCGGCGATCTGCGAAGCCGGTGGAGATCTCCGAGCAGCCATCACGTCGCCAAGCGGTGATCCCAAGCTCCAGTGACGATGAGCCGTTGCTGAAATGCCAGAAGGGTGAGGATCCTCCGACCAGAGTACCCGACCCTGATGAGGGGATTGCCAGTCGGAAAAAACAGTTCGCGTGTAAGCGCAGACGATCGGCAATGTAAGTATTCCGCGCCTTGTCTTCTGTCGAGTATTCTTGTCTTTTTTGTTGTTGACGATAGGCTTCGTGTCATTGCCTAGGGAACCTTCCACTGAGGATGGTGGGAGGTGGCGGGGAGGCTGTCGACGAAACTGCAAAAGGCGAAAGCGGAGGCGGGATCTCTGCCACGTGGCCTTCTGACCATGAGTCGCCAAAGAGCATATCAGGGGTGCAACCAGACCCCAGTACTCGGGAGCAGCCGCCACCACCGGAACGGGCGTGTGAGCCTACCCCACCACCACCGTACCCGCCTTCTGCTCAAGATGCGGAACGATAGTATGAGGAAGCCAAAACAAACCAGTCGTTTGAGCGTAACGCCCCTGGGACAGTGCCACCCACTGATCCCGATCGGGAGGCGGAAGCACGGGCTGGTGCTTCTTCTTTTGGGGGAGGTACCAGGATCGAGACAGGAGACCCCCGAGCAGCCATCTATGAGCGCTACTCCCCCTGAGCATGATGTTGAGGAGATCACTCATGAGGCTGTGGGGGAGGCTCCGCCAGTTGTGCTCCGGACCTTGAGGCGAGTTGGTAATGAGTATGCCATCGTTGTGGAAGAGGAATCGGCGGACGAAGGACTTGAAGCTCTAAAAGTCGATATAACGGACACCCGCACCGACCTGAGGAAGGTGCTCTGCCGGTTGGGGCAACTGTCTTCACAAGTTCAGGTAGCGATGCCTTCCTTGAGTTTGCTTGAGATTTTTCTACTTGCCCTTTGTCATGTTCTACCATTGCCTATCCGGCGGTGCATGATACGGTGGAAGATCGCTGGAAGACACTCTAGGGTGCTGCTGAACTCGCTTTGGAGACGAGAGATTGCAGAAGGAAACTGTGCGACTTGATGTAACACCCAAAAATTTGCATCAATTTAAAATAGGGGAAAACAATTTAATTGTGCTATTGCATGTAGGAAAATAATAGTTTTTCACAAATATAAAATCAACTTAGGGTTAACCACATGTATGATGCATTCATGCTGGCGCATTATTTCTATTGTACTGCTTATGAATTATTTGAACCTGAAATGTTCAAAACCTCAATTGAAAACCCTTTTGAAAATCTATTTAGAAATAGAAAAGGAATTGGCAAAACCCTCCCTCCCTCCTTTCTGGCCGAGGGCCCATCCTTCCTCCTCTCTCGGCCTCCCCAGTAACCAGGCCATGGCCTAGCCGGCCCAGCTCTCCAACAATTCTGCCCGGCCAAGCTAGCAGGCACCCTCCTTTCTCTCTCTATGACAGCCAGGCCCCGCATGGCAGTCTCTCTGCTCTCTTCCCTTCTTCCTCTAGCATCCAGAAGCAGAGCACCGGAGGCAGCTCGCGCGCGCCCCCTTCTTCCTGCTGTGGTTGCCAGCCCGACCCCATACCCTGTGGCACAGACGTGCGGGACCCACAGGTCAGCTCCTCCCCCCGCCAGCCTCTCTCCCGGTTCGTTTGGAACACGGCAGCAACCGACGAGGCGAGTTCGTCGCGGCTACGACTCCGTTTCAATCTCCTACTTCCTCGCCATATCCAACCTCCCTAGCCTTCGCCCTCGGGGCTATATAAGCCGATGGACCTCTGCCTGCCGCCACGCAACCCTAACAGCCGCCATCCCCTCGCCCGCGCAGCGCACCGAGCTCGCCGTTCGCCGCTGTCGATGAATTCGACGAATTCGTCGTGTTTCCTTCGC
The DNA here is from genome assembly GCA_038502445.1 of Eremochloa ophiuroides. NCBI lineage: Eukaryota > Viridiplantae > Streptophyta > Magnoliopsida > Poales > Poaceae > Eremochloa > Eremochloa ophiuroides. The sequence continues at coordinate 53,792,416 of JAHLJS010000001.1, forward strand.
GGTAAGCCGTCCCGGAGCTCCGTGAAGATCTCCCGAAGTCACCAAGACCCTTATCTCCCTTGAATCGAGCTCTAACATGGCCTAATCACCGTTGCAGGGGCCGACCGCCGAGCTCCATTGCCGGGGCCAAATTGGCAAGTTGGAGCCCCTTTAACCTCACTGTAAGACCCTCCCGAGCTTCATCTCGATCCCACAAACGCGCCGAGCCTTTTTCCTCTCTTATCCGTGCACTGACGCGGCCTCGCCGTTGTTGTAGGGACCTGCCGCCCGCCTCCGCATGACGCCAGCCGCCTCGAGTCGTTTTCCGTCCTCCCCAGTGTCCTAGGTGAGCTCGCGACCGCCTCCACTCTCTCCCGGACCCATCCCTGTGGCAAATAATGGTCTGTAGGCCGTTTCCAAGTCGCACCGCCCAACTCCGGCTATGGCGCCGCCGTGCCGGCCTCTGTCCCAGCCGGGAGCGCCACCCCGTTTCCCCCCGATCTGTTCCTAGCCGTTCTCTTTAAATCGGACGGCCGAGAGCACCCCGTACCCCTTCGGCCGTTCTTTTACAAAAGAGACCCCGCTAGTTTTAATGTATGAACCCGCGGTCCTTTGCGCCTTTTCCAGTCTACGCTTTCCAGTTCAAAAAGCGTATTTTCCCTCGGTATAATACAAAATGTGTTTTCTGATTTTCGGTTTTGAAATTAAAACTGTTTCGTTTTAATTTCTCCGTTTTAATTTCGATTTGAACAATTCAAATTGCGTTAGATTCGTAATTTTATGATCTATCAGATAGTACCACTGTTTCATATGTTATTAACTTTTAAAATTTGAGGTTATATTTAATAAATTATTTGTCTATTATAAATCTTGTAAAATTCATATCTTTCTCGTTTTAAGTCCGATTTGTGCAAACTTTATATCGATATGATCATAGCGACGTGTAGATCAGTTTTATAAAATTTTTATTTTGTTTTATCTCTATTGGTGTACTGTTCTAATCAATAGCTTTGTTTGCTTTGCATGGTTGCCCTGGATGTGTGTATGTTGATTTGGTGATCGAGTAGACGGTGAGCCTTACGTTGGAGATCAAGATCAGTACTTCAACAACCCGGATCACCAGGAGGTTGCTGATCAAGGCAAGTATTAGTATGAACCATCCTTGTTGTCCTATTCACCAAGTAAATAATTACATTTGCATGTGTCTTCCTTGTTAACCATAGTTACTTCCTAGTATTGTTACCCTGTTCCTTGCAACCTATGGGATTATGCATATGGTATTGATGCTAGTGCACTCTTGGGATCATGATTGCGTAAACGTGATTAATTGTTATGCAATATGATTAAAAGATGCCTTTTTAGCAACATGGAACTAGGGGATTAGAGCATAGTTTTTGTGATGCTCTAAATCCTTCACCCTTGGTAATGATCTGTCAGCAAAAGCTGGGACTTACAGTGCAACTATGAGGGCTACATGGCTCTGGTTTTAGTCAAGTATAGGCATTTCTTCTAGCTTGTTAGCGGTTACCGAAAGGCGTGACGGGGCTTGACGACTCGGGTGTGGTGCGGCTTTTGTCCGAGTGTGTATAATCTGCGTGACCTTGTGCCACACGAAGGAGGGCCCTACATTAGCTTGCCGGGTCCCTAGCGGCCCTAACTTGTTAGACGGAGTACTTTGAAAGACTTCATAGTGAAACCCTGCTCTCTCATCTTGGTAGTGTTATGGGAGTAATTAACCCGAGCAACTGGGAATCATGGCTCATAGTGAAAGTGCACAACCTCTGCGCAGTGTAAAACTGGTATACTAGCCACGCTCACGGTTACGAGTGGCCCGGAAAACTCACGGAGTAGTTATTTTTTTGGGGTGATGTTTACTTGTTGCTAATCTATTTATTGCTACTTATTAATTATGTTTACTATGATCATGAGAATGGGCTTATTCACTTGTTGCTATCCAACTGCATAAAAGGAGATTAATTAAAAGCAACCTGCTGTTAAACCCGTGTCCACCTTTTGAGCCTCATGAACCCATGCTAGTTTTGTTGAGTACGACATGCACTTACGCTTGTTTATTTTTCATTGCTTGGTTAAAAATCCTGGATGGGTAACAGATGGTGATAGTGATGAGGACTACCTAGAAGACTACTAGACTTGTGCTTCACCAGTCGACATCCCTGTGCTATGAAGCTACCGCAAGAGTTATCTTTATTTTCCGCTGTGTAATGACTTTGATATTATTCGCTATGTAATAAACATTGGTTATGATACAATTTATGCAATTTGTTGGCTTATGTGTGTGACTGATCTCTAGGCGCACATAAGTTTATGCATCCTATTTTATCCTTAAAATTGGGTGTGACACTTGAGAAGGCGATGGGTGCTCTCTACGAACAGCGTGATACGTTGCAGGAGCATCTCGGCGATCTGATGGAGTCTGAGCAGAAACTTCTGCGGGAGAAACAAGGTACGAGGGTAGCCATTGTTCTGGTTACGTTGTCTCAGCTTATTCTTCTTTTCAATTTTGTCTTTTTTGTGTGTAGAATTGCAAACTTCTCTGGATGGAGCACTGAAACGAGGTTTGTGCTTCCTTGAGTAGTTTTTACCGCTTCAGTCCTCTGCCGACTCTTGCAGTCTTATCATCTTTGTGATGCAGTTAAAGAACTGGAGGGCGAGACATCCATGCTAAGGGAAGCCGCAAGACGGAACGAAGAGTCGCGGCAAGGTGAGCTTCTTATGCCTTGGAGTTGTCACAGTACTTCTTGTTTGACTGTCTTTAATCTTGCTTTTTGTGTGGGTAGAAATCGAGCAAAGGACGCGGGCGCAGCTTAATGACCTGTCGCAGCGACTTGAGAACGCCAGAAGTTGATATGACGCCATGGCGGAGGGGATCAAGCCTGTTCTGGACATCATCGAGTATGCACCTGCCGATCCGCCTGCAGGAGCATCGGAGCCGTTTGAGATCGTCCGTCGCAGCCGTCAGGCGCTGCGGTACTTCAAAGCCTTCTGCTCTGATGTCACCGAGAATGTGGCCACCCATGTGCTTGGAGTGGTCCGCTCTCATTACCCTGGCATGATGAATGACAGGGTAAAGGACGGATATGCCCTGGGGACCACCGTAGAGCAGGAAGACCAATTGGAGGAAGAAGCGAAGCCAGCGGCGGCGCTCTTGGAGGCGGATGTGCAACTCTTTTCGACGGAGAACATTTGAAAACTATCTACAAAAAAGTTGTAGACTGTCTGTATAGCAAATACTAGTTAATGTGATTCGTGTGAACTTGTATTTAATCTTAGCGTGATCGCCGAATGTTCAGAGCATCGTAAATATATATATGTTTAATATTGATCACGTATGACGTGGAGCACTCGAGCATGGTCGAGGCTTTTTGGGTTGATTGGCGAGGAGCCAGAGGGTGCAACTCTTTGGAGGGATCGGTGACCAGTGCCCGCTCCTTTCGGCGGGGCTTGTGGAGACGCTGCTAAAACTGCCCAAGCGTCCTCGGGGCTTACGTATTAGCGAAGATTAACGGCCTAGGCGTCCCTGGGGCTTACGTGGTAGTGAAGCTGCCTGCGTTTGGCAGGGCTTACGCTTATCGTGGGTGATGGCTTCCCGAATCTATCGGGGCAGTCGATGAAGCGGTAACATTGGGCGGCCTGCCGAATGCAGGGCTTATGCGTCGACGTAGTTAGGCTGCTCGAACAGGTGCGGGACTTACGCGTTGATGAAGTCACGCTGCCCAAGCAGTTGCGGGGCTTATGCGGTGATGAACTTGGACTGCCCGAGCAGGTGCGGGACTTACGTATCGGTGGAGACATTTCCGAGAACTTGCTATGCTCGGGGACTTCATCGCCACAACAGCATTATCGAGTACTTGCTGTGCTCGGGGACTTCGTCGCCTTGTTAGCATTTCCGAGCACTTGCTGTGCTTGGGGACTTCGTCACCGCGTCAGCGCTATCGAGCACTCGCTGTGCTCAGGGATTTCGTCGCCTCGTCAGCATTTCCGAGCACCTGCTGTGTTTAGGGGCTTCGTCACCACGTCAGCGTTATCGAGCACTTGCTGTGCTCGAGGACTTCGTCCCTTCGTCAACATTTCTGAGCACTTGCTGTGCTCGGGGACTTCGTCACCTCGTCAGCGTTATCGAGCACTTGCTGTGCTCGGGGACTTCGTCACTTCATCAGCATTTTCGTGCACTTGCTATGCTTGGGGACTTCGTCGGCTCGTTAGCATTTCCGAGCACTTGCGGTTCTCAGGGACTTCGTCATCGCCTCGGCTGCTCGAAAGATTTTTCCCGATCATTTGCTATGTTCGGGTACTTCGTCGACACTTCACATGATCATCAAGAAGAAAAGCATTGACCCTGACACCACGTGACTACGTCACCTACTATCAGGCTTGGGGACTAAGTGGATACACTTCACCTAACGGTGAAGGTAGTGGCTGTGAAGAACCAAAATTGGATACACTTCACCAAAGAGAAGGCTTTTCAAAATTTTTTTTGAGCTCCTTACATCCATCTGGTCAAGCAACTCTGAAGATCTGCACCTCCCGACGAATGGAAGGTGCTCGGGAAATAGCTGTGGGGGTATAAACCCGTATGCCTGCATGGCTATACATGGGTCAAGTCATCCGATCAGGCCCAGATTGCCAAGGACGCGTCGTATACACATTCTCCAGAAGATCACGTATATCCGCCGGCTTAGAAGTATTGGTGGTTAAGGAAATATCTTTCCTAGTATCTCGCCGATTAGTTTCCTTGTTCGGCTAGGATTGTAATCTAATATACATGGTAACCGACTTGTAACCCTGCCCCCAAGACTATATAAGGCGGGCTGGGGATCCCCTCAACACACCTCATCATACAGCAATACAATCCACCAACACACAGGACGTAGGGTATTATGCCTCGGGGTGACCTAAACCTGTATAAATCTCATGTCTCACGCTTTCGGCGCAACACTTGTTCATCTCAGGCGCACCTTCACCGATCATCTACTACCTTGGGTATACCCCTCGGTAGACTGTCGACAATATTCCATCGACAGTTGTGGGGGTATAAACCCGTATACCCGCATGGCTATACATGGGTCAAATCATCCGATCAGGCCCAGACTGCCAAGGATGCATCGTATACACGTTCTCCAGAAGATCACGTATATCCGCTGGCTTAGAAGTGTTGGTGTTAAGGAAATATATTTCCTAGTATCCAGCCGATTAGTTTCATTGTTCGGCTAGGATTGTAATATGATATACATGGTAACCGACTTGTAACCCTGCCCCCTAGACTATATAAGGCGGGTAGGGGATCCCCTCAACACACCTCATCATACAACAATACAATCCACCAACACATAGGACTTAGGTTATTACGCCTCGCGGCGGCCTGAGCTGTATAAATCTCGTGTCTCATGCTTTCTGCACAACACTTGTTCGTCTCAGGCGCACCTTCACCGATCATCTACTATCTTGGGCATACCCTTCGTGTAGTGTTATGAGGAAGCTACGCTAGCCGGAAATTTTTTTTTAACATGATAAACCAGGATCAACTGCTAGTTATAGATCACGAGATTACCACTAGACGTGCAGGTGCAGTGGAAGACGTCTCGATGTAGATGTACGCGTCGTAGCAGTGCCGTGCAGTTGTGTGGTCGTCAGTCCGCCCTTCCCTCTCATGCGGTTCGTCCTTGTGCTCCAGATGCAGCACCTCTGAGGTATCCACACGTACAGGGAGGAAGCGTTGCGCCTCCGGACTGCTAGGTCCACAAGGAGCAATAGGCGCGAGCGCGGGAGGGCGACGACGGCTGCCAAAAGGCGTGGGTTAAACCTAGCCTCGCCCTTCCCCTTGCTTATGTAGGCGTCCCTAATATGCTCCCGAGTTGGAGGCCCATTAGAAACCCTAAGCCTAGTCTAATTCGGGTCCAATCCGAATTAGGCTTCCAGCCCCTTAAGCGTGCGACCCTATGGGTTCACGCACACATAGACATGGCTTGAGTACTCCTACTCGCCCAATAGTTGATAGCGGCCTATAGCAAGGCGTGATAACTCCTATGCGCACGCAAAGATCATATCAGATGAACCACCACAAATCACATACATGTTATTCCCTTGCCACTCGATATATGGTCCAACTCGTGGGTTAACACTTAACCCAAGCACGGCCATACATTTGTTGATCCAATCATTCGAGTGATCCAGTGATATCTCTCTCACATAGAGAGGGGCAGATCCCATCTTGATTGTCTATGTCTCACAGCATGTTTCCTGACAAACCCGAAAGCCACCTTTATAACTACCTTGTTACAGAGTAGCGTTTGATAGCCCCTGAATAGGTCGTTTGACATCTTGAATACATACAACGATCTCAGGTCTAAGGACATAACGTATATGATGTGAATAGAGACAATAATAACATCTCACGTTGGGTCAATCCAGCCCCATGTCATACATGTGCCCACATTGTTAGTTTAACATCTCCATGTTCATGACTTGTGAAACATAGTCATCAACTCATAATGTGCTGATCTAGTATTTATTTGTGTCTTACACAAACTTCGATCAGGGGCAACTTTAGAATAACCATACAAGTAAAAGAGTTTCACAAACAATTCACATATTTGCCAAACAATACAAGTTGTCTTTTATGGAAATTCCTTGAACTCATAATATATCATGGATACAAGTCAATACAATCATCTCTATGATTATCTCTAGGGCATATTCCCAATACCTCGATAGATTATCGACGATATTCCGTTGACAGTTGGCACGCCAGTTAGGGGGTGTGCTACCTGATCCCATGGCGAACAAGATGGTGATTTTTTCAAGCTCCATCGAACTCCCGACGCCGGGCCAGATCTTCACGGTGGGATCCATCACCTGGGTCATTGGCTCCAACGGCGAAGGAAAGATCCTGAATGCGGTCCAGATCGCATCTACTTCGGCTTCCTCAACGACCTCCGCTCTGGCAAGAAGGCTCCCATGCTACGCTCGGAAGACCGTCGACAGTGATGAATTGATCAGATCTATAGATCGGATCTCCCAAGGTTTGTCCGAGAGTCTCTAGATCTTGGAGTCAGCTACAGATCGCCTTCAGCACCCATCAACAGCGCGGCGTTCCTCACCGTCCCGACGGGATACGACTCTGGTCATCACCGTCACCCCGCTGGGACGCGTCGTCGAACTTCAGTCCCGAGCAGTCGCAGCTCCAAGGGTCTCTGACCATGAATCCCCGAGGGGCTACATGCCTTTCGGCTTGCGGAACGTGGCATCCAGCTTCACGTGTCTGCTGCGTCGCCCCGACCACGCCGTCTCCGATCACGTCGGTGCCAGCTCCACCTACGTCGTCACCGACAACGACCACTCCGACCACGACGATACAGAGGACAGCAGTCTTACTGATCTGCCTCTACCCACTGGTCGGTTCATCAGCGGGCCCATCCTCGTCATTAGTGACGACAGCGCTCCGGCTCCAAACGAAGATGAAGAAGCCTGAGCTGCTCGGGAAAAGAGAAACGCTGACCGAAGACGGCACCGCGAGCAATGTGTCGAGGCACGGAAGGGTCCCATTCGCAACTTAGAGCAAGAGTTCGATCTGGTCGAAAAACACCAGGCCTACAAGACCCCAAGCGTGAACGTCGCCTGCGCGATAACGGAGGCCAAACACATGAACCAGACTCTAGAGGTTGAGCGCCTTACCGCCTATCTCTAGGTGGACCAAGTCCAGATCAATGAAGAATGCCTCCGCCTCTGTCACGCTCCACTGCATCGGCCACTGAGCTTATCCCTGAAGACGGCGGCCACTCCCGCGGCGGGCGGAGACGTCGCCGCCAAGACGGTGACTAGGTGGTAGATTAATCTGATCTTCGCAAGAAGCTCAAGGGCAAGGATCTCCGTGGGCGCATCGAAAACTGAAGAGAAGCCATTCATCAACAACTACCATGGCACCTGCAAGTAGCCAGGCACGATGTACGATCTTGAGAAGCTTTGGCAAGCGTCACGAGAGTCTCTGCGAGATTACATTCGGCACTTCTCGGAGACCAGAAACAACATACCGGGTATCACAAATGCTGAAGCCATCTCCGCTTTCATACGTGGCCTCCGACCCAATGAAGAACTTCAGAGGAAGCTGTATCGCAGCAGACCAAGCTCCATCGCTTAATGCTGCGCATCGCCAACAAGTACGCCGATGGGAACGAAGCCGCTCATCACTCTATCCACAGTCGCCTTCCTTCCCCGACCGTACACGCCATGAAGATGGAGAGCGTCACGCTGATCGGTGCAATGGTGATCGAGGACCACGACGGGATTATCACCGTGACGACCACGATCACCGCAATCAGCGTCGCTTCGACCGGTGCCACCACGACGAGCCGGAGGGCTCCAAAGCTGGAGAAAGACGCCGCCACTACCAGGTCTACAACACCCGACCAGCGCCTAAGCGTAACTATGACGAAGCCTACGAGAAGCTCCTCAACAGTCAATGCCCCATCCACAAGTTTCACAGCCATACCATGAAAGATTGCTTCAGCCTCTCTAAGGCATTCAGAGAAGAGGAGAAGAAGAAGGCTCGCATCCACTCCGACAATGACAGGCGCGACGGCAACGACAAGCCACCACCTGGCTTCACCGAGCATGATAGGACGATCTCCACAATCATTGGTGGTCACATCGTGATGGAGTCGAAAAGAGAGCAGAAGCTTGTCGCCCGTCGTGTTAACTCAGTCGCCAACTATGACGCCTCCATCGCTGATTCGAAGTTCCCTGCCTGGTCGCACAAGCCCATTACCTTCAGCAGGGACAACCAGTGGATGGAGATGTCGTATCTGGGTCGGGTCTCACTGATTCTTGACCCGGTCATACGCAAGACCCACTTCGGCAAGGTGTTGATCGACGGCGGCAGCGGCCTCAACATTCTCTTCTCCAGAGCCGCCAAAGAGCTCGGGCTCCGAACAGAAGACCTAGAGCCCACCTCAGCTCCGTTCTGGGGGATCGTCCTAGGGCAGTCTTCCTACCCTCTGGGACAGATGAATCTGCCTGTCCAGTTTGGGACCCCATAGTGCTTCCGCATCGAGCACATTGACTTCATGGTGGCCAACTTTGACGCTGCGTACAATGCCATCCTCGGCCGTCCAGCTCTGGCCAAGTTTGGTGCTATCCCCAACTATACCTACCTCATCATGAAGATGCCAACGGAGACTGGCATTCTCACGGTTCGCTACAACCTCTAGACTGCATACGACTGTGAAAAGGAAGCCATCGCCATGGCAGAAGCCACTGATGTTTCCATCCTGATGAATACGTGCGCCGTAGATGCACAGAAGCTACCCCCGAAGAATAAGCGATTCCAGAGAAGACCCCGCATAGAGCTGCAAGGAAGAACAATGAGACCAAGGAGGTGGTCCTCGTCCCTGGTGACCCAAGTAAGACTAGTCACATCGGGACGGGCCTCGACCCCAAATTGGAAGACGCGCTCGTCAGCTTCCTCAGAAAGCACGTCGGCGTCTTCGCATGGAAACCTACGGACATGCCCGGCGTACCCCGGGATCTGATCGAGCACTCCTTGAATGTCTCGAAGACCACCAAGCCAGTCAAGAAGAAGCTCCGGCGATTCTATCCAGACAAGGACGCTACTAGGGTAGAACTAGCCCAGCTCCTAGCTGCCGGCTTTATTAAAGAGGTGTATCATCCCGATTGGTTAGCCAATCCAGTTCTTGTAAGAAAAGGAATAATGAATGGAGAATGTGCGTTGATTACACCGATCTCAACAAACACTGCCCTAAAGACGCCTTCGGTCTCCCTCGCATCGATGAAGTCGTTGACTCCACAGCTGGCTGTGAGCTGCTTAGTTTCCTCGACTGCTATTCGGGCTATCACCAGATCGCCTTGAAAGAAGAAGACTAGGGAAGACCTTATTCATCAACCCTTTCGGGGCATACTGTTACAAGACTATGTCCTTCGGCCTGAAAAATGCAGGCGCCACGTACTAGAGGGCCATCCAAGCATGCCTTGACAAACTCATTCCAGACATCGCTGAAGCCTATGTCGACGACATCGTCATAAAAACCAGGAAGGCGGAGGACCTCGTCTCTAATCTTGAAGCAATCTTCAAGAAACTCTCCAACTTCCAATGGAAGTTGAACCCCTCCAAATGCATTTTCGGCGTCCCTTCCGGTAATCTGCTCGGAAACATCGTCAGCAAGCATGGCATTCTTCCTAACCCACAGAAAGTCGAAGCTGTCGTGTGGATGAAGCCTCCGACCAGCGTAAAAGACGTCCAGAAGCTCACCGGGTGCATGGCAGCCTTAAGTCACTTTATCTCCAGACTGAGGGAGAAGGGGCTCCCTTTCTTCAAGTTGCTCAAGGCTGGTGAAAAGTGCGACTGGTCGGAGGAAGCTGATCAAGCTTTCAAGGAACTAAAACAGTTCCTGGTTCATCCTCCGCTTCTCACAGCACCCAAGAAGTGCGAGACACTACTACTCTACATCGCTGCAACCAACAGGGTCGTCAGTACAGCCATTGTCATCGAAAGAGAAGAAACCGGTCATGCATACCCGGTCCAGCGACCAGTCTATTTCATCAGCGAAGTCCTAAATGAGTCCAATACTCACTATCCCATGGTGCAAAAACTGATCTAAGCCATCCTCATCACATCACGCAAGCTCCGCCACTACTTTGAAGGGCACCCGATCATGGTGGTCACCTAGCACCCTCTTGGCAACATCCTCTGGAACAAAGACGCTAATGGAAGAATCCTGAAGTGGGCTATGGAGTTGGAAATCTACTTCCTGGAGTTCTGTAGCAGAATGATGATCAAGTCACAAGTGCTGGCCGATTTCATCGCTGAATGGACAGAAATGCAAGAGTCAGTACCTCCCGAGGAGGAGCAGCACTGGACTTTGACGATTCCCTTAGTATCAGAGGCATGAGCGCTGGTGTACTCTTGATATCACCTTCCAGTGAACGCCTTTGCTATGTGCTGAGAATCTACTTCAAGGCCTCCAACAAAGCCGCCGAGTACGAAGCCGCCATTCATGGTCTACAAATCGCTATCAAGCTCGGTATCCGATGACTCATGGTATATGGTGATTCTGCCCTAGTCATCAATCAAGTAAACAATGACTGGGACTGTTCCAGCGACAAGATGGATGCTTATGTCCCCATCATCAGAAAGCTAGAATGCAAATTCCTAGGCATCGAGTTTCATCACGTCGTCCGCGCCGAGAACCAGGCGGCCGATGAATTGTCAAAGGTCGGCTCATCTCGGGTCGAGGTTCCTCCTGGTGTCTTCATCCAGGACCTGATCAGTCCCTCCATTCAAATAAAATAAGAAATGGAAGCCGCTCCATCTGATCAGATCATCGCATGCGTCACCAACCACGAAGAGGATTGGCGAGCACCTTTCATCGCCTACTTGATGAAGGCCAAGATTCTAGAAGACAAGATCGAGATGGAGCGCATCATCCATCGGTCTAAGCACTATGTCGTGGTCGACGGCATGCTCATGCACAAGAATGCCAGGTGTGAAGTTCTCCAGAAGTGCGTAACTCGACAAGAAGGTGTCCAGATACTCCAAGAAGTGCACGGAGGCATGTGAGGGAACCATGCAGCTTCGCGCACCCTGGTCGGCAAAGCTTTCCGAGAATGATTTTATTGGCCAACTGCTATCCAAGATGCCGAGAAGATTGTGAGACATTGCGAGGCATGTCAATTCTTTGCCAAGAAGACGCTCGTCCTAGCTCAAGAACTGCAGACCATCCTTGCATATTGGCCTTTCGCCACATGGGGACTCGACATGATAGGGCCATTCAAGGCAGCCAAAGGTGGATACCGCTACGTCTATGTCGCCATCAACAAGTTCTCCAAGTGGATTGTGTATAAGCCCTTAGTCAAAGCCACGGCGGCCAAAGCCGCAGAGTTCTTCAACGACATTTCCCATCGGTTTGGCTTAACGAATAGTATCATCACTGACCTTGGCTGCACTTTCATGGGAGTGATTTCTGGGATTTCCGCGACGAGACGAGCATCATAGTAAAATATGTCTTGGTGGCTCACCCCCGGGCCAATGGTTAGGTAGAAAGAGCAAACGGGATGCTGCTCGACGCTTTGAAGAAGCGCCTACACGAAGTCGTCGAATGAAGCCTGGGGAACTGGATCCTCAAACTGTCAGCGCTGATCTCCGAGGCAGTCCTCCCGGCCGATGTCGCCTTCAGAGCTCCAAGAGTCGAGAACTATAACGAAGAGATATCCAACATCGCCCGAGCCAAAGACATTGATAGACTCGAGGACGAATGCCTGAATTCCTGCGTATGCACCGCCAAGTACCTGGAAGGACTAGGCTGATACTATAACCGTAACATCAACAACAGGTTCTTTGTGATTGGGGACATCGTCCTCCGCCGCAAGCAAAATAGAGAAGGCATGCACAAACTCTCCTCCCCATGGGAAGGACCATACATGGTCAAGGCGGTGACCCGGCGAAGCTCGTACAGGCTATGCGACCTCGAGGGCGTCGACATCCCCAACTCCTGGAACATCGAACATTTACGGCGCTTCTATCCTTGACAAGCATGCCAACGCAGATATGTGTATTTTTATTATGTCAATAAAAGTTACTTGACCGTCATATGCACATGTATGAATCCATGCAGATCAGCAAACTACTAACATTCATTGATAATGCGTAAGCCCCGCACCTGCTCGGGCAGCACGACTTCACCGATGCGTAAGCCCCGCACCTGCTCGGGCAGCACGACTTCGCCGATGCGTAAGCCCCGCGCCTGCTCAGGCAGCACGACTTCGCCGACGCGTAAGCCCCGCGTATGCTCGGGCAGCACGACTTCGCTGACGCGTAAGCCCACATCTGCTCGGGCAGCATTACTACGTTGCTACATAAGCCCTGCATCTGTTCGGGCAGTACAATTATGTCTCGCGTAAGCCCTGCATTCACTAGGCTGCTCAAATGCCATCGCTTCACCTCTAGCCTCGATTACTTCGGGAAGCCACCGACCTCGGTAAGCGTAAGACCTGACAAACATGCAGGCAGCTTCACCACCACATAAGCCCCAGTGACGCCTGGGCCATTAATATTCGCTACTACGTAAGCCCCGGGGACACTTGGGCAGTTTTAGCAGTGTCTCCAAAAGCCCCGTCTAAAGTGCGGTGTAATACCCCGGGTATTACGGCTAATTAATTATGACATGTCATCATGTTTATTATTAAGCATTTGCATTTGATTGTGCTTAGGGTTCTTAGAGTGGTTCATTGACAAATGCCTTGGATGTTGTGATTGAATTATCATTTGAGAATTTAAAATAAATCAAAAAGGAAAAATTCAAAGTGAGCCCTAATCGGACCCAGAAACCCTAAACCAAAATCCACTTGGAATTTGGTGATGGTCCCTTAATAGAAGTTGTAGATCTTTTTATATAGAACAACTTTTATTTTGGGTGTTTTTGAAGTTCTTTAATAGAAATTCAAATTAAACCCTAATTACCACTTTAAAATTCAAACTTTGAAATGCTAATTTAAAAACTATAGGGAATCTGACCAAACTTATTTAATGAAAGTTGTAAAGCTCCTCAAATAGGACAACTTTTATTTTTGAAGATTTTAAAGTTATTGTGAAAAATCCAGAGAATTTGATGGGATTAGAAATGGATTTCAAAAAGCGAATTTACCCCCTTTTGAATAGTTTCAAAATTATTCAAAATTTGGAGTTGATCCCAAAACCAATGTTGTTCAGAATTTCGAACACCATAACTTTTATGTTTACACCTTTCCAAGTTGGCACACAAAATTTCGTGAAATTGGTCAAAAACCGGTTAAATGGCATTCAAACGAGCTACAGTACTCTGCCTCTGCTCTCTGTTCGCGCACAGTCGCGACCGCCGCCGTGTCGGGCGCGCGCGCCGCCGTCCGTGCCGGCCGGTATCGTGTCCCCGGTGCCGTTTCCCGTGCAGGAGATCGCGCACCGCCCTATGCCGCTTTTGTCCCTCCCTCTGGCCGGCTTAAAGGGTGACGACACCCTCCCCCGTGCCCTCATCCTTTCCCGACCACCGCCGCACCCGCCTCAGCTTCGAGCCAAAAATTGGCCGCACTCCGACCTCCTCATCCAAATTCCACTCGTCTCTAGCCTCACTGGATTCTTGAACACAACTTGTGCCTCTGTGGTTCAGCTTCCGTGCGTCGAGGGCCCCGGAACGCACGCCGTCGTCTTCGGGCCCGGCAGAGCACCGCCGCAGCCACCTCTCTCGCGTTGAGCTCGCTGTGGTGAGCCTCTCTACCTTAGACCTCCCGTTTGCGACTCTCTGAGTCATACCTTAGCTCATGCTCGCAGTGGTGTCCCATTTTGTCCCCTAGGATCATCGGAACGCGACTTCGTCGTCGAGGCCGAGCCGTTGCATGCCGTCGCCGTCGTCAAGCTCGTCGCTCCGCTCCATCTCAGCCTCGGCCAGCCGTCGGTCTAGAGCCGTGGTGAGCTCCTAGTCCTTCCCTGTTTCTTTTTATTCAATTCCACCGCACTCTCGCGGCCGGAACGGGGTAGCCGCGCCGCCGCGTCCGCCATGGACGAGCTCGAGCTCGTCGGAGGCGCATAGCTCCCGGGCTTAACGTGCTAGGTTGTCGACTGGGTTTTAGGGTTCGCTGGGGTGCGCTCGGTTTCGCCCCGGGGGTCGTCGGCGGCGTGCTCCGCGGCGAGCCGACGTGCGCGCGTGTGCGCGTGGGTGTGCGAGTGGGCGCCGGCCGTTGTAGGAGGAGGAACTGACAGGCGGGACACGCCTGTCAGCGCCTCGACTGGGCACCTGGACGCGGGCCGGTGCAGGAGCGGCCGAGTGGGCCGGCCTGCCTGACTTGGGCCGTCCCGGGCCAAAAGGCGTTTTCCATTTTTCCCGTGGAATTTCAATTGGATTTCTATTTTAAATTACTATGAATAGTTCCCATGTTTGTTATTTTTGTAATATTATTTATTTTGGTCTAAAAATCACGAAAATAATTGTGGGTACTCTCTGGAGCATGTAGTATTTTATAAAAATATTAGATATAGGGTTTGGACATTGTTTGTGGGAACTAAAAATCAGCATATTAATTAGTAAATGTAACTTTGAGCAATTTTAATAAATTCCAGAATTATCCAAAAATCATGAAAATTTATGTGGTATTATTTTAGAGTAAGATCTATCTGTTGGGTAAGTTTGAGCTCATTTGGAAACTGTCAGGACACTTGTTTATTAGTTGTGGGGTATTTGATTAGTAGAATTAATCTAAGCAAATAATCCCTGTTGTTTGGTGTGATTTTGGATTGATTGGCTTCAAGGGTATTTCACCATAGTGATCCTTGACAGAAGTATTAGGGTCGCATGCTGGTTGTAGTAAAGCTGTGCAGCGGCTTTCTGTGACCGTTAAAAAGGTCAATAAAACAAAAGTAGGAAACATTACTTTTACCTTCCGTAGATCGTTTACAACTTTACCGTAAAGGAAAGTTGTACTCAAGGTATTAATGGTTTACTTTCAAGCATTTCATTTGTTACCCTCATGCCATGCTAAGCATAATCATTGCATACGTGTAGTGCCTGTTCCCGAGGAGGTCCAGGTCGAGACTACTACTGAGGAGGCCACTCCAGAAGTCATCCAAGGATTCGACATCTGCGGGACTGATCCCGACCCGACGCTGTACACGATTCAAGGCAAGCCCCGGTGCATTCAGCCCCGCCTTGTATTTTATAAAATTATTTATCACTTGAGTCTATTATTGCATTAGGTTATTAGGAGTTGTTTGTCTCCTATATTGATGCATTACCTGCCTTGATACATAATATCCCGGAAACTTGTTTAAAAATAAAAATGTTCGAAAATGCTTAGCCCTGTTTAATCAATTTAGATTTGCGTAAAAAGGCTATTTTAATGTGACAATTATGAATCATGAGAAAAGGAAAAAGGGGTATGAGTCCGTTCGGAAATTGTGTACTTGGGTAGCAGCCCCGATGCACCGTATCCGTCGGAAAGGGGTTTTCCGTTTGTTGGTTGTGAACTTGGGATTAGAGTCCCAATGCTTGACCACCGGCGGAAAAGGGATTTGAAAACCGTTGGGACACTTGTACTTGGGTTAGAGTCCCAATGCAATTTCGCCAGCGGAAAAAGAATTAGGGACCGTTCGTTGTAGGCCTGCTGTGATCGAGACTTTGCAACTAGCCACATACTACGGAAAGCTCTGACTCCGGTGGCTCTACTACTTGAACCGACAACCACGCACTGGGAGTGGAGAGATAGCGAGAGCAGCGTGTACCCTCGCGGTCGGCGTGCCTGGAGAGGAGAGGAATATTGTGTTCTCGGGTGGCGCAGGACCGGTTCAGGGGTAGAAAAATCATGGTAGCCGGAGTTGGTATATGTAAGCTTAAGTGCTACATATGCAGTGTGGATAGGGATCCCCAGCTGGGTACTAATCGATTCGAATCGTCGTTGCTGCTCGGATATGGAGACTTGATCCTTTGACCTACAATTGAAAAGTGGTTCGCAACTAGGTGTTTTTGAGAATGAGTAAGAATTTGAAGTTATGATGATATATGAAAAGGAAGATGGAATTATGGCTATGATTAAAATAAGACTGAGTTAAAATATTGAAATTGGGTAGTAATGCTTTTCTGCAAAACTTTGGACTCTTGCTCAAGCCTTACCTTGACTCCCCTCAGCCTGCATTCCTGAGTCTCATTCCTTTTTCTTAGTCGGGTAAGTCTTGCGGAGTACCCCAGTACTCAGGGTTTGTTAACCCCATGTTGCAGGGACGCAGCAGCCGGAGGTTTGTTTCGCCCCTGCTGTGTAACAGTGGTACAGGAGGGATGTGAGGAGGAGTAATGACGAACCCGTGGGCAGGGTTCTTACCGTTAAATACTTAATATTGTTGTATCGTCTTTCCACTGCTACTTATTTTATTTATGGTCTGTAATATTCGCACTTCAATCGTATTTGGACAAACGTTTTGTAATCTAAGTACCTTATAACCTTTCCGCATTTTAACTCTGATGTAATTTGTTATGAAATGTTGTAATTCTGTAATGACTTCGCAATGAGATCCTGTCGGAGGAAAACGGGCGCTAATGTAGCCCGGCAGAACCTTGTAGATCTTTTGGGACACGGGCCCGGCTGTCAGAGGTCACTAGTGACGATGACAGGCGCCTGTGGGCCATGCGATTTAGCCGGTTCTGTCACAGCTGGTATCAGAGCATTCCATTGCTAAATCATTACCGTATTACTTTGCAAAACTTCAAAGTGTTTTGGATCATAAACTTTAAATTGATATTTTGGTCCAAATTGCTCATTCTTATCTAAATCTGTATTATAGTTATGGTAGCCAGTGGAATAGTACTATTACTAGCCCTACGTTAAAGAAATTAAATGTGCAGTTATTCATTTTTGGCATTGATTTAGAAAGTTCGTAAGTACGATTCATGCATCATGATTGGTTCACATTATAAATAACTTCCTCCTTAAAACGGGTTATGGGTTAGGATTTATCAAACCTATTCTTGCTAGCCTGTATTATATCCTCACTAATCCCAACTTATCTTCTCCAGTATGGCACGCTGCAAGCAGACTGCGCGCAAGATGACGGGACCTAGGGGTGTGCCGCGCCACCAGCTGGCGCCGCGCGACGGGGAGGCCTCTAGCAGTCGTCGCCCCCGCCGCAGCCACACTGAGCTACAGGAGGAGATAGAGAGGATGAGGGAGGAGATGAGGAGGATGGTGGAGGACTTCGCCACCGCTCGTCGGGAGCACTACCAGGACATAGCGACGATCGACCGACTACGGACTTCTGTGGCTCGCCTGATCGAGCAGAGGGATGCCACTTGGGCGCGTGAGGACGCGACCAGGGCAAGACTGCACGAGCTGGAGATCTACGTAGAGCAGATCGAGGACTACAACGACACATTGCACGAGGAGGTGCATAGACGGTGGCGGCACCGACCCATGGGCATCATGCTCTGACTAGCGACTTCCCCCTGCGTCCTTCGGCTACCGTCCCGCATCCCGAGTCGCGGGCAGAGACGGTGGCGGCGGGGTAGGCTCTTGCGGCTGCGCCGGTGGCGGCGATTGCTCCCGAGTGCAAGGTTCTGGGCGCACCTCCGATGGGCTCTTCCGTGACTAGTGGTCAGAGGGCCACGTGGTAGAGATACCCCCCACTACCATCTTGCATTGTTTCATCGACAGCCCCTCCGCTACCTTCCGCCATCTCAACGTCCTCGGTGGAAGGTCCCCTAGGCAACGGCATGAAGCTTACTGTCAACGCCAAAAGAGACAAGCATACTCGACAGAAGATAGGACATGGATTACTTACATCTCCGACCGACGGCGCTTGCGCGCGAACTGTTTCTTCTGACCAGCAGTCCCCTCATCGCGTCCAGGTACTCTGGTCGGAGGAAACTCACCCTTATGGCGCTTCGGCGACAGCTCATCATCACTCGAGTTTGGGATTACCGCTTGACAATGGGACTCCTGCTCAGAGATCTTTACTAGTCTCACGGTCCTCCAACCACCGCCCTTCGATGAACCGGCCCCCTCGCTCACCGGCTGCTTACCCCGAGCAGCTCGATAAGCCAGGTTTTCTTGGTCTTCATCATCATCGTCTTCCTCATCGTCCGAGGGCTCTGCGAAATCTTCATCCTCACTGCCAGGTTCGTAGCGGCACCGAGGGATCACGCCTTGAGGCCAATCAGCAGCTGGCACTTCAGAGAAGTAAACCATGCGATCCTGCCCATTGATCTTTGACCAATCAAATAAATACCGATAAGAAGCTATCAGCAAAGAAGCTGAAAGAACAAGAGGGCACTTTGCAAAACACGTACCTCAGGAGGTGGACTACCGATGTGCAAAGATTTTTGCTATCCACAAGTACTGATAAAGGTGTCTTTATCAAAAAGTTCTCTCAGCCTTATTGATGCTTCAGTAGCAGACATGTGCTCGGGCACTTCTCTGGTCGGATCAGAATCGCCTATCCACTCATACGCCGGGTGAACTCTGTCTTTACAAGGCTGTACTCAGCGCCTTACAAAGCTCGTAGCAACTCCAACTCCATTCAGATTCATGGTCTTCAGAATATCCAATAGCTCATGTACGTGGGTCATCTCGTCTGGCCCAGGCTTATCTGACCAGGTGGATCTCCTTTCAGGTATCTGATCAACAGCACATCGAACAGGCGGGTCTTGGTTTGGCAGATAGAACCACCGTTTGCTCCAATCACGAAGACTAGTATTTAGAGGGATAGAAAGATAATGTTCAAACATCCCATCCCAATGTTTGATGTACACTCCCCTGGTGATGCTGGAACCACCGCCACTCGACTTTACGAGCATGAATAGGTGACGAAATAGATTGAAATGGGAGGGATTCCAATGAATGCTTCACAGAGGTGGATGAAAATAGAAACATCGAAGATGGAGTTTGGATGCAGATGGCATAAGGAAATTTGTAATAATCATGAAGCCTTCGGGAAAGGGGTGGCAAGGGATGCCGAACCCACGGAGAAAATAGTCAGCGAAAACAACAATCTCATTGGTGTTGGGCATAGGATATGGCTCACCTTTCGATGGCCTCCATCCGGCGGTGGCTTCATTTGGCAGTATCCCTTTCGCCACCAACGCCGAGATGCTCTTCTCGGCCATCGAAGATTTTTGCCACTCTTGGTCAAGGCGGAACTCGCCAGGCTGTGGTTCATTCGCCTTTTTGGGGGGAACACGCGAGCTCTTCCAAGGGTCCATTTCTTCAAATTTTGGCCAGGAATGTGGTGGTAAGGATCCGAATAGAGCGATTCCGTGCGGAATCGGATTTTGGATGGATGAGTGCGAAAACCCTAGGCAGCGGCGGCTAGGTTAAGCAGTGGCAGTTTCTTGTTCAAATGACTACTGCGCGATGTGTAGATAAGAAGGTGAACCGCCCTCGTTCCCCTACATTTCAATTATAAAGAAGAAGATGCCGTTTCAGATGCCTGTAAAAGGATTGTTGGATAATCAAATCTACAAGGCTTCGGGGACTTTGTCGCCTCGTCAGCATTTCCGACCACTTGCTATGCTCGGGGACTTTGTTGCCATGTCAGCGTTATCGAGCACTCGCTGTGCTCGGGGAATTCGTCGCCTTGTCAGCATTTTTGAGCACTTGCTATGCTTGGGGACTTCATCACCACGTAAGCGTTATTGAGCACTTGCTGGGCTCGGGGACTTCGTCGATTTGTCAACATTTTCGAGCACTTGCTGTGCTCGGGGACTTTGTCACTTCGTCAACATTTTTGAGCACTTGCTGTGATCAGGGACTTCGTTGCCACGTTAGCGTTATCGAGCACTTGTTGTGCTCGGGGACTTTGTCGCCTCGTCAGCATTTTCGAGCACTTGCTGTGCTCGGGGACTTCGTCGCCACGTCAGCGTTATTGAGCACTTGCTGTGCTCGGGGACTTCGTTGCTTCGTCAACATTTCCGAGCACTTGCTGTGCTCGGGGACTTCATCGCCATGACAGCGTTATCGAGCACTTGCTGTGCTCGGGGACTTCGTCGCCTCGTCAACATTTTCGAGCACTTGCTGTGCTCGGGGACTTCGTCGCCATGTCAGTGTTATCGGGCACTCGCCGTGCTTGGGGACTTAGTCGCCTCGTCAGCATTTTCGAGCACTTGCTGTGCCCGGGGGCTTCATCGCCACGTCTGCGTTATCGAGCACTTGCTGTGCTTGGGGACTTCATCGCTTCGTCAACATTTCCGAGCACTTGCTGTGCTCGGGGACTTCGTCGCCTCGTTAGCGTTATCGAGCACTTGCTGTGCTCGGGGACTTCATCGCTTCGTCAGCATTTCCGAGCACTTGCTGCGCTCGGGGACTTCGTCGCCTTGTCAGTATTTTCGAGCACTTGCTGTGCTCGGGGACTTCGTCGTTGCCTCGGCTGCTCGAAAGATTTTTCCCGATCATTTGCTGTGTTCGGGGACTTCACATGATCAGCAAGAAGAAAAGCATTGACCCTGACACCAGGTGACTACGTCACCTACTATTAGGGTCAGGGACTAAGTGGATACACTTCACCTAACGGTGAAGGTAGTGGTTCTGAAGAACCAAAAGTGGGTACACTTCACCAAAGAGAAGGCTTTTCAAAATTTTTTTCTGAGCTCCTTACATCCGTCTGGTCAAGCAACTCTGAAGATCTACAGCTATTGACGAATGCAAGGTGCTCGGGGACTAGTTGTGGGGGTATAAACCCGTATACCCGCATGGCTATACATGGGTCAAGTCATCCGATCAGGCCTAGACTGCCAAGGACGCGTCGTATACATGTTCTCCAGAAGATCACGTGTATCCGCCGGCCTAGAAGTCTTGGCGGTTAAGGAAATATCTTTCCTAGTATCTAGCTGAATAGTTTCCTTGTTCGGCTAGGATTGTAATCTGATATACATGGTAGCCGACTTGTGACCGTGCCTCCCAGACTATATAAGGCGGGCTGGGGATCCCCTCAACACACCTCATCATACAGCAATACAATCCACCAACACACAGGACATATGGTATTACGCCTCGCGGTGGCCTGAACCTGTATAAATCTTGTGTCTCACGCTTTCTGCGCAACACTTGTTCGTCTCAGGCGCACTTTCACCGATCATCTACTACCTTGGGCATACCGCTCGGTAGACTATCGACGATATTCCGTCGATAGCTGTGGGGGTATAAACCCATATACCCACATGGCTATACATGGGTCAAGTCATCCGATCATGCCCAGACCGCCAAGGACGCGTTGTATACATGTTCTCCAGAAGATCACATATATCCACCGGCTTAGAAGTCTTGGCGGTTAAGGAAATATCTTTCCTAGTATCTAGCCGATTAGTTTCCTTGTCCGGCTAGGATTGTAATCTGATATACATGGTAACCGACTTGTAACCCTGCCCCCAAGACTATATAAGGCGGGCTGGGGATCCCCTCAACACACCTCATCATACAGTAATACAATCCACCAACACATAGGACGTAGGGTATTACGCCTTGCGGCAGCCTGAACCTATATAAATCTCGTGTCTTACGCTTTCTGCACAATACTTGTTCGTCTCAGGTGCACCTTCACTGATCATGTACTACCTTGGGCATACCCCTCGGTAGACTATAGATGATATTCCGTCAATAGTTGGCGCGCCAGGTATGGGGTGTGCTACCTGATCCCATGGCGAACAAGATGGTGATTTTTTCAAGCTCCATCGAACTCCCGACGCTAGGCCAGATCTTCATGGTAGGATCCATCACTTGGGTCATTGGCTCCGATGGTGAAGGAAAGATCCTAAATGCGGTCCAGATTGCATCTACTTCGGCTTCCTCAACGACCTCCGCTCCGGCAAGAAGGCTCCCACGCTACGCCCGGAAGACCATCGACAGCGACGACTTGATCAGATCTATAGATCGTGTCTCCCAAGGTCTGTCCGAGAGTCTCCAGATCTTGGAGTCGGCTGCAGATCGCCTTCAGCGTCCATCAACAGCGCGGCGTTCCTCACCGTCCCGACGGGAAACGACTCTGGTCATCACCGTCACCCCGCGGGGACGCGTCGTTGAACTTCATCCCCGAGCAGTCATGGCTCCAAGGGCCTCCGACCACGACTCCCCGAGGGGCTACATGCCTTTTGGCTTGCGGAACATGGCATCCAGCTTCACGCGTCTGCTGCGTCGCCCCGACCACACCGTCTCCGACCACGTCGGTGCCAGCTCCACCTACGTCGTCACCGACAATGACCACTCCGACCACGACGATACAGAGGACAACGGTCTTACTGATCTACCTCCACCCACTGGTTGGTTCATCGGTGGGCCCATCCTCATCATTAGTGACGACAGCGCTCCGGCTCCAAACGAAGATGAAGAAGCCTGAGCTGCTCGCGAAAAGAGAAACGCCGACCAAAGACGGCGCCACAAGCAACGTGTCAAGGCACGGAAGGGTCCCATTCGCAACTTAGAGCAAGAGTTCGATCTGGTCAGAAAACACCAGGTCTACAAGACCCCATGCGTGAACGTCGCCTGCGCGATAACGGAGGCCAAACACATGAACCAGACTCTAGAGGTTGAGCGCCTTACCGCCTATCTCCAGGCGGCCCAAGTCCAGATCAATGAAGAACACCTCCCCCTCCATCACAGTCTACTGCATCGGCCACCGAGCTTATCCCTGAAGACGGCAGCCACTCCCGCATCGGGCGAAGACGTCGCCGCCAAGACGGTGACAGGAGGTAGTTCAGTCTGATCTTCGCGAGAAGCTCAAGGGCAAGGATCTCTATGGGTGCATTGAAAACTGAAGAGAAGCCAGGCTCTTAGCGAAAAACGAGCGCCGCAAAGAGTACGACGAAACCCACGATCCTCCAATCAATGACAAGAACGCCCCTGAGCTGCTATTCACAGCAGAGCTCCAGGCGGTGCGCTGGTCGCCGAACTTCAAGGTCGTTGGCATCGAGACCTACGACGGCACCGCCAACCCCACCAACTGGCTTACCGTTTATGAGATTGCAGTCAAAGCCACTGGAGGCAACTCAGATGTCATGGCAAATTATTTGCTCATCATGCTCAACACATCCGCCAACAATTGGTTGCTCAGTTTGAAGCCGAACTCCATTGACACTTGGGAGCAACTGAAGAAGCAATTCATCAACAACTACCGTGCCACCTGCAAGCAGCCAGGCACAAAGTACTGATCTTGAGAAGCTTTAGCAAGCATTACGAGAGTCTCTGCGAGATTACATTCGGCACTTCTCGGAGACCAGAAACAACATACCGGATATCACAGATGCTGAAGCCATCTCCGCTTTCATATGGGGCCTCTGACCCGATGAAGAACTTCAGAGGAAGCTGTATCACTGCAGACCAAGCTCTATCGCTGAGATGCTGCGCATCACCAATAAGTATGCCAATGGGAACGAAGCCGCTCATCACTCCATCCACAGTCGCCTTCGCTTCCCCGACTGTAGACGCCACGAAGACAGAGACCATCGCGCTGATCGGCGCAATGATGATCGAGGACCAGGACGGGATTATCGCCGCGACGACCACGATCACCGCGATCAGTGTCGCTTCGACCGGTGCCGCCACCACGACCCAGAGGGCTCCAAAGCTAGAGAAAGACGCTGCCACTACCAGGTCTACAACACCCGACCAGCGCCTAGGCGTAACTATGACGAAGCCTACGAGAAGCTCCTCAACAGTCAATGCCCCATCCACAAGTTTCACAGCCATACCATGAAAGATTGCTTTGGCATCTCCAAGGCATTCAAAGAAGAGGAGAAGAAGAAGGCTCGCATCGACTCCGACAATGACAGGCGCGACGGCAACGACAAGCCGCCACTTGGCTTCACCGAGCATGATAGGACGATCTCCACAATCATTGGAGGTCGCATCACGATGGAGTCAAAAAGAGAGCAGAAGCTCGTCGCTCGGCGCGTTAACTCATTCGCCAACTATGACGCCTCTATCGCTGATCCGAAGTTACTTGCCTGGTCGCATAGGCCCATTACCTTCAGCAGGGACGACCAGTAGACGGAGATCCCATATCTGGGTCGGTTCCCACTGATTCTCGACCCGGTCATACACAAGACCCGCTTCCGCAAGGTGTTGATCGATGGCGGCAGCGGGCTCAACATTCTCTTCTCCGGAGCCGTCAAAGAGCTCGGGCCCCGAACAGAAGACCTGGAGCCCACCTCAGCTCCGTTTTGGGGGATCGCCCTAGGGCAGTCTTCCTACCCTCTGGGACAAATCAATCTTTCTGTCCAGTTCAGGACCCCGCAGTGCTTCCGCATCGAGCATGGTGGCCAACTTTGACGCCGCGTACCACGCTATCCTTGGTCGTCCAGCTCTGGCCAAGTTTGGTGCTATCCCCAACTATACCTACCTCGTCATGAAGATGCCACGGAGACTGGCATTCTCACGGTTCGCTCCAACGTCCAGATTGCATATGACTACGAGAAGGAGGCCATCCCCATGATAGAAGCCACTAATGTTTCCATCCCAATGAATACGTGCACCGTAGACGCACAGAAGCTACCCCCGAAGAACAAGAGATTCCAGAGAAGACCCCGCATAGAGCTGCAATGAAGAACAAGGAGACCAAGGAGGTGGTCCTCGTCCCTGGTGACCCGAGTAAGACTACTCGCATCGGGATGGGCCTTGACCCCAACTAGAAAGACGCGCTCATCAGCTTCCTCAGAAAGCACGTTGGCGTCTTCGCATGGAAACCTACGGACATGCCCGGCGTACCCAGGGAGCTCATCGAGCACTCCTTGAATGTCTCGAAGACCGCCAAGCCAGTCAAGAAGAAGCTCCGGCGATTCTCTCTGGACAAGAAGGAGGCTATTAGGGTAGAACTAGCCCGGCTCCTAGCTGCCGGCTTTATTAAAGAGGTGTATCATCCCGATTGGTTAGCCAATCCAGTTCTTGTAAGATAAAAGAATAATGAATGGAGAATGTGCGTTGATTACACTGATCTCAACAAACACTGCCCTAAAGACCCCTTTGGTCTCCCCCGCATCAATGAAGTCATCGACTCCACAACTGGCTGCGAGCCGCTTAGTTTCCTCGACTGCTATTCGGGCTATCACCAGATCGCCCTGAAAGAAGAAGACCAGGAGAAGATCTCATTCATCACCCCTTTCGGGGCATACTGTTACAAGACTATGTCCTTCGGCCTGAAGAATCTAGGCGCCACGTACTAGAGGGCCATCCAAGCATGCGTTGACAAACTCATTCCTGACTTCGCTGAAGCCTACGTTGATGACGTCGTCATAAAAACCAGGAAGGCAGAGGACCTCGTCTCTAATCTTGAAGCAATCTTCGAGAAACTCTCCAACTTCCAATGGCATTCTTCCGGTAATCTGCTCGGAAACATCATCAGCAAGCATGGCATTCTTCCTAACCCAGAGAAATTCGAAGTTGTCATGTGGATGAAGCCTTTGACCTTCGTAAAAGACGTCCAGAAGCTCATCGGGTGCATGGCAGCCTTAAGTCGCTTTATCTCCAAACTGGGCGAGAAGGGGCTCCCTTTCTTCAAGCTACTCAGGGCCAGTGAAAAGTTTGACTTGTCGGATGAAGTTGATCAAGCTTTCAAGGAATTGAAATAGTTCGTGGTTCATCCTCTACTTCTCACAGCACCCAAGAAGGGCGAGACACTACTACTCTACATCGCCGCAACAAACAGGGTCGTCAGTACTGCCATTGTCGTCAAAAGAGAAGAAACCGGTCATGCATACCCGGTCTAGCGACCAGTCTATTTCATCAGCGAAGTCCTAAATGTGTCCAAGACTCTCTATTCCACGGTGCAAAAACTGATCTACACCATCCTCGTCACATCACGCAAGCTCCGCCACTACTTTGAAGGGCACCCGATCGTGGTGGTCACCCAGCACCTTCTCGGCAACATCCTCCAGAACAAAGATGCCAATGGAAGAATCCTGAAGTGGGCTGTGGAGTTGGGAATCTACCCCCTGGAGTTCCATAGCAGAACAACGATCAAGTCACAAGTGCTGGCTGATTTCATCGCCGAATGGACAGAAATGCAAGAGTTAGTACCTCCCGAGGAGGAGGAGCACTGGACGATGTACTTCGACGATTCCCTTAGTATCGGAGGCCTAGGTGCCGATGTACTCTTGATATCACCTTCTGGTGAACGCCTTCGCTATGTACTGAGAATCTACTTCAAGGCCTCCAACAACGCCGCCGAGTACGAAGCCGCCATTCATGGTCTACAAATCGCTATCGAGCTAGGTATCCGATGACTCATGGTATATGGTGATTCTGCCCTAGTCATCAATCAAGTAAACAAAGACTTGGACTATTCCAGCGACAAGATGGATGCTTATGTCTCCGTCATTAGAAAGCTAGAAGGCAAATTCCTAGGCATCAAGTTTCATCACGTCGTCCGCGCCTAGAACCAGGCGGCCGATGAATTGTCAAAGCTGGCTCATCTCGGGCCGAGGTTCCTCCTGGTGTCTTCATCTAGGACCTGATCAGTCCCTCCATTCAAATATAAGAAGAAACAGAAGCCGCTCCATCTGATCAGATCATCGCATGCGTCACCAACCACGAAGAGGATTGGCACGCACCTTTCATCGCGTACTTGCTGGAGGCCAAGATTCCAGAAGACAAGATCGAGATGGAGCGCATCATCCATCGCTCCAAGCACTATGTCGTGGTCGATGGCACGCTCATGCGCAAGAATGCCAGATGTGAAGTCCTCCAGAAGTGCGTAACTCGACAAGAAGGTGTCCAGATACTCCAAGAAGTGCACGGAGGCATGTGTGGGAACCATGCAGCTTCGCGCACCCTGGTCGGCAAAGCTTTCCGAGCAGGATTTTATTGGCCAACTACTGTCCAAGACGCCGAGAAGATTGTGCGACATTGCAAGGCGTGTCAATTCTTTGCCAAGCAGACGCACGTCCCAACTCAAGAAGTATAGACCATCCCTGCATCTTGGCCTGTCACCACATGGGGACTCGACATGATAGGGCCATTCAAGGCGGCCAAAGGAGGATACCGCTGCGTCTATGTCGCCATCGACAAGTTCTCCAAGTGGATTGAGTATAAGCCCTCAGTCAAAGCCACGGCGGCCAAAGACGCAGAGTTCTTCAACGACATTTCCCATCGGTTCGGCTTACCGAACAGCATCATCACTGACTTTGGCTCCACTTTCACTAGGAGTGATTTCTGGGATTTCTGCGACAAGAGGAGCATCATAGTAAAATATGTCTCGGTGGCTCACCCCCGGGCCAATGGTCAGGTAGAAAGAGCAAATGGAATGCTGCTCGATGCTTTGAAGAAGCGCCTACACGAAGTCGTCGAACAAAGCCCGGGGAACTGGATCCTCGAACTGCCAGTGGTGATCTGGGGTTTGCGAACCCAACCTAGCCGAAACATCGGTGTATCTCCCTATTTTATGTTGTATGTTGACACTTCTTAGCACAACCACCAGAGACAGGGTGTTAGGCTTTCTTTGATAACAACGCCAGAAGTGCCAGGGGTATTTCTTATGTCTATTGGATAATTCCGCAAGCGCACAGAATATACTGCTGTAGCACTTCACCCGGGAGTAATCCAAGGTATCGTTATTTATTTTTATCCCAAGGGAAAGCGGTTGCTAGGAATAATTAATAAAAAAAGAGAGTGATCCTTAAGTCTATAGCAACTTAGTATCAACTAGTGATAGGGGGGTAAATCGATATATAGAGGAAAGGGTAATGACACCAAGACACGACAAGGTTTTGAGATAACTAAGATAACTAGAAGAGTATAGCTAGGTGGGAGGACAACGAGTGAGTATAAGACTCCTATGACACTTACTTTACTCTTATGAATTATCCTATCAAATAGATGAAGTATATCAAGACAGCTACCTTACTTCCGGTGTGTAGGGGATAGGCGACACAGTAGGGGATATAACCTCTATCCAAAGTGGCTATTCTCTTATGGGAGCCTACCTTTCAAGAACTCGCCTAAAATACATGGAGGCATACTAAGACTAGACAGGGCTGTCACCACCTGCTAGCACCCACAAACAATCCGTGTGACAAGCAGCATTCAAAAGCAAGATCTAGTCTAAGCACCACGCTTACACTAAGCCTTACTACTCCAGTTGCGTACCAACAACTAAAGTACCCTATGACAGGCGATGAACTGCACATGTGAGCTGGTTACAGGATCACTATCCAATATAACTCAACTATAAGTTAAGACAAAACACAACAATACTATAAAGAATAGTAATACACTAAGTAGAGACTTAGTAAAGTAAAGTAAAGATAATATATTGATAAAGGTAAAGTCTTACAGAAGGAAAGGTACAAAAGCTATACTAGACTCTCCAGCAAACGACTCCGGAGACTCCGAGCATAGCTTGACTCGACTCTAACTCCCACACTAGACTAATACTACTACTAAAGAGTAAAACTCTTGTGACTTGTGACTCTTCGGTGTCTTGTGTGTGTTGAAGAGGGTGATGGCAGCCTCTATTTATAGGGGAGGATGAGAGGGTGCCATATCAGCAATCCGCGTGCTCCTTGCCTCTCCACCCTTGGATCCACCGCCTTGTAACCGCCTCAAGATAGACGGCTTTAGTGATTTGAGCACATGGGAAACATGCTTGGAGTCGGTAGAAGCCAACCGACCTGGCTGGGCACCAGGGGGTTCGGTTGACCCCCTATGACTGGTGGGCCCAGCCAAGGTCTTCTAGAAGGTGTCCCCACCAGTCAGGGAGTGTGTAGGTGGCTTGGGCCCACAATTAGTGGTTCGGCCGACCCACCCCTGGTGGGTTGGGCCCACCACCGTGGTCCCCATCTATCACAGACTGTCCCCTTGTGTTGGTTCCACTTCCTTTGCACGTTGTCACATTGAATCCTTGTGCTATGCTTCTCAGCCGTTGAATTAAAACACATGTTGATCTGAGGGCTAAAATGAGCTGAGTGGAAGGTCACACGGATCCTACCACGTCACCAGAGCCAAGTGGGCCCCATGGGAAGTTCGGCCGACCCATGGGTGGGCCCACCCTTGGCTCTCCTCTCTTCCAAGTCATGTTTTGCACCATGTCTTGATGTCTGATGACTTGGTTCCCAATTACATGGTTCGGCCGAACCACATTATTGGGCTCCAAGTGTTCATTTCTGCTCTGTTTCATCTTCCTTGTGTTCACAAGCTTAAGAGTACATGTGAAACTAGTTATTGATAAAATATGCTCATGATGTGTGTTGGCGCTTCTTAGCGTCAGCAGAAAAGTCCGCAAGCGCACGGAAGTACCATTGTAGCCTTCACCCGGAAGTATTCAGGGTATCGTAATTTCCCAGAGGAACGATCTTTGTACTTAGTCTCTTAAACTAGTTTACTCAGAAGAGACGGAAGGGATAGCTTGGGTAGAGAGGTTCTTCTAAGGTCAAACACATATAAGCGATGGTAACTTCCCCACTACTTGTCTGCTTCAGGCCCACTGACGCAGCTGGTCTGCTAGCCGATACCAGTATCAGCGCTACTCCACGGCCGAACGTGGGGGAATTCAGATACGAGTGGACAGGCTATCACCACCTACCACCTACCCCTCTGCCCGTGGGCGCGCGCAACATACGAAGGTAGACTCCGACCTAGACACCACGTCTACGAAGGTGACTACTACTCTAGCGGCGTACAGGAGCATCCGTCTCTATCAGGAGTCCTCTTACTAGAGCATCCGTCCAAAGGACGAACGATGATCCCACAAACAAGTAGCTTTATGAAAGTAACATGCTTAATGAATCAAACCAAAGTTGAACACGAACTTCTTACTTCAAGTAGCAAGATGATCGTAGAGGTACAAGTTGGATCGAGAGCCGACAAGCCTGGCACTTCGTCCACCCGGAGGCAGAACTGCTTTGACTCCGCTCTTTCTCCAGATCGTGCCCCTCTCTCACTCCCTATAATAAATTAGGTAGAAGCTAATGGAATGGAGCTTGGTCTTCCTCTCTACATTGTGACCTCTTGTGTTGGTGAATGAATTGATTCCTTTTTTCCATAGGTGTAGAGAGGAGGCCTCCTTTTATAGCTTGAGAGGAGGGGGTTCTATGCAAAAGCTTCATCCCCACATGGAAAGACCCAAACCGACCTCCAAAGGGTGGTTTCCACTTTCCATCTATGTTGATCATAGGTGGGACCGTCCTTGGGGAACCGCCCTACAACCGCCAGAGAAAACTAGGCCTGAGAGGCCCCACCAGGGGGGCGGCTGCCCCCGGGACCCCCCACTACTGTAACAGAACCGCCTTAATAATATGGCCCACAGGCACCTATCAAAGTCACTAATGACTTCTGACAGTTGGACCCATGTTCCAAATGATTAAAGCAGCTCTGCCCGGCTACATCAGTACCCGTATTCCGACAGGATCTCCATTGCGATGCCATTACAGAGTTACAACATTTCATAATAAAATACATCAGAGTAAATGCGGAAGGTTAAATAGTACTTAGATTACAAACCGAGTTCAAATAGTAATTAAGTGCAGTTATTACAGACCATCTTGAAATAGTAGCAGTAGCATGGAACAACGGTACAACATAAATAGATAAATGGATACACGAACCCAGCCCACGGATTCTGTCTTTACTCCTCACCACTATCCTCCTGGATCACGGTGGCACAACAAGGGCCAAGGCAGACTTCGGGCTGCGACCCTCCTGCAACGGGGTTAACAAACCCTGAGTACGGGGTACTCCGCAAGACTTACCCGACAAAGAAAAAGTATTTGACTCTTGGAATGCAAGGTTATAGGTAAGGCTAGCAGAGGTAAGGAATTTAGCAGAAAAGCATTACTAATCTATCATAATATTTTATTTTACTTAAGCTCCATATTATCATAAATCATTCTTTATCCTCTCTCTAAACATTGATTCTTTATTCTCAAACATCCTACTCTTAGAACCACTTTTCGGGGTAGACGTGAGGATCATGTCTCCGTAACCGAGGAGCACGTCGATTCGAATCAAGTAAAGTAGACCCAGCTGGGGTTCCTATCCACACTGTATATGCAGCACACCGGCATACATATACCAACCCGTCATCTCAGCTTTTCTATCCCGGAACCGGTCCTGCGCCACCCGAGAAAACGGTACACCTCCAATCCGGGACTCTAACCCACGAGGGTACTCACTATTCTCGCCATCTCTCCACTCCCAGTGCGTGGTTGTCGGTTCCAGCAATAGAGCGACCGGACTCTAGGCTTTCCGTAATGGTATGTGGCTAGTCTGCTCATCATGATCACAACAGGCCTTACAACGAACGGTCCCTACTGCTTTCCGCCGGAAACCATGCATTGGGACTCTAACCCAAATACCCTGGAGTCCGCTCGGTTTTCAAATCCCTTTTCCGTTGGTGACGAAAGTTGGGACTCTAACCCACACAATTGGCCAACCACCCGGAAAACCCATCCATAATGATGCTAGTGAACCTGCCAAAGTACCCTAACATCATACATGGACATATATACCCTTCCCTTGATAATTCTTCATAAAGATTCTCAAGTTAAAATAATATTTTGCAATTCTATTATTAAGCATGACTAAGCATTTTGCAATACATTTAAAATCATTAGGTTATCTTAGTAATTGTAGTCAAGGATGGTAAATGCATCAATTGTTTCATCACACAACTCCTATGAACTTAATGCAATGATTTAACTCAAGTGATAAAGCATTTGTAAATAGAGGGTTAAATGCACCGGGGCTTGCCTTGCAGAGCAAAAACAGACGGAGCAGGAGCAACACAAACTTCTGGCTCAACAGTCCCCTCCTGCACCTCCTCCTCGGTCACCTCGAGTTTGACTTCCTCGGACACGGGAACTACACGTGTGCAACAATGCATGTATGAATGCGATGCGGAAAAGAACATTTGCATGAAATAAAGAACTAAACATATGACAAGCATGAAATGATATCACTAGGGTGTTCTAGGTCTTAAATGGGTTTGACCTAGAACTACAATCAATTCCAAAGTCACACAAAAACCTAAATTCAACTTCTAAACATTTTTCACTATTTATTACACCAACCTTTAATTAATACATTAGTAAATAAATTCCATTTGGGACCAACTTCACTAACAGATAGCTTTTCATGCAAAATAGAGCCACATAAATTTTGGTGATTTTAGGAATTACCTAGAATTAATTAAAAATGTGCAAAGATCCATTTTCCATTTATTTTAGTGATTTTTACCTACTGCAGAAAGTACTCAAACATGACAAACAATATTTTTATAAACTTCTACACTACATAGAGAGCATGTGTAAATTACTTCATAATTTTTGGTTGCACAGAATTAATCATACAAAAATAATAAAACAGGTTACTATTCAAACCAAATTAAAATAGAAAAGCATTTCGAAATTCACTGGAAATAAACAAACACCCATTCGGCCCACTCGGCCCACTAGCGCTCAGGCCGGCCCAACCGGCCCGCGCGCCACTGGCCAAGACGGTCTTGCGCATAACCCCCTGGGAAAACAGAGATTCAACCCGAGCTCCACATAACACTGTTCAAACGAGTCACAACCTTTGCAAAACCCCCCCTACACTTTCCTTTCTTCTAAACCGAGGTCCCTGCCTCCTCCCTTCTATCTCGGCCGAACGGACACGCCGGCGGTCCGGCGCTCCCAGCTCACTGACGGCGAGCGGAGAGGCAAAACCGATGGCGTTGCTAGACCCTACACATCCGTGCGAACCTAACAAGCTACTACACAACCCTAGCCGACACACAGAGCGCGCGCAGCCATGACCGCGGCGACTCGGAGGCGGCGGCAACTGTGCCGCCGGTGAGCGCCGGCTCTTAAAGTTAGAGGAAAAGGGTGCTGGAGGACCGGAGGCTCACCACAAAGCTGATGGAGGGGTCGGAGAGGATGGTGGAGGCTTGGCAAAGGCGAATCGGTGGTGGCGGCGGGTCGGTGGCTCGGCTCCGGCGGCGAAGTCACGTTCCGGGGACCCTAGACCACCAGACGACAAACCAAAAGACGCATAAGCAAGGGTGAGTTGAGGAGCATCAGGTGCGCACCCACACAGGGCCTACGGCTCACCCGAACTCGCTGGGGACGACGGCAGGCTTTGCGGCGGCGCTCCGGCGGGCTCACGCGCGGCGACGACAAGCCTGAGGCATACACAGAGTTAGAGCGAGCTCCAAGGGCACCAATCGATGCGCCAGGAAGTACTCTACTCACCGGCGAGATGGAGAGTGTGGAGGTGGACGGTGGTCGTCGAATTTGGTCGGAGACCGAGAGCTCGCCGGCAATGGAGGTGGGGAGAAAAATGGGTGGGGAGGCGCGTTAGGTGGCTTAAATAGCCGGGGAACGGGTCGGGGCGCGTCCGGGGCCCCCGGCGACCCTCGCTGCGGTGGCGACAGCGTGCCTGCCGGCCGGACGGCGGCAGCGCGCTTCGCGCGCACGCGCACGCACGGCTGGAAGAAGAACAGGGGGACCCCCCCCCTGTAGCTACAGTACCAGCCCCCTCTAGGTCAAAAGCTAGTAGATTCAAATTGGGCTGATCTGATCCGAATCCGGGGATGGGGTAAAAACAAAAGTTGTGGGAAATTTGATGAGGGTCAAATTTTCTTTAGGAACCAAATTCAAATTCGGCCAGGATTTGACACAATTGAAAAAGGGGTAAAACTAGGATTTGAAATTTAGACTGTAATTCCAAAATTACTTTTGATTTTTATGAAGAACTTGAAAATTGGTCAAAATAGAAGTTGTCCATCTCATTGAGACCAACAACTTTTATTTTGGGAGTTTTGTCAGATTCTCAATAACTTTTGAAATGCAGTTTTAAAATTCAAATTTTGAAACACTGTTTTGAGCTTAATTCAAATATTTTCAACATAACTTCAAAATCACCCAAAATAGAAGTTGTTCTACATTAAGAACTATACAACTTTTATTAAGGAACTTTCCTCAGATTTGATCAAATTTTAAAAGTGCACTTTGAAGCCTTTAATTAGGGTTTAAGGAAAAATCATCATCAACATGTAGTAACAATCCAACTAGGTTTCACTTAAGCACATTTAAGAGATAAACAGACCAATCACACTTTTATCCCTAATGGCAAGCAATGCACATGATGATATGATGATATGGCAGTTTAATTAATCAGTAATACCAGAGGTATTACAGCCTTCCCCCCTAAAAGAAATCTCGTCCCGAGATTAGGTAGACAGCATTGTTTTTACACAAAGTAGTGGAAAAGAAAATGTAACAGTACATTCAATACACACCCAGAGGCACAAGAAACACTAGGTGGGGAGAAGTTACATCTATAGGGTAGCATAAAACTCAGGAAACTTTTCTGCCAGAAAATCCTCTGACTCCCAGGTGGCTTCATCCTCAGATTGCTGACTCCACTGTACTTTGTACCACCTGGTTGAAGTCCTGCGGGTAACACGATCTTTGATGTCAAGGACCCGAATTGGGTACTCAGAGGTTGTCATATCTGGTTCCAACTGAACTCCTTCCACGTCAATCACTTGATCTGGCACTCGCAGACACTGCTTTAGCTGTGACACATGGAACACGTTGTGCACTTCTGACATGTGCTCAGGTAACTGCAATCTGTAGGCCACTTTTCCCACACGTTCAATGATCTCAAAGGGTCCAACGAAACGTGGGGCTAGTTTGCCTTTTACTCCGAAACGGCTTACTCCTTTCATGGGTGACACTTTCAAGTACACGAAGTCTCCCACTTTGAACTCTAGCGGTCGACGGCGTCGATCGGCATAACTTTTCTGCCTAGACTGTGCTATCTTCAAGTTCTCTTGTATCACCCAAACTTTGTCTTCAGCTTCCTTTACCAGATCTACTCCATAGTACCATCTTTCTCCTGGTTCTGACCAATTCAAAGGTGTACGGCACCTTCTACCATACACGGCCTCGAATGGAGCCATCTGAATACTCTCTTGGTAGCTGTTATTGTACGAGAACTCGGCCAGTGCCAAACACTCGTCCCACTCGTCTGGATAATTTAGTGCACAGGCTCTCAGCATATCCTCCAGAACTTGATTGACTCTTTCAGTCTGTCCATCAGTCTGAGGATGGTACGCAGTGCTGTATAGCAACTTTGTCCCCATGGACTTGTGGAATGCCTTCCAAAATTTGGAGACAAACTGAGTTCCACGGTCAGAGACAATGGTCCTTGGAACACCATGCAGCTTCATCAGATCTTTAATGTATAGCTGTGCGTACTTCGGGGCTCTAAAGTCCTTCTTGACTGGCATGAAGTGAGCTTGCTTGGTAAGGCGGTCCACAACAACCCAAATGGAGTCAAAACCTCGAGTGGTCTTGGGTAATCCCACTACGAAGTCCATACTGATATCTTCCCATTTCCATGCTGGTACAGGCAATGGTTGCAGTTCTCCACCAGGCCTCATGCGAACAGCTTTAACTTTCTGACATGTGTCACACCTTGCCACATACTGAGCAATTTCAATCTTCATCTTGGTCCACCAGAATTTCTGCCTCAAGTCCTGATACATCTTATTGCTTCCTGGATGAATAGAGAATTTTGTGGAGTGTGCTTTATCGAGGATTGCTTGACGCAACTCAGGAATCTTGGGGACGACCAATCGATCTTTGAACCATACCACACCATCGTCATCAATCCTGAAACAGTCGGCCTTGCCTGCTTGGATCTTTTCCTTGATATGCCTGATCCCTTTGCTTTTCTGCTGAGCGGAAATGATCTGTTCTCGAATTGGAGTTTCAATTCTAATGTTGGCTATGCTGCCCTGTGGCACCATCTCAATACCCAATTTTTCCAACTCATGACATAAGGTCAGCGCATATGACTTTACATTTAAACAATTGCAGTGAACCTTGCGACTGAGTGCATCGGCGACAACATTCGCCTTGCCAGGATGGTAATGTATCTCAATGTCATAGTCCTTAATCAACTCGAGCCACCTTCTCTGCCTCATATTCAGCTCTTCTTGAGTGAAGATATATTTCAGACTCTTGTGATCAGTGTATATATTGCAGGTACTTCCCAATAGATAATGACGCCATATCTTTAGTGCACGAACCACGGCTGCCAACTCTAGGTCATGGGTGGGGTAGTTTTCTTCATGTCGCTTGAGCTGCCGCGAAGCATAGGCGATGACACGGCCCTCTTGCATCAGCACACAGCCAAGACCAGTTCCCGAAGCATCACAATACACATCGAACGGCTTCTCTATATCTGGCTGAGCTAACACTGGTGCAGTAGTCAATAATTCTTTTAACTTTTGGAAAGCTTCTTCACATTCTGGCGACCAGACAAACTTCACTTGGTTCTTTAGCAAGTTGGTTATCGGCTTAGATACCCGGGAGAAATCCGGGATAAAGCGACGATAATAACCTGCCATGCCCATGAAACTACGGACCTGATGTACCGTAGTGGGTGGCTTCCAGTTCAGAATTTCTTCAACCTTGCTAGGATCCACGGACACTCCTTCAGCAGACAGAATGTGACCGAGGAATGGAACTCGGTCCAACCAAAACTCACACTTGCTAAACTTAGCATAAAGTTGGTGCTCTCTCAAACGGTTTAGAACAATACGGAGGTGATTAGCATGCTCCTCGGGGGTTTTGGAATAAACAAGGATGTCGTCAATAAAAACGACCACGAATTTGTCAAGCTCAGGCATGAACACGGAGTTCATTAGGTACATGAAGTAGGCAGGTGCATTGGTTAGGCCAAAAGACATTACTAGGTATTCGTATAGGCCATATCTGGTGGTGAAAGCTGTTTTGGGGATATCTTGTGGACGGATTTTTATTTGGTGGTACCCCGATCGAAGATCAATCTTTGAAAAGACCTTAGCCCCAGATAACTGGTCAAATAGAAGGTCGATGCGGGGTAATGGGTATTTATTTTTGATGGTGACCTCGTTAAGAGGACGATAATCAATGCACAGCCTGAGAGACTTATCCTTCTTTTTCACGAAAATAGCAGGACAACCCTAAGGTGATGAGCTAGGTCTGATAAAACCCTTGTCAAGCAATTCTTGCAATTGAATTTTCAACTCTGCCAGTTCCTTTGGTGGCATCCGGTACGCCCTACGAGATATGGGAGCCGTACCAGGCTTAAGCTCTATGGCAAACTCAACATCACGGTCTGGAGGTAACCCAGGTAACTCCTCTGGAAAGACATCCGGAAACTCACAAACCACTGGAATATCATGGATTTCCAGGACTGAGGTAGCATTGACTTGCTTCACATTCCTCAGAGGTAGGGGAAGTTGGATAAGAAGTTTAGACTGACTATCCGGTATGTTAACTTTGATGGTCCTATTCAGCACATCAATCACAGCCTTGTGCTGATACATCCAATTCATTCCCAGAATAACATCTATGTCCTGATCCTTTAAGACTATCATAGTGGTCGGGAACTTATGCCCTCCCAACTCTATTGGTACCTGGAATACCACTTCCTTAGTACTGATACGCCCCCCGGGCGATTGTATGACAAAGTTCTCATTAACCTCCCCAATTTGAATATCATGCTTGACGACAAATGTACGGTTGATGAATGAATGTGATGCACCAGAATCAAATAATGTAATTGCAGGGTGATCAGCAACGGGGAACCTACCAAGCATGACGGGCTCTCCCTCTGGGATGTCGGCGATCTGGGTGTAGTACACCTGACCAGCTTTCTTGATCACCTTGCCCTTCTGGGCCAGCTGTTGCTGCCCACGATGTGGCCCTTGGTGCTGCTGCTGTTGTTGCTGCCCGCCCGCACCCTTCTGCGTGTTCTGATTGAACTTCTTGGGGAATGGGCAATCACGGGACCAGTGTCCCATCTTGCCGCAGTTATAGCAGGGGTGGGTGTAGGTGAACTGAGGTGAGGTGACACGAACGCCAGGGGCATTCGGCTGGGTGGTGCTTTGCTGGTTGGAGGTGTGGGAGGTAGCGGCGGTGCGCACAACTACCTGCTGCTGGGGGTACTGGGGACGGTGGTGATGAGTAGGATGATAGATGATCTTCTGGCGTTTTTGACCGCCAGAGAATGACGCCTTCTTCTTCTTCTTTTCACCCTGAAGCTTACGATCACTTTCCTCAAACGCGATCGCGATGTCGACAGCCTCATGGTAGGTGCAGTGGAGGTTGTTGGCTAAGCTGCGCTGGATCTTGTAGTTCAGGCCTCTGACAAAGCAGTCTTTCTTCTTCCTGTCAGTACTCACAAACTCTGGAGCATAAAGGGACAGTTGGTTGAACTTGGTGACATACTCCACCACTGTGGAGTCCCCTTGTTGCAGAGCTAGGAATTGATCCAGCTTCATCTTCATCACCCCTTCAGGGATGTAGTGAGCTCGAAATGCAGCGCGGAACTCAGCCCAGGTGAGCTGATGCCCATCAGCCTGCGTTGCCTGGAGGTTTGCATACCAAGCACTAGCAGGACCCCGCAGCTGCTGGGCTGCGAACAGTGGTTTCTGGGTCTCTGTGCAGTGGATCAGACCAAACTTTTGCTCCATGATACGGAGCCAATCATCAGCTTCAAGAGGCTCATCAGCTTTTGTGAACACGGGTGGACGGGTATCGGTGAAGTCCACATAGGTGGTCTCTTGATTCCCATTGTTGCGCCCACGGCGCTCTCCACGGTGACCTTGATTCTGGGCAAACGCATTGGCCGCGTTTGCAAGAGCGGCAATAGCTTCAGCGAGTGTGGGAGGAATGGGCGGTGCCTGGGGAATGCCATCCTCCCCCTGACCACTGGTTTGACCACGAGTCTGAACCATCTGTGAATAGCATACTCAACTCAGAAAAAGAACTGGGCAAGATTCAAATAGGCAGAAAGCAACAACACCAACTGAAATTAAAGCATCACAGAACATAGTCTTAGCGACATACAAACATAGCCCATCCACAACTAAGGTTCGAAATTAAGACACAGGGATACAGCAGCTGACAGCAAAGCATCACAAAGAACTAGTCCACGATCACGATCTCCTCGTCGATGTCGTCCTCCATCTCGTCCTCGGGCTCGGCTGGAACCTCGGGCTCCTCTGGCTCCTCCTCGAGTGGCACGGGCTCGAGGATACCCAAGTCCTCGGACTCGCTCTCCTCGTCCTCAGGACCGACGACCACACCACCCTCCGGGTCCTCCTCGCGGGGAACTAGGATAGGGTTAAGCATGTCGTTAAGCCTGTGGACCTCCTCATGCAGGGTGTTGATGTACGCCTGCATGTTGCCATTGTGGGCTTCCACCCACGCAACACGGTCAAGGGCGGTCTGCTCGCGCCCCAAAGCTAGGTCCCTCTACTGAACTGCCTCCTCCTCGCGCTCCAGCGCGGTCGCCTCCCGCTCCAAGGCCTCCTGCAGCTCGGCCTCCACCTGGCCGATCTCACGGTACAGGTTGCGGTTGGTGCGGCAGTCACGGTAGTGGTTGCGGATGGCCCGGTCGAAGTCCTCCTCCATGAGCCTGGCCTCGGCCTTAAGGGCCCTGATCTCCTCCTTCAGCTCCCTGCGAATGCGGCGACGGCGGCCGGAACCCTCGCCCTCCTCGGCGCGAGGTGCCAGCTGGTGACGGGGAACGCCGCGTGGTCCGGTCATCTTGCGAGCTGTCAGTTTGGTGCGAGCCAGCTGAAAAGTGAGCAAGAATAAGCCAAGGTAGAATAGGCTAGCATGAATAGGTTGGTAAATCCTATCCCAAAACCCACTTTTAAGGAGGAAGTTATTAACATGTGAATTTAACATGATGCATGATTCGTTCTTACGCAAATTTTAACTCAATGCCAGTAATATAAATGCAATATTATGCTTTTAAACATAGGGCAATATAATAATAATAATATGTTGTTCCACATGCTACTCTACTCCTAACATAGAGTAAGACAAGAAGCAATTTGGGCTCAAAATAGTCAATTTAAGTTTTGATCCAAAATATTTTGAAGTTTTCGAAAAGAACTCCATAATGATTTCGCAATAGATCGCTCTGATACCACTTGTAACAGAACCGCCTTAATAATATGGCCCACAGGCACCTATCAAAGTCACTAATGACTTCTGACAGTTGGACCCATGTTCCAAATGATTAAAGCAGCTCTGCCCGGCTACATCAGTACCTGTATTCCGACAGGATCTCCATTGCGATGCCATTACAGAGTTACAACATTTCATAATAAAATACATCAGAGTAAATGCGGAAGGTTAAATAGTACTTAGATTACAAACCGAGTTCAAATAGTAATTAAGTGCAGTTATTACAGACCATCTTGAAATAGTAGCAGTAGCATGGAACAACGGTACAACATAAATAGATAAATGGATACACGAACCCAGCCCACGGATTCTGTCTTTACTCCTCACCACTATCCTCCTGGATCACGGTGGCACAACAAGGGCCAAGGCAGACTTCGGGCTGCGACCCTCCTGCAACGGGGTTAACAAACCCTGAGTACGGGGTACTCCGCAAGACTTACCCGACAAAGAAAAAGTATTTGACTCTTGGAATGCAAGGTTATAGGTAAGGCTAGCAGAGGTAAGGAATTTAGCAGAAAAGCATTACTAATCTATCATAATATTTTATTTTACTTAAGCTCCATATTATCATAAATCATTCTTTATCCTCTCTCTAAACATTGATTCTTTATTCTCAAACATCCTACTCTTAGAACCACTTTTCGGGGTAGACGTGAGGATCATGTCTCCGTAACCGAGGAGCACGTCGATTCGAATCAAGTAAAGTAGACCCAGCTGGGGTTCCTATCCACACTGTATATGCAGCACACCGGCATACATATACCAACCCGTCATCTCAGCTTTTCTATCCCGGAACCGGTCCTGCGCCACCCGAGAAAACGGTACACCTCCAATCCGGGACTCTAACCCACGAGGGTACTCACTATTCTCGCCATCTCTCCACTCCCAGTGCGTGGTTGTCGGTTCCAGCAATAGAGCGACCGGACTCTAGGCTTTCCGTAATGGTATGTGGCTAGTCTGCTCATCATGATCACAACAGGCCTTACAACGAACGGTCCCTACTGCTTTCCGCCGGAAACCATGCATTGGGACTCTAACCCAAATACCCTGGAGTCCGCTCGGTTTTCAAATCCCTTTTCCGTTGGTGACGAAAGTTGGGACTCTAACCCACACAATTGGCCAACCACCCGGAAAACCCATCCATAATGATGCTAGTGAACCTGCCAAAGTACCCTAACATCATACATGGACATATATACCCTTCCCTTGATAATTCTTCATAAAGATTCTCAAGTTAAAATAATATTTTGCAATTCTATTATTAAGCATGACTAAGCATTTTGCAATACATTTAAAATCATTAGGTTATCTTAGTAATTGTAGTCAAGGATGGTAAATGCATCAATTGTTTCATCACACAACTCCTATGAACTTAATGCAATGATTTAACTCAAGTGATAAAGCATTTGTAAATAGAGGGTTAAATGCACCGGGGCTTGCCTTGCAGAGCAAAAACAGACGGAGCAGGAGCAACACAAACTTCTGGCTCAACAGTCCCCTCCTGCACCTCCTCCTCGGTCACCTCGAGTTTGACTTCCTCGGACACGGGAACTACACGTGTGCAACAATGCATGTATGAATGCGATGCGGAAAAGAACATTTGCATGAAATAAAGAACTAAACATATGACAAGCATGAAATGATATCACTAGGGTGTTCTAGGTCTTAAATGGGTTTGACCTAGAACTACAATCAATTCCAAAGTCACACAAAAACCTAAATTCAACTTCTAAACATTTTTCACTATTTATTACACCAACCTTTAATTAATACATTAGTAAATAAATTCCATTTGGGACCAACTTCACTAACAGATAGCTTTTCATGCAAAATAGAGCCACATAAATTTTGGTGATTTTAGGAATTACCTAGAATTAATTAAAAATGTGCAAAGATCCATTTTCCATTTATTTTAGTGATTTTTACCTACTGCAGAAAGTACTCAAACATGACAAACAATATTTTTATAAACTTCTACACTACATAGAGAGCATGTGTAAATTATTTCATAATTTTTGGTTGCACAGAATTAATCATACAAAAATAATAAAACAGGTTACTATTCAAACCAAATTAAAATAGAAAAGCATTTCGAAATTCACTGGAAATAAACAAACACCCATTCGGCCCACTCGGCCCACTAGCGCTCAGGCCGGCCCAACCGGCCCGCGCGCCACTGGCCAAGACGGTCTTGCGCATAACCCCCTGGGAAAACAGAGATTCAACCCGAGCTCCACATAACACTGTTCAAACGAGTCACAACCTTTGCAAAACCCCCCCTACACTTTCCTTTCTTCTAAACCGAGGTCCCTGCCTCCTCCCTTCTATCTCGGCCGAACGGACACGCCGGCGGTCCGGCGCTCCCAGCTCACTGACGGCGAGCGGAGAGGCAAAACCGATGGCGTTGCTAGACCCTACACATCCGTGCGAACCTAACAAGCTACTACACAACCCTAGCCGACACACAGAGCGCGCGCAGCCATGACCGCGGCGACTCGGAGGCGGCGGCAACTGT
The DNA here is from genome assembly GCA_038502445.1 of Eremochloa ophiuroides. Lineage (NCBI taxonomy): Eukaryota > Viridiplantae > Streptophyta > Magnoliopsida > Poales > Poaceae > Eremochloa > Eremochloa ophiuroides. The sequence goes on from JAHLJS010000001.1 coordinate 53,835,388, forward strand.
GCCGCCGGTGAGCGCCGGCTCTTAAAGTTAGAGGAAAAGGGTGCTGGAGGACCGGAGGCTCACCACAAAGCTGATGGAGGGGTCGGAGAGGATGGTGGAGGCTTGGCAAAGGCGAATCGGTGGTGGCGGCGGGTCGGTGGCTCGGCTCCGGCGGCGAAGTCACGTTCCGGGGACCCTAGACCACCAGACGACAAACCAAAAGACGCATAAGCAAGGGTGAGTTGAGGAGCATCAGGTGCGCACCCACACAGGGCCTACGGCTCACCCGAACTCGCTGGGGACGACGGCGGGCTTTGCGGCGGCGCTCCGGCGGGCTCACGCGCGGCGACGACAAGCCTGAGGCATACACAGAGTTAGAGCGAGCTCCAAGGGCACCAATCGATGCGCCAGGAAGTACTCTACTCACCGGCGAGATGGAGAGTGTGGAGGTGGACGGTGGTCGTCGAATTTGGTCGGAGACCGAGAGCTCGCCGGCAATGGAGGTGGGGAGAAAAATGGGTGGGGAGGCGCGTTAGGTGGCTTAAATAGCCGGGGAACGGGTCGGGGCGCGTCCGGGGCCCCCGGCGACCCTCGCTGCGGTGGCGACAGCGTGCCTGCCGGCCGGACGGCGGCAGCGCGCTTCGCGCGCACGCGCACGCACGGCTGGAAGAAGAACAGGGGGACCCCCCCTGTAGCTACAGTACCAGCCCCCTCTAGGTCAAAAGCTAGTAGATTCAAATTGGGCTGATCTGATCCGAATCCGGGGATGGGGTAAAAACAAAAGTTGTGGGAAATTTGATGAGGATCAAATTTTCTTTAGGAACCAAATTCAAATTCGGCCAGGATTTGACACAATTGAAAAAGGGGTAAAACTAGGATTTGAAATTTAAACTGTAATTCCAAAATTACTTTTGATTTTTATGAAGAACTTGAAAATTGGTTAAAATAGAAGTTGTCCATCCCATTGAGACCAACAACTTTTATTTTGGGAGTTTTGTCAGATTCTCAATAACTTTTGAAATGCAGTTTTAAAATTCAAATTTTGAAACACTGTTTTGAGCTTAATTCAAATATTTTCAACATAACTTCAAAATAACCCAAAATAGAAGTTGTTCTACATTAAAAACTCTACAACTTTTATTAAGGAACTTTCCTCAGATTTGATCAAATTTTAAAAGTGCACTTTGAAGCCTTTAATTAGGGTTTAAGGAAAAATCATCATCAACATGTAGTAACAATCCAACTAGGTTTCACTTAAGCACATTTAAGAGATAAACAGACCAATCACACTTTTATCCCTAATGGCAAGCAATGCACATGATGATATGATGATATGGCAGTTTAATTAATCAGTAATACCAGAGGTATTACAACTACCATCTTGCATTGTTTCATCGACAGCCCCTCCGCTACCTTCCGCCATCTCAACGTCCTCGGTGGAAGGTCCCCTAGGCAACGGCATGAAGCTTACTGTCAACGCCGAAAGAGACAAGCATACTCGACAGAAGATAGGACATGGATTACTTACATCTCCGACCGACGGCGCTTGCGCGCGAACTGTTTCTTCTGACCAGCAGTCCCCTCATCGCGTCCAGGTACTCTGGTCGGAGGAAACTCACCCTTATGGCGCTTCGGCGACAGCTCATCATCACTCGAGTTTGGGATTACCGCTTGACAATGGGACTCCTGCTCAGAGATCTTTACTAGTCTCACGGTCCTCCAACCACCGCCCTTCGATGAACCGGCCCCCTCGCTCACCGGCTGCTTACCCCGAGCAGCTCGATAAGCCAGGTTTTCTTGGTCTTCATCATCATCGTCTTCCTCATCGTCCGAGGGCTCTGCGAAATCTTCATCCTCACTGCCAGGTTCGTAGCGGCACCGAGGGATCACGCCTTGAGGCCAATCAGCAGCTGGCACTTCAGAGAAGTAAACCTTGCGATCCTGCCCGTTGATCTTTGGCCAATCAAATAAATACCGATAAGAAGCTATCAGCAAAGAAGCTAAAAGAACAAGGGGGCACTGTGCAAAACGCGTACCTCAGGAGGTGGACTACCGATGTGCAAAGCCTTTTGCTTTCCACGAGTATCGATAAAGGTGTCTTTATCAAAAAGTTCTCTAAGCCTTATTGTTGCTTCAGGAGAAGACATGTGCTCGGGCACTTCTCTGGTCGGATCAAAATCGCCTATCCACTCATACGCCGGGTGAACTCTGTCTTTACAAGGCTGTACTCGACGCCTTACAAAGCTTGCAGCAACTCCAGCTTCGTTCAGATTCATGGTCTTCAGAATATCCAATAGCTCATGTACTTGGGTCATCTCGCCTGGCCCAGTCTTGGTTTGGGCGGATCTCCTTTCGGGTATCTGATCAACAGCACATCGAACAGGCGGGTCTTGGTTTGGCAGATAGAACCACCGCTTGGTCCAATCACGAAGACTAGTATTTAGAGGGACAGAAAGATAATGTGCAGACATCCCATCCCTAAGTTTGAGGTACACTCCCCCGGCGATGCGGGAACCACCGCCACTCGACTTTACGAGCATGAACAGGTGAAAAAATAGATTGAAATGGGGGAAGGATTCCAATGAATGCTTCACAGAGGTGGATGAAAATAGAAACATGGAAGATGGAGTTGGGATGCAGATGGCATAAGGAAATTTCGTATTAATCAATCAGCCTTCGAAGAAAGGGGTGGCAAGGAATGCCGAACCCATGGAGGAAATAGTCAGCGAAAACAACCATCTCATTGGTGTTGGGCATAGGATATGGCTCACCTTTCGAAGGCCTCCATCCGGCGGTGGCTTCATTTGGCAGTATCCCTTTTGCCACCAACGCCGAGATGCTCTTCTCGGGCATCGAAGATTTTTGCCACTCTTGGTTAAGGTGGAACTCGCCCAGCTGCGGTTCTTTCGCCTTTTTGGGGAGAACGCGCGAGCTCTTCCTAGGGGCGATTTCTTCAAATTTCGGCCAAGAATGTGGTGGTAAGGATCCGAATTGAGCGATTCCGTGCGGAATCGGATTTTGGATGGATGAGTGCGAAAACCCTAGGCGGCGGCAGCTAGGTTAAGCAGTGGCAGTTTCTTGTTCAAATGACTACTGCGCGATGTGTAGATAAGAAGGTGAACCACCCTCGTTCCCCTACATTTCAATTATAAAGAAGTTGCCGTTTCAGATGCCGGTAAAAGGATTGTTGGATAATCAAATCTACAAGGCTTCTGGGACTTTGTCGCCTCGTCAGCATTTTTGAGTACTTGCTGTACTCGGGGACTTCGTCGCCAAGTCAGTGTTATCGAGCACTCGATGTGCTCAGGGAATTCGTCACCACGTCAGCGTTATCAAGCACTTGCTGTGCCCGGGGACTTCGTCGATTCATCAACATTTCCGAGCACTTGCTGTGCTCGGGGACTTCGTCGCTTCGTCAATATTTCCGAGCACTTGCTGTGTTCAGGGACTTCGTTGCCATGTTAGCGTTATCGAGCACTTGCTGTGCTCGGGGACTTCGTTGCCTCGTCAGCATTTCCGTGCACTTTCTATGCTCGGGGACTTCGTTGCCACGTCAGCATTATCGAGCACTTGCTGTGCTCGTGGACTTCGTCAACTCATCAACATTTTCGAGCACTTGCTGTGCTCGGGGACTTCGTCGCTTCGTCAACATTTTCGAGCACTTACTGTGCTCGGGGACTTCGTCGCCACATCAGCGTTATCGAGCACTTGCTGTGCTCGGGGACTTCAGCGCCTCGTCAGCATTTCCGAGAACTTGCTGTGCTCGGGGACTTCGTCGCCACGTCAGCATTATCGAGCACTTGCTGTGCTCGGAGACTTCGTGGCTTCGTTAACATTTTCGAGCACTTGCTGTACTCGGGGACTTCGTCTCCATGTCAGCGTTATCGGGCACTTGCTGTGCTCAGGGACTTCGTCGCCTCGTCAACATTTCCGAGCACTTACTGTGCTCTGGGGACTTCGTCGCCAAGTCAGCGTTATCGAGGACTCGCTGTGCTCGGGGACTTCATCGCCTCGTCAGCATTTTCGAGCACTTGCTGTGCTCGGGGGCTTCGTCGCCACGTCAGCGTTATCGAGAACTTGTTGTGCTCGGGGACTTCATCGCTTCATCAACATTTCCGAGCACTTGTTGTGCTCGGGGATTTCGTCGCCTCGTTAGCTTTATCGAGCACTTGCTGTGCTCGGGGACTTCGTCGCTTCGTCAGCATTTCCGAGCACTTGCTATGCTCGGGGACTTCATCGCCTCATCAGCATTTTCGAGCACTTGCTGTGCTCGGGGACTTCGCTATCGCCTCGGCTGCTCAAAAGATTTTTCCCGATAATTTGCTGTATTCGGGGACTTTGTCGACACTTCACATGATCAATAAGAAGAAAAGCATTGACCCTAACACCACGTGATTACGTCACCTACTATCAGGCTCGGGGACTAAGTGGATACATGTAGTATGCCAAATTTTGCTAATTTTAAAAAAGAGCTAAATTGATTTGATTTTGTATTTTTGTGTTCATGAAAACATAGGGAAGTTAAAAAAATTATTAAGTTAAAATTCAACTAAGGTTTAGCAATATGTTTGTGCACTCATGCCCTTACATATGATTTATTTTAGTTGAGTGGTCTTTGCCAAAACTAAAAATTATTCAAATTTTTTTAAATGATTTTATGATGTGAGTGAATAAGTTTTTAAAATGCGTTTAGTACAACGATCTTCTCTATGGCATGTCTCTATCTCTTTCTATAACCAAATTCCGTGTTTCTCAACTCCATCCCTTCGATCGAAGTTCATAGAACCTTTTCTTCAGCTCCAAATCACTCTTTGGTGCTCATCGTTCATCAACTTACCTCTAAAAACTTTCCAGAAATTTTTCTTGGTTTTTCCGGCCCTTTTTCCTATTTTTTGAGAAAAATCAAATTTTTAGATGTTCAAAAATACCTTTTCATCAGCTCCAAATACTTTATTTCGGTTCATCATGTTCCAAAATATCTCCAAAAATTTTCTCATAATTTTCGGAGCCATCGGAATATTTTTCAGAGCCAAAATATCAATTCTGAACTTTTATGGAATTATTTAATTCGGAATATTTAATAATTCCAAAAATAATAAAAATATCTTATTTTGTGCCGACCTCAAACCTTACAAGTATATATATGGTCGCGAAGCCCTTGACGCGCTGATTCCGAAAGTACGATCCGTTTTCGCAGCCGCCGTTCGTAGCCTCCTAAATCTAAAGCCGAAGTTTGGAAAAATTAGGTTTCCGGCGAACTCTCCGGCGAGCTTTTCCGGCCATCTTACCTTCTCCGGCGAAAACCACCACCACCACGAGGTAGCCCTCATCATTTCCTACGTCGTCGTATATTTCTTTTCTCGAATTCATCTCCGTTTAACCGTTTTCCATTCGTTTTTGTTTTTCCGGTGAACTTTCCGGCGAAGTTGACCATCGGAGCACCTTCGGTTCCTCCGTTTTCAGAGGAACCACGGGCACCGTCCATTGTTGAGAGCGCCTCCTCGCGCCGCTGCTGTGCCCTCAGCCGTGCGCCGCCCCTCCCCACGGCCCCTGCTGTCCTTGCGCCACCCCTTGGATCAACACGCAGCACAGAACAGAACAGCTCCGAGTAGCAGCCAACCAACAGGCCAAGTCGCCCCTACTCCCTTCTGGACGTCCCTCTGCTGCCTCTGGTACGCCATCTGCTGGCCTGGCCGAGCGCCCTCCTTCCCTCCCTGCGATCCAACAGCAAGAAAGAAGCAGCGGCCGTCGCCATGGATGGCCACGTTCTGCAGATTGAAGGAACAAGATGACAAAAGGTAGAAGAAGAGATATTTACAAGTTTGCCACTAGTTCGTATTTAGTCCATCGTTTCTTTATTTTAACTCTGATTTGATCTATTAAGATTGCGTTATGTTCATATTTTTATATACTATATGTTTTTACTACTGTACAGTAATTTTTTTCATATTTAAATTTCGAGTTAATATTAAAATAATATTTATTCTCTAGAAAATTTTTGGAAAATCATATCTTTTACGTTTTAAATCCGTTTTTCGTGATCTTTATATCGATGTAACCGTGAGAACAAGTAGAATAATTTTATAACCTTTTGAATTTGTTTTGTTACTGTTTGGTATACTGTTTTAATTATTATCCTTGTTTGCTTTGTGTAAGTCTGCTGGACGTTGTGTGTTGATGTAGTGATCGATCGAGTATAGATGGTGAGTGTTACGTGGTGATTGTCGGAGCTATTAATTGAAGATTTGGATCAGAGAAAGAATCTTAAGTTTAAGGCAAGTATAGCTTGGGTTTTATTTCTATGATCATGATCTTGTGACTTGATTAATGATTTAGCAACAAACGATAAAAAGACATTTTTTGCAACTTAAGGAATTATCTGTAAGAGAACCTCCGGGATTGACCGTACAACCATGAGGACCACATGGCTCTGGTCTTAGTCAAGTACCTTGTTCTTTCTAGTTTTATAGTGGCTTACCGAAAGGGCTAAGGGCGGTGCTGTGATGGTTTTGGGTCTTGTCCTGTCAAAAGTGTGTATAGTGCTACGGTAAATTGCGCCACTTTTCAGGATGGGCTCCAACGCGGGCGGTCGACTGACATCTTATGCACTTGCTATATACTAGACTGACTAGGAAAAGCTTTGTAGTGTACACTGCCGCACTTCCCTTGTGAGGTGATACGAGAGTCATGACTCTTGGCATATGGGAATCACGACTTTTGGTGAAAGTGTATATCTCTGCGCAGAGTTTATTAAACTGGTATACTAGCTTTGCTCAAGGACACGAGCGGCCTTGGAATCCTTACATTTAAGATGGTGACTTTTGATTGCTGACTTGCTCATTTTTACCGTTTTATCCTCTACATTATTTATGTTACATTGATCATAAATTTATGGGATCTATGCTGCCTTTTTGCTATACTTGTTGAGTTCGCCATGGACTCACTCTTGCTATTCCCCCACACCTCAGGAGAAGATTAGGCATGTGGTCAACCAGTCGGTTTGTTCCTGCGGAGTAAAGTCTACACCCGGTGATCGAAGTTGTTTTTCGGTTGCTTGCAGTCTGAGGTTATATTTTATTTACTTACTACGTTATTTATTTATGCATTTGTCTCTTGATATTTTCTTTATCTGTGACTATATGTGAGATTTGATTTTATTATTTCACATATAGTGTATGTCTGGTTTTGTTCTTAAAACCGGGTGTGACAATACACTTCACTAACGGTGAAGGTAGTGGTTCTGAAGAACCAAAAGTGGATATACTTCAACAAAGAGAAGACGTTTCAAAAAATTTTCTGAGCTCCTTACTTCCGTCTGGTCAAGCAACTCTGAAGATCTGCACCTCCCGACGAATGTAAGGTACACGGGGACTAGCTGTGGGGGTATAAACCCGTATACCCGCATGGCTATACATGGGTCAAGTTATCCGATCAGACCCAGACTGCCAAGGACGCGTCGTATACACGTTCTCCAGAACATATATCCGCCGGCTTAGAAGTCTTGGCGGTTAAGAAAATATCTTTTCTAGTGTCTAGCCGATTAATTTTCTTATTCGGCTAGGATTGTAATCTGATATACATGGTAACCGACTTGTAACCCTGCTCCCCAGACTATATAAGGCGGGCAGGGGATCCCCTCAACACACCTCATCATACAGCAATACAATTCACCAACACACAGGACGTAGAGTATTACGCCTCGCGGCGGCCGGAACCTGTATAAATCTCGTGTCTCACGCTTTCCGCGCAATATTTGTTCGTCTCAGGCGCACCTTCACCGATCATCTACTACCTTGAGGATACCCCTCGATAGACTATCGACCATATTTCGTCGACATATACTTAATTTAATTTAATTTGATTTGCCTTTTGACTACTTAGCTAGACATAATTGTTCATGGATGTGATCTAGCTAAGATGCAGTATTTTATTTACCCTTGGTGCGTAGGCGATTGACACACAATAAAGAGCAAGTATTGCGAGTCCATATTCCATAATTTTTATATTTGCATAAAAATTATGTTAATTACATCTCCGTAGAGAACACCCCTAATTAAAAGTTCTAACATGAGTACATAAAAAATAGATTACATCATATGGTTTCCTATTACAAACTATAAAAGGAGAACAAGGTCTTCAGCCCTGTAGCCGTAGACAGATGAATATGCATGTTTGGCATAAGCTTTGAATTTGATGCTCGCTCATTTAGCATGTTAGCAAACTATAATATGCATGTGTTTAATTCATGCATGCAAATATAAATATCTCATTATTTGTTTCGGCCATAGCATGGCACTAAATTTAAGTATTTCGGCATGCCCTTTATTTAATCATTTGGTTATATACATCTTGGCATGGCACGTGTCTTGACGAGAAATGCTAAAAAATATGTTTGACATTTATTTCTTTGGTTGACGGTGCATTTGTATCACATATGTATGCAGGTAATTTAACTTGAGGACTAAATTTAGCATAGTCCTTTTTGGATCATGCAAGGTTACGTCTAGACATGTTTTGATATTTAGGCATGCACTTAAGCATATGATGTAATAGTTATTTGGACTAATAAGCCAGTGCATTTATCTTGCTTAGGCTCAAAAGATATATATGTTTCCAGCCATCTTGGCTTTAGTGCATGCAGTATTAACTTATTCTTGTTCATGACACATACTTAATTTAATTTAATTTAATTTAATTTAATTTGCCTTTTGACTACTTAGCTAGACATAATCATTCATGGATGTGATCTACACTAGTACACAGGAGCTATATAGCGGCGGTTGATAAGCCATCTTCACTGGCGTTTCACAGGGCTACCAGTGGGAGAGGCCAGTGAAAATAAATCTTTCCACTGGCGGTTGCCTGTGAACCGCCAATGAAAATATGTTTCCACTGGCGGTTCCCAAAGCAAACCACCACTGAAAATATATTTACACTGGCGGTTTGCTTAAGAAATCGCCAGCGGAAATATATTTACACTGGCGGTTTGCTTATATTTTCACTGGCGGTTCACAGGCAACCGCCAGTAGAGATTGCCGCCCTTTTTAGGGAATTTCACCCCCCCGCCATATATATGTATTGATTTATTTATTGTAGATATTAAGCTATATTAGATCATGATCAAATATAGCAAAATAAAATTTAATTATTATACAGTATATTTATATACATCGAAGGACTGTGCTCATAATATATACACATATATATGTTCATCAAAGTTACATGTGATAACATCTCAAATTTACACATCTAATTAATAACCCTCTCGGGTAAGCCCTAGCATGCTGATTTCCGTTAGCTCTCTGAACTCTTCACTTCCTAGAGTGTCTTGATTGTCGTGATAATTCCCGTTGCTTGGAATAACATGTTTCATGATGAATGAGCACATGTCCTCAACTATGTTGTATAAAGTCTCTGTGCTCATATTCTGCGCCTTGAGTTTTTTATAATTCCGCAACTGTAGTTATAACTATATTAATTTATATGTATAAACACCATATACACATTTGTAACTTTAAGGTTATAATGACTATTACTTACCTTATCAACGTTCTTGATGTATCGTCCGGACTCCCTCATAAACTCACAGACATAGAATCCGCAGTGGACTGATCCGAGTGGTTGCTTGTGGCACTATATATGTAAACAGATAAGCGAATATTTAATTAGTTGCAACATTGTCTTATGTGTTGTACATGGATGATAAATATGTAGTCATAAATAACTAACATACCGGCCATTTGTAATTTATTGTTAATGGTCCTTTTTTGTTTTTGTCGTGTTTTCCGCCTTTTAGTTTATACCACTTATATGCCCTATGATTTCGAAAGAATCACCAAGTTATATATTCTCAATGCAAACTCTCGTCGAGAAAAGAATGCAAACATTTCTCAGCTTACCTCTCTAAGAAGGTCAAGATTGTCGCATACGTAGTGGGATCATAATCTGCGGAGTCAAAGACAAGCACCATTCGCTGCCTTGGATAAATATAAAAACAAATCCAATGGTCCCTGCACGAATCAAGTTTTCGTTATGCATGGGCCGGGGCCATATATATATATATGGATTAGACAATAATAACATTAATTGCAAAAAGAAACTCGAGCTTACCTAAAGTTGTATGGGGCCATTATGGCTTGCCTATCTTGAAATTGAAGCATTGAATTTCCTAAGTATAGGCACTATTTGTCCTCCATCTCTTTTTTTAGCTTAGTAATAATCTGCTGAGCTTCTTCCTCAATCTTGTCCTTCAATTTGTCATTGTCCTTTCCGATCCTGAATGTGTGCCACTCCTCACATATTTCGGTGGGGTCGAGATAGCCAATCCTCTCTTCTGCGTGTCATTGGCAGTCCTTATGGATCATTACTATGCTGCCAACATAGACTAAAAAGAAGAAAGACAATCATATTCTAGTACGTATGCCTTTACTACTAACAAGTTCCACTTGTTCCCCTAGTATTCATGTTTTGCAGGTTTAATGGTGTAACAAGTGGAAATGCACAAACATCATGAAAAAAGCGCAAAAGCCAAAGACGTATTCAGCAAATGCGCAAACAAGAATAATAAAGAAGCCCACCTTCGATGCATATCTGGGCCTGATCGTAACCACGGGAGAGGCCCAGGCCATGAGAGAAACCGACCACCAGAAGGCGGTGGCTAGCGGGCCCACTCAGGGGACCGACCGCCCCCCTGGTGAGGCCTCCCGGGCCCAGTCTTCGGTGGCGGTGCTCTAGGCGGTTTTCCAAGGGCGGTTTCACCTCCTTCCAAGTTTAGAGATGCCAAACCGTCCTAGTTCAACTATAAATAGATGGTGCTCTTTTCATTCAACGCACACATCATTTTGGAGTCATCTATCTCACACCTCTCACTTATATCTTTAGAGTAGTATTAGTAGTTTGTGAGCAAGGCAAGAGCTATCAAGGAGAGCTTGTCTCCTTGGAAAAAAAGGATCATCTTGGTATGAATACAATTCGGTCTTCTTCCATGAGCAAGTTCTTATCTTATTTATATGATCATGCATATGAACTAGAGCAAAGTTATGATCTTGTTATGAGCATAACATATAGACTAGAATATAGTTTATGTGTCATGTTCTTGACTTGTTCATTATCGTTCTTCATTGTTCATCAAATTAGTATGAATAGAGGAAGAACTAGGAATGAGGTGATGGTTCATCGTGCCTTCTTGGTTGCTCTTAACCTAGCCTGTCAATCCGAAGGGTTGGGGTCCGCGGAGGTTAGGAGTTGTTTCCAAGTACGTGAGCATGGTGCTCAGGTATGCGGAGATCGGTGAATATGTCGGTATCCCACGAGCAGAGGGGTAGGTGGGCAGGTGGTGACAGCCCTGTCCATCCCTAGCACTCCCCCACGTTCGGATATTGAAGTAGGAGTTCGTAAAGTCTCTATCGGCTGGCAGACCAGCTGCGGGGATCTCCCTATCACCCCAGACTTAGTCCTGATACTAGACTTGCTAATTAGATGTGTTGCTAGCAGTTCTTTTCATAATTATATATGACCAATGCCTGCTTAGTTAGTTATATTCTTTTATTCTTTATTTTTCCTTTTTATCCTTGAGGTTGACCCAGATGTGTGTCCACTATTTTGAAATCATGTTTTATTCCTGTTTACTGTATGCCTACCATTGCACTCAATAAGTGATCATGTTTACACCACGCTTGATGCATATTGCCCTCCTACGGGAAATTATAAATACGACACCCCTGAATACTCACGGGTTGAAATGCTACAATGATAGTTCTATGCGCTTGCAGAGTAATCTTACTTCTTACTGAGCTATCGATTGGCGTACCTAAGTGCCATTACTTAAGGATTGTAATTCTTGTGCACCCCACGGTGCCGTGTCACAGTTTTGCATATCGTAAGTAATGACGGTTAGGAAGGCCAATCCGGCACTTCTAACTGCTATTACCAGACTGTATTACCTAGGTCAGCGCCATTAAGGGCCAAGGGTTACCTTTCTGAAGTAATGGTGGTTGAGAATGTCAACTTACATTTCTAGTACTATTATTAAGGACAGACTCATAGTCTATCTTTAGTAGTGATGCTAAAAAACGCCAACAAGCATTTCTGGCGCCGTTGCCGGGGATGGACTTTTAGTCTATCTTTTGTAACGACATTAAGAAATACCAACAAGCATTTCTGGCGCCATTGCCGTGGAGGGCAAAAACATCTAAGCTGGCATAAACATCGATTGCATAATAAAGCATTGGTAGACGTAGTTTAAATAGTCTAACTTCGCTGTTTTCTTCCTCTTTTTATTGGAATGAAAACAGGATAGTGTATGAGCGGTTTTGCTCTGCCGAACCATTTTACCAGTAATCCGGAAGCACTCCTAAGGAAGAAAAGGCCTCGTACCGCTTCTTCCTCTGCTACCCCATCGGTAGATGAACCAGTCACTCTCGCACCATCCGCCACTACCGCTATGGCCAAGACACTCCGTGACTACTCCACTCCCGTTGTTGCCAACGTGCCCGTTGGGCCCACTGTTAATGTGGGAGATGGAAATTTCGAGATCCGTACGGGCCTTATTTCGATGGTGCAGGCGAGTCAGTTCTGTGGCTTGCCAAGTGAGGATGCAAATGCTCACTTGCAACACTTCCTTGAGCTGTGCGACATCATTGTCATCAAGAATGTCGCACATGACAGCATCAGACTCCGCTTGTTTCCTTTCTCCCTCACGGGGAAAGCGAAGCAATGGTTCTATCAAAACAAGGAAGCCGTTAACACGTGGGACAATTGTTCCACGGCGTTCCTCGCCAAGTTCTTCCCCATAAGCAAGACCAGCGCTCTAAGGGGAAAGATTGTAAACTTTCAGCAATCTTCGCTAGAGTCCATCCTCGAAGCATGGGAAAGGCTTCAGGAATACATCCGAGCCTGTCCTCATCATGGAATGGAAGATTGGCTCGTGCTCCAAAACTTCTATGAAGGCCTCACGGCCATGTCAAAAGGGCACGTAGATGCCGCAGCTGGAGGTGCATTCCTCTCTCTCACCATCGCGGATGCAACCGCACTCATTTAGAAGATGGTGGCCAACCAGAGTTGGGGAGAAGAAAGAAAAACACAAAAAGGCACGCATACCGTGAAAGAGACGGACTTGCTAGCCGCAAAAATAGACTTGCTGATGCAGAAGCTGGACGATCATGCCACCAAACCTACCATGAGTACCGTCCAGGCCATGGACTCACACATGACGTGTGAAGTCTGTGGGAACGTTGGCCACTCGGGGAACAACTGCCCCGAAACCCAAGAAGAAGCTTCATACGTCAATAATGGGTTTCGCCAACCTCAGCAAGGTAATAACGGGTGGAACAACCAACACCGCCCGCAAGGTAATAATTTCAATTCAAATTACAATTCAAACCAACCTTTCTTAAAAGACCTCGTGTTAGGACAAGCTAAGATCAATGAAAATCTGACCAAAAAGCTATCCTTCAATGATAAAATGTTTGAAAATATAAATGCAAAGCTTGAAACTCTGTCTTCTTCTATTCAAAATCAAGCAAGTTTTAACAAAATGATAGAAACCCAAATGGCTCAGATAGCTGCTTCTATCCCTGTCAACAATACGAGAAAAATCCCGGGGCAACCCGAGGCTTCTCCCGAGTTTGTTCATGCAGCTACAGAGCAATAAAGGAAGAAGAGTCTTGCCAACGGACTGTAAACGTTGAGTCCTTGCCGTAGGTCATCGGCAATTACCTAAAAATAAATAAATATAAAAGAAATAAATAAATATCTGAAGGAGCCTACACCATCTTTCAAGCTTAGGGGAGGTGTCCCCACTCAGGTATTGTATCTTATCCTTTTAAAAAAAATATATATATAAATATATATATACTTATATAATTTATATATGTTTCATAAAATTATTTTCATACATTTAAAAAGAGTTTTCCTCTTTCTAGTTTTATAAAACTCTATTTTTAAGTCCAAAATAAACTCTTCTCCAAAAATTCTATAAAAATTATTCTTAGAAAGTTTAGATTTTGTTATATCTAAACCTTATTTTTTTATTAATTTTTGAAAACCAAAAAGTTTCAAATTAAATTTGTGGAAAATCAAAATCTAGGGCAAAATTCTGAATGGGAGTCATTCGTAACTGGCTACATCTTGGGGGTAGCTGTTAGAGGGAGCTGTAAAAAGACGGGACAGAACCAGCCCCGCCAAGGGACCGGCCGATCCCAGGGGCGACCACCCCCTGCCCAACGGCTCTGCGGCGTGGCCTTTTGCCAACAGCTACTATCCGTTGCAAGGAGCACTCCCCCGCCTGAGATCAAGTCTATAAATACCAGGATCTTGGGTAGAGCTCCTCACCCCTCTCACACTCATATTCTTTCACTCCCTCCATCACTCTCTTACTCCACCACTCTCCAAATACTTTCCACAAAGTTCAAGTGCAAGAAAATTCTGCAAGAACCTCTTGCATTTTCCACCACAAAGCAAGATCCCGTGCTAGCTCACTCACCATGAGTGGGATCGAAGGTCGGATTTCCGACATGTTCCGAAAAGGCTGTCGCTCTCGTGGGGAGTCTAGCCAAGGCCCCCCCCCCCGGCAAGTGAGGAGAGCCCGCTGCATGAAGAAGAGGAGGCGCCAAGAGGCCACGCCATCGACGAGACCGACTCCCCCTTTATCAACTTGGAGAGCGAGCGGGAGATGCAAGCATACAACCTCCTCAAGGGACGCGAGTTCCTGCATACACCGGCCTTCGACCACACTTTCTCCAGCAGACAGGTATGAACGTCGGATTTAATACCGTTTTCAAAAATGTTGGTTGGAGCCGAGTTGCCCCTGTACACGAACTTGGATCTCGTCTCTTGACCATCCAAGTCCTGGGCACTCTACAAATTGTCGATTATGGTATTACTTTCCGCTGCTTTGGGAAGGAGCATAGTCTTTATTGGAAGGAGTTTGCTGACCACTTAGGCTTTCATGAGCGATGCTCTGTTGACTTGGGTTTTTCTCTCTCGGGTTATCATCGTCATACTTTCTGGCACTTGATAATTGGACAAAATATGACTGGAAAATTCCAACCTAATATCAACAACATCCATCATCCTACTTTGAGGTTTATGCTTAAGTGGATTGCTAATTCTTTCTTTCCTAGAGAGGACACGCATCATGCTTATGATATTGAGTTGAAGTTGCTTTATGCCGTGCTTAAAAAGATTAAAATTGCTCCTGTCTATGATATTGTTAAGCACTGGTTGAACTCTTTCAAAGCTTCTACACCTATCATGTGCACTTCACTCATCACTCGTCTTGCCGCTAGTATTGATCCTCATGGTGCTAATACTATTGTTTATTTCTCCACTCCTTGCATTATGCTCAATGAGTTTTATTTCATACAAGCCCACACTCTAAAATGTGACGAATCAGGACAGAATTTGTTATTTTATTTTCCGGGATATATAAACGAGATACCGTTACCTAACCCGGATTTCGCTTTATATAAATCCCCATCTCTCACCTTCGACCTTGTTGAGAAGGAAGAAGCACGCAGGAGTTCTGTTTCCCGCAGGAGATCACGAAGGAGAGGAGTACAGGAGGAGGAGTCTACACCATCCGTACAGCCTACACCACCGGCCATGCCCACCATGACACCAGGAATAGGATGGTCCCCTGTCATGTCTACACCCGGGTTCACCCCTGGGTATGGATATGGTATGGGACACATTCCTCACCCTCACGGGGCTGGAGGGTCAGGGTGGCAACACTCACACGAGGCAGGAGGATCAAGGCAGCAAGAGAATATGCATTCCTCAGATTCTGATGGCATTCCGCCTCCACTTCACCCATAGCCGGTCATACTAGAGATTCTCAACACACGCATGGGCGGACTAGAGCTGCAAAACAGGCAGATCCAAGGTACGCTCAACGCTCACATCCAAACTGCCACTCAATGGCATGAGCAGTACCAGCAGCACTTTGTGGACCTCGAAGATGCGAACCGGCGGTGGCACGAGGCACAGATGGCCTACCTTCGGTGTATGGGACAATTCCCGGGACCTATGCCTTGAACTAGCTTGGGGGAGGAGACCCCACAGAGGTAACATGTATCTTTAAATTTCTTTCACTTTATTTCTCACACTTTTAAATTCTGCAATTTTATTTCCTTATTAAAAAAATATAATAATAATAAATAAAATAAAATATTCCACTCCCATATGTGCTAATATATGTTAGTTTCTCTTCTGTTGAAATGATGAATAGTTGCTCTGTCTATAATTCGTTTGTGCCTAATGTTATAACATTGTATTCCTCAAGATTTAAGTTTGTTGGCTAAAAATGTCTCATTCTGAGAACTAGAAATCTTGTGAGTTGCAATTGCAAGATCCTTTTTCTAAGTTGTTGCAAGATATGAGATGGTACAAATGGACTTTGCTATGACTTTGTTCTAAGAGAAACTTGGCATCCGGAATTTTCTTTTCAAAAATTCAAAAATCAAAAAGTTCCCCGATGATTATGAAATACCTACCAAGGCCATATGACATGCTCTACTTTTGCAAAACCTTAGTCATATACTGCTTACGGAACTTTGAGTCGAGTCAAAAAACTGAGACCTAGTGAGATTATAGTCATGCACCCATGATTGAGATTCACGTACACCCACCAAATAAAGCCAACTCTCACCCTAAGAGTTGCGCACAACATGCACCCTTCCATCCACAAAAATAAAAATATACGCCAACTCTTACCCTGAAAGTTGCGCCCTCTATTTTTACCAAATAAAAATGACCGACCCTCACTATGAGAGTCGCGCAAAATTTTCACTCCTTGCATTCACCATCATGACATCTCTCCATCCATAAGTTCCCATACGTCAATAAAAAGATATGGGCTATGTAAAAAAAAACCTAGGGGCATGAGAAAACAAACGGGAAAGAAAGTCCAAATACCCGTTCAAAAAAAAAGAGGATGATCTTTCTATGGCCCATATCTCTCCAAAAGACTTTGTTCCATCCAATAAAAGAGAGTCATGATGCATGGAGTGCCAAAAAAATCAATTAGAGATAGGTTTCCACCATACTTATTTTCCACACACTTGCACATCTCAATCAAAGTGTATGACTTGTATCTCCTTATGGTCCGGTCTTTGACTCAGCAATACAGGTGATGTAAGTATGCCCACATACCTACCTAAAAACTCCACTCTCAGCCTTAGTGGTAGGATTTAAAGGCAACACT
Source organism: Eremochloa ophiuroides (assembly GCA_038502445.1). NCBI lineage: Eukaryota > Viridiplantae > Streptophyta > Magnoliopsida > Poales > Poaceae > Eremochloa > Eremochloa ophiuroides. Next base: position 53,852,570 of record JAHLJS010000001.1, read on the forward strand.
ACAATGCCTTTGGTGAGGTAATCATACACATTGAGTGATTAAGAGAATTATTTGAGGAACTTGTTTTATCTTACAAAAATTCATAAAACCTCCGGATAGAAGGTCTATCAAAGAATGAATGATTAGTGAATCTGTTATAACCATTCTATCTTGCAACCGCTCAAGAAATTGGAGAAGCTACAAGCCCCATGAGAAACCAAGGTAAAGAGTGGATACAATGCCAACCTATTTAAATTACGAATGAATACTTTGTTATAGGCATGGCACTTATGAATTATATTAGCATCGTAGCAACTCCTGATCAACAACCATACTTAGCTATTTGCTCGGGACGAGCAAAGGTTAATCTTGGGGGTCTTGTTGGCAGTCCTTATGGATTATTTCTATGCTGCCAACTTAGACTAAAATGAAGAAAGACAATCATATTCTAGCACATATGCCTTTACTACTAACAAGTTCCACTTGTTCCCCTAGTATTCATGTTTTGCAGGTTTAATGGTGTAACAAGTGGAAATGCACAAACATCATGAAGAAAGCGCAAAAGCCAAAGACGTATTCAGCAAATGCGCAAACAAGAATAATAAAGAAGCCCACCTTCGATGCATATCTGGGCCTGATCGTAACCACGGGAGAGGCCCAGGCCATGAGAGAAACCGACCACCAGAAGGCGGTGGCCAGCGGGCCCACTCAGGGGACCGACCGCCCCCAGGTGCGGCCGCCCCCCTGGTGAGGCCTCCCGGGCCCAGTCTTCGGTGGCGGTGCTCTAGGCGATTTCCCAAGGGCGGTTTCACCTCCTTCCAAGTTTAGAGACGCCAAACCGTCCTAGTTCAACTATAAATAGATGGTGCTCTTTTAATTCAACACACACATCATTTTGGAGTCATCTACCTCACACCTCTCACTTATATCTTTAGAGTAGTACTAGTAGTTTGTGAGCAAGGCAAGAGCTATCAAGGAGAGCTTGTCTCCTTGGAAAAAAAGGATCATCTTGGTATGAATACAATTCGGTCTTCTTCCATGAGCAAGTTCTTATCTTATTTATATGATCATGCATATGAACTAGAGCAAAGTTATGGTCTTGTTATGAGCATAACATATAGACTAGAATATAGTTTATGTGTCATGTTCTTGACTTGTTCATTATCGTTCTTCATTGTTCATCAAATTAGTATGAATAGAGGAAGAACTAGGAATGAGGTGATGGTTCGTCGTGCCTTCTTGGTTGCTCTTAACCTAGCCTGTCAATCCGAAGGGTTGGGGTCCGCGGAGGTTAGGAGTTGTTTCCAAGTACGTGAGCATGGTGCTCAGGTATGCGGAGATCAGCGAATATGTCGGTATCCCACGGGCAGAGGGGTAGGTGGGCAAGTGGTGACAGCCCTGTCCATCCCTAGCACTCCCCCACGTTCGGATATTGAAGTAGGAGTTCGTAAAGTCTCTATCGGCTGGCAGACTAGCTGCGGGGATCTCCCTATCACCACAGACTTAGTCCTGATACTAGACTTGCTAATTAGATGTGTTGCTAGCAGTTCTTTGCATAATTATATATGACCAATGCCTGCTCAGTTAGTTATATTCTTTTATTATTTATTTTTCCTTTTTATCCTTGAGGTTGACCCAGATGTGTGTCCACTATTTTGAAATCATGTTTTATTCCTATTTACTCTATGCCTACCATTGCACGCAATAAGTGATCATGTTTACACCACGCTTGATGCATATTGCCCTCCTACGGGAAATTACAAATACGACACCCCTGAATACTCACGGGTTGAAATGCTACAATGATAGTTCTATGCACTTGCAGAGTAATCTTACTTCTTACTGAGCTATCGATTGGCGTACCTAAGTACCATTACTTAAGGATTGTAATTCTTGTGCACCCCACGGCGCCGTGTCACAGTTTTGCATATCGTAAGTAATGACGGTTAGGAAGGCTAATCCGGCACTTCTAACTGCTATTACCAGACTGCATTACCTAGGCCGGCGCCATTAAGGGCCAAAGGTTACCTTTCTGAAGTAATGGTGGTTGAGAATGTCAACTTACGTTTCTAGTATTATTATTAAGGACAGACTCATAGTCTATCTTTAGTAGTGATGCTAAAAAACGCCAACAAGCATTTTTGCCGGGGATGGACTTTTAGTCTACTGCTGGTCATGTTGTAGTCTGCAAGGCACATGTGCAAATGAATCTCAGAGACTGAAACGTAATACATCAAAATAATAATCAAGTGAGTATATGAGCGACACTTACAATGCCCACACTGTTACGAGCTGAACATCGAGTCTCTTGAGGTTCATCATCAAGTGCATGTCGTCGAACATGACCACAGCTTTACTTCGCCTGTTCATAAAAGCTCTTGGTGGTATACATACGCTCAGAGCGTCGATGCCAACAGAAGCTGCTCTCATGTACCAGTCATGCATTCTTTTAATTAGAGATGGGATTTGGGTTACCTTTTTCCAAGTGAGAAGCGGCCTGCCCGACACATATGTATCAGGGACATTTTCATGATCCTCTTTCGTTGGCTTCCTGATCTGTATGGTCTTCACAGAAGATTTCCCCGATTTCTCAGCCTCAGGACACTCAACGACACGACTTGTGCGGCTGCGTGCTATTCCTGACAACCATAGCATGGTCCCAGCAGTTTTTTGCTTTGGCCGGTGTGGCAAGACCATTTTGGGAACAGCATTCCTCTTCTTTGCTGGTGGGGGTTTTTTTTTGGTTTGTGGGGCAGACGGGGTCGATGTTTGCTCATGTTGTTTCTCTTGTGGGCCCATTGGGGTCGATGTTTCCTCAGGTTGTTTCTCTTTGCTTGTTGGGGAAGGTGGATAGTTGATAGGAGATGCTGGTGGCGGAGGTTCTGGAATTGGATGCACAGGCGAATTTGGTGAGCTAGCAAAAGGCCGGTTAGGTGATGACGACGGCGGTGGGTCATTATGAATGCTATGCTCGGTAGATGGTGGTGGCCCACTCAACCTGATGTCTCGTCTAGGCCAAAGGATGAAATTCTTGATGGCTTCTCCTAGTGTTTCAATGCCCTCGGGGGCAGGGATGTCCAACATGTCATCCTCATGTCCTTGCACTACGGTCACCACTTCGACCCTGCAATACTCATCTGGAATGTTTGCACCATGAAATGTCCGTCCAGGGATTGCGAAGCTAGTGCCTACTTCTCTAGTACGAACATTGGTAATGCCATAGCTTATGACTAGTGAGCAAGGCATTGGCATGTCAATGGCATCAACTGGATAGCGAACCTCTGCCGTAGACGCGACACTGTTTGGAGCATTTGGAGACTGTGCTATCAACTGCTGAGCTCCCAAGGGCTGTGTCACCGGCACCAGCTGCATCTGCGGAGACTGTTGGGTGTTCGTCCTTTGTTGAACAGAAGACATGACACCCACCAATTGCTGTGCAAGCTTGGTATCAGGATTTGCTACTAATTTAGTCACCATGTCTTTGAAGGCTTGCTTTGCCTGCACCTCACAAAAATCTTTCAAGTCCTCCTTGTATCGATCACGCTTCTTGTACATTCTGGCCCACTCCTCGCCGAATCCTTCTTTCCATCCTAACCTTGACGAGATGCCTCGTACACGACTAGGGTGCTCGGGGTTACCAAGACCAACAGTAAGGATGTCCCGCTCCCTTTGTGGCTTGGCACTTCCTTCCTTCACATGGGTTGCCGCCTCATAAATATTCTTCACGGCTTCTTCAACCATTGGATCAGAAAACGATGCACTTGACTCAGATATTTCTCTTGGTTTGCGAGCACGAAGTCAAATACACATGACCATGAAAATTGGAGGAAGTGAAATACACATGATAAGAGCTAAAACTCTAATTAAATAAAAAAACTAATTACAATAAAAAACCTAAAGTAAACTAATTACAACCTATTTAAACTAAAACCCTAATTAAACAAAAACTCATTAAAATAAAAACCTAAACTACACTAATTAGAACCTAATTAAACTAAAACCCTATTTAAACAAAAAACTAATTACAATAAAAATCTAAAGCAAATTAATTACAACCTATTTAAACTAAAACCCTAATTAAACAAAAAACTCATTAAAATAAAAACCTAAACTACACTAATTAGAACTTAATTAAACTAAAACCCTATTTAAACAAAAAAACTAATTACAATAAAAACCTAAAGTAAACTAATTACAACCTATTTAAACTAAAACCCTAATTAAACAAAAAAACTCATTAAAATAAAAACCTAAACTACACTAATTAAAACCTAATTAAGCTAAAACCCTAATTAAACAAAAAACCAATTACAATAAAAACCTAAAGTACACTAATTACAACATATTTAATCTAAAACTAATTAAAATAAAAAAATAAAAACCAGCCCACACTAGCTAGCAGGCCAACCCACTAGCAGGCCGGCCCACTAGCCAGCGTAGCTAGCGCCGCCGGCCACCGAGCCACCACCGCCGGCCGCCTGCCACCAAAGAGGCACCAGCGGCTGCCACCACGGACCCTAACACGGGCCCGCCACCACTGCCGATGCCACCGGAGACAGGGAGGAGCCACCATGCGCGCGCCCTCGCCGCCGTGCCACTGGCCGCCGCGCCACCCGCGCCGCCGTGCACGCCACCGAGCCACCGGAGCAGGGAAGGACAGGGTGCAAATAGAATGGACTTGGCGGCGTGGCGCGGGACGATGGCGACGCGGCGCGGGCCGTCGGGGCCGTGGCCGTGGGGCGAGGGCACGGCTGCGGCGAGGCGGTGGAACGAGGGCACGGCTGCGGCGAAGTCACAGCAGCGGCTAGGGCACGGATGCGGCGAGGGCACGGCTATGGCGAGGGCACGGGAAAATCCGACAGCCTGACGGCGTCGGCGAAGAAATGGCGGGCTCCTCCAAACTTAGCGAAATTTTGGACCGGGAGCGCGCGTTATATACTGGGAGGATTTGTACTGGCGGTTGTCCTAAGGAACCGCCTGTGTAAATGATTTACACTGGCGGTTCACATTAAGAACCGCTAGTGTAAATGATTTACACTGGCGGTTCGTATTAAGAACCGCCAGTGTAAATTGTTTATACAGGCAGTTCACATTGTGAACCGCCAGTATAAATAATTTACACTGACGGTTCTTAATGTGAACCACCAGTGTAAATATTTTTAAATTTAATTTTTCAATACAGAGTCTGTATGTTTTATTAAGCTAGGGTTTTAGTTTACCTAGGGTTTAGGGTTTAGGGCTTAGCCAGGGTGGTATCCAGAAATGTTTAGTTAGGGTTTATGGTTTTGTTAGGGTTTAAGGTTTTTAGGGTTTGGGGTTTAGTCATTAGCTAGGGTTTTAGGGTTTTGTTAGGGTTTAGCTAGGGTTTAAGGTTTACCTAGGGGTTTAGGGTTATTGGAGAAATGTAAACATGTTCAAATAGAGAAATGTAAACATTTTAAAATAGATAAATGTAAACATGTTAAATGTAGCATAAGATACATGTTGAAATAGAAAATGGATTACATGACAAATGACAAATAGAATCTAGCCAGCTACTGTTCTTCCTTGTCCATCGGGGCGCACCCATGGCAACGAACTTTGTGGGATACTTCGCTCAACGTGTCTTATCTTCACTGGATGGTCTACAATGAGAGACATGTCGCTGAATTGGTTAAAATCCTCTAGATCAGTTACACCATCAACTCCTAGAGCTTGTTGCTTCCCAGGGAAAACTATATGCTTCGGCTTGTCGGAACTTTTCTTCTCATTTTTAGAAAGGATTTGTTCAGCATAGAAGACCTGTGCGGCACGGTTAACAAGGATCCACGGGTCATCTTTGTAACCTACCTTACTTAGATCAAGAACTCTGAGCCCATAGTTGTCCACTATGACATGTTTGTCTTCAACCCATTGGCATCGAAACACAGGTATCTGAAATGTACCATAGTCTAGTTCCCATATGTCCTTAACGAAGCCAAAGTATGTACTAATCTCACCAGTTGCATCATCTATGGCCTCGCATCGAACACCACTGTTTTGTGCCATGCTCTTTTTGTCCTTGGACTTCGTACAAAACGTGAAGCCACTGATGTCATAGGTTTGCCATGTCGTGACCTGGCGGGATGGTCCACACGACAACTTCTTGATGGTTTGTTCCTCAAACGTTTCCCCATCTGGAATGTCCTGCTCCCTTAGCCATGCGATGAACCGATGCTTGTGTTCCTGCTTGACCCAATCGTCCGTGTGCCCACCATTATGTTGGCGAAGATCATTCATGTGACGCTCGATCAAAGGATCCATTATCGAGAGCTGATGCAGGATGCTATAGTGCGCTTTGAGGACTACCTTGTAATCTAACGGGATAAAAGATTTCCGTCCAGTCCTCCCACTTCCATGCAGCCTACCCTCGTGTCGTGACGGGGGCAAACCTCATGCAAATACATAGCCATTCAGTACTGACATGAAACGCTCATAAGTCCACATCTCATGTAAATACATGGGCCCTAATGCCTCTATTTGCGGCACCAAGTGCGTCACAAGGTGAACCATTATATCAAAGAATGATGGGGGGAAACACATCTCAAGCTGTGACAGAGTCTCCACCGTGAATTCTTGAAGTGACGGCAGCTCATCGCGGTCAATAACCTTCTGTGAGACCCTGTTGAAAAAGTAGCACAACCTGGTGATTGCCATCTTTAAGAACACCGGATTTATAGCCCTGATGGTAATAGGGAGGAAAGTAGTCAGCATGACATGACAATCATGTGAGTTGTAATTGGTCAGTGTAAGGTCTTTCATTGACACAATACTCCTTATGCTAGAGCAGAATCTAGATGGAACTTTCAAATTTTTCCACCACATACATCGTACGTTGCTCCTCTGTGTTGAGGTTGTAGCTTGCTGCCGGGAGGTGGTACTTCCCATTTTCTAGAAGAGCAGGGTGCAGTTCCTTTTTTATGCCCAAATTTACCATGTCCATACATGAGTTGAGTCCATCCTTAGTCTTGCTCTTTATGTCAAACAATGTGCCAATGACGCTTTCAAAGACGTTCTTCTGAACATGCATACCGTCGATCGCGTGTCGCATGTCTAACTCTTTCCAGTATGGCAAATATATGAAGAAAATAGACATCTTCTTGAATGTAGCCCCTGGAGTTAGTTTCACATCCTTTCTTGGTTTTCCGTCTTTTGTTTTCTTCCCAAAAACAAATTTGATGTTGCTGACTATTCTAAAAACTGTTTGACCTTTACTATTACCCGATGGAGCAGTAGAATGCAGTTCATCATTATTGTTGAAGTACTTATCCATCTTTCGCAAGCGGTACCTATGCCCTTTCGATAAGAACCGTCTGTGCCTCATGTACACTATCTTCTTTGATGCATCAAGGAACACGTAAGCGGTTCCATCTATACAGATTATGCATCCAAGCTTTCCCTTGAACTGCCCTGATAATGTAAAGAGAGCAGGGTAATCGTTGATGGTCACGAAAATAATTGCATATAGTGTGAAAGTTTCTTGGCGGTACTCGTCCAATATTTCGACTCCTGTTTCCCACAATATTTTCATGTCCTGCATTAACAGCTCTAAAAAGACATCTATGTCAATGCCGGGTTGTTTAGGTCCAAAAATAAGAATGGTTAGCATAAGGTATTTACGCTTATGCATCAACTAAGGTGGAAGGTTGTAGATGGTGAGGATCACCGGCCATGTGCTGTGCTTGCTGCTCCTCTCGGCAAATGGATTCATTCCGTCCGTACTCAAAGCGAACCTAACATTTCTTGGCTCCTTAGCAAATTCTGGATGGTTGGCATTGAAATCTTGCCATTGCTTGCCATCGGCTAGATGTCATAACTTTCCATCGTTTTTGTGCTCATCTGAAGCATGCCAGCTCATAAGTTGGGTATCCTCAGCGTTTGTGAACAAACACCTCAATCGATCAATCATGGGAAGGTACCACATCACCAGAGCAGGAATTTTCTTCTGCGCGTAGTAGTCTACTTCTTCTTTATCTTTCCTAGTTGGTTGGGTCTTTTGTTGGGTCTTCTTTCGCTTCTTCCCCATAGACACGGAGGTGGCACAATCTTCCTCTCGATAGTCTTTATTCGTCTTGTATCTACTTGCACCACAATTAGGACAACTATCCAAGTCTTTGTATTCATCATCTCGATATAGCATACAATGGTTTCTACATGCGTGGATCTTTTCGACACCCATTGTAAGCGGACTGATTAGCTTCTTTGCGTAGTATGTGTTAGCAGGAACTCTATTCTCCTTTGAAAGCATGTCTGCGAGAATACTCAAGAATGCATCGAAGCCAGCATCGCACAAACCATACGGGCTTTTACCATCAATAACTTTAGCACTAATCGCAACGTGCAACCCTTAGACTCATCGAAAAAAGGCTCTTGTGCTGCCTTCCTCATTTCCTCCATACCTTTCATGAAGAAGATAGATGGATCCAGATGACTACGCAATATTGCATCTAAGAAGTCTCCATCTTCCTCAGCACTAACATTGGGCGGACCATCAGCATTAGGCACAACATGTTCACTCTGAGGACAAGGTGTTTGTCTCTCGTGTATGAAATGACATCCGTCAGGAAGCATATCTGCACCATCGACACCGATGTTCACAGGAGTACCAGTTGTGTAAGCTGCAGAGGTACCCTCTCCATCCTTTGTCCAAATTAGGTAATTCTCCATAAATCCTCGGCACACGAGATGAGAAAATATTGCTTTTGTATCATCAAATACGATAACATTCTTGCAGTCTATGCATGGACAATATATGTGCTTCGTATTTGACCTCCAAGTATGAATCTTAGTGGCATCGATAAACCTTTGCACCTCAGGTATGTATGATGGATCAACTCGTGATAAATTGTACATCCAGAATGACCTCTCTATCATTAGCTGTAAAAATATAATGAGTTTATTATGACCAATGCAAAATGAAAATGATTGTTTATAGATATTATTTAATTAACGAACCTTTTTTTCCAGCAACCTTGTTCGAAGAAATACAGATGAAAACCGTTCACTTGAGAATTTTTGAATTTGTAGACCTTTGGAACCTTAGTTCACTAAAATTTAGAAGAATAATGTGTGTTAAGACTCATTCTTAGTGTCAAAGATTGAATATTTTGCAAATAATAAACATAATTTATAATAAACAAAATAGAAAACTAATTAACAACCTGTTAACATAATTAAAAAATAGAAGAATAATGTGTTCTAAGAAAGGATTGAATATAGACACCCAATTAAAAAAATAGAAAAAACTAAAAAAAACTAGCTCTCCCTATATAAATACACAAGAGCACACACCATTTATGGAAACAACTAATATAACCTAAATTGAGAAGTAATTATGAAAAGGGAGAGAGGAGATACACTATCTAACCATCATAAACAACCTAATTTGAATAAATAAAGGCAATAACCTAGCAATCATTCTCTCTAACTCATGGCAAACCCTAAATCCAAAAAGTGGCTTAAATTGAGCAAAGTTGATTAAATAGAGGCAAAAGATACATAAACTAACCTTTCTTAGCAACCTCCTCCAAAGAAATAAAGAAGGAAACCTCCCCCTTGTATTTTGGCAGATCCGGACCTCCATAAATGCTTTCAATGGCGGCTGGCTGCGAGTAACTGTTCGGTCGGGGGGAGAAGAACGCTTATTTATAGCAGATTTTACACTGGCGATTGGTCTAACGAACCGCCAGTGAAAATCAATTAACACTGGCGGTTTTCTTAAGCCAACCGCCAGTGAAAATCGTAACTTAACACTGGCGGTTGGCTTAGCTCAACCGCCAGTGTAAATGGTGTTTACACTGGCGGTTAGCCTTAAACCAACCGCCAGTGTTAAATTACGATTTTCACTGGCGGTTGTCTTAAGAAAACCGCCAGTGTTAAGTGATTTGCACAGGCGGTTCTTAACTCTGGCCCTCCATTTTATTTGCACTAGCGGCCGGCGAATGAAACCGCCAATAAAAAAAATGCCGAGCGTCACTGTAGAGCTCCTGTGTACTAGTGCTAGCTAAGATGCAGTATTTAATTTACCCTTGGTGCATAGGCGATTTACATGCAGTTTTATAGGAATATAGGGTGGAGCAGTGATTAGACTTGCCTGGTTTAACTTAGTCTAGCTTGTTTGTGACATATTGTTTATTTAGGTCATGGTGCTGTGGCGGGTAGATTAACGGTAACAAATGGATTGACCATTTTAGACTTTACCCAATCTCTGTTGGATATAAGACGTAAATGCACCCTGTTGATTTATTTTGATGCAATACAATGTTGACATTATTTTATTTAGAACCGGGATGTGGTCATCATGCCATCACTATACATGCCAAAATTATTAAGCATGCAAGGTGCTGGATGCACGTGTTTTTGTGCTTTGGACCTGCTGTGGCTTGGATTATACTTATTATTATTTTTAAAACTGCAGCACGAAGGCATTACTACTTGGTTTAGTGCTGAAGGGATGCATGATAGCTTGCGCTTATGGTATTTTACTATGAATGCATGGCAGACAGCATGATTGGTTATGCAGTGCATGACTATATTTTTGTTCGATACAACTCCATGTTCACCGATGATAATTTGTGGCCATAATATGCATATTCTTTATTTTTTTCTATGATGCACGACATGAATGCAACAATAGGCTGGCGTTGCCGTGGCCAAAACTTGTATGAATTTGTTTGAATATGGAGCCAATTTGCGTCCATATCAATTTGCCATGAACCGGGTGGAGCCAAAACGTATCCATCAATTTTGTACCCTATGTCAATTTCAACCATAAAATGGAGCCAAATCACGTCCAAACCGAATTTTACCATGGCATGTTTGTTACCCTTTATATCTTCACCGGGGCATAGCCCATATGCGCAAAGCGCGGTCATAGCAATGTGCCGACCCTTTTCACCGGGCCTCGTAGCCCTTCCTCATGGCGATGAGGCTGAAGATCGAGTGCTGACCCGGAGACAGATCTAGAAGCGGGGCTCCTTGATAGTATATCTCTGATCCAGGGCAGAAAATGAAGACCACAGGCCCCTTTTATTTTTACCAGGGCACGACGCCCATGTGTGGAGCTCCACCCTCCCTGGCCCTGTTTACCAGAATGGAGGAGGACGAGAAGTTTGTCGACGAAGTTGCCGCAGAGAAGTACAGAGACAGGTAGATCAACGGAGAAGCGTGATCCTCCTCACCTTCTCTGGCTGCAACAGCGATCTGCAGCAATCCAACAGCCTGACAACTTCCTGTCCGGTGACAGCCTAGCCCCTTCCTTACTTGGGCGAGCAGTGCAGCTTTGTGTTTGGCGGCAAGGTAAGTGCGGCAGCCTAGCGGCGCTTCTGATCGGGCGTCAGGGTCCGGCGGTGGTTGCTTTTTGGCGATGGATGCGAGCAGCGTGACGGCAACTAGAGTGGGGCGAGGCAGCCTGGCGGCACCTTTGATTGGAGAGCGAGAGTTCCCAATGGTTGCTGTGGCCCTTTATCTCTACAACTAATAAAATCAAAGAGAAAAATAAAATTTGGTGCGACTTTTTGTTGTGGTCCTGCCCACTCCCTTTCGTTGTGACATTGGCTTTCGTCCTGCCCCTCTCCCTCGGGGCAACGATACCGCGTGCCTCTTCGTCCTGCCCATGCGAATGGCCCTGCAATCACGGCATCCCCGCGCCCTCGCGAGATCCCTCCCTCCCCCTCGCCGCGCTCCATTTCCCCGCGCTCACCGGACTCCTCAGCCCGACGCTAATCATTCGCCCGCCCGGCTTCTCTGCGCAACCGCCCCACGCCGCCACCACTGCCCACATCCTACCCGTGCAATCGCGTCCCCGTACCAGCCTCCTCCTCGGCGCCTAGCCGCCCGCTTGCACGCACGGGCACGGCCCGTCGTCCTAGATGGCGTACTAGTCGGGTGGCGCCGGCGGCAAGCTGTCGGCGGTGGACGCCATCCTAGCGGAGGCGGCGGACCTGGTGGCGCTCGAGCAGATCGCCAAGCTCAACACGGCCCACCTCCTTGACAACGACTCCGTGCTCCCATCCAGCCTCGAGGCCCGATTCCGTAAGCTCAAGTCCCTCCCCTCGCCTGCCGCACCGGCACCCGTCAGGACCCTCAACCGCAGCGTCACCGCGCCGGGCCCCGCCGCCGCTCTGGCCGGCCCCAACACTCCCGCTCCCACTTCTGATCCGCCTGAGCATCACCCGCCCGCCGCGCCTGCCCTCGCGGTCCACGAACACCCACCGCCGCCGCAGGGAGACGCGGAGACGAAGCGCGGCGGGTCCTCGCCGCGTGAGGCTCGTGCCCCGGTCCCCGTACCCACGGTCCAAGATGCCGACGCCGAGGACCTGGAGGGGCTGTTCAGGTCAGGGCCGCGGGGGGCGACCGACGTTGCGGGAGCGGAACCAAGGGAGTGACTCCTCCTCCTCCTCCTCCTCCTCCCCCTCGCCGCCTCCGCCGCGCCAGGCGTGCTGCTTCGGCTTCTCCCCCAAGAAGCCCCTGCAGAGGGCGCCGTCGGCCAAGGGCAAGAAGAAGAAGGTCCACCACAGGCCCGGGGACGGCGACGTCCTGGGCGTCAACGCCGACGAGTGGGGCGACGAGAACAGGAGGATGGTCTCCGAGCTCAGGGAGCAGCAGCGCCGGCTCCGGAAGGCGCTGTAGGACCAGGTGCATGTCAGCAGGGAGACCGCCAAGATGGCGCATTGGGTCAAGCAGGCCTCCGCGCGCATGACGCATGTCGAGGCCACTGACGACCTGCTCAGTGACTGCGAGGACGACGACGACGAGCTCAAATGAGCTCACGCCGACGCCCCTGCTTCTGCCTGCCTTCCTCGCCTGTTCTTCCAGCACTGGTAATGCTTTATATTCATAGTTTGTTTAAGTGAAAACCAGCACTGGTAAGCCTAATACCTTTCCACTCTTCTGTCCAACGTAAATATATATTCAGGAGCCTTGGAAATACAGAGTTATTGGGTTGATGCCATAAGCATCCAAATCTTTAGAGGCATAGTGTTCCCCAGCATTGAAGAAAATACCAGCACAGGATCATCTACCTCGGAACATTCAATCTGTATGATGAACACAGTTAGACTCATATACTATGCCTTTAAAGTAGAGATGAAGTGTTAATTGATATAATGAAAAAAAAGGCTTTAAAGTTGAAATGGTAATAGTGATGAGGATGGGCACATGGCAAAGCAACATTTACATATTGCTTGGTTAGGCATAGAAATTGATGGCCAGACTTCCATGGTCTAATCAAAATGTTATGTTCAGCTACTTTTTGCATAAAATCCAGCAGTAGGAAAAAAAGTAAAAGAAACTGAAATGCCTACTTGGTTTTGATAAACATTTAATCATGTTCTTCCATTTTTGTTTTGTTCTGCATTTCGAATTATTACTATCTTCGTTGTTTTTATTTGGATTGCATTGCATTGTAATATTACTGTCAACATGAAGCACCTAGCGGATGATAAGTTGGCCTGTGATTGTCTACCTGCTAATTCTTATTGTTTTCCTCTCTTGTAGAGTAATTGACCTTTATATATATTTTAAATACTGATATTGTGCCTTATGTATGACACTATTCTGACAATCTGGGATACACAGAACCTGAAAGCACTCCAGTCTCCTACAAAATCAATCAAACAGGTTTGCACTGGCGGAAAAATAGTCTTTTTGTATTTTAAATATAAAAATATCTGAAAAATATTTATTTTGATCGCTGCATGTAACACCTGTTGGTACATATTAGTCCTAACAGAACTCATATCCACCATATCTGCTCCAATGGAAGGAGCAATCAACTCTTTTTTAATCATGCAAATGATAACATATAGAAGTTTTCCCTTGCATAAGGGTGCTGTTATTTTGTCATTTAGTAACAAGGACATAGTAGTTATTTTGGCATTTCAGAGCTGGTTGCCTTTGCTTAATTGATCGGTGCTGATAGTGATTTTAAAACTCAAAGTTAGCTTTTAGTCTTGTTCTGCTTCTACCTGTTAACATCACCCCATGACTTTTATTTGACTGAACTTTCACTTATACTTGCTAGGTTGCCATTTTTTCAGGTTGTATATCCCATTTTTTCAGTTAGCTTTTAAAACTCAATCTAGGCCCCTCTGATTGTGTTTGATGTGGTTTCCGAGTAACGTATAGGAATCCTAATCTAAATGTCATCATCTACAAATTTTTTTAGTTATTACTAGAATATTTCATTTGGCACATAATAATTTTTGCCTGCATCTTCTGTATGCACTTTTACATAGTTGATTTTATATTTTATATAACAGCTGTTGTTTAATTTGTTTTGCAGAATGCATTCAAAATTACATATTTCTTTTGGATCTGTGTAAGATTGTTTTCTAGATTTGGAAACGTATTGCACAATTGGTGTGTGTGTAGTACGAATTTGGTCCGAGGTCCTGCTGCCATGACAACTTTGAGCTTATCATTGCAAGAGTATGCCTTGGGTTAGTTGCAGGTGCTTTTGGTGTCATTGTTCAGGAATTTTACTTCTTCTCAACCATTTTATTTCTGTGTTTTACACGGCTATCGTCCAATTTATGTCCAGCTGACCAGCTGTATCAGCCTTCCACTCTATGCCCTTGTGTCTTAGGTGAACACACGGACATTCACATTTGTCTTTAGATATTTTCATCACAAGAGAGATAACTGAAGTACTTCACTCTGTAGTAGCATTCAGAACTCAAATGAGCTCCCAAACTCTCTGCTGGTGTTGTCAAAATGCGATGTGTTTTACAAGACTAACTTGGAATTGGTTTGCTTTCCACATGGGTTCACAAATGAAGAGAACAATTTTTGACGAGCTGACAGCAAGGCCCTGAAGAAATGGCACAAGGCCGTGGCGAAGAAGCACCACAAGAATTCATCATACGACTCTTCCCAAACCCCAGCACAGACACAACAACACCAGCAAGGGAGGTGGCTGAGTGGCAGCGGCTGCAGTCTGCACGAGGTAACGGAATGACACCTCCACCGTTATAAGACCATCGCACACGTCGATGGCGCGAGGAGCCTGCCGTCAGACTCGGACAATCGGACTACAACGACACAGAGGTCACCCACCTGCTGTCGTCGTCGCAGACCAGGCACTTAATACCACCGGTGAAGTAGCAGACCCTCGACACCGAGCACGCAAAGGTGTGAGTGGACGTTGTAGAGACGGCGGCGGTGCCATGCGACATCCTCCAAGACAGCTTCTCATCCTCGCCATGTGCCGGACAAGTGATGTGAACGGGCTGCCCAAAAGCACCCAAAAGCAGGGTTGATGGTGCTGTGAAATTTGAACAAGCTAAAAGCTGCTTTTAGTTATACAAGACATCAATCTTAATGAATCTGACTTTTTTTTTATTTTTTGTATAAAGTTTCATTCATTCTATGGTATATGTTCGTGCGGAATAGATCTAAAGCAACATATATTTATACAGTGAGGATAATATACTTTGCTTTAAGGTTTTGTGAGGAATTTTTTAAGACACGCAGTATTACCCATGTGACAGGTGCTAATATTTATATATACTCTCTGTGACTACTAATTTTATATTAATTTCATGAACTTTACTTTTTTAGTTAAATATTACTTTTAACGTCGTAATTTAGGCCCTGTTTGGCCCGCGTCTAGGTGCACCTAGCTGCAGTAGCCACGCCCGCCAAAAGTGTTCGATTTCGTCACCTAATTTTTGGTGGGTTCAGGCGTGCAAAACGACTTGCGTGTAGTTTTTTCAACAACGTCCGATTTCGTCGCCTAACTTTTGGTAAGTTCGGGCACAGAAATAAGCTTGCACGTAGTTTAAAAGTTGTGACGACGACGAATGTCTGCGAATCAATCAAATAGCATTCAGAAGTGCGACGTCGGAGGTGTTACCAAATTTGGTGAACTGTGTGAACCAATCAAACATACCCTTAATTTTATACTATTATTATCTTATCATACGACACATATGTTTTTAATAAAAATCTTAGGCTCTGTTCGCTTCAACTAAACAGCACATATTTTTCAGCTCTGGAACAGTATTTCCCCTCACAACAAATCAGCTTCAACCTAAATCAGCTCAGCTTTTCAGCTGAAGCGAACAGAGCCTTAGTTGTCCCGTAGCAACGCACGAATACGCTACCTAGTTATTTATAGAAAGCCAACAGCAGTTGCCATCCGGCTCTTTCTTTCAATTTTTAAATGGCTAATGACGGCGGACGTGGGGTTTGAATTGCTGATCGCGCTTGACCGTGAGAACGTGGTGGAGGCTTCTTCAACCGGCGATTGGACCTGGTCCTTGCTAGTTTGAATCCAGGGAGCGCGGGCGCTATGGCTTTGAACTGTTCTCTTTTTTATTATTATTATTATTATTTACATTCGGTTAATCCAGAAGTAAACACGTTCCCTTTGCCTTGGTGCCTGGAATGCCCTTTTTTATTATTAATATAAATACTGACATCCAATCCGACAATAACAAAAGGTATCTATTCACACGCCCATGCAAAGAAGCTGACATAATCATGCCTCACCTCCTTTTATTTGTTGCCAATAATCACCAATGTCATTTTTAGCATGAAAAATAATTGATTATTTTAATCAATCACCAAAGTGTTTTGTTTTCATAAATATCCTTAGAATGGCTTGCCGGCCTGCCACACATTCAGAGACCTTCACGTATCATGCATACTTGGATGCATTAAATTTAATAGTCAATGTTATATCATATTAATTTCATTTCCCTTTTGAGCATATTATATGTCATTATTATGCGCTCCAGGCTATATTTAGATGCGATTTGACCCAGTATGGTATAAAGGATATTCATGTATTTGGACATGCCAAAAATGGTGTCAACAGAGGCCCTCCTTCCGTAATAATCGTTGGATCTATACGTCGTGTTATATGGGCCCTCCGTCATCCGTGATCTTACTCTTCCAATATAACCACCGTTCGATGTACACATTGTGCTATATGAGCCCTACATTTACGTGATCTTATTCTTCCTCTATAACAACCGTTCGACCTAGACGTCGTGTTATATGAGCCATCCATCATCCATGATGTTACACGTAAGAATCATGGTCTGTCAAAATTTTACATGCAAATGGACTCTTGCCCAACAGCTTGTTCCTGGCCGTGATAATCCCAAACTCCTATTTGATCACGATCTATATGTCGTGTTATATGAGCCATCCATCATCCGTGATGTTACACGTAAGAATCACGGTCTATCAAAATTTTACATGCAAACGGACTCTTGCCCAACCGCTTGTTCCTGGCCGTGACAATCCCAAACTCCTATTTGATCACGTATTGCTCATAAAAACCAGATACAACTCGAGTTTCCTTCCATGTGGCATCTCCAAAAGCATGAAACTCCTATTTGATCAGGTATTGCTCATAGAAACCAGATACAAGTCGAGTTTCGTTCCATGTGGCGTCTCCAAAAGCATGGCGATGAGCGTTCACGATGGGTGGAGGCGGATCACGAACATTGCTTTCTACAAAGGAAAGGTACATGTACACCGTCAAGGACACCGGTGACCTCTTTGCCACACTGGAGAGCCAAAGGCGTCCTGCTGGTCATCAAGGCCGCCGCTACTGGCGACTCTCCGGCGAGACGCTGCAAGGCTCCGCAGGCAATGCGGTACCTGCTCCTGCTCGTGTCCGGCGGCAGGATGCACAGAGAGGTCGTGACTAGCGACGCCACGATCAGGTTCGAGAAGGATTGGAGACCTGTCATGGTAATTGGTTATTACTCTAGGTCTAGAAACAATATTTATTTGAGTTTATAACGGCTTCTACAAATTTGAGAAAAATTCGTTATGCTTATATGCATATGAAATAAAATGTTATTTCATTGTGACATTATAAGTAATTATAAAAATTTTTATGAGTTTGTGTCTTGTTTTTTTATGAATGATTTTTTATACATACGTGCCTGCCGCACGTCCATCTTCACCAGTGTAAGTAAAAAACTAACTAATTGCATAATTTGTCTGTATATGTCGAGACAAATCTTTTGAGTCTAGTTAGTCCATGGTTGGACAAAAGTTGTCAAATACAAACAAAAGTGCAATAGTACCAGAACCCAAAATTTTTCCCCAACTAAACAGGGCCTTGGATGCTTTGGTCAATTGAAAAACTTGACCATGATACTCTTCATTAATGCTATTGTTTACTCCCTCTGTCCCAATAAGAACTTCATTTTTTATTTCAGACATCGTGTTTGACCGTTTTTGACGCTGATTAATATCTTATTTTACTATCAACATTCTACTCATAATCAAGGTAAAACAACATGAAATGAGAAGAATTCAATTTATATAACTCACCTAATTCCACATGTGCTTGGAGAAATGATGTGTATATCGAAAAAATACCAAAAATAGGCAAACATGGAGACAACATGGCGCATATGCCACCTCAGGTTCCACATGGGCAACAGAGGGGCGGCGGCCGCCCTAAAAAGGGGGTGCTCGCCCTGTCTAGGTGGCCAAGCCACGTTAGTGATCCGTGGGAGATGATCTAGAGCACATCCACCCCATTCATCAACGTCGGTTTCATCCAAGGGTGATCAAGAGACGTGTCAAGGATCCATGGACCCACATGTCATCCTCCAAGGACCACAAACCACCATAGCAACCATGATCCAGGGCATCACCGACCACATAACCGAAATTGGGGAGGATCCACAGCTGTTTGATGGCAAGGCGGTGGATCGAAGGCGACACTTGTTGACGGTAGTTATATATCATTTTTAACCGTCAACTAAACATGAATCAAAGACATAAATAAATCCACATCATAGATATAGGGTTTGATTCTAACAAGTTTCATGAGTTTTGGTATTCTCACTTGTGTTGCAGGGTATAAAAGGATATTCAAGGTTTCACCATATAAAAGTATCTCAAATGAGGAGTTGGAGTTCACCATTACGTAGAGCTCGTCGAGACGATAGAAACAAACCTATAGTTTACTATATTTGGAGTCTCGGAGAGAAAGATATTGAATCAACATCGAGCACTAGCATAGGAACATTCTAGAAGACACCAGTAGACATCACACACAAGGCGGGGCCCTATTGGTATAAGATAACTCAAGCAAATAAACACTAGAATTATCTGCAAGCGGACAGATACTGATGTAGCACTTTATCCGGGAGTATTCCAAGTATCGTTATTTATATTTTACCATAGGGAAAACGGGATGACTAGAATCTAGACTTAACACCTGAGCTGCTATCAAGGACGGAGAAAATAGGTGATATAGGAGATTGCTAAGGCTTCTAATTCTAATCCTCACAAGATATGATATGATTGTTCTGAAAGGGGTATTACTATAGGAATACAACAACAAAGGGTAAATTCCTTAGTAATGCAAACCTACGGTCCTACTGACGGGAGGTGGACTGTGTAAGACTCAACAAGGCTAGGTCACCCCCGCGATCTACCACCGATCCGGACAGTATAGGGCATTTATAAATAAATATAATCTAAGCACCAAGCTTAAACTATAAATAACTACTTCAATAAAGGAGCTACCAAGACTAAAGTACTCAAATGAATCGTAAACCTCAAGAACAATAATAGCAATGTTACTCACTTGGATTAGAAGTTGAACTCCGAAGAAATCTTTAGAAACAAGCCCCAAAGAAGGACTTGAATCCGCGGGTACAAGTCGTAGAGCAGTCACCGACAGGCCGGCAACTCCTCCAACTATGTCCAGCTCTACTACCACAATACTTCTAGAACAAGAATAGCCCTAATCTAGAGAGACTACAAGGCCAATCTTCTACTTGATGCTTGGCTGTAGATCCTATCTTGGGTTTCTACTCTATTAGAGATATGTTAGGTGGAATTCTGAAACCCTGGATTGATTTCTCTCTGGATCCTCTGAAACCCTAGGGAGTCTGGGGGTCCTTATATAGGCCGGTGGGATGAACTGTAGCCCTTGGATCAAACTGACTTCGACAGACGATGTAGATTACGTGAAATTTCAGGATGTGGGTCCACGTCGAAGTGCAGGCAAAAAGGACTCTTTGCCAGGTCGGCCGACCATGTCAGAGGGTCAGCCGACCCTCTCTGGCTGACTTGTGGGCCCTGCTTTGGTAGGCGTGTCTCTAGTGTTCTCTAGAATATTCTTGATCTCCTGCCGTGGCGTAATTCGGTATCTTTCTCTGCGGTGTGGGTCCTCTTTGGTTCTTTTCCTGTATAGTCCCTGGAAAACACAGATTCACCAAAACTCATGAAATTCTGTCAGTTTAAACCCTAATCTAGGTGTTGGCTCTCATTTATGTCCTTTTCATGATTGGTTGATAGGTAAAATCATACAATAACTACCGTCAACAACCTCCCCCACACTAGATCTTTGCTCGTCCCGAGTAAAGGACGGAATTAAGCAATCTTATCTTTAGGACTAGACATCATCATTTCACCATTCCTAGTCATACCTGTACTGCGGGTTTCATTGTGTCTACCATGAACAGCTAGAAACTGATCACCTTCCTCTATCAATCAAGAAGTTGGAGGTTTTTGAATATTTTGAAAATAAAGCATAGCTTACCTTCTCCTTCTTTGTAGTACTCTCATATCACTCATATGTGGTGGTGCTGATCCTTACCAAGGCATAGATGATGTTGCCTTCTCTCTTGCCTACTTCTAAAGCTTATGTGGAGCTAAGGTAGGGGTGAAGTGAAAACATACTTGTATTGCATATATTGTAAAGTCAAAACAAGGATCCAAGTAGAAAGATGTCATACTCTTAGATCAAGATGTGCATGTGTGTGGAATATATGGTGGCTAACCTAATTCTACTATGCTCCTTTTGAGAATTTTCTCTCTCTTTTCCTTCCGCAGGACAACATTGGCTATCTTTCTTTTCTTTCTTCTTCTTTTTCTTTTTTTCAGGCGGGCATCATAGTACCCATTGTTTTGGCATTCCGGACACTCGTCCATTTTTACCTCTCAGGCGGGCATCTTTGTACCCATTGTTTTCTCTCTTCTCACATTTTTGCATAGCCACAAGTCTCTTCTCTGCATACTTTTGAGAGATGATAAAAGGATCTTTGGAGCATTTATTCCTAACTTCTTTTTGTGCTTCCTCCAATATCGGAGTGAAACATTTTTGGGTGGAAAGGCATGTTGTTGCATATTCCCAGTGTAGGAATAGCAGATATATGTGGAGTGTACGTGATCTTGATCTTGGGAGCATGATAAATTTCTCAACAAGGGTCACTCGGTTTGACAAAACTCAAAGCAATATCAAGTAGTAAATGTAGAAGGTTGATTCTATCTATATGTGGCTCTGGTAGGTAAATGCTTTTACTACAAAGGAGAAGCATAGCTATTGGTTTTAAGTTTTTACAAATAAAATTCTCCAACAACTAGATATCAAGAATCAAGCTTTCATTATTCTTACTAGCTCGTATTCCACAACAACTTAAGCAACATGGGGTCCCTAATTTTAAGTTCCAACAGTAGCAAGACTTCTAGGAAAAGTGTTATGTGTGTCATCCTTAAGTCAAGGCTACTCAGGTTAATCCTTTCATGTTTTAAAGTTATTTAATCATAAGATTTTCAATTCAGTGCAAAACAGCGAGCGACGCACGAGAAAATAGGAAGTTCAGGGTACGCACCTGACTGTGGACGAAGCTCGCGGCGAGATGATGCTGGGGAAGGTCGGGTGACCTAGGGTAGGGGTCGGCCGACCCCTCCAGGTGGCCGTTCGTGCCTTGTCTCGTCGTGTGTGATCTGTGCGTCGGTTGCTTCTATTTTGGTGTACTTTTTTCTTCAATGTTCGTCGTTCTATCACGTGCTCCTCCCCCACACTTGTTTTCTATTTTTCTTTATGCATAACAAAGTGGAGACAAGCACAAATATATCCAAGCGAGATTATATTGACTCAAACCGACTTCTATTAATAGGGCACTTTTATTACACAAGACTTTCAAACTAAAACAAACTAAGGAAACTAAAATGAACTAATCGAGCTAGGCGAACTAAACGAAGTAATGGGTGCCCTATGGATACATAACTCTAATAATTCATAGGATTGGTCTGGGAGAAAAACTCAAATTTAATCTCTGACTCCCTTTGCTTCCCGTCGTTCAGATCAATCCTAAGATTGGTATCAACTATAGTTCTAGCAAGGAGCCTATACCGGTTCTTCATGATCTCCATCTCATGTTTCATCTAGGCCATCTGCTGCTGAAGCTCTGCCGTGGTGACCTTGGAACGCTTCCGTGGAGGTTGCTCTCCACGTGGTGCTTCCTTGGGTGGCACGAACTTGACCTTGGATGGCTCGGCGCAGACTCCATTGAAGGTTGGGCGAGTCGTGTACTTGGCACATGAGAAATGGCCATCCCTGTCGAGCTTCACCCTCGTTAGCGTCTCGTTCGGCTTTGGTGGCAGGAGCTTGACATCCTTTGGCAGCTTGACGATCGGTTCCTTTCGTGGCGCGTCCTTCAGGTAGTGGGTCTCCGGCGGTGATGGAAGGGTTGATCTTGTACAAGCACGAAAGGATTGCTCATGCTTGCGAGGCTGATTGGGTGAAGCAATGGCGAGAGACCAGGGAGTTCTAGTAGGGATGATGGCTTGAGAGTCGTCGGCGAGAACCTTGCTTAGATCCATCCCGTAGGGGAGATCTGTTGTCGGCCATGGGAGTCTTTGGAGGAGAGCTCGTAGGCACGAGGAAGAGGATGGGTTGGATGAGATGAGATGGGAGGCTAGCAGGGGCTGGTTATATAGTCGTCCGGTGGGCGCTAGGGCTTTGAAATTTTCCTACGAGCTTACGGCGGCGGCGGATGGCTTAACAAAAATGAAAGTAGGAAAATATGCGAGAAGAGACCCGAAGGATCACGTCACGAAAAGACGGCGTAGTTTGGAGGCATAAGGGGGTTGGCCGACCTAGGGAGGTGGTCGGACGACCTGCCCTTGTGCCCATTTAGCTCTGGACTTTTCGTGCGACTTTCTCGCGATATTTAGTTTCCAAAATTCGGACTTTCCTGTGCGGAAAGGCAAAAGGGAGGCTTAGGCCCTAATACACTTGGTAAATTAATAAATTCAATAATATCTATTTCCTCTGGGCCTTTAATTGGTTCTAAAAAGAGTTTGAGGCAGTGACCATTTAACTTGAATAATGTACCTTCATCGGTTTGAAGTGTGACCGCTCCATGGGACGAAGTGTTGATCACCTTGAATGGTCCTTCCCATTTGCTTCGTAGCTTTCCGTGACCGAATAACTTCACCCTGAAATTAAAAAGTTATACCTGATCTCCGGGTGCGAAGTCCTTCTTCTTCAACCTTTTGTCATGCCATCTCTTGGTTCTCTCTTTGTAGATCTTGGAGTTATGATATGCTTTTTCACGCCATTCATCTAGTTCAGAGAGTTGCATCTACCTTTTTATTCCTGCAGCATCCAGATCCATATTCCATCTCTTGATTGCCTAGTGAGCCTTGAACTCAAGCTCTATTGGCAAGTGACAAGTCTTTCCATAAACAAGGTGGTATGGTGATATTCCAATTAGTGTCTTGTAGGCTGTTCTGTAAGCCCACAGTGCTTCTGGTAGCCTGTCCTTCCATGAAATTCCCATTTCATTGACCATCTTCTACAGAATATTCTTGATCTACTTGTTTGATGTCTCTGCTTGCCCATTTGTCTGAGGATGGTATGGAGTGGCAATGTTGTGGTGGACCCCTCTTTTTGCTAAATATAGTTGGAATCTCCTGTCGATGAAGTGGGATCCTCCAGCACTAATTACCATCCTTGGAGTACCAAATCTTAGAAATATTATTTCTTCAAACATCCTCTTTGAGCTTCTGAAATCTGCAGCTTTGCATGGCATAGCTTCTATCCATTTTGAGACGTAGTCTATTGCCACCAAAATATACTCACACTGTTTTGACTTTGGAAATGGTCCCATGTAATCTATTCCCCAGACATCGAAGAGCTGTACTTGGAGGTTGTTGACGAGGGGCATGGCATCTCTTGAATTGATGTTTCCATGTCGTTGGCATGCCCCGCATCTCCGGATAAAGCTTTTCGTGTCATCATACATGGTGGGACAAAAGAATCCACTTTGCCAAATCTTTGCATGTGTGCGAAATGCGCCATAATGTGCTCCATGTAGTGATGAGTGGCAACTTTCAATGATCTTGATCCCCTCTTCCGCTAGTACACATCTTCGGAGTAGTCCATCAGAACATATCCTGAAGAGGTATAGCGGGTCCCACATGTATTGTCGACTCTCGTAGATGAGCTTTCTTTTGTCCTCCCCTGGTGGTACATATCCTGCAACCATAAATTTCACAATATTTGCGTATCAGGGGTCGGATCGGGTGATCCGATAGAGCATGTCGTCCCTCATTGAGTCGTTGATGGGCATTTCCTGCATATTCTCAAAATGCATTCTAGACAAGTGATCTGCTACAGAATTTTCTACTCCCTTTTTATCTTTTATTTCTATGTTAAATTCTTAGAGTAGAAAAATCCATCTTATCAATCTAGGTTTAGCATTCTTCTTAGTGAGCAAGTATTTTAAAGCAGCATGATCAGTATAAACAATCACCTTAGCTCCAACTAAGTAAGATCTAAACTTGTCAATAGCAAAAACAACAGCCAGGAGTTCTTTTTCAGTTGTTGCATAATTAATTTGTGCTCCTGTCAGTGTTTTACTAGCATAAGCAATGGCATGATGCTTTTTATCTTTAGTTTGTCCCAAAACTGCCCCCACAGCATAATCACTAGTATCACACATAATTTCAAAAGGTAAAGACCAATTAGGGGGTTGAATGATTGGTGTAGAGATGAGTGCTTGCTTAAGGGTGTTGAAAGATTTCATACAAGCATCACCAAAATCAAAGGGAGCATCCTTAGCTAGCAAGTTTGTAAGAGGTCTAGAAATATGTGAAAAGTTTTGAATAAAGCGTCTATAAAAGCCAGCATGACCAAGGAAACTTCTAATCCCTTTAACATTAATAGGTGGAGGTAGTTGTTCAATTACTTCAATTTTATCTCTATCTACCTCTATCCCTCTTTCAGACACTAAGTGTCCTAGCACTATTCCTTCTCTAACCATAAAATGACATTTTTCTAATTAAGGACTAAGTGCTTTTCTTCACATCTTTGCAAAACCTTGTCTAAATTTTCAAGACAATCATCAAAAGTTTTTCCATAAACAGAAAAGTCATCCATGAAAACTTCCATGATTTCTTCAATCATATCAGAAAAGATAGACATCATGCATCTTTGAAAAGAAGCTGGTGCATTACACAATCCAAAGGACATCCTACGGTAGGCATAGGTTCCATAAGGACAGGTAAAGGTGGTTTTGCTCTGATCATCATGATGGATAGGAATTTCATGTATCTAGAATATCCATCAAGGAAGCAAAAGAAAGAGTGGTTTGCCAATCGCTCTAACATCTCATCGATGAAGGGCAAAGGGAAGTGATCTTTCCTTGTTGCCTTGTTGAGTTTTCTGTAATCTATGCACATCCGCCATCCAGTGACGGTTCTTTGGGGGATTAATTCATTCTTGTCATTCCTGACAACCGTCATGCCTCTCTTTTTAGGCACAACTTGGACTGGGCTTACCCACTCACTATGCGGCACAGGATAAATAATCTCGGCGTGCAATAGCTTCAAGACCTCTTTCTTTACAACCTCTCTCATCGCATTGTTGAGGCTCCGCTGGGGCTCTCTAGACGGTATGATATTAGGATCAGTTGGAATGCGATGGGTGCAAAGAACAGGACTAATTCCTTTCAGATCTTGGAGTGAATAGCCAAAAGCTGATTGATGCTTTTCCAAGACAGCGATCAAGCGAATAGTCTCTACTTGGGAGAGTTTATCACTTATTATCACTAGAGATTGCATATCTCCATCTAGGAAAGAATATCTAAGACCGGCTAGCAATGGCCTGAGCTCAATAAGAGGTTTAGGTGGCACTAGGAATTCATCAAGGGGTAAAGGTTCTGGATTTTTGGCTTCTTCCTCAATGAAGAACTCCTCATTTTCTTCAAGATGGGTTTCTCTCAGAAAATCAAGGGCTGCCACCGTGATCTCACTAATTGGACCAGGCTCAGGACATGGCTCAGTCTTAGCATTTAAGGACCAGGTAATGGACAAAGGGAATCTAAAGTTTGGTCCTAATTGAACATTGATTGTCCCTGTTTGTCCTTCTTGAATAAGTCTTCCAATGGGTTAGCCTATCAACAGGTCGAACTCCATGACATCAAAGATATAAAAACTTAGATGGAGCATGGTGTCGTTTACCCAGATAGGGAGCACAAATTAAATGCCTAAACTTAGAATAATGTGCCCGGAAGAACTTTTCAAGAGCTTTGTTGTTGGGGTTAGTGGCATGTCTATTGATAAGTCTTCAGCAAATGATGCAGACATGATATTAACACCCACAACTGGATTGCAGAAAGCTTCAAAGGGGCCTTTATGGATTTGGCATTTGATTAGGACAGAAGGTGAATCCAATCGTATCATATCAGAGGAAACCTCTGATTCTTCTAGCCAATCATTGCAGATTATGGCTATAAGCTCTCTTGTGGTCTTTCTACAGAAGGCTACTTTAGGAGGTTCTATAGGTTCTAAAGATGGTCTCTTGGGCTCCTGAAGCTTCTTAATCATATGAAAGTGAGTGGTGTTTCCAAAATTGGAGAAAAGATGATCTTCTATTTCTAGTATAAAGTCCGAAAGCGGAGTATCCTCTTTTTCCCTAGGGTTGGAAATCGAGATAGCTGAGGATTGGGATGTTGATGGTAAAGGTTCAGATTCAGATACCTAAGCTCTTCTTCTAACTTCTCCTTGGGTTGGTTATCTAAGATATTGTCTAGGATCTTGCGTGCTTCAGAATCTGAAACATGAGCAAAAGTTCCTCCTGAAGAGTAGTTGAGATGCTTCTTGGATTTTCTTCTCAGACCCAAAAAAAGTGTTGAATGAGAATCGGGTCTAGAATGGATAGGCCTGGTCTAGATTTTATGAGTTCATTAAAACGCTCCCAGGATGGGGCCAAAGACTCATTATCTTTCTGTTTGAAAGATAGGATTTTGGTTCTGGGGTTGACAATTTTGGAAAGGGGGTAGAATTCTATATAAAAGTCTGAGCGATGTTTTCCCTAATCTCCTCCTTCTTTCTCTACGACTCAGTCACACCAGGTTTTAGCTCTCCCTTTCAAAGAGAAAGGGAAAAGCTTGCACCTTAGGGTTTCATCGGACATGCCATCTATATGGAGGCAGTCACAGGTTTGATCGAACTCTCGTAGGTGAAGATGAGGATTATCATCTCCCTCTCCTGAAAAGGATTGGCTTTGGACTATTTCAATCATACACGAGCGTAGCTCAAAGGTAGGAGTTTGAATAGGCTTTGAGGATTTCCTAAGCCTATGGCTTGTGCTCGTGGATGCAACGTATTTATAGATGGGTGTGGTTTCAATGGCATCCATAAGGATGAAAACGAAAATAAGGAGATAATAAAGACAAAAGTATGAATATAAGGTTAAGATAGACTCTTGATGTTTCAACTGTTTTCCCCGGCAGTGGCGCTAAAAATACTTGTTGGTATAAGATAACTCAAACAAATAAACACGAGGATTATCTGCAAGCGGATAGATACCGATGTAGCACTTCACCCGAGAGTATTCCAGGTATCGTTATTTATATTTTACCACAGGGAAAACGGGATGACTAGAATCTAGACTTAACCCCTGAGCTGCTATCAAGGACGGAGAAAATAGGTGATATAGGAGATAGCTAAGGCTTCTAATTCTAATCCTCACAAGATATGATATGATTGTTGTGAAAGGGTTATTACTATAGGAATACAACAACAAAGGGTAAATTCCTTAGTAATGCAAACCTACGGTCCAATTGACGGGAGGTAGACTGTGTAAGACTCAACAAGGCTAGGTCACCCCCGCGATCTACCACCGATCTGGACAGTATAGGGCATTTACGAGTAAATATAATCAAAGCACCAAGCTTAAACTATAAATAACTACTTCAATCAAGGAGCTACCAAGACTAAAGCACTGAAATGAATCGTAAACCTCAAAAACAATAATAGCAATGTTACTCACTTGGATTAGAAGTTGAACTCCGAAGAAATCTTCAGAAACAAGCCCCAAAGAAGGACTTGAATCCGCGGGTACAAGTCGTAGAGCAGTCACCGACAGGCCAGCAACTCCTCCAACTATCTCCAGCTCTACTACCACACTACTTCTAGAACAAGAATAGCCCTAATCTGGAGAGACTACAAGGCTAATCTTCTACTTGATGCTTGGCTCTAGATCCTATCTTGGGTTTCTACTCTATTAGAGATATGTCGGTGAAATTCTGAAACCCTGGATTGATTTCTCTCAGGATCCTCTGAAACCCTAGGGGGTCTGGGGGTCCTTATATAGGCCGGTGGGATGAACTATATCCCTTGGATCAAACTGACTTCGATGGACGGTGTAGATTGCGTGAAATTTCGGGATGTGGGTCCACGTCGAAGAGCAGGACAAAAGGACTCTCTGCCAGGTCGACCGACCATGTCAGAGGGTCGGCCGACCCTCTCTGGCTGACTTGTGGGCCCTTCTTTGGCAGGCGTGTCTCTGGTGTTCTCTAGAATATTCTTGATCTTCTGCAGTGGCGTAATTCGGTATCTTTCTTTGCGGTGTGGGTCCTCTTTGGTTCTTTTCCTGCATAGTCCCTGGAAAACATAGATCACCAAAACTCGTGGAATTCTGTCAGTTTGAACCCTATTCTAGGTGTTGGCTCTCATTTATATCCTTTTTCATGATTGGTTGACGGGTAAAATCATACAATAACTACCATCAACAGGCCCACCTGGCATAGAGCTAGTTCGGTCGAACCAGGCTCAGGTTCCGCCGGGCTACCCTAATGCCCGTTTTGTCTTCCCTTCGACGTGGACTCTCCGCCAACTTAAAGATTCAATCTGGTTCGTTGCTCAACGTTGGTTTGGTCCGAGGGCTGAGGTTCATCCCACAAGCCTATTTAAGTAGCCCCTGACACCAGGGTTCTGAATACCAATTCATTCAATCATATGTAAACCCTAATCGAGAGGTGTCCCATTAATGGATGACCTCTCATTAGAATCTAGGTTATAGACAGTAAAGAGATGGAGAGTGAAGGATTAGTTAGGAGGAGATGCCGGCCTGTCGGTGCTCCCTCTTTGACTTATACTTCGGCAGGATCCGACTCTGCTTGAGCTGGGTCCTGGGATGTCTCGGCTAATCAACTTCTGATTCAAAGTAAATTTATGTTTATATTGTTCTTCCACGAGGTGACTCTCTTTTGAATGCTTTATTCTCTTCCTAGGGGGAGTAGAGTGTAATCTAGTGTAAGCGTGGTGCTTAGACTTAGGTTGCCCGTAGATACACCCTACTTTTCGGATCGGTGGTAGCTCATTGTTGTGACATAAGTTCTATATAAGTTTTATATTTAACTCTATATAGCATCGTTGAATCCTTTATAGTCCACCTCCCTTTAGTAGGACTAGTAGGAGTGTAGGACCATGTTGCTAAGGAATAACATCCTCTGTTCATGTCAACTCCTTAAGTAATGTCCCAAATGACCAGTAGAAGACATAACTTACCCAAGTCAAAATTAAAGAACCTTAGTTATCCTCTCTACGCTCCTATTATCTACATCCTTGATTGCAACACTACTATTCTTGACTTATTTTTACCTTCAATTATTCATTACTTTTATTTAAGTTAGATCGTAGTTAACCTCACCTGTTTCCCAATGGATACGGTATTTAAAACCTCCGGGTGAAAGCTACAACAGTATCCGTGCGCTTGCAGATTTATCTCTGTGTGTGTGTAAAAAATACCAACAAGCTTTTGGCGTCGTTTGCCGAGGAAACAATTGCTGAATTAGCTACAAGCCTAGTGTTGATGGTCACTAACGATGAAATTCGGCTGTCAAATAATACCAAAAATAGGGGAATTTAGCAAACCAACATCACATATGCATATACTTCTAACCTAGTTCCACATGTATTTGGGGTACCAATTCCAATGCAAAAACAAACATTCCCCGGCCTGAACAGCCTGCGAAAGGGCCCAGGTAAACGGGAAAGACACACGGCCCATCAAGGTCCGCCTAGAACTTGCCCGCAGGGGAACAACCACGACCCCTCGGGTGCGAAGACCCCTTCGGGTGAAACTTTCCGATTTGCTCGAGCCTCTGACGACAAGGCTCGGGGTAATAGTACCTTTGGGTGAAATCCTTTTATTCGCCCGAACCCCTCCGTCAGAGCGGGCCTCCTCAGGCGCACCCGCCTCACCCGATCCTCCGATGACGTCAGCGAACATCCATATACTCAAAGGAACCCCAGGCTACCTTACAAGCACGGTCATGTCGTGTGGACCCCCTACTCACAGTCATGACTGTCATACCGACGTAGGGGAACAGTAAAACACCCAGCTAAGACCCTAGCCGACGTAGGGGAGCTTCACTGCGGCAACCGCCACTCCTCAAACACCGTGCGCATGAATTGCTACAGGAGAGGGGCGACCTCAACTGTATCGCCGACAACGGGTATCTGCCCAAATCTCACATTCGAATAGCCATCTAACACTGGGAACGCCTCCCGCGGAGGGAGACGTGCCCAAGGGGGCACACCCACCTCCATACAATTCCACCCATTTCCCACAAGTGGCAAACCCCCGAGGGTCGGCGCCCGAGGGTAGACCATACCTGTGCAGTATGAAAGGACAAAATCTCAACAGGGTATAGTACCACGATGCCACGCTTTCCAACACGTAATTGCGCAAAGAATCAACAAAGACGTCGGCCTCCAAGTGCCAAATGGGCCTTAGCAACACCGGGCGAGGCGGTGGAGCCCATGGTTCGGTCGAACCCAAAGTTCGGCCGAACCCCCATGCCGCCTCATGCCCTCTCTTTTCTCTGGCGGTTGCATGCCACCATGTTGAGGCAGTACCCCATGTGCTTCGTGCCAAAATTATCCTAGGAACCACCTTAGCCCCTATATAAATAGAGTCCCCGTCTCCCTCTCAAGAAGATCATACAAGGAGAATCACCTACAAGTAGTAGCAATGTAGTGGCTTTAGTTATTTATTTCCTTTCCATTAGAATAAAGGAGAGAAGTGAGGGAGAGAAGAGTGGGAGAAGAAGCCAAAGCTCTGAGCGACTCCTCAAGTGTGTAGCTTCTACACTTAGAATTGAAGCCGGAGCTAGCGACTTCTCTGCTTGTACCTCTGTAAGAATCTTACGCTTCGGAGTAAGGATCTTAAGTTCTTCTCTAGTTATTTAAATTAAAGAATTTATCTTTATGCTACTATAGCTTGTGTGGTCTTCGTTCATTCTAGTATTGAATGCTCTAGTAGAAGGGTCCTGATAAAGATGGATAACCCTTGTGTGCACACTAGAGTAATAGCAGACATCGTAGACGTGGTGTCTAGGTTGGAAGTTATCTTCGGTCTGCCTCTTTTTCTCCGG
Organism: Eremochloa ophiuroides; assembly: GCA_038502445.1. Lineage (NCBI taxonomy): Eukaryota > Viridiplantae > Streptophyta > Magnoliopsida > Poales > Poaceae > Eremochloa > Eremochloa ophiuroides. The sequence goes on from JAHLJS010000001.1 coordinate 53,884,012, forward strand.
TTGAGGGCAGTAGTGGCAGGTGGTGACAACCCTGTCTGTACTTAGCATTCCCCCATTTGACTTGAGGTAGAGCTTTGATTGGCATTGCTTGGCAGACCAGGCACACTCTGGAGACGGAAGCAAGCTGCGGTAAAATAAAGTTATCTTCATTTAAAATATTTAACCATAGAAAACCTCACTACCTCATTCATCATCCTCCTAGTGATCCCAGGCTAGCTAATTAAAGAGTCTAGTTCAACCGTTCATTTAGGAAAATATGATACCCTGAATACTTCCGGGTAAAGTGCTATAACGGTGTATCCGTGCGCTTGCAGATTCCTCTGCTTGCACTAAGAAATACCAACAAACATTTCTGGCGTCGTTGCCGGAGATAGAATCTAACTCTATTTCTAGTGATGACGTTAAGAAATGTAAACAAGCATTTCTTGCGCAGTTGCCGGGAAACGGTTGTCATTCAAAACCTTTTTGCTTTCAAGGGTGAGTTCTCTGAGCCTTTATCTTTCTTAAAACAAAAATTTTTCATCTTGCTATGAACTCTACCCTAGATACAAAAAAAACTTTGTTTTGGGTAACTATTTTCAGGGTGTGTTCACGAATATCCTTTTTCCCCACCTGCAAGATTTTGAGGAAGTGTGTTCATGCCTAAGCGTCACAGGTAGAACACGAGAAATTCTTAAGTGGAAATTATTCCCTTTCTCCCTAAGGGGAAGCTGTGACAGAACCGCCTAGATCATAGGTCCTACGTGCACCATCATCGTCCCTAAGAACCTCTGGTTACTGTGCACAAGTTCCCCGCAACCTAGGTGGCCTGCCGGGTTTCCTCGGAAACCCTGATTTCCCCGAGGATCTCATTGTAAGCCTTACAATATTACAACAATTTACACGAATAATAAGAATCAGAGTAGAGAGTGCGGAAGTATTACATGACCATAGGTTTGCAAACATAAGTTACATTATCCCAAACTAGTGTTTCGTAGTAGAGTAGCAGTATACGAATATACACCCTGCCCAAGGGTTAAATCATATACACATCTTCTTCCATGCACGATCCTTCAACCGACACGGTCCCAAGTAGAACTGTAAGCTCGACTCTTCTGCAACAGGGGTTAACAAACCTTGAGTACATGGGGTACTCTGCAAGACTTACCTGACTAAAGAAAATGGGGAGAAGACTCAGGAATGCAGGCTGAGGGGAGTCAAGGTAAGGCTTTAGCAAGAGTCAAAGTGTTTTGTAGAAAAGCAATACTAATATTGAATCCTACTTTCAATATTTTTACTCAATATTATTTTAATCTAGAACCATTGATCTCAGTTATTTCACTTGGGTCCTTCAATTCTAATTACTTATTTATTCTCAAAACATACTAGTTCCGAACCACTTTTTGGGGTAGGTCAGTGGATCAAGTCTCCATAACCGAGGAGTAACGACGATTTGAATCGATTAATACCCAGCTGGGGATCCCTATCCACACTGCATCTGTAGCACCTAAGCTTGCATATGCCAACCCTGTCTGCCACGGCTTTTCCAAAACCTGAACCAGTCCTGCGCCACCTGAGAGCACAGTACTCCTCTCGTCTCCAGGCACGCCGGCCACGAGGGTACACGCTACTCTCACCATCTCTCCACTCACAGTGCGTGGTTGTCGGTTCAAGTAGCAGAGCCACTGGAGACAGGGCTTCCCGGAGTATGTGGCTAGTTGCAAAGTCTCGATCCAGCAGGCCGACAACGAACGGTCCCTAATTCATTTTTCGTTGGTGACAATGCATTGGGACTCTAACCCAAGTACAAAGTAGCCGAACGGTTTCAAATCCGTGCCCGTCAGCGATAAGACATGGGGACGCCACCCCATGTGCACATGAATCGAACAGACTCATTTTCATATCCATTTCCATCGGTGGCAATGCATTGGGACTCTAACCCAAGTACAAGGCCATCCAAATGGTTTTCAATCCGTCGGTGACAATAAATTGGGACTCTAACCCAAGTGCAAGTCGTCCGAATAGTTGCAAATCCATATTCGTTTTCATTTCTTTATTATTCATCAATAGTATATCATCATAGCTCGAAAAATAGCATTCTATGCAAAAATCTAATTAATTAAGCAGGGCTAAGCATTTTTCAAACATTTTCATTTTAAATCAGGTTTCAAGGGTGATATTCAAGTGGCCAAGGAAGGTAATGCATCAATTGGGTTATCACTCAACTCCTATCAACTTAATGCAGCAGTTTAACTCAAAGTGATAAATATTTTATAAATCACAAGGAAGGGCTTAAATGCACCGGGGCTTGCCTGTTGCTTGGAGCAGATAGAACCCTGAAGCCAATCACCGAGAAAGATCCACGTCCACCGAGTGAAGACCTTACTCAGGGTTTTCTTCAGATAATAATTATCACGTGTTCACTACACGAAATAACAATGCAATTTAACATGATGATATACATGCCATGATGCATGAGATGCACTAAATTGGGAATTATTTAGAAAGTAAACTTCATTTAGAAAGTTGAGTACAACTTTCCTTCACGATAAAGTTGCAAGCCAACAAAACTATCCTATTGTTTTATTGATCATTTTAACAGTTGTAGAAAGCCTAGTTAATATTTTCGTTAACTATTTTAACCTTCATTAACATTTCCTATCATCAAGTTACTTATGAAACCATTCAGTCGTCAAGTGCCATGGACCATATTGGGTTGATGATCCAGGGTTATCATACAATCTGAAAGTCACAAAATTCCTAACTTATTAGGGTCTATAATTGATTCTTATCAATTTTTTTAGGTATAAATTACAAATAAATTAAAATGTGTATGAATAACTTGTAAATTTTTGTGTGGGCCGTTTACTGCAACTAACAGTGGCACAATAAAATTCATGATTTTTGGATTATTATTTTAGCCTATAAAAGTCATAGAAGTTCTATTCATTAATTTATTATCAAGACATAAAATAATAAATAAATAAACTATCTCCAAAAGAGCTCAAACCTTTTCTACCGATAGATTTTGGCATAAAGCAGGACCCAAACAAATTTCATGATTTTTGGACAAACCTATAATTTATTAAAATTTTGTATTTGTTAATTAAAAAGTATATTTTTATCACCTGCAGAAATCATTCAAAATCCATGTTTAATATTTTTATTAAATACTACATACTACAGAGAGCATCCTCAATTAGTTTCATAATTTTTGACATAGCCAATTAATTCCTACCTAAATAACAAGATAGGGCACTATTCAGTATATTAGGAAATAGGAAATTCATTTTTAATTCACATGAGAAATTGAAAAACCGAACTGGCCCGAGACGGCCCACATGGAGCTGACCGGCCTAGCCCGAGCCCCACAGTCCCGCTCACTCTCTCAGGCGCTCAGGAGCCCAGCTCGGCCCAAACCGCGAACAGACTGCCCCACCAGAGGCCTGTCCACCCTTGACCTGAGCCAAGGCGGCGGGTCGACCACCCAACTTGCCGGCGGGAGCTTCTCCGGCGCAGGAAACTGCACCCACGTGATTGGGATTAGCAGGGGAATCATTTTAAGGGGTCAAATAGATGGATTGGCAACCGTTGCTAGTCTGCCGCCGTTAATGGCGGCTCCGGAGCTCGGTGGCCGACGGCGAGCCGTGTTCCGGCCGTTGCGAGTCGGGAATGTTTAAATAGATAGGACTATGAGCACTAGGGGCTCACCGCAGCGCTATTTCGCTAGCTGGTTGGGTTGAGGGCGGCTCAGAGATGCCTCGTCGTCGTTCACCACGGCCACGGCGGCGAGCTCCGGGGAGAAGGAATCCGTTCCGGTGGGACTTGTGTGCAAACAGAGAAACGGTCGAGCACATGAGTTGCAGGAGGGCACAAGAGCTCTCAGACACGTTAAGGAGAGAGAAAAGGATCATCGAGGCGGGCTGGCCGCAGCGGAAACGCTCGCGGCGGCGCTCCGGCCGTTGCCGAGGAAGAAGAAGGGCACAGAGCGATTCCGACAGCGAGAGCGAGCGTGAGCGGGCTCAAACGACGCGTGAGAACGCCACGAAGCTACCTACGAGATGGCGGAGATGGAGATGGGCTAGAGTCGGCGAATTTCTGCGGTGACAATGGGGTCATCGGAGGCGACCAGGAGAGAGAAGGAAGGGAAGAAGAGGTGCTCGTCGCTATTTATGGACAAGGGAGGAGTGGATAAGGCAGGGCGTGCTGTAATACCTCTGGTATTACATTTAATTAATCTATCATGTCATCATATTTAATTTAACTGCCTGTATATGATTGTGCTTAGGGTTTCTAGAGTGACTTGATTGTGTTTATGATTGATTGTGCAATTAAACCCCTTTGTGAAAAATCAACAATTAATTCAAAAGGAAATTTCAATTAAGCCCTAATTTGATCCCAAAGCCTAATTCAAAATCAATAAGGAATCTGATGAAAGTATCTTAATAAAAGTTGTCGATCTTTTAAAATGGAACAACTTTTATTTTTGGAGATTTTGAAGTTATGCACTGGAAATTTGAATTAAACTCAAAATAGTGACTTGAAATTCAAATTTGAAACATCAAATAAAAAATTATCAAGAATCTGACAAAACACTCTTAATGGAAGTTGTAGAGCCCAACAATTAGGACAACTTTTATTTTTACAGATTTTCATCTTATATGGCAAAGTTTGGAGAATTTTTGTGAATTGCAAATCAAATTCAAACTTGGGTTTTACCCCCTTTTCTGTAATTTCAAAATTTGGCCGAATTTGAACTTGGTCCAAAAAGTAAAAATGTTCTACAGGAAATTTGGCACAACTTTTGTATTTTCCATTTTCCCTGCTACAGTACCGGCCCCTACCTCTGTGCACCCATGCCGTGCGCGCATGCGCGTGACGCGCGCTGCCGCCGTCCGGCCAGCAGGCGCGCTGTCACCGCCGTGCCAGCGTCGTGAGGGGGCTCCGAGCCAAGCCCCATCCTTATCCCCTCCTCCCCGGGTCGTTTAAAGGCGAGAGCCCATCCATTTTCCGTTTCTCCTCCCACCGGTCACCGACGAGCCCGTCACTGTCCCCGGCCAAATTCGCCGTTCTCACACCACCTCCACACCCTCCAGTTCACAGTCAGCTAGACGACTTCACCGCGCATCATTGGCATCGCTTTTCCTAAGCTTTGGTGCCGTAGGTTCGCCGGAACAAGCATCGGCGTCCTCGGGTTGTCACCGGAGCACCGCCGCCTGCCTCCGTGCTGTGTCTAGCTCATCTGGGTGAGTTCTAGACCTTGCACCCGTACGTTTCACCTTCTCCCTAATCCCCGTTTACTCATGCGCGCCTCAGTGTCCCTTTTGGTGCTCTAGGATCGCTGGAACGGAAGTTCACCGTCGAGTCCAAGCCGTTGTCTCCGCCGTCGTCGTCACGCCCATCGTTCCGCTCCATCTCAGCCCCAACCAATCATCGGTCTCGAGTTGTGGTAAGCCCCTAGACCTTTCCATACCATTTCCTTGAACGCTACCGCAGTGGCGTGGCCGGAACAGTCTCGCCGTGCCGCCGCGTCCTGCATGGGTGAGCCTAGGCTCATCGGAGGCGCATAGGGTAGGGGCTAGGTGTGTCAGACTGCTCGCTAGGGTCTAGGCTCCGCGTAGGTTCTCTTGGTTCCGCCGCTCGGGTCGCCGGCGGCAAGCTGCACGTCGGGCCGTCGCTTGCGCGCGTGCGGGAGCGAGCGGCGGAAGGTGGGAGACAGAGCTGACAGAGGGGGCCCATCTGTCAGCGACTCCGTGTGTGAGAGAGTGCGCGGAAAAGAGCGGGCCGTGTTGGGCAGGCCTGAGGCTGCTGGGCCGCTTTGGGTGTCTTTCTATTTTTCTTTTTCCGAAGGGATTTTTGAGTAGCTTTTCATTTTTATTTTAGGTGAATAGTTCCCTGTTTTCATCTTTTTATAGAAATATTTCTACTGCACCTAAAATCACAAAATTTTTTGTCAATGCTCTCTTGCCCCTTGCTGTGTGACCATCATCCAGGACGGTAGCAAGGAAGAGTGAAGTTGAACCCGTGGGCAGGGTTCGTGTTACCAGCTATCTTATTATGGTATGTTGTTGTTCTACTGCTACTGCTACTATTTTAATTATGGTCTGTAATAACTGCACTTTAATTCTATTTGGACAACCGGTTTATAATCTAAGTACTATTTAATCTTCCGCACTTTCACTCTGATGTATTTTATTATAAAATGTTATAATTCTGTAATGACTTCGCAATGGGATCCTGTCGGAGAAACGGGTGCTGATGTAACCCGGCAGGGCCTTCTAGATCATTTGGTACACGGGCCCGGATGTCAGAGGTCATTAGTGACAATGAAAGGTGCCTATGGGCCATGTGATTTAGGTGGTTCTGTTACAGCTGGTATCAGAGAGTTCCATTGCTAAATCATTACGGTATTACTTTGCAAAACTTCAAAATGTTTTGGATCATGAAAATCTAAATTTGCTATTTTGGTCCAAATTGTTTATTCTTATCTTATTCCGTAATATTGTTATGGTAGCAAGTGGAATAGCATTATTACTAGCCCTATGTTAAAATTGTTTATGCATTAATTTATCTTGCATTAATTTAAAATTCGTAAGTACGATTCTTGCATCATGATTAATTCACATGTTAATTGACTTCCTTCTTAAAGTGGGTATATGGGTTAGGATCTATCAAACCTATTCATGCTAGCCTATTATATCTTTCCTAATTCAAACTTAACTTCTCCAGCTAGCACGCCGTAAGCTCACAGCTCGCAAGATGACTGGTCCTCAGGGAGTTTCGCGCCACCAGCTGGCGCCACGTGATGGAGAGGCGTCCGGTAGCCGTCTCTGCCGCAGCGGCAAGGTGCTCAAGGAGGAGATCAAGCTGCTCACCGAGGACTTCAAGGTGGCACGTCGTGACCACTACCGGGATGTGCGCATGGTCACCAAGCTGCAGCGTGAGGTGGACCGCCTCACTCGCGAGAAGGAGGAGGCTTGGGCACGTGAGGACGTGGCCCGGGCAAGGGTCCACGAGTTGGAGAACTATGTTGAGCACATCGAGGAATACAATGATGCTCTGCATGAGGAGATCCATAGGCTCCATAATGAGCTTAACCCTGTCCTTGTTCCTCAGGAGGATGAGCCTGAGTTTGGTGTGGTCGAGGGACCTGGGCAGGAGGAGGGCGAGGAGCAGGTTGTTGAGGATGACCTTGAGGAGACAGTTGATCCCATGGAGGATGTGATCGTGGAGGATGACGAGGAGGAGGACGTGATCGTGATCGACGACGACTAGACTAGTCTTAGGACTAGGAATGTCAGCCTATCGTTATCCTTTGTGTTGTAATGTTGGTCCCAAGAACCTTAGCTTGGGTTTGGGAACTTTGATTAAGTCCTAATCGTGTCTTTTCAGCATCGTTTAAGTGTTGTAATGTTTGAGTTTGAACCGCTACTATGCTTCGTTAAGTAATGTTAGTTCTAAATTCGGGTTGCAATTAAACAGATGCCTGTCAATAACCGTTCGACCGGTGCTGGTACCTCTGAGGATGGAGCTGCTCCCAACCCATCGCCTATTCCACCGACCTTAGCCGATGCTATCGCAGCCTTGGCTAATGCCACCAACGCGATGGCGCAAAATAGGGACAATCGTGGTGGGCGTCGTGGCCGCCGCGATGATGATGAGACAACTTACGTGGACTTTATGGATACCCGTCCACCAGTGTTCACCAAGGCCGATGAGCCACTAGAAGCTGATGATTGGCTCCGCACCATGGAGCAAAAGTTTAGTCTGATCCACTGCACTGAGGTACAGAAGCCCCTGTTCGCAACACAGCAACTGCGAGGTCCTGCCAGCGCTTGGTATGCAAATCTCCTGGCAGCTCAGCTCGATGGACACCAAATGACTTGGGTAGAATTTTGTGAAGCTTTCCATGCTCATTACATCCCTGCGGGTGTGATGAAGATGAAGCTGGACCAATTTTTGGCACTGCAGCAAAAAGAATCCACAGTCATGCAGTATGTTGGTCAATTCAACCATCTGTCCCAATATGCTCCTGAGCACACCAACACTGACCAGAAAAAGAAGGAATCCTTCATCAGGGGTCTGAACTACAAGATTCAGCGAAGCTTGTCCAACAACCTCCACTGTACCTACCATGAAGCTGTCAATATTGCCATTGCCTTTGAAGAGAGTGACCGTAAACACCAAGAAGAAAAGAAGAAGAACAAAGCTGGGTCTTCTGGCGGTCAGAAGCGTCAGAAACTCATTTGCCACCCCACTCACCACTCTCATCCACCCTACCCTCAGCAGCAGTTGTTGTTCGTACTGCTACTACCTCCCATACCTCCAACCAGCAAAACACCACTCAGCCGAATGCCCCTGGCGTTCGTGTCACCACCCCACAAGTCAACTACAATCACCCGTGCTACAACTGTGGCAAGATGGACCATTGGGCCCGTGACTGCCCATATCTGAAGCAGTACAATAAAAATGCTCAGAAGGGTCATGGTCATCAGCAGCAGCAGGCTCAGAAGCGTGGTCATCAGCAGCATGCTCAGAAAGGAAAGGTGGCCAAGAAAACAGGCCATGTCTACTACACCCAGGTTGATCAGATTCCCGAGGGTGAACCCATCATGATGGGTAGGTTCCCTGTCGCAATTCACCCCGCTATTATGCTTTTTGATTCTGGTGCATCTCATTCATTCATCAATTGCACATTTGTCGTCAAGCATGAGATACCGATTGGGGAAATAAAGGAAAATTTCCTAATACATTCGCTTGGGGGCGTATAAATACTAAAGAGGTAGTGCAACAAGTACCTATAGAACTGGGTGGGCATATATTCCCTACCACCATGATAGTACTCAAGGATCAGGACATAGATGTGATATTAGGCATGAATTGGATGTATCAGCACAAGGCCCTTATTGACGTGCTAAATAGAACCATCAGGGTAAACTTGCCTAATAGTCAAACCCAACTCCTCATTCAACTTCCAATACCTCAAAGAGCAGTGGGTAGGATATGTGCAACCGCAGTCAAAGAAGTGCAGAATATCCCAGTAGTCTGTGAATTTCCGGACATGTTCCCCGATGATTTGCCTGGTTTCCCACCTGATCGTGATGTGGAGTTTGCTATTGAGTTGAAGCCTGGAACAGCACCTATATCCCGTAGAGCCTATAGGATGCCTCCCAAAGAACTGGTAGAGCTGAAAGTTCAGTTGCAAGATTTGCTGGATAAGGGTTTTATTAGGCCTAGCTCATCACCATGGGGTTGTCCTGCTGTCTTTGTGAAAAAGAAAGACAAGTCCCTCTAACTCTGTGTCGATTACCGTCCACTCAACGAGGTCACCATTAAAAACAAGTACCCTTTACCTCGTATTGACCCACTCTTTGACCAACTAGCTGGAGCCAAAGTGTTTTCAAAAATTGACCTTAGGTCTAGCTACCACCAAATAAAGATCCGCCCCGAAGACATTCCAAAAATAGCTTTCACCACCAGATACAGCTTATACGAGTAACTAGTCATGTCCTTCAGCCTAACCGATGCACCTGCCTATTTCATGTACCTAATGAACTCCGTCTTCATGCCGAAGCTCAACAAATTCATGGTCGTGTTCATTGATGACATCCTTGTCTACTCCAAAACCCCCTGAAGAACATGCTAACCACCTCCGTGTTGTCCTGACTCACTTGAGAGAACATTAGCTTTATCCCAAGTTTAGCAAGTGTGAGTTTTGGTTGGACAGAGTCCTGTTTCTCGGGCATATTTTGTCGGCTGAAGGCGTATCCGTTGATCCGAGTAAGGTGGAGGAAATCTTGAATTGGAAGCCACCAACCACGGTATATCAAGTCCGCAGTTTCATGGGAATGGCGAGGTATTACCGTCACTTTATTTTGGATTTTTCTAGAATAGCCAAGCCTATTACCGGGTTGTTGAAGAATCAGGTCAAGTTTGTCTGGTCACCTGAATGTGAGAAAGCTTTTCAGACTTTGAAGAGATTGTTGACCACAGCACCAGTCTTAGCTCAGCCCGATATTGAAAAGCCATTTGATGTGTACTGCGATGCATCTGGCACTGGTCTTGGTTGTGTCTTGATGCAAGAGGGTCGATTTATTGCTTATGCTTCACGACAGCTCAAACGTCATGAAGAGAATTACCCCACCCATGACTTCGAGTTGGCAGCTGTGGTACATGCCTTGAAGATCTAGCGTCATTATCTGCTAGGTAGTACTTGTAATGTCTACATTGACCAAAAGAGCTTGAAGTACATCTTTACCCAAGAAGAGTTGAACATGAGACAAATAAGATGGCTTGAGTTGATATAGGATTATGATATAGGAGTACATTACCATCCGGGTAAAGCTAATGTGGTTGCTGATGCACTCAGTTAGAAAGTTCACTGCAACTGTTTGACCGTAAAGCCGTATGACCTATCTTTATGCTATGAGTTGGAAAAGTTAGGCATAGAAATAGTTCCACAGGGCAGTCTAGCCAACATTAGCATTGAGACATCTATCCAGGAGCAAATCATTGCTGCTCAAAAGGGAAGCAAAGGAATCAAGCACATCAAGGAGAAAGTACAAGATGGAAAGGCGGATTGTTTTAGAATTGATGATGAAGGTGTGGTATGGTTCAAGGATCAGCTTGTAGTCCCAAAAGTTCCTGAGTTACGTCGCATGATCCTCAATGAAGCGCATTTGACAAGATTCTCTATTCATCCAGGGAGCAACAAGATGTATCAGGACTTCAGACAGAAATTCTGGTGGACTAAGATGAAGATAGAAATTGCTCGATATGTTGCCAGGTGTGATATGTGTCAAAAGGTGAAAGCTGAGCATATGAAGCCCGGGGGAGAACTGCAACCATTGCCTGTTCCTGTGTGGAAACAGGAAGACATTAGTATGGATTTTATTGTAGGTTTGCCCAAGACACCCTGAGGTTTTGATTCCATCAGGGTAGTTGTGGACCGTCTCACCAAGCAAGCTCACTTCATGCCTGTGAAAACTGCATATACTGCTACAACCTATGTGAAGCTGTATATGAAAAATCTGATGAAGCTGCATGGAGTACCGAAGACCATTGTCTCCGATCGAGGTACCCAGTTTGTCTCCAATTTTTGGAAGGCATTTCACAAGTCATTAGGGACGAAGATTTTGCATAGCACAGCATACCATCCGCAGACTGATGGACAGACTGAAAGAGTCAACCAAGTACTTGAGGACATGTTGAGGGCTTGTGCACTCAATTAGACTAACACGTGGGATGAGTGTTTAGCACTGGCAGAGTTCTCGTATAACAACAGCTATCAAGAAAGCATCTTGATGGCTCTGTTTGAAGCAGTCTACTGTTGTAGGTGTCGTACCCCATTGAATTGTTCTGAACCAGGAGAAAGATGGTTCTACGGAGTTGACTTGGTTAATGAAGCCAAAGAGAAGGTCCGATTGATACAGGAGAATTTGAAAGTGGCACAGTTACGTCAGAAAAGTTATGCCGATCAAAGGCGTCGACCGTTAGCATTCAAGATTGGAGACTATGTCTACCTGAAGGTGTCACCAATGAAAGGGGTCAACCACTTCAGAGTTAAAGGCAAATTAGCCCCACGTTACATCGGACCATTTTGGATTATGGAACGTGTGGGAAAAATGGCTCACAGACTGCAATTACCCGAACATCTCTCTAATGTGCACAATGTGTTCCACGTGTCGCAATTGAAGAAGTGCCTTCGAGTGCCTGATCAAGTTGTTGATTGTGGCAGAACCTCCTAAGCTATATGGCCCACATGCACCTGTCGTCGTCCCAAAGACCTCCGACAGCCGTGCAGGTGACCCGTATAACCAAAAAGGGTCTGCCGGGTTTACGAGTAAACCCGTTTCCTCCGAACAGGATCTTAATTGCGAAGGGATTGCAGAGTACAACATTTCATACAAATTATACAACTCGGAGTACAAGAGCGGAAGACTTAAAATATTACATAGGATTACTAACCAGTGTTCTTAGTTATACATTAAGTACGATTATTATAAACCAAAATATGAGTAGTGACAGTAGGTAAGTAGCTTATACAACACTTATATTACATAACATCCCTGCCCCGGGATCAAATACTCACTCACTATCACTATCCTCCTCGACCACTTCCTCGAACACCGTCATATTGCAAGGCCCAACGCAGACCTTGGGTTGCTGATTGCCTGCAACATAGGGTTAACAAACCCTGAGTACAAGGGGTACTCCGCAAGACTTACCCGACTAAAAATTGGGGAGAAGACTTAGGAATGCAGGCTGAGGGGAATCAAGGAGAGGCTCTCTAAATCAGCTTAACATTTAATCTCAAGCTAGATTGATTCCTTGAGTTATCTCATCATCAATTCCCTTTCCCACATTTACCTATTTCCGAACCACTCTTCGCTGTAAGTCGAAGGATCAAGTCTCCATTGACCGAGGAGCAACGACGATTCGAATCGATTAAGTACTCAGCTGGGGATCCCTATCCACACTGCATATGTAGCACTTAAGCTTGCATATGCCAACCCCACCTACCACGGCTTTTCCAAAACCTGAACCGGTCCTGCGCCACCTGAGAGCACAGTACTCCTCTCCTCTCCAGGCACGCTGGCCACGAGGGTACACGCTACTCTCGCCATCTCTCCACTCCCAGTGTGTGGTTGTCGGTTCAAGTAGAGGAGCGATCGGAGTCAGAGGCTTTCCGTAGTATGTGGCTAGTTGCAAAGTCTTGATCCAGCAGGCCGACAACGAATGGTCCCTAAAGGATTCCATTTCGTTTTTTTAATAGACAGTCAGAGACACTACATTGAGATTCCTTTCTCAATGCAAGTCTGCTGCCCTGTCAAACAACTATAATAGTTCATAGTATATAGTAGTATACCCAAAGCATACAAAATATCTTTTTCATAAAAGCTTAACTATTAAGCAAGGCTAAGCATTTTATAAACATTTTCCTTTAAATTAGGTTTCAAGGATAATATATCAAGGCGGGTAAATGCAGCAAGTAGGTGACAATCAACTCCTATCAACCTAATGCAGCAATTTAACACAAGTTGATAAAGATTTATAAAACACAAGGAGGGGCTAATGCACCGGGGCTTGCCTTGTTGCACGGCGAGGGACGGATCAGGATCAGAACCGCAAATGTCAAAACCACCGACAACTCCTGGGGTTTCGTCAGCGGCGACTTGCTCGACTTTCACTTCCTCGCCTTCGGTCACTATACGTGATAATGATGCATGCTTACTGATGGTGCAAATATCATGATTAACAATAAACAAGTATTAAATTAATAACCTTGAGTACAACTTTCCTTCACGGTAAAGTTGTAATCAAGATCTCACCTAACAGTGTTATTGTTGCATAATTAATTCATTAATTATTTTTAACAGTCATAGAAAGCCGCAACTAACACGACTTTCAACACTAAGAAAAGTGCTTAGGACCAGTTAGGGTTTGCTGATCCTAAGTCTTCACACAATCCCAAAATATCACAAAAACCCTAAGTGATTAACACTAATCATCATTTTTATTTAATTACTTAATTAGGAATAAATCATAAATAATAAAAATTTATCCAACTGAGCTACACATTTTTGTGGAGGTAGCTCACTGGTCAAAATAGCTACCCAATTAATTTCATAATTTTTGGATTTATATTTTGAGCTATAAAAATCATAGAAGTGCTATTTATTAATTAAAATATGCATTTTTATAGTCTACAAAAAGTGCTCAAAATACAAATTTCATATTTTTCATAAATTCTACATTACTCAAATAAACTATAGAATTTATTTCAGAATTTTTGGGACTATACATTAATTCCTACAAAATTCCTAAAATTCAGCACTCATAAATCGTTTCAAAAAATGAAAAGCAATACGGTGAAAGTCACTGGGCCACCTCGGCCGGCCCAACCGAGCCCAGGTCGGCCTTCTTCCTCCCCTGCCTCCCTCTGTTCCAAAGCAGAACAGAGCAGGCGAGCAGACCTGCGCGCGCGGTGGCTGCCCGCCGTTGAGCTCGCCGGCGGGCACCCTCCGACGAGACCACGTGCACCAGAGTCCTCCCCTTCACCAACCAAGCTGGCCCTGAGCCCCTGCCCCTACTCTACATTCTCGGCAAATGGCTCCCGGCAGCCATGGCGGCCCGGCCGCGGCGGCACCGGCGTTCCGGCTAGTCGGAGCCCTCTCCGGCCAACACAACAGCTCAAAAAGTTTCCTAAGCTCACCTAGGTTCTCGTGCGCACGGTGGTTGAAACAGGTGATGGCTGGAGACTAGAGATGGACGGTGGCAGCGGCTCCGGCGACGAGCTCCAACGGCACGGGGGCTGTTCCGGCGGGTCCTGAGGATGAAAACCGAAACAATCGAAAGCATAAGCTTTGGGATAACTAGGTGGGCACAAAACATGCTACATATAGACTCAAAGCTCACTGGACCGAGCTAGCGGTGTCGAGCAGATCGCGGCGGCTGTTTCGTCGGCCGTGAGGAAGAAGCTCTCGCTCCGGCCGACTCCGGCAACTACAAGTTACAAGGCCGGTCCAGCAGATGCGCAAGGGGATAGCAAACGCACTGATTCACTCGATTGGGTATGAAGGTGAGTAGGGATGACGAATTTGGCCGGCGGCCGAACTCGACGGCGGCGAACACCTGCGGCAAATGGGAAGGAAGCGAGCTCGCCTTCGAGCCTATAAGGAGGTGATCGACAACCGGACGATTGCCACGACACCACGCTCGTGCCACGTCCCAAGGCAACGTGCCCACGCTCGCTGCGTCGCCGAGGGTGGCGACGGCCGAAGCAGGCAGGCAGCTCGGTGGCGATGCCCTGTTTCTCCGATTACTGTAGCAGGATTTATCCCTGATTTTGGTTTTTGCAAAATTAGTTTCGTTTTTATGTAACAAGTCAAAAATATCCCAAAATAAGATATGTGGGAAATTAAATTCTGAACAACTTTCGTATTTGAAGTATTTTCAGATTTCAAATATTTTTGAAATTATAGAAAAGGGGGTAAATGGCCCTTTTCTAATCCCATTTAAATCTTAAATTTTTATTGAACAAGTTCAAAATCTATGAACATCAAAGTTGTTCAACTCAGAGAGCTTTACAACTTTTGTTTAAAGACCATCTTCAGATTCCATATAATTTTTGAACTGGAGTTTTAAATTCAAATTTGAATGTAGTAATTCAAGTTTAATTTGAATTTCCAAATGGAAACTTGAAAAACTTTGAATACCAAAGTTTCTCTATTTAATAAGAGCCACAACTTTGCTTTTGGGACCAAAGTCCAATTCTACTTAGTTTTGAAACTAGATTTTTAGTCCGATTTAGGGTTTTAAAAATTAAATTGCTAGTAAATCCACTCTATTGCCCTAAGCACAAGCCTTTAGTGAAAAGTAAACTTGTTCTTAGTTGATGCAGGTCAAGATTGACAAAAATTCATACATGTTGTGCAATGCTCATGATGACATGCTCAGTTTTAAATGTTCCGTAATACAGGAGTGTTACATTGATGTTGAAGGAATGGAACTCGAACCGGATCTGACATGCTCCGAGTATCCGATTCGAGTCTTGGATCGAAAGGATCGCGTTACCTGAAGAACTACAACCAGGTGGTACAAGATCCAATGGAGCCAACATTCCAAAGATGAAGCCACTTGGGAATCGGAAGACTATCTCGCAGAAAATTTCCCCGAATTTTTTGATACCCTATAGATGTAAGGTCTCGAGTCGTGTAATGTATAAACTCCCCTACTCGTTTAATGATCAGGGTTGAATTAGGCTTAATTGATACATTTTCTTTTCCATTACTTTGTCTTAAGTCTTAGTTTTATATCAAATCTCGGGACGAGATTTCTTTTAGGGGGGAGGCTGTAATACCTCTGGTATTACATTTAATTAATCTGTCATGTCATCATATTTAATTTAACTGCCTACATGTGATTGTGCTAAGGGTTTCTAGAGTGACTTGATTGTGTTTATGATTGATTGTGCAATTAAACCCCTTAGTGAAAAATCAACAATTAATTCAAAAGGAAATTTCAATTAAGCCCTAATTTGATCCCAAAACCTAATTCAAAATCTATAAGGAATCTGATGAAAGCGCCTTAATAAAAGTTGTAGATCTTTTAAAATGGAACAACTTTTATTTTTGGAGATTTTGAGGTTATGCACTGGAAATTTGAATTAAACTCAAAACAGTGACTTGAAATTCAAATTTGAAACATCAATTCAAAAATTATCAAGAATCTGACAAAACACTCTTAATGAAAGTTGTAGAGCTCAACAATTAGGACAACTTTTATTTTTACAGATTTTCAACTTATGTGGCAAAGTTTGGAGAATTTTTGTGAATTGCAAATCAAATTCAAAATTGGATTTTACCCCCCTTTTCTGTAATTTCAAAATTTGGCCGAATTTGAACTTGGTCCCAAAAGCAAAAATGTTCTACACAAAATTTGACACAACTTTTGTATTTTCCATTTTCCCTGATTCGAACAGTAGGGCCATCAATTGAATTCAAATAGGGTTTGACTCTAGGGTCCTAGCTACAGTACCGGCCCCTACCTCTGTGGACCCACGCCGTGCGCGCGTGCGCGCGACGCGCGCTGCCGTCGTCCAGCCGGTAGGCGCGCTGTCGCCGCCATGCCAGCATCGCGAGGGGGGTCCGGGCCAAGCCCCATCCTTATCCCCTCCTCCACGGGTCATTTAAAGGCGACGAGCCCGTCCATTTTCCATTTCTCCTCCCACCGGTCGCCGACGAGCCCGCCACTGTCCCCGGCCAAATTCACCATTCTCACACCACCTCCACGCTCTCCAGTTCATGGTCAGCTAGACGACTTCACCGCGCATCATTGGCATCGCTTTTCCCAAGCTTTGGTGCCGTAGGTTCGCCGGAACGAGCATCGGCGTCCTCGGGTTGTCACCGGAGCACCGCCGCCTGCCTCCGTGCCATGTCTAGCTCATCTGGGTGAGTTCTAGACCTTGCACCCATACGTTTCACCTTCTCCATAGTCCCCATTTACTCATGCGCGCCTCGGTGTCCCTTTTGGTGCTCTAGGATCGCCGGAACGGAAGTTCACCGTCGAGTCCGAGCTGTTGTCTCCGCCGTCGTCGTCACGCCCGTCGTTCCGCTCTGTCTCAGCCCCAACCAATCGTCGGTCTTGAGTTGTGGTGAGCCACTGGACCTTCCCGTACCATTTCCTTGAACGCTGCCGCAGTGGCGTGGCCAGAACAGTCTCGTCGTGCCGCCGCGTCCGCCATGGGCGAGCCTAGGCTCGTCGGAGGCGCGTAGGGTAGGGGCTAGGTGTGTCAGACTGCTCGCTAGGGTCTAGGCTCCGCGTAGGTTTGCTTGGTTCCGTCGCTCGGGTCGCCGGGGGCGAGCTGCGCGTCGGGCCATCGCGTGCGCGCGTGCGGGAGCGAGCGGCGGGAGGTGGGAGACAAAGCTGACAGAGGGGGCCCATCTGTCAGCGACTCCGTGTGTGAGAGAGAGCGCCCGGGAGAGAGCGGGCCATGCTGGGCCGGCCTGAGGCTGCTGGGCCGCTTCGGGTGTCTTTCTGTTTTTCTTTTTCCGAAGGGATTTTTGAGTAGCTTTTCATTTTTATTTTGGGTGAATAGTTCCCAGTTTTCATCTTTTTTGTAGGAATATTTCTACTGCACCTAACATCACAAATTTTTTTGTGGATGCTCTCTATGTTGGGTACAACTTAATAAAAATATTAAATATATGGTTTGAGTACTTTATGTAGGAATAAAAAATTAGTAAATTAATTGAAAAGTGCAACTTTGATGAATTATAATTAATTCCCTGTTGATCCAAAAATCACAAAAATTTATTTGGTACTGTTTTAGGATGAGAGCTATCTGTTGGTAAAGTTTGGCATCAAATAGAAATAGTTTAATTATTTATTAATTAAATGCTTGATTAATTGCTTAATAAAACAAATGAAAACCTTAATCATTTATGGTTGGTGTGAATTTTGGATTGATTGTGGCTTTAGGTCAAACACCCTTATGACTTAGGGCAGTCTTTTAGAAACAATTACTTTGAATAGGTTGTAGATGATAATAGTATTCAAAGGTTGTTGTATTCATTATTTTATGAACCATGTTGTCGCATCGCATTCATGCATTCATTATTGCATACGTGTAGTGACCGAGAATCAGGAGATAAAAGCTGAAGTGACTGCTGAGGAGATTGTGCAAGGCTTTGACATTTGCGGCACCAATCCGGACCCTACTCTTTACGCCATCCATGGCAAGCCCCGATGCATTTGCCCCACGTTGTATTTAAAATATTTTATCACTTGAGTTAATCTATTGCATTAGGTTAATAGGAGTTGAGTGATAACCTATTGATGCATTATCTTTCCTTGACCGCTTATTATATCCCTATAACTTGATTTAATTAAAGTGTTGAAAAATTCTTAGCCATGCTTAATTGATTTAGATTTGCATAAAATGCTATTTTTCAACTATGATGATATGCAAAGAATGAATCATTAAATGGGAATGGTATTGTCCACATTATTGGCGGTGCACTTGGCCAGTCCATTGTCATCAACGGGGATGGGTTTTCGTTTGGTAGCCGTATGTTTGGGTTAGAGTCCCAAATTATAGTCGCCAGCGGAAAAGGGATATGAAAACCGGGTGATTACCAGTGTACTTGGGTTAGTCCCATTGCATGGTTTCCAAAGGAAAAGTTTTAGGGACCATTCGTTGTCGGCCTACTGTGATCGAGACTTTACAACTAGCCACATACTCCGAGAAGCCCTATCTCCGGTGGCTCTATTGCTTGAACCGACAACCACGCACTAGGAGTGGAGAGATGGCGAGAGTAGCATGTACCCTCATGGCCGGCGTGCCTGGAGACGAGAGGAGTACTGTGCTCTCAGGTGGCGCAGGACCGGTTCAGGGATACAAAAGCCATGAAAGACGGGGTTGGTATATGCAAGCTTAGATGCTATATATGCAGTGTGGTTAGGGATCCCCAGCTAGTACTTAATCGATTCGAATCGTCGTTGCTCCTCGGTTATGGAGACTTGATCCATTGACTTACATCGAAAAGTGGTTCGGAAGTAGGGTGTTTTTGAGAATGAACAAGTAATTGGACTTGAAGGATATATGTGAAAGATTTGAGAACTATTGATGTTGACTATAATAATATTGAGTTAAAAACTGAAAACAGGATTAGTAATGCTTTTTCCGCAAAATACTTTGACTCTTGCTAAAGCCTTACGTTGACTCCCCTCAGCCTGCATTCCTGAGTCTGATTCCTTTTCTTAGTCGGATAAGTCTTGCGGAGTATCCCAGTACTCAGGGTTTGTTAACCCCATTGCAGGTAGTCAGCAGCCGGAGGTCTATCTTGCCCTTGCTGTGTGACCATCATCCAGGACGGTAGCGAGGAAGAGTGAAGTTGAACCCATGGACAGGGTTCGTGTTACCAGCTATCTTATTATGTTATGTTGTTGTTCTACTGCTACAGCTACTATTTTAATTATGGTCTGTAATAACTGCACTTGAATTCTATTTGGACAACCGGTTTGTAATCTAAGTACTATTTAATATTCCGCACTTTCACTCTGATGTATTTTATTATGAAATGTTGTAATTCTGTAATGACTTCGCAATGGGATCCTGTTGGAGAAACGGGTGCTGATGTAACCCGGCAGGGCCTTCTAGATCATTTGGGACACGGGCCCGGCTGTCAGAGGTCATTAGTGACAATGATAGGTGCCTGTGGGCCATGTGATTTAGTCGGTTCTGTTACACGTGCGCCTGTTGACGGTAGTTATTGCTCATTTTTACCATCAACTAAACATGAATCAAGGGCATAAAACAATACACAGCATAGTTATAGGGTTTGATTCTAACAAGTTCCACGTGTTTTGGTGTTCTCACTTGTTTTGCAAGGTATAAAGGGTTATTCAATTTTTCACTGATTAAAGTATCTCAAATGAGGAATTAGAGTTCACCATTGCATAGAGCTCGTCGAGAAGATCGAAACGGACCTATGGTTTGCTATTTTTTGAGTCTTAAATAACGAGATATGGATTTTACAAACACTGAAGATTCTAGAACCTGAGCTGCGGGATTAATTAAAGGCTGCGGGATTAATTGGGCCTAAATCAGAATTTGGCCCGTCAAAGCCTATGTGTATATGGTGGAAAGGCTTAGTACCATATTGCTTGCCCAAGGTGGAGGGGAGGCCAGGCTCCCCCATATAAGGAACCCAGGACCCCCCAAGTCAAGTGCACCATTATGGAGTTGTAGAGACGTCCCTCGAATAGATAATCTCTCAACTCTGGAGAAGTCTTCAGGGGTCTGGTATATTTTTATATCTCATCTTTGTAAGACTTATGCTTTAATATATCTATCTTCTCTATTTACCTTATGCCTTGAATTTGATTGGTTACTATAGTTATTATACTTTGGCATAGGATCTCCGCTCGCATCGAGTGCTCTAGTTTTCATATGGGATTAGAGTAGTAATTAATAGTGCAGGCATGGTGTCTACACTAGAGGTTACCTGAGATTGCACTCAACCTTACAAATAGTTGTGGTAGCCCCAGGAGGTGACAGCCCTGATGGTCGACGTATTCCACCTCGTGTAGGTTGATGATTGTAGGACCGTAGTCAGAACTTCCTAGTCTCATTCTCATCCTGTTCGGTGGCTAGTGTTCTGATGTCCTGAAGTGTTATTATGTGATTGCTTTATCTACCATGAATCAGTTATTATAGAACCCCAGTAATAGAGAAGTATTTAGGAACCTTGAACTCTCCCATTGTCCTCTCACTTTAGCTATCTACTCTTTTATCGTAGAATTCTCCTGTGTCTCTATATCATTTAATTATAACTCCTATCATTTATTACTTATCCCTACTTTAGTCTAGTTGGTGTATTAATTAGTAGACACATGATGGTCAACTATCAAACTTCTTTAACCATTGTTTCCCTGTGGTAAAATATAAATAACGATACCTGGAATACTCCCGGTAAAATGCTACAATGGTATTCTGTGCGCTTGCGGAATCTTTCATATTCTATTTGCACTTAATAAATACCAACAAGCATTTTTGGCGCTGTTGCCGGGGAAGCAATTGGCATAAGAGTTTTATGGTGATCTTGATGTCTGCTAATTTAGTGTACTACTAGATTTAGTATGATTATCCCTATTCTGTTGAGTTGTGGAATAAGACAGGACAACAGAAGCCGTTTTGACCTTCCGGCAAGTTTTCACAAGACAAGAAGATACATTTAAGAGCCCAGGGTGCCTGAACATTCAAGATTCATCAATAATGGAACCCTGCCATCTCACAGGTTTGCACACAAATATATATTTCTTTCTAACCTTGTGTAGATAGGAGAAGGAAGTCGTCATCACAACAATTCAAATCACATCTCAAATGACGAATATAGAGGCTGTGCTACACATAAGTCATGGTAAGTATGATCAAGAAGGTGAGAAAGTCTCGCTCATGGAATTTAAATTTTGAGTAGTTATCTTTTAATTCTTGCATCTCATTGCATATTTATTTTAATCCATGCATTCACACCATTTAGTTTATATTCTCTCATATCAAATCCATAGCATGTTTAGTTCTTGCATACATCCATACCACTTGCATATTAAAAAAAATATATATACACACACACACACACATACACCTCACTATGATCACATTATTTTATCTCTATTTGAATAAATCCTTGTAATGCTTTCATGCTACCTTTACTTACTATAGTTTATGGCTGGAATAATTTTATACATCTCTTAAATGAAGCATGGTGCCAAGTTTAGGAGTGTTTGATCTTACTTTCAAAGGTTTTTAATCTAAGCTTATTAACTAAAAGTGTAATAATTAGAAGGTCTCTCAAGAACGATTTTGTGTCCTTAAATAACCACTCTTGAAAAATAATGTGACCTTATACTTTTTGATATAATACCCTTGAGAATCGAGCATAGAATTATAATTATAAAAATATTCCCTTGGGTATTTTTGTCACTAACCATTTCAGGCTTGAAGTAGAAGGATGACATCATTAGGTTGTCCAACCAATCATTATGTAACATTAATCCATCCAAACTTAACTTTGCTTTGCAAAATTCAAGCTTGGAGGAATGGGCTCATTTAGAAAATCTTATGTTGCTAATATTGGTTGTCTCTACCTTGTCAATCCATGTTCAAATTGTTAATCAAGGATCATGCTCTTTCATCTCTGTTTGCATAACTCTCTATAAACTTTCATGTTACCTTTGTTCGCTATAGTATACTTAAGGTTTGGAGAAATTTCATACACCTTTTAAATTAGGCATGGTGCTTAGTTTAAACTATTTTCTGGAATCATAATTAGATAAGGTGTTTAGTTTGATTTCCGAACCAAGAGGTGCGATGATTTTATTTTCAAAGGCATTTTTGAATTAAGCGTGGTGCTTAGGTTAAAATGCCTTCCTAAGTCAAATTGGACGTGGTGTTTAGGTTGATTTTTGAGCCGCTCATATGCTGTAGTAGACATTGGATATTTTGTTGGACTAACCCTTACAAAAAACTTCCAATTTAATTTGGGTAAGTCACGAGATAAATTCAAATCAGAGATGAGACAGGGCACATACTGAACTTCAATAACTTTGCAGAGGAAGACATAGCTCATTCATTATGGATGGAAGAACTGTGAGTATTAATGATTCATTCACTTTATCTTCTGCTACAAGTTACTTGGACTCAAGTCATGCCGGTATAGAACATGATCTATGCTAACATAATATCAACCCTATCTTCTTAGTACGTAGATGGAACCTGATAAAATTCTGGACAAACAACCTATGTTCCAAAGTTGTACATCCCTTCGAGTATGTGTTGTCCACTAATCTGTTGCAGGCATAATAATGAATGGAGTGACAAGGTGTCATAAGATCAAAGAAGCAAAAGATTGCAAAGAGGATAAGCAACAAAGGAAACAAGATGCTCATGAACAACTCAAGATGCAAGAGAAGGAAAGGACCACCAGTCATCTACCCTTCATTAATTAGTGCCATCACACTCTAATAATGAAGGTGATATCTTAAGGTAAGTGGTCACTATTTTCCTCTTGATCTTGGAATGCAGATAAATAAAGACACAAATATGTTAGAGTTACATCTTTAATTGATTAACCTAATTAACTCAACATGCTTTGTCCTTTAAGATTGTTGATGGCATCATTCTTTTGATCTCAATCTTAACCAAATGTGCCAAAACATTGTATTCTATCTTTGAAAGATGATAGTCATACTCATGAAAATTTATATATTATGTAGAGATAGACAACTATTCCATTGGTTAAACAATTTAAATCTTTTCTGCCATATGAACTTAAATGCAACATTAATGCTTAATCATCTGATCTTACCACTCATGTCATGAGTAAAACAAATTATGCAACATCAACTTTGTCTTGTTCAATGTGCCTAAGGCTAGAAAAGAATAAATAAAGAAATAGATTCGGTTCTATTGGTGTTTTTTAACCAGCAGAGCCCATGCACTTGATCTCTACCTTGGTTTTGCAAACAGGACAACACTTCAAGAAAATTTGTTAATTCCCAAAATTCTACAAGTGAAAGTTCTGTGAACATGCACGCTGAGCAAGATGCTGCCAGATTCCACTATTAATGCTCTACTTCAACTTGCTGGCCAACCAAAGAACAAAAGGGACATCACCATCACCAGAGGTGCAACCATCAAGACCTCCATCTCTAAGACGGAGAGATACACAAGAGTGGAAAAAAAAGACATGTCGGTAGACTTTAAATTCCGCACCCTTGCCATAAAGTAACATGGTAGTTATCTAATTAATTAGTATTCATAATTTACATTGGTAATTTTACTTTAACATATTCATCTTTATGCATATCAAAAAAAAGAGAAAAATCTTTATTGCCTTATTTACTACATCATAAAACATTA
This sequence comes from Eremochloa ophiuroides, assembly GCA_038502445.1. NCBI lineage: Eukaryota > Viridiplantae > Streptophyta > Magnoliopsida > Poales > Poaceae > Eremochloa > Eremochloa ophiuroides. Next base: position 53,907,917 of record JAHLJS010000001.1, read on the forward strand.
AAGCCACATGTGAATAAAATTATAGAATTTTCGCTATGGTGCCATAAAAAAATAATAAACAAAATGATAATAGCATCTGTATTTACTTTTCTGCATTATGCAAATCCTAAGTCCCATGAGAATAAATATCCTCCGTTGTGGCATAAAAATATATAGCATGCATACATATTTGATTGTTGCATAAGAAAGTTAGAAAAAACTAAAAAGATAATCCTGCTAGAATCTATCAATTAAAATCAACTCAGAGAATAATCAATTACTTATTGGCTGACCGCTAACCCCTTATCACATTCGAGCCTCGAGTTTTGGTTTTCTTGTTGGAGTATAGTTATGCAAGATAACACTATGTCTGAGGAGTGAGTCCATCAGTGGCGCCCACCAGACTGCTGCTGGTAAGCCCACTCTAAAGATCATCAACACCAAATACTGCAAACATCTAGCTTGGGGGAGGAGCATCCCCTAGTTATCAGGTATCTATACCTAGGCGATTATCGAGTCTATTTTATATAATCATAAAATACCAAAAATATGTGAGCACATGAAGGTTCACAATAGTATCATAGGAAAATTTAAAAATATGTTGGCACATGAAGGTCCACACACTTTTTTAAAAAAAAACCCGAAAATATGTGGGCACATGAAGGTCCACGTTTTTTTAGAAAGTTCCCTAAGTGGGTGAAGTAAAGGAAACTTTCGGCTGGAATCATAAAATTAATCACTTACCATGGAGTGGTATTAACCTAACCCCTCTCCATGAGATTTGGTATTCTTGTTGGCAATTGAGTTTTACAAGACAATACAAGATCAAGAGTTAGTCAACCCGGCGCCCTTACGCTGCCAGTATGCCTGCTCCAAGAAGGATTGCTCAACTTGCAACATCAAAGACCGCGTCAACATCCAGCTTGGGGGAAAGCACCCTCCATTTATATCCAGCTAAGTATAAGTTTCCCATCCTTATTATTTTACCATATTGCTTTTCGCGTGAGTTAGCTAGTGAAATAAAATTTAAAAACCAAATAAATAGTTTTTAGATTAGTTAGTATGTTTGAATAAAATAAAAAGAGAGTGCTTTGCTCAGACTCGATGGAAACCATGCTCAGGAATTTGATAAGTAGCACCCCCACCATGATTCCTCTTTCCAACTTAGTTTTCAACCTTGAATCATTTCAAGTTTTAGATACAACCATTTTAACTTGAAGATTTGCTTTCAACCTGAAACTTGTGGGTAGCAAATGCTTGATTTAAATCTAAATAATTGAGGGATATGATATGCAAAGTTTGAGCTGCTATTTATCTTGTTCCTAGTGATACTCGAATTCTGAATATTTATTTTGAAAATCCTAAAAATCACATGATGAGTTCCTGTATGACAAGAGCTTTATAATCCTACCACATCCATACATGCTAGATTAGGAAAATATACACATTATATGCTACTTACTTTATTTTGAGCTTTGTCAAGCTTTGTTGATACCTTACGAACTTGTCATGCTTTTACAATCAAGATCACATGCACTCCACCCATAATGCACTACTCATGTCCGAGTGGGCGCATCCACATTCCACATATTCCATCTAGATCGACCTAAAAATGTTCTACTCCTACACTAGGAGTGAACACTAAAAATATCCCATTGGTTACCCCAGATCAATGCTTCAAAGTTCTTGTTGCTATCTCTCAAAAGAAAAAGAAAAAGGGAAGTATTGTTGCAGAGAAGAGGCATGTGGCTATGCAAAAGAGTGAGATGAGAGAAAACAATGGGTACAAAGATGCCCGCCTGAGAGGTAAAAATGGACAAGTGTCCGAATTTATCAAAACAATGGGTACTCTGATGCCCGCCTGAAAAAAAGAGAAAAAGAAAAGAAAGATAGCCCATGTTGTCCTGCAACACAATTCCCTAGTGTTTAAAAAAGAGAGAGAGATGTCTCAAGGAGCAAACGAGTAGAATTAGGATTAGCCACCATATATATCCACCTACCACCTCACATCCACACACATGCACATCTTGATTTCATTGTATGACTTGTTCCTTTGGATCCATTGTTTGACTTTACAATATATTCATGGCAAGTATGTATGAGCTGTTTCCTTACCCATAAGCTCCACACAAGCTATTAGTTATAGGGTGAGAGAGAGAGGAGAAGGTATGCATCACTATTGCCTTGGTGAGGATCCACAAATATCACATATTGAGAGACTTGAGAGAGTCATACAAAGGAAACTCTGAGTTTTATTTTGAAAACTTGCAAAAGCTCCAGGATAAGAGTTGAACGACAGAGCTTGAGACATAGTGTTTAACTTAGACATTCTATCCTTCAATTACCCAAGACTCAAGAGAAAGCTACAAGCTCCATGGTAAATGTAATACAGGTAAGTCTGAAGGTTAGCTTGGTCTACTCTAAGCCTTGAGTACTTCTTAGTTTAAAACTAAATACTTGTGAGGGGCAGCTATAACTTTTGATATATGCTAAAGTTTGGCTTTGCTAAGGGACTAGCAAAGGGTAAGCTTGGGGAACTTGTTGACGGTAGTTATTTCTTATTTTTACCCATCAACTAAACATGAATCAAGGGCATAAAACAATACACAGCATAGTTATAGGGTTTGATTCTAACAAGTTCCACGAGTTTTGGTGTTCTCACTTATTTTGCAGGGTATAAAGTGAAACGACCTCGATTTCCGCGAAGGGAAATCCACAGGCTCGAATTGTAATTCAACAGATTGCTTGGGACAATCCATGAAATTACCCATATCTCAGTTGACACCAGGATCCATACAACGGTAATTAAGTCTTACATAAATACTTATTACATCGCCACACTGGCGGAATCAACATTCAGAGAAGCTTTAGAAGATGCGGAAGCGGTTCATCCTTCACGGCCAACTTGAGTGTAGCACGTGACCCTATTCCTCGTCATCATCTCCCTCGAAGTCGTACTCATTCTCGTCACCTGACAGCAAATTTATCAGTACGATTTGTACTGGCCACGGAGCCCACCTATGCAGCATTTGCTTTGTGGAAAGTGGATGCAAGGCTATACAAGCAGACCTATAGGCTGAGGTTTTCCTATGCAGCTGTAATCAATGTTTAATTAGTCAAGTTTTATCACCAGTTAACACCATCATCCCTTTTCCCATCACCACACCTCACATACCCACACCTCACTCTCATTCGACAGGCCCAACTCCCTCTCGGGCCTATCTCAGCGGCACACTACCACAACGGGTACACTGCCGGAAAAATGTTATCCAGGGGGAGAAAAGAATATGCTCTCATCTAATAGTGGTTGCAGAAACATTAGGAAAGGTCCATAGCCAACGAGTTGGCTTATGTATCGATCGATCAACCATACACTCTGCAGAGGTTTTACTACTCACAAGATTAGCCATCATCGATGCTGTACAACCATCTAGGCAGAATTCCGGGTGCTTGCTTGCCTAGGTCGATGCCACCCTGCCACTCAGCCCTGGGACATTCCGGATCCAACACCATCACACTGAGACTGAGAGACGCAGTACCGGGCCCCATCAGTGGTACTGCGTATCTAGAACGGTACGGGAATCTGCCATCCGTCACCGTCCACCCTTATCACCTCTCAACCTAGCAGTAGTGGCACCGCCCTACCAAGTAGTCCAGCCGTCTCCCGCCCATCAGAAGCGAGCGAGTAGCAAGGGAATCCAGATGTTTCCGGTCACTAGTCAGATCCTAGGTTGTGACCAAGCAGGCATCTCCACTTAGGGGATACTCTCCCCGTGCTATCACAGCACCTCCGTCCACGGGCTTCAAACCACCAAGGCTATCCCACCCGGAACCTCCTCAACAACTTTACCCGCCACAGGTATCTCGCTTGGGGATGCCCAGGTTGCACCCCCGGCACGACTTGCCCCATGGGCTTGTCTCACATCCCACTTGGTCGACATCAACCCTTACCACGCACCCAAGACGCACGCAGCACTCTCTCCCAGTGGTTATAATCAGTTATGCACCGTCCCAATTCCACCACATAGCATATAGCATGTAGTAAGTAGTGGAAGAGTAACAGTAAATTAAGCAGTAGCTAACCTAACAGTGGATAGCAGGGTAAAGTCTTATCAAGGCAGGGAATTCAAATATACTACCATGTAACCAATCCATTCATAATCATAAAGCAATAGCAACAATGTCATTTGCAATGCGTAAATAGGATCTAAGGATTTGGTGGGACGTGGCACCTTCGTAGTCGTCTCCTAGCTCCTGAAAGTACTCGTGGTCGTCTTCCTTAGTCAGATCCTCCTCCGGCTCTGAAATCGAACACGAAATAGTCGCGTCAGCGACTCCTATAGAGTATTTCAGAAAAATCCAATAAAATAAAGAGCCAAATGCACACAAACATAGTCTTAGATTGTAGATCTAATTTTTCTGAGAATTTTGATATATGGTGCGCAATTTTTGGACATCCTATGAATAAGTTATGAATTTCCGAAGATTATCCTATTTTCTGAAAATGGGAAAACTGGTCGGTTAATCAGGGGCAGCTCGGGATTGGTCCACGTGGCGCGCGGGTCCAGTAGTGCGGCATGTGGCGCCTCATCAGAACACAAACCCGATGGTCGCCCACCAGGTGTTCGATGCTGGTTCCCAGAGAGTCGCCGGTGTCGGCGTAGCTCGGCGGAGCTCGGCGGTGGTTCGGCGGTGGTCGGGGGTAGCTCGGCGGGGCTCGGCGTAGTTCGGCGGTGGTCGGGGGTAGCTCGGCGGGGCTCGGCGTAGTTCGGCGGTGGTCGGGGGTAGCTCGGCGGAGCTCGGCGTAGCTCGGCATAGCTCGGCGTAGCTCAGCGGGGTTCGGCGTACCTCGGCGGGGCTCGGGCGAATCAGAAATTCGGGCGCCGAGGGGGCCGCTCTCCCGAGGTCTACCGGGGAGGCTCGGGTGAATCGGACATTTGGGCGCCGAGGGTGCCGCTCTCCCGAGGTCTATCGGGGAGGCTCGGGCGAATCGGACATTTGGGCGCCGAGGGTGCCGCTCTCCCGAGGTCTACCGGGGAGGCTCGGGCGAATCGGACATTTGGGCGCCGAGGGTGCCGCTCTCCCGAGGTCTACCGGGGAGGCTTGGGCGAATCGGAGATTTGGTGCGCCGAGGGTGCTGCTCTCCCGAGCTCTCCTGGGGAGGCTCGGGCGAATCGGAGATTTGGTGCTAGCAGGGTTCCAGGGCGTCTGTTCAAGGCGGCGGTGTCTCTCCAGTGCGGCGGACGATGACAGGGCGGCGATGACCATATTTCGGCAAGACAGGGCTCGGCTTTCCCCAATTGGTGTGCTCAGGCAGTCGTCCGACCAGATGGTGGCGGGTTAGAGTCGTGGTATGGCCTCCTTCTCTCCCTCGGCATACGGCGGTTCTCCGACGAGGTGGAGGCGCACGTAGCCAAGGCGATAGTCGTGATTCGGGGCTCGGCTATCTAGCGGCGGTGCCGAGGCAGACTTGGCGAACCTCGTCGGCCTCTTTCCGCAGCGCGAGGCGACCGGGGGTACTCGGAACGGATTTTAGGCGAGGCGGAACGTGTCGGCGGCGATCACGCCGCGACTGTGAGGTTCCGGCGGGGCTAAGGAGGTTTTCTAGGAGAAGCATACGCCTCCAGGGTCTATGGCGATGGTATACAAACTACCAATTTTGGCTACCGAGATTCCCAAGGTGCTCGGTTGTGGCGGCGGCGTGTCGCCGACGACGGCGGAAGGCGGCAACGCGGCTACGACCAAGTATTGGTTCAATCGAATGCGGTCTTGTCAAATTGGTGAGGCCAGAGAAGCATACAACACTCGGGTGGCGAACTTTAGCCACGGCATGACCTTCTTTTGGCGATGGCTCGCGGCGGCGCTCCGGTAAGGTCGCGGCGCACGCGGCCAAGGCGATTCAGGCTTCCTCTAGCGCTTAGATCCGCGTAGCTAGCTCAAGGGGTCGTGGCGGTGCTCCACGACGCTCTAACCAATACGGGTGCTAGTCCGATTGCTCGGAACGGGTGATTCGGCGTCGGAACGCGTCGGTGGTGAGCGCGCTCCGCCGAGAACGCGTCGTGCTGCGTTCTCGGTCTAGCAAGCTTGTAGTCCGGGGGTTTCGGCCGGTCGAATGAGTGCATGGTGCAGGTGATCTTCCCGAGCCGGTAAAGGCTCGTGCCTGCGCGTCCCGTGGGCGGAACGCCATGGCAAAAGCAGGGCGAGGTTCGGACATAGCGTGCGGTGGCTCACCGTGGTGTCTGTGAAGCTAGGATGGCGGTGCAGTGGCAAGTCGGAGCCGTGCAGAGCGATCGCAGTGCTGTGCCGCTCCTCGTCCGCAGCTCGGGCTTCTCCTCCGTGTCCGGCTCCGGCGTGCTCCGCGGCGGCGGCGCTCCGGCAGCTTCTCCTCCTCTGCTCCGCCCTTCTCCTACGCTCTCTCTCTCGGTCTGATGTAGTGTGCCGGTCTGTGCTGCGGTGGCGGCGAGGGGAAATGAGGGTAGGGCTTCGGGGTGAGCTTCTTTTTGTAGGCGAGCTTGGCCAGCTCCAATGGTGTACGGTCCTGATCGCGCTCGACCGATCGAAGGGCCGTGGCTCGAGTGGATCTAGGGCTCCGGATGGGCGCGGGTTCGCTTGGCGGCCAAGAAAGAAGGGGACAGGAGGGGGACAGCTTCTGCGGGGCGTGGTGCTGACGGCCGTGGGTCCGGGGTCACGCGAATTGCGTGCACTCGTCCCCGTCGCCTCTGCGAGGAAGAAGAACAGTGGGGGGGCGAGAGCGGCTGACAGGCGGGGCCGGGTTGTCAGCGGCTGCGGGGGAGCGGGTGCGGATGAGACGGTCGCGCGTGCGGTCGGCATCGCGCGTGCGCGTGGTGTTGGGCCGGCCCAGTGCGGGGAGGCGGGGTGGAGCGCGCGCGGGGGTGAGGCCAAGCAGGTCGGTTGAATGGCTTGCCTAACTCTCTCTCCTTTTTCTATTTTCATTTTAGTGTATAAATACATATATTGCCCATTTTAAATATTGAGTAAATACAAACATAAATTGCAATAAATCCCAAATGTGATGCATAAGTTATTATTCTATGTGAATGGAATTAAAATGCAAACTATACTCCTTTATTTACCAAATTCATAATGAAACCTATATGCTTGCACAAGAAAAATGGGTTTTCATAATAAATAAATCAAAAATTTTAATTGGTTGGGATTTTTAGATTGTGTGGATTTTTAGGGTTGTTACAGTCCTCCCCCCTCATTAGGATCTCGACCTCGAGATTCAGAGATAACGTACCCATCGAAGAGGTAAGGAAACATAATCCGCAAGTCCGATTCTTTCTCCCACGTAGCTTCCCTTTCAGTGTGATTGCTCCATTGTACCTTGCACATCGGAATGGTTTTGTTTCGAGTCTCCTTTGTATCCTGTGCCAAGATCTTGATCGGATGTTCCTTGTATTCAAGTGTGTCTTGCAGGTCTAATGCATCCGTAGGAACTTGCTCCTCAGGAAGCTTCAAACACTTCCTTAATTGCGAGACATGGAACACAGGGTGTACTCCAGATAATTCCTCCGGTAGTTCCAGCTTGTAAGCAAGCTTTCCAACCCTTTTACAGATCTTGTATGGCCCAACATATCTTGGTGCCAATTTCCCTTTTACGTGGAATCTGACGGTGCCACGAAGTGGAGATACCTTGAGGTAGACATAATCTCCAACCTTGAACTCAAGCTCTCTACGTCTTCTATCTGCATAGCTCTTTTGCCTACTCTGTGCAGTCTCAAATTTTCTCTGACCTGTGCTACGCCTTCCTCTGCTTCTACAATCTTAGCAGGGCCAAAGAAGGCTCTCTCTGGGTTCTGACCACATTAGTGGGGTCCTGCAGGGTCTCCCATACATTGCCTCAAACGGTGACATCTTGAGGCTTGTTTGATAGCTGTTGTTGTACGAGAATTCAGCGTGGGGTAAGCAGCTTTCCCAACTGGTCTTGTATTTTATCACACAAGCTCGGGGCATATCTTCAAGAATTTGGTTTACTCTTTCTGTTTGACCGTCGGTTTGTGGGTGATAAGCTGTGCTATAGTCCAGCTTGGTTCCGATGGATTTGTGCAAGGCCTGCCAGAATCGAGACGTGAATTGCGAGCCTCGATCAGATATTATGCTTGTGGGTGCCCCGTGTAGTCTCAGAATGTGGGTTATGTATAAATCCGCCAGCCGTTCGGCCTCGTAGCCAATGCTGATGGGAATGAAGTGAGCGACTTTGGTCAAACGGTCAACTATCACCCAAATCGAATCGTGTTTCTTCTCGGTGCGGGGTAACCCAACGATAAAATCCATCGAAATGCATTCCCATTTCCATTCTGGAATTGCGAGGGGTTGTAGTAGGCCGGCTGGTCGTTGATGTTCGGCCTTGATTCTGCTGCAAGTGTCACATCGGGCTACATGCCCTGCAATGTCTGCCTTCATATTCTCCCACCAGAAGTGCTTCCTTAGATCATGGTACATCTTGGCTGACCCTGGGTGAATGCAATATTTGGAGTCATGCCCTTCTGACAGAATCTCTTCTCGTATCGCTGAATCCGTCGGTACGCAAATTCTATCTTTGTACCATACAGTTCCCTGCTCATCTTCTCGGTATTCGGGGCCTCTTCCCAGCTTCATCAAACCATGGATATAGTCTATCTCAGGACAGTTCTTTTGCGCTTCATGGATCCGTGAGGTGAGATTGTACTCGACGCGAAGCTCATTTAGCATGCCATAGGAGACTACCTCGAGCTAGAATGCGTCAAACTCTCTCCTGAGCTCAGGCGGCATAGACTTGGTGATGAGGGTATGGCAGTAGCTTTTGCGGCTAAGTGCATCAGCGACAACATTAGCCTTTCCTGGGTGATAGTGGATCTCAAGATCATAGTCCTTGATGAGCTCTAGCCATCTGCGCTTCCTCATATTCAGATCTTCCTGTGTGAAGAAGTACTTCAGGCTCTTGTGGTCAGTGTATATGTCACACTTGTTGCTCATCAGATAGTGTCTCCAAATCTTGAGTGCATGTACCACGGCTGCAAGTTCTAGGTCATGAGTCGGGTATCGCTGCTCATGTTCCTTCAACTGTCTTGAGGCATAAGCTATCACTCTTCCTTCTTGCATTAGTACACAGCCCAAACCTTGCCGAGAGGCGTCACAATATACAACAAAATCTTTGTGAATGTTGGGTAGGGCTAGTACAGGTGTAGTAGTGAGCTTCTCCTTCAAGGTCTGAAAACTCTTCTCACATTCAGGAGTCCATATAAACTTGTTCTCTTTCTTCAGCAAGTTGGTCATGGGTCTTGCAATCTTGGAGAAATTCTCAATAAATCTGCGATAGTATCCTGCAAGTCCCAAAAAGCTTCTGATTTCTGACACATTACAGGGTTGTTCCCACTCTTTCACAGCTTCAATCTTGGCTGGGTCTACCGCGACTCCTTCTCCTGACAGTACGTGTCCAAGGAAAGCAACTTCCTCAAGCCAGAATTCGCACTTGGAGAATTTGGCGTATAGCTGGTTGCGAGACAACCTCTCCAATACGGTCCTCAGATGATGTTCATGTTCCTCTTTTGTGGCTGAATAAACCAATATATCATCAATGAATACCACCACAAACTTATCTAGCTCATTCATGAAGACCTTGTTCATCATGTTCATGAAGTATGCTGGAGCATTAGTGAGTCCAAATGAGACTACTGTGCACTCATACTGTCCATATCTAGTGACAAATGCAGTCTTCGGGATATCCTCTTCCCTGATCTTCATCTGATGGTACCCTGATCGGAGATCAATCTTCGAGAAGTACTTGGCCTTACTCAGTTGATCTAACAGATCATCGATGCGGGGCAGTGGGTACTTATTCTTGACTGTGACCGCATTCAGATTCCGGTAGTCAATGCACTTCCTCATCGTGCCATCCTTCTTCTTGACAAACAAAACGGGAGATCCCCAGGGCGAAGCACTAGGCCTAATGAAGCCCTTCTCCAGTAATTCTCCCAGCTGCTTCTTGAGTTCCTTCAACTCATCAGTCGACATTCTGTAGGGTCTTTTGGCAATCGGTGCAGTTCCTGGCATCAACTCTATAACAAACTCCACATCTCTATCTGGTGGCATTCCTGCCAACTCCTCTAGAAATACGTCATTGAATTCATAGACTACTGGCACATCTCTGAATGTCAGCTCTGTCTTATCTGCTTTAGTCTCCAGGGCACATAGGAGGGCTTGGACTCTCTCGGTTTGGGGTACAGATCGGACAGCTGTTCCCCAAGGGTGGGTTACCTGAACATATCTAGGTGAACAAGATATCACTCCCCAGTGTTTGGTTAGCCAGTCCATGCCTAAGATGACATCTAAGCTATTGGAGGGTAGTAGGGTTAGGTCAGCTCGAAAGTCAAGTCCCTCGATTGTGATTATCACTCCCCTACATATGTGAACGCTTCTGAAGGTTCCTAAGGGCGAGCTAGTTAGGATGGGGTTTGCTCTCGGGGTTACAGGTATGTTATGCTTACGTGCATATGCAGATGAAATGTATGAACATGTAGCTCCCGAATCGAACAGAACTGTAGCCATGTTACCCTGAACTAGGAACGTACCGTACACAGCATCAGGTGCAGCTTCAGCTTCCTCAGCGGTCATATGGTTCAGTCTTCCACGGGTAGCGGATCCCCGGTTCGGTGTGCCCTGTGCAGCTACTGGTGCACGGTTGGGGTCGGGGCACACAGCCACACGGTGTCCAGGGTTTCCGCATCCGAAGCAAGTGAAGGGCGCACTGCCTGCTGTAGCTGTCGCAGGCGCCTTCCAATTGCTTGTCCTTGACGTGTTGGTAGCGGGGGCGGGTGTGTTCTGCACAGCTCGAGTCGGCGCAGGGTAGGTCTGAGCGGGGCGGTGATAGTTGCTGCTGTTGGTACCACCACGGCTCGTTCCCGAAGAGGGTCCCTGGCGAGTCCGGAAAGGCGGAGGTGCACCCGTTCGCTGTCTCTGGGGTGGAGCAGTGCGAGCGGGTCCCTCAGAGCGGCGCTTCTTTCCCTTGTTCTGGGCCTCGAACTCCAGACGTGCTTCTATGCGATCCTTCTCGATCTCAATACAGCGGTCAATCAGCTCATGCAGAGTGTAGCTCTTGTTCCCTGACAGAGCCAACCTGATCTTGGTCTGAAGCCCCTTCCTGTAGTAGTACATCTTTTCCTTCTCGGAACTCATGCAAGACGCAGGTGCGTAGCGGAGCAAGCAGTTGAAGCGGGTGGTGTACTCGTGGATCCGGTCAGCTCCCTGGGAGATGTTGCGAAACTCGTTTTCCTTGGCCTCCATGACTCCCTCAGGAATGTGGTGGTCACGGAAAGCCTCGGTGAACTCATCCCAGTCAATGCGGGCTGGGTCCTCGTGAGCGCTGGTGTAGTTGTCCCACCATGCTCATGCAGCACCGGTCAGCTGGTGGCTAGCAATCCCAACACACTCCTCGTCGGAGCAAGTGGTCAGGTCCAGCTTCTTCTCCATCTCTTTAAGCCAATCGTCGGCAGCGAGGGGATCGCTGTCGGTCCCGTCGAAGGTGGGTGGCCTCAGCTTCAGGAAACCCTCCAGTTTCCTTTGGAAGTCATTCTGGGGTGGCCCATGGTGCCTGTTCATCCCAGTAGCTATGGCATTCAGCAGCTGGGTCTCCTGAGCCATCACTTCCGCCAACGTTGGTGGCGGCGGCGGCGGCGGTGGCGGAGGCACGTTCTCGCCCTGTGGTGGCAGATCGTTCACTGGCGGTGCATCCTCTGCCCGGCGCAGCTCTTCTTCCAGGTTAACTCCAGCACGTCTGCCAGCTGGGCGTCCACGGTTGCGACCACGCCCGCGTCCTGGCGCAGGTGCGGGGGAGGGCAGGCGGTTCTCCAGGCGCGCGGAACGTCTCATTGACATCTGAAGTTATTAGGTACGTGCTCAGTGCAGTAATTATCTTGTAGTGGTTTAAGTAGGAGTTAGATGTTTTCAACGATTTAAATGAATTAAAACATTTTTCATGCTATCCTACACTCAACCAAAGAAGCATAGAGATCCATAAGAAGCATAAGATCCAAATGTCACTCATCACATGGTTATTATTATATAAAGGATGTTCCTTGCTGCTAAGAAGATCGTGCTATGCGCAGATAGCCAATGACAGGACAACTCATGGTATCACTAGTCTAAGGGCCACGCAGGGTCCCATAGGCTACTGGTGCATAAGGTCGAGTACGGCGTCGGGTATGCGGCTATCCTCTGCCTCGACAAGCTTCCCTCGGCTGAAGTACTGGATCTGGTCAGACGGTGCTCCCAGCTCCTCCAGCACCTGGCGTAGTACCATGGCAAATCCGCCGTGGTTCCTTCCGTTGATCGGGATCTCAATAGTGCCGTCGTGTAGTGGATGAAGTGGTGGTCCAAGGCTGGTCATCAGCGAATTTTTCAAGAAACGGATTAGCAGGTCCTTGTATTAGATAAGCCATTGCATAAAAAGTGAATGCAAGGTCGGTAATATAACCGAAAGAGAGTCTGGCTTCCTATTCTAACGTCCATTTTCTATGGGTCTCGTCCTACAGTCAAGTATGGCTCTGATACCAACTGAAACGACCTCGATTTCCGCGAAGGGAAATCCACAGGCTCGAATTGTAATTCAACAGATTGCTTGGGACAATCCATGAAATTACCCATATCTCAGTTGACACCAGGATCCATACAACGGTAATTAAGTCTTACATAAATACTTATTACATCGCCACACTGGCGGAATCAACATTCAGAGAAGCTTTAGAAGATGCGGAAGCGGTTCATCCTTCACGGCCAACTTGAGTGTAGCACGTGACCCTATTCCTCGTCATCATCTCCCTCGAAGTCGTACTCATTCTCGTCACCTGACAGCAAATTTATCAGTACGATTTGTACTGGCCACGGAGCCCACCTATGCAGCATTTGCTTTGTGGAAAGTGGATGCAAGGCTATACAAGCAGACCTATAGGCTGAGGTTTTCCTATGCAGCTGTAATCAATGTTTAATTAGTCAAGTTTTATCACCAGTTAACACCATCATCCCTTTTCCCATCACCACACCTCACATACCCACACCTCACTCTCATTCGACAGGCCCAACTCCCTCTCGGGCCTATCTCAGCGGCACACTACCACAACGGGTACACTGCCGGAAAAATGTTATCCAGGGGGAGAAAAGAATATGCTCTCATCTAATAGTGGTTGCAGAAACATTAGGAAAGGTCCATAGCCAACGAGTTGGCTTATGTATCGATCGATCAACCATACACTCTGCAGAGGTTTTACTACTCACAAGATTAGCCATCATCGATGCTGTACAACCATCTAGGCAGAATTCCGGGTGCTTGCTTGCCTAGGTCGATGCCACCCTGCCACTCAGCCCTGGGACATTCCGGATCCAACACCATCACACTGAGACTGAGAGACGCAGTACCGGGCCCCATCAGTGGTACTGCGCATCTAGAACGGTACGGGAATCTGCCATCCGTCACCGTCCACCCTTATCACCTCTCAACCTAGCAGTAGTGGCACCGCCCTACCAAGTAGTCCAGCCGTCTCCCGCCCATCAGAAGCGAGCGAGTAGCAAGGGAATCCAGATGTTTCCGGTCACTAGTCAGATCCTAGGTTGTGACCAAGCAGGCATCTCCACTTAGGGGATACTCTCCCCGTGCTATCACAGCACCTCCGTCCACGGGCTTCAAACCACCAAGGCTATCCCACCCGGAACCTCCTCAACAACTTTACCCGCCACAGGTATCTCGCTTGGGGATGCCCAGGTTGCACCCCTGGCACGACTTGCCCCACGGGCTTGTCTCACATCCCACTTGGTCGACATCAACCCTTACCACGCACCCAAGACGCACGCAGCACTCTCTCCCAGTGGTTATAATCAGTTATGCACCGTCCCAATTCCACCACATAGCATATAGCATGTAGTAAGTAGTGGAAGAGTAACAGTAAATTAAGCAGCAGCTAACCTAACAGCGGATAGCAGGGTAAAGTCTTATCAAGGCAGGGAATTCAAATATACTACCATGTAACCAATCCATTCATAATCATAAAGCAATAGCAACAATGTCATTTGCAATGCGTAAATAGGATCTAAGGATTTGGTGGGACGTGGCACCTTCGTAGTCGTCTCCTAGCTCCTGAAAGTACTCGTGGTCGTCTTCCTTAGTCAGATCCTCCTCCGGCTCTGAAATCGAAACGAAATAGTCGCGTCAGCGACTCCTATAGAGTATTTCAGAAAAATCCAATAAAATAAAGAGCCAAATGCACACAAACATAGTCTTAGATTGTAGATCTCATTTTTCTGAGAATTTTGATATATGGTGCGCAATTTTTGGACATCCTATGAATAAGTTATGAATTTCCGAAGATTATCCTATTTTCTGAAAATGGGAAAACCGGTCGGTTAATCAGGGGCAGCTCGGGATTGGTCCACGTGGCGCGCGGGTCCAGTAGTGCGGCATGTGGCGCCTCATCAGAACACAAACCCGATGGTCGCCCACCAGGTGTTCGATGCTGGTTCCCAGAGAGTCGCCGGTGTCGGCGTAGCTCGGCGGAGCTCGGCGGTGGTTCGGCGGTGGTCGGGGGTAGCTCGGCGGGGCTCGGCGTAGTTCGGCGGTGGTCGGGGGTAGCTCGGCGGGGCTCGGCGTAGTTCGGCGGTGGTCGGGGGTAGCTCGGCGGAGCTCGGCGTAGCTCGGCATAGCTCGGCGTAGCTCAGCGGGGTTCGGCGTACCTCGGCGGGGCTCGGGCGAATCAGAAATTCGGGCGCCGAGGGGGCCGCTCTCCGAGGTCTACCGGGGAGGCTCGGGCGAATCGGACATTTGGGCGCCGAGGGTGCCGCTCTCCCGAGGTCTACCGGGGAGGCTCGGGCGAATCGGACATTTGGGCGCCGAGGGTGCCGCTCTCCCGAGGTCTGCCGGGGAGGCTCGGGCGAATCGGACATTTGGGCGCCGAGGGTGCCGCTCTCCCGAGGTCTACCGGGGAGGCTCGGGCGAATCGGAGATTTGGTGCGCCGAGGGTGCTGCTCTCCCGAGCTCTCCTGGGGAGGCTCGGGCGAATCGGAGATTTGGTGCTAGCAGGGTTCTAGGGCGTCTGTTCAAGGCGGCGGAGTCTCTCCAGTGCGGCGGACGATGACATGGCGGCGATGACCATATTTCGGCAAGATAGGGCTCGGCTTTCCCCAATTGGCGTGCTCAGGCAGTCGTCCGACCAGATGGTGGCGGGTTAGAGTCGTGGTATGGCCTCCTTCTCTCCCTCGGCATACGGCGGTTCTCCGACGAGGTAGAGGCGCACGTAGCCAAGGCGACAGTCGTGATTCGGGGCTCGGCTATCTAGCGGCGGTGCCGAGGCAGACTTGGCGAACCTCGTCGGCCTCTTTCCGCAGCGCGAGGCGACCGGGGGTACTCGGAACGGATTTTAGGCGAGGCGGAACGTGTCGGCGGCGATCACGCCGCGACTGTGAGGTTCCGGCGGGGCTAAGGAGGTCTTCTAGGAGATGCATACGCCTCCAGGGTCTATGGCGATGGTATACAAACTACCAATTTTGGCTACCGAGATTCCCAAGGTGCTCGGTTGTGGCGGCGGCGTGTCGCCGAAGACGGCGGAAGGCGGCAACGCGGCTACGACCAAGTATTGGTTCAATCGAATGCGGTCTTGTCAAATTGGTGAGGCCAGAGAAGCATACAACACTCGGGTGGCGAACTTTAGCCATGGCATGACCTTCTTTTGGCGACGGCTCGCGGCGGCGCTCCGGTAAGGTCGCGGCGCACGCGGCCAAGGCGATTCAGGCTTCCTCTAGCGCTTAGATCCGCGTAGCTAGCTCAAGGGGTCGTGGCGGTGCTCCACGACGCTCTAACCTATACGGGTGCTAGTCGGATTGCTCGGAACGGGTGATTCGGCGTCGGAACGCGTCGGTGGTGAGCGCGCTCCGCCGAGAACGCATCGTGCTGCGTTCTCGGTCTAGCAAGCTTGTAGTCCGGGGGTTTCGGCCGGTCGAATGAGTGCATGGTGCAGGTGATCTTCCCAAGCCGGTAAAGGCTCGTGCCTGCGCGTCCCGTGGGCGGAACGCCATGGCAAAAGCAGGGCGAGGTTCGGACATAGCGTGCGGTGGCTCACCGTGGTGTCGGTGAAGCTAGGATGGCAGTGCAGTGGCAAGTCGGAGCCGTGCAGAGCGATCGCAGTGCCGTGCCGCTCCTTGTCCGCAGCTCGTGCTTCTCCTCCGTGTCCGGCTCCGGCGTGCTCCGCGGCGGCGGCGCTCCGGCAGCTTCTCCTCCTCTGCTCCGCCCTTCTCCTACGCTCTCTCTCTCGGTCTGATGCAGTGTGCCGATCTGTGCTGCGGTGGCGGCGAGGGGAAATGAGGGTAGGGCTTCGGGGTGAGCTTCTTTTTATAGGCGAGCTTGGCCAGCTCCAATGGTGTACGGTCCTGATCGCGCTCGACCGATCGAAGGGCCGTGGCTCGAGTGGATCTAGGGCTCCGGATGGGCGCGGGTTCGCTTGGCGGCCAAGAAAGAAGGGGACAGGAGGGGGACAGCTTCTGCGGGGCGTGGTGCTGTCGGCCGTGGGTCCGGGGTCACGCGAATTGCGTGCACTCGTCCCCGTCGCCTCTGCGAGGAAGAAGAACAGTGGGGGGGCGAGAGCGGCTGACAGGCGGGGCCGGGTTGTCAGCGGCTGCGTGGGAGCGGGTGCGGATGAGACGGTCGCGCGTGCGGTCGGCATCGCGCGTGCGCGTGGTGTTGGGCCGGCCCAGTGCGGGGAGGCGGGGTGGAGCGCGCGCGCGGGTGAGGCCAAGCAGGTCAGTTGAATGGCTGGCCTAACTCTCTCTCCTTTTTCTATTTTTATTTTAGTGTATAAATACATATATTGCCCATTTTAAATATTGAGTAAATACAAACATAAATTGCAATAAATCCCAAATGTGATGCATAAGTTATTATTCTATGTGAATGGAATTAAAATGCAAACTATACTCCTTTATTTACCAAATTCATAATGAAACCTATATGCTTGCACAAGAAAAATGGGTTTTCATAATAAATAAATGAAAAAATTTAATTGGTTGGGATTTTTAGATTGTGTGGATTTTTAGGGTTGTTACAGGATATTCAACTTTTCACCAATTAAAAGTATCTCAAATGAGGAATTGGAGTTCACCATTGCATAGAGCTCGTTGGGACGACCGAAGCGGACCGATGGTTTGCTATTTTTGGAGTCTGGAATAAAGAGATATGGATTTTACAAACACTGAAAGATTCTAGAACCTGAACTGCGGGATTAATTGGGCCTAAATCAGAATTTGGCCCATCAAAACCTATGTGTACATGGTGGAAAGGCTTAGAACCATATCGCTTGTCCAAGGTGGAGGGGAGGCCAGGCGCCCCCATATAAGGAACCCAGGACCCCCCGAGTCAAGTGCACCATTATGGTGTTGTAGAGGCGTCCCTCGAATGGATAACCTCTTAACTCTAGGGAATTAGGGCTAGACTTTCCAATGTAGTAGATTAGTTCTAATTGAGAGTTAGGGAGAGCGGAGCTGCACTTCGGTTCTGGAGAAGTCTTTAGGGGTCTGATATATCTTTGTATCTCATCTTTGTAAGACTTATGCTTTAATATATTTATCTTCTTTATTTACTTTATGCCTTGAATTTGATTGGTTAGTATAGTTGATATACTTTGGCATAGGATCTCCGCTCGCATCAAATGCTTTAGTTTTCATATGAGATTAGAGTAATAACTAATAATGTAGGCATGGTGTCTACACTAGAGGTTACCTGAGATTGCACTCAACCTTAAGAATAGTTGTGGTAGCCACAGGAGGTGACAGCCCTGATGGTCGACGTATTCTACCTCGTGTAGGTTGATGATTGTAGGACCGTAGTCAGAACTTTCTAGTCCCATTCTCATCCCGTTCCATGGCTAGTGTTCTGATGTCCCGAAGTGTTATTGTGTAATTGCTTTATCTATCATGAATCAGTTATTATAGAACCCTAGTAATAGAGAAGTATTTAGGAACCTTGAACTCTCACATTGTCCTCTCACTTTAGCTATCTACTCTTTTATCATAGAATTCTTCTGTGTGTCTATATCATTTAAGCATAACTCCTATCATTTATTACTTACCCCTACTTTAGTCTATTTGGTGTATTAATTAGCAGACATATAATGATCAACTATCAAACTTCTTTAACCATTGTTTCCCTGTGGTAAAATATAAATAACGATACCTAGAATACTCCCGGTAAAATGCTACAATGGTATTCTGTATACTTGCGGAATCTTTCATATTCTATTCACACTTAATAAATACCAACAGCGCCCGGGGCCCCCATGCGACGATGGCACGACGGTGGCCGGGCCCCGGCCGGCGCACGCGTGCGCGTGCCCGACACCCTATAGGGGTCTGGTACTGTAGCTGGATTCAAAGTCAAAGTCTATTTTTGATCTTTATCTCCTATTTCCAAATGGTAACAGGTGATTCACCAAAAATAAAAGTTGTGCCAAATTTTGAGAAGAACAATTTTTCTTTTCAAAGTATGTTCAAATTCGAAATGGTTTTGAGTTTATTCAATAGGGGGTAAAACTTGAATTTGGATTCCGTTTGCAATCCAATCAATTTCTCCAAATTTTTCTCAACAATATGAAAATCTGCAAAAATAAAAGTTATTCTATTGACTGTGATTTACAACTTTCATTAAAGAAGTTTGGCTAGATTCTTGATGGTTTTGAAATTAGCATTTTAAATTTGAATTTCAAAATAGTAATTAAGGTTTAATTCAAATTTGCATTTAAGAACTTCAAATTTACCCAAAATAAAAGTTGTTCCATTTCAAAAGATGTACAACTTATATTAAGGCACTTTCATCAAATTCCTTTTAGTTTGTGATCTAATAATTTGGGGTCCGATTTAGGGTTTAATTGATTTTTTCTTTTTAATTTCCCATTTGGATTAATTATACAATCAATCAAACATTAACAAACCAAATCACTCTACAATCCCTAAGCACAATCATATGCAAAAATAAACATATTTTAGTTATTGCACAGTAGAAATGAGTTAGTGCGGGTGATTTGAATGCAATCATGATGACATGACAGGTTTTAGTTCCAGTAACACTAGGGGTGTTACATCCTTCCCCCTTAAATAAATCTTGTCTCGAGATTCAAGGTATGGCTAAAGCCTTAGGTTGAGTAATAGAAAAGAAAATGTGTCAAGTAAATATTTTTTAAACTTGACTGTAAAGCAAGTAGGGGTTTTCTTTTCATAAGACTTGAAAGGGATAAACTACGTTTAAAGAGTAGTAAAGAACTTAGAAAAGTTTTTAGATAGAAGATTCTCCGGCTCTCAAGTAGCTTCTGCTTCTGATTACTGGCCCCATTGTACTTTGTACCATCTTGTTGTGGTCCTTTGAGTAACACGATCTTTCTGGTCTAGGGCTCACACTTGATCCTCAGATTAAGTCAAACCTAGTTCCAATTCAACTCCAAATACACCAATAACTCGATCTGGCACTTGAAGACACTTCTCAAGTGGTGATACATGAAATACATCCTTCGCAACTGACAAGTGTTCAGACGCTTGAGTTGTTAAGTTACTAGCCCACACTTCTCTCCCTATCCATTACAAGATTTTGACCCAATTGCCACGCAATGTCATATGCAACACAACAAATTTCGTTGCAAAAGGGGTGTGTTTTGCAACATTTTCATTTGCCGTTGCAAGAGGTGAGGCCTATGGCAACTCTTTTGTCAAAAGTGTTGCTATACGTTCCCAATATTGCCATGATGACACTACGTTGCATTAGTTCTAATTGGTGTTGCAATTGTCAGGTGCTCTTGCCACCATATAAGATATTGTTGCTATTACTTGTACTTATTGCCACATTTTTGTTGGGTTGCAAAATTTTTCATGACCATTGCAATAGGTAGACTGTGTATTGCAACTAAATTTCTAAGTCGATGCAATAGTATGGTGCTATGACCACATTTTTGTGTTATTGTAATATTTATTAGGACCATTGCAATAGGTAACAGTGTATTACAACTATATTTTTAAGTCAAAGCAATAGTGTGAAGATATGGCTACTGCTTTGTGTCGTTGCAATATTTATCAGGACCAATGCAACAGGTAGCTTTCTTTTGCAACTACATTTTGAAAGCGTTGCAAATTTATGTTTTTATTGCCACAGTTATGTTTGGTTGTTATTCAATCCTAGCGTCGCTGCAATGTGCTGATGTAGCAAACATGTATTTGGAGGGCTTTTCGCGTTGTAGGACTTGTATTATTATAAATAAAAAATTGTTGTATGATTGTATATATATTTTGTTCACTAGATTTTTTAACTTTGAAATTTTCTATGTAAAATTACCTAATTCAAAAATACTATGTATTCTCCGTTTTCAGTTTTACATGAGGCAAAATAGGGTTAGCGTAAAAACTAATGTTGGGCTATCCTCATGTCATGGCATAGCTGCCATCGCCAGGTCGGGGTCTCCTTTCGGTCGATGTTCATGTTGGTTAGGACACGGCATTGCTTAGTGGACGTCTAGAATTCCAAGGAGAGCAAGTCGAACATGTTGCTGCTATGCACCAACGACATTGCTTGCTTCTTGCGATTGTACTTAAACTTGACACTGCTTTCTAAGAGATGTATCCGTATCCGATCCTTATTACTTTTTTTTCTTGAAGCCCGATATTCAGTGGGAGACCGACCCTATGCTGGTGAACCGCACCATGAGCTACTTGCTCATCCTGCCCACCGGCAAGACCTGCTCATGCTAAACGGCGCGGCGTCGAGCACGGCTCGTCAAGCGTCAGCACGGGGCGTCTGGTGAGGGGCGGCGAGATTCACGATTGGTACATGATGTGCAACATCGGAAGAGCATACGTTTGCTTGGCTGTGTGGAAGCGGGCGAGCGAACTCGTGCACACTGTAAGCAGGAGGCCAGGATTCTTCTACAACTCTATTTAATGTTCAACTGTAATAACTCCAACCTAGATCTTTGTGATATTGTAACAACCCTAAAAATCCACACAACCAAAAAAATCCCAACCAATTAAAATTTTTCATTTATTTATTATGAAAACCCATTTTTCTTGTGCAAGCATATAGGTTTCATTATAAATTTGGTAAATAAAGGAGTGTAGTTTG
This sequence comes from Eremochloa ophiuroides, assembly GCA_038502445.1. Classification (NCBI taxonomy): domain Eukaryota; kingdom Viridiplantae; phylum Streptophyta; class Magnoliopsida; order Poales; family Poaceae; genus Eremochloa; species Eremochloa ophiuroides. The sequence continues at coordinate 53,929,029 of JAHLJS010000001.1, forward strand.
CATTTTAATTCCATTAACATAGAATAATAACTTATGCATCACATTTGTGATTTATTGCAATTTATGTTTGTATTTACTCAATATTTAAAATGGGCAATATATGTATATATACACTAAAATGAAAATAGAATAGGAGAAAGAGAGTTAGGCCAGCCATTCGGCCAGCCGGTCTGCTAAGCCAGCCCAAGCCAGCCCGGCCTTCCTCTCCTCACCTCACCCGCGCGCGGCCCACGTTGCGGCTCGGCAGCGCGCGCGTGACCGGTACACACACGCTCGCGCTCGCTGCCAACCCGGCCCCGGCTGTCAGCCGCTCTCGCCCCCCCCCCCACTGTTCTTCTTCCTCACGAAGGCGACGCGCCTGCCGGGGGTGTCACGCGAATGGCGTGACCCCGATCCCACAGCCGACAGCATGGCAGAGCCCTGACCCCGCTGTCCCCCTCCTGTCCCCTCCTTTCTTGGCCGCCAAGCGAACCCGCGCCCATCCGGAGCCCTAGATCCACTCGAGCCACGGCCCTTTGATCGGTCGAGCGCGATCAGGACCGTACACCATTGGAGCTGGCCAAGCTCGCCTATAAAAAGGAGCTCACCCCGAAGCCCTACCCTCATTTCCCCTCGCCGCCACCGCAGCACAGACCGGCACACTGCACCAAACCGAGAGAGAGAGCGTAGGAGAAGGGCGGAGCAGAGGAGGAGAAGCCGCCGGAGCGCCACCGCCGCGGAGCACGCCGGAGCCGGACACGGAGGAGAAGCCCGAGCTGCGGACGAGGAGCGGCACGGCACTGCGATCGCTCTGCACGGCTCCGACTTGCCACTGCACCGCCATCCTAGCTTCACCGACACCACGGTGAGCCATCGCACGCCATGTCCGAACCTTGCCCTGCTTTTGCCATGGCGTTCCGCCCACGGGACGCGCAGGCACGAGCCTTTACCGGCTCGGGAAGATCACCTGCACCATGCACTCATTCGACCGGCCGAAACCCCCGGACTACAAGCTTGCTAGACCGAGAACGCAGCACGACGCGTTCTCGGCGGAGCGCGCTCACCACCGACGCGTTCCGACGCCGAATCACCCGTTCCGAGCAATCCGACTAGCACCCGTATAGGTTAGAGCGTCGTGGAGCACCGCCACGACCCCTTGAGCTAGCTACGCGGATCTAAGCGCTAGAGGAAGCCTGAATCGCCTTGGCCGCGTGCGCCGCGACCTTACCGGAGCGCCGCCGCGAGCCATCGCCAAAAGAAGGTCATGCCGTGGCTAAAGTTCGCCACCAGAGTGTTGTATGCTTCTCTGGCCTCACCAATTTGACAAGACCGCATTCGATTGAACCAATACTTGGTCGTAGCCGCGTTGCCGCCTTCCGCCGTCGTCGGTGACACGCCGCCGCCACAACCGAGCACCTTGGGAATCTCGGTAGCCAAAATTGGTAGTTGGTATACCATCGCCATAGACCCTGGACGCGTATACATCTCCTAGAAGACCTCCTTAGCCCCGCCGGAACCTCACAGTCGCGGCGACATCGCCGCCGACACGTTCCGCCTCGCCTAAAATCCGTTCCGAGTACCCCCGATCGCCTCGCGCTGCGGAGAAAGGCTGCCGAGGTTCGCCAAGTCTGCCTCGGCACCGCCGCTAGATAGCCGAGCCCCGAATCACGACTATCGCCTTGGCTACGTGCGCCTCCACCTCGTCAGAGAACCGCCGTATGCCGAGGGAGAGAAGGAGGCCATACCACGACTCTAACCCGCCACCATCTGGTCGGACGACTGCCTGAGCACGCCAATTGGGGAAAGCCAAGCCTTGTCTTGCCGAAGTATGGTCATAGCCGCCCTGCCATCGTCCGCCGCACCGGAGAGACATCGCCGCCTTGAACAGACGCCCTGGAACTTTGCTAGCACCAAATCTCCGATTCGCCCGAGCCTCCCCAGGAGAGCTCGGGAGAGCAGCACCCTCGGTGCACCAAATCTCCGATACGCCCGAGCCTCCCCAGGAGAGCTTGGGAGAGCAGCACCCTCGGCGCACCAAATCTCCGTTTTGCCCGAGCCACCCCAGGAGCGCTCGGGAGAGCAGCACCCTCGGCGCACCAAATCTCCGATTCGCCCGAGCTCAGGAGAGCGGCCCCCTTCGGCGCCCAAATCTCCGATTCGCCCGAGCCTCCCCGGTAGACCTCGGGAGAGCAGCCCCCTCGGCGCCCAAATGTCCGATTCGCCCGAGCCTCCCCGGTAGACCTCGGGAGAGCGGCACCCTCGGCACCCCGAATTTCCGATTCGCCCGAGCCCCGCCGAGGTACGCCGAACTCCGCCGAGCTCCGCCGAGCTAAGCCAAGCCCCGCCGAGCTACGCCAAGCTCCGCCGAGCTACGCCGAGCTCCGTCGAGCTACCCCCGACCACCGCCGAACTATGCCGAGCTCCGCCGAGCTACCCCCGACCACTGCCGAGCTACCCCCGACCACCGCCGAACTATGCCGAGCTCCGCCGAGCTACCCCCGACCACCACCGAGCTCCGCCGAGCTACCCCCAACCACAGCCGAGCTACCCCCGACCACCGCCGAGCCACGCCGAGCTACGCCAACGCCGGCAACTCTCTGGGAACCAGCATCGAACACCTGGTGGGCGACCATCGGGTCTGTGTTCGGATGAGGCGCCACATGCCGCACTACTGGACCCGCGCGCCACGTGGACCAATCCCGAGCTGCCCCTGATTAACCGACCAATTTTCCCATTTTCAGAAAATAGAATAATCTTCGGAAATTCATAACTTATTCATTCGATGTCCAAAAATTGCGCACCATATATCAAAATTCTCAGAAAAATGAGATCTACAATCTAAGACTGTGTTTGTGTGCATTTGGCTCTTTATTTTATTGGATTTTTCTGAAATACTCTATAGGAGTCGCTGACGCGACTATTTCGTGTTCGATTTCAGAGCCGGAGGAGGATCTGACTAAGGAAGACAACCACGAGTACTTTCAGGAGCTAGGAGACGACTACAAAGGTGCCACGTCCCACCAAATCCTTAGATCCTATTTACGCATTGCAAATGACATTGTTGCTATTGCTTTATGATTATGTATGGATTGGTTGCATGGTAGTACATTTGAATTCCCTGCCTTGATAAGACTTTACCCTGCTATCCGCTGTTAGGTTAGCTGCTGCTTAATTTACTGTTACTCTTCCACTACTTACTACATGCTATATGCTATGTGGTGGAATTGGGACGGTGTATAACTGATTATAACCACTGGGAGAGAGTGCTGCGTGCGTCTTGGGTGCGTGGTAAGGGTTGATGTCGACCAAGTGGGATGTGAGACAAGCCCATGGGGCAAGTCGTGCCGGGGGTGCAACCTGGGCATCCCCAAGCGAGATACCTGTGGCGGGTAAAGTTGTTGAGGAGGTTCCGGGTGGGATAGCCTTGGTGGTTTGAAGCCCGTGGATGGAGGTGCTGTGATGGCACGGGGAGAGTATCCCCTAAGTGGAGATGCCTGCTTGGTCAAACCTAGGATGGACTAGTTTCAGGTTCATGGGAATCCTTTTCTACTCACTCGCTTCTGATGGGCGGGAGACGGCTGGACTACTTGGTAGGACGGTGCCACTACTGCTAGGTTGAAACGTGATAAGGGTGGGCGGAGACGGTCGATGGGTTTCCGTTCCGTTCTAGATGCACAGTACCACTGGATGGGCCCGGTACTGTGTCTCCCAGTCTCAGCATAACGGTGTTGGATCCGGAATATCCCAGGACTGAGTGGTAGGGTGGCATCGACCTAGGCAAGCAAGCACCCGGAATTCTGCCTAGGTGTTTGCGCAACACCTATGATGGCTAATCTTGTGGGTAGTGAAACCTCTGCAGAGTGTATGGTTGATCGATCGATACATATGCCAACTCGTTGGCTATGGACCTTTCCTGTGAAGCTTCTACTAGTGTAGTGAGTGTTCTCTTCTCCCATTGGATGACATTTTTCCGGCAGTGTACCCATTGTGGTAGTGTGCCGCTGAGATAGGCCCGAGAGGGAGTTGGGCCTGTCGAATGAGAGCGAGGTGTGGGTAAGTGAGATGTGGTGATGGGAAAAGGGATAATGGTGTTAACTGGAGATAAAACTTGACTAATTAAACATTGATTACAGCTGCATAGGAAACCTCAGCCTATAGGTCTGCTTGTATAGCCTTGCATCCACTTTCCACAAAGCAAATGCTGCATAGGTGGGCTCCGTGGCCAGTACAAATCTTACTGATAAATTTGCTGTCAGGTGACGAGAATGAGTACGACTTCGAGGGAGATGATGACGAGGAATAGGGTCACGTGCTACACTCAAGTTGGCCGTGAAGGATGAATCGTTTCCGCATCTTCTAAAGCTTCTCTGATTGTTGATTCCGCCAATGTGGCGATGTAATAAATGTTTATGTAAGACTTAATTACCGTTGTATGGATCCTGGTGACAACTGAGATATGGGTAATTTCATGGATTGTCCTAAGCAATCTGTTGAATTACAATTCGAGCCTGTGGATTTCCCTTCGTGGAAATCGAGGTCGTTTCAGTTGGTATCAGAGCCATACTTGACTGTAGGACGAGACCCATAGAAAATGGACGTTAGAATAAGAAGCCAGACTCTCTTTCGGTTATATTACCGACCTTGCATTCACTTTTTATGCAATGGCTTATCTAATACAAGGACCTGCTAATCCGTTTCTTGAAAAATTCGCTGATGACCAGCCTTGGACCACCACTTCGTCCACTGCACGACGGCACTATTGAGATCTCGATCAACGGAAGGAACCACGGCGGATTTGCCATGGTACTACGCCAGGTGCTGGAGGAGCTGGGAGCACCGTCTGACCAGATCCAGTACTTCAGCCGAGGGAAGCTTGTCGAGGCAGAGGACAGCCGCATACCCGACGCCGTACTCGACCTTATGCACCAGTAGCTTATGGGACCCTGCGTGGCCCTTAGACTAGTGATACCATGAGTTGTCCTGTCATTGGCTATCTGCGCATAGCACGATCTTCTTAGCAGTTAGGAACATCCTTTATGTAATAATAACCATGTGATGAGTGACATTTGGATCTTATGGTTCTCTATGCTTCTTTGGTTGAGTGTAGGATAGCATGAAAAATGTTTTAAATCATTTAAATCGTTGAAAACATCTAATTCCTACTTAAACCACTACAAGATTATTACTGCACTGAGCACGTACCTAATAATTTCAGATGTCGATGAGACGTTCTGCGCGTTTGGAGAACCGCCAGCCCTCCCCCGCGCCTGCGCTAGGACGTGGGCGTGGTCACAACCGTGGACGCCCAGCTGGCAGACGTGCTGGAGTTAACCTGGAAGAAGAGCTGCGCCGGGCAGAGGATGCACCGCCGGTGAACGATCCGCCACCACAAGGCGAGAACGTGCCTCCGCCACCGCCACCGCCGCCGCCACCGACGTTGGCGGAAGTGATGGCTCAGCAGACCCAGCTGCTGAATGCCATAGCTACTGGGATGAACAGGCACCACGGGCCACCCCAGAATGACTACCAAAGGAAACTGGAGGGTTTCCTAAAGCTGAGGCCACCTACCTTCGACGGGACCGACAGCGATCCCCTCGCTGCCGACGATTGGCTTAAAGAGATGGAGAAGAAGCTGGACCTGACCACTTGCTCCGACGAGGAGTGTGTTGGGATTGCTAGCCACCAGCTGACCGGTGCTGCACGAGCATGGTGGGACAACTACACCAGCGCTCACGAGGACCCAGCCCGCATTGACTGGGATGAGTTCACCGAGGCTTTCCGTGACCACCACATTCCTGAGGGAGTCATGGAGGCCAAGGAGAACGAGTTTCGCAACATCTCCCAGGGAGCTGACCGGATCCACGAGTACACCACCCGCTTCAACTGCTTGCTCCGCTACGCACCTACGTCTTGCGTGAGTTCCGAGAAGGAAAAGATGTACTACTACAGGAAGGGACTTCAGACCAAGATCAGGTTAGCTCTGTCAGGGAACAAGAGCTACACTCTGCGAGAGCTGATTGACCGCTGTATTGAGATCGAGAAGGATCGCATGGAAGCACGCCTGGAATTCGAGGCCCAGAACAAGGGAAAGAAGCGCCGCTCTGAGGGACCCGCTCGCACTGCTCCACCCCAGAGACAGCGAACAGGTGCACCCCCGCCTTTTCGGACTCGCCAGGGACCTTCTTCAGGAACGAGCCGTGGTGGTACCAACAGCAGCAACTATCACCGCCCCGCTCAGACCTACCCTGCGCCGACTCGAGCTGTGCAGAACACACCCGCCCCCGCTACCAACACGCCAAGGACAAGCAATTGGAAGGCTCCTGCGACAGCCACAGCAGGCAGTGCGCCCTTCACTTGCTTCGGATGCGGAAAGCCTGGACACCGTGTGGCTGTGTGCCCCGACCTCAACCGTGCACCAGCAGCTGCACAGGGCACACCGAACCGGGGATCCGCTACCCGTGGAAGACTGAACCATATGACCGCTGAGGAAGCTGAAGCTGCACCTGATGCTGTGTACGGTACGTTCCTAGTTCAGGGTAACATGGCTACAGTTCTGTTCGATTCGGGAGCTACATGTTCATACATTTCATCTGCATATGCACGTAAGCATAACATACCTGTAACCCCGAGAGCAAACCCCATCCTAACTAGCTCGCCCTTAGGAACCTTCAGAAGCGTTCACATATGTAGGGGAGTGATAATCACAATCGAGGGACTTGACTTCCGAGCTGACCTAACCCTACTACCCTCCAATAGCTTAGATGTCATCTTAGGCATGGACTGGCTAACCAAAAACCGGGGAGTGATATCTTGTTCACCTAGATATGTTCAGGTAACCCACCCTTGGGGAACAGCTGTCCGATGTGTACCCCAAACCGAGAGAGTCCAAGCCCTCCTATGTGCCCTGGAGGCTAAAGCAGATAAGACAGAGCTGACATTCAGAGATGTGCCAGTAGTCTGTGAATTCAATGACGTATTTCCAGAGGAGTTGCCAGGAATGCCACCAGATAGAGATGTGGAGTTTGTTATAGAGCTGATGCCTGGAACTGCACCGATTGCCAAAAGACCTTACAGAATGTCGGCTGATGAGTTGAAGGAACTCAAGAAGCAGCTGGGAGAATTACTGGAGAAGGGCTTCATTACGCCTAGTGCTTCGCCCTGGGGATCTCCCGTTTTGTTTGTCAAGAAGAAGGATGGCACGATGAGGATGTGCATTGACTACCGGAACCTGAATGCGGTCACAGTCAAGAATAAGTACCCACTGCCCCGCATCGATGATCTGTTAGATCAACTGAGTAAGGCCAAGTACTTCTCGAAGATCGATCTCCGATCAGGGTACCATCAGATGAAGATCAGGGAAGAGGATATCCCGAAGACTGCATTTGTCACTAGATATGGACAGTATGAGTGCACAGTAGTCTCATTTGGACTCACTAATGCTCCAGCATACTTCATGAATATGATGAACAAGATCTTCATGAATGAGCTAGACAAGTTTGTGGTGGTATTCATTGATGATATATTGGTTTATTCAGCCACAAAAGAGGAACATGAACATCATCTGAGGACCGTATTGGAGAGGTTGTCTCGCAACCAGCTATACGCCAAATTCTCCAAGTGCGAATTCTGGCTTGAGGAAGTTGCTTTCCTTGGACACGTACTGTCAGGAGAAGGAGTCGCGGTAGACCCAGCCAAGATTGAAGCTGTGAAAGAGTGGGAACAACCCTGTAATGTGTCAGAAATCAGAAGCTTTTTGGGACTTGCTGGATACTATCGCAGATTTATTGAGAATTTCTCCAAGATTGCAAGACCCATGACCAACTTGCTGAAGAAAGAGAACAAGTTTATATGGACTCCTGAATGTGAGAAGAGTTTTCAGACCTTGAAGGAGAAGCTCACTACTACACCTGTACTAGCCCTGCCAGATATTCACAAAGATTTTGTTGTATATTGTGATGCCTCTCGGCAAGGTTTGGGTTGTGTACTAATGCAAGAAGGAAGAGTGATAGCTTATGCCTCAAGACAGTTGAAGGAACATGAGCAGCGATACCCGACTCATGACCTAGAACTTGCAGCCGTGGTACATGCACTCAAGATTTGGAGACACTATCTAATAAGCAACAAGTGTGACATCTACACTGACCACAAGAGCCTGAAGTACTTCTTCACACAAGAAGATCTGAATATGAGGCAGCGCAAATGGCTAGAACTCATCAAGGACTATGATCTTGAGATCCATTACCACCCAGGAAAGGCTAATGTTGTCGCTGATGCACTTAGCCGCAAAAGCTACTGCCATACCCTCATCACCAACTCTATGCCGCCTGAACTCAGGAGAGAGTTTGACGCATTCCAGCTCGAGGTAGTCTCCTATGGCATGCTAAATGAGCTTCGCGTCGAGTACAATCTCACCTCACGGATCCGTGAAGCGCAAAAGAACTGTCCTGAGATAGACTATATCCGTGGTTTGATGAAGCTGGGAAGAGGCCCCGAATACCGAGAAGATGAGCAGGGAACTGTATGGTACAAAGATAGAATCTGCGTACCGACGGATTCAGCGATACGAGAAGAGATCCTGTCGGAAGGGCATGACTCCAAATATTGCATTCACCCAGGGTCAGCCAAGATGTACCATGATCTAAGGAAGCACTTCTGGTGGGAGAATATGAAGACAGACATTGCAGGGCATGTAGCCCGATGTGATACATGCAATAGAATCAAGGCCGAACATCAGAGACCAGCAGGGTTGCTACAACCAGTTGAGATACCAGAATGGAAGTGGGAGTGCATATCCATGGACTTCATAATAGGACTGCCCCGATCCGAGCATGGATATGATTCTATATGGGTAATAGTGGACCGTCTAACCAAAGTTGCACATTTTATACCGGTCAAAAGGAAGTATAGAGTTGAAAAGCTAGCAGATCTGTACGTATCAAACATTTTGAAGTTACATGGGGCACCTCTGAGTATTATATCTGACCGAGGATCACAGTTCGTATCACAGTTCTGGAAATCCTTGCACAAGTCCATCGGGACCAAGCTCGACTACAGCACAGCATACCACCCGCAAACAGATGGGCAAACAGAAAGAGTGAACCAGATTCTCGAGGACATGTTACGTGCTTGCGTATTGAGGTACAAGGAAGGATGGGAGAGCTGTCTACCCCACGCCGAGTTCTCATACAACAACAGTTATCAGACAAGCATTAAGATGTCTCCATTTGAAGCGTTGTATGGAAGACCGTGCAGAACCCGTTAATGTGGTCAGAACCGGGTGAAAGGACATTCTTCGGTCCTGCTAAGATTGTGGAAGCAGAAGAAGGTGTTGCCCAAGTAAGAGAGAATTTGAGGATTGCACAAAGTAGGCAAAAGAGCTATGCAGATAGAAGACGTAGAGAGCTTGAGTTTAAAGTTGGGGATTATGTCTACCTCAAAGTATCTCCACTTCGTGGCACTGTCAGATTCCACGTGAAAGGGAAATTGGCACCAAGATATGTTGGGCCATACAAGATCTGTAAAAGGGTTGGAAAGCTTGCTTACAAGCTGGAACTACCGGAGGAATTATCTGGAGTACACCCCGTGTTCCATGTCTCGCAATTAAGAAAGTGTCTGAAGCTTCCCGAGGAGCAAGTTCCTACGGATGCACTAGACCTGCAAGACACACTTGAATACAAGGAACATCTGATCAAGATCTTGGCACGGGATACCAAGGAGACGCGGAACAAGACTATTCCGATGTGCAAAGTACAGTGGAGCAATCACACTGAAAGGGAAGCTACGTGGGAGAAAGAATCGGACTTGCGGATTATGTTTCCTTACCTCTTCGATGGGTACGTTATCTCTGAATCTCGAGGTCGAGATCCTAATGAGGGGGGAGGACTGTAACAACCCTAAAAATCCACACAACCAAAAGAATCCCAACCAATTAAAATTTTTCATTTATTTATTATGAAAACCCATTTTTCTTGTGCAAGCATATAGGTTTCATTATGAATTTGGTAAATAAAGGAGTGTAGTTTGCATTTTAATTCCATTAACATAGAATAATAACTTATGCATCACATTTGGGATTTATTGCAATTTATGTTTGTATTTACTCAATATTTAAAATGGGCAATATATGTATATATACACTAAAATGAAAATAGAATAGGAGAAAGAGAGTTGGGCCAGCCATTCGGCCAGCCGGTCTGCTAAGCCAGCCCAAGCCAGCCCGGCCTTCCTCTCCTCACCTCACCCGCGCGCGGCCCACGTTGCGGCTCGGCAGCGCGCGCGCGACCGGCACACACACGCTCGCGCTCGCTGCCAACCCTGGCCCCGCCTGTCAGCCGCTCTCGCCCCCCACACTGTTCTTCTTCCTCACGAAGGCGACGCGCCTGCCGGGGGTGTCACGCGAATGGCGTGACCCCGGTCCCACAGCCGACAGCATGGCAGTGCCCTGACCCCGCTGTCCCCCTCCTGTCCCCTCCTTTCTTGGCCGCCAAGCAAACCCGCGCCCATCCGGAGCCCTAGATCCACTCGAGCCACGGCCCTTCGATCGGTCGAGCGCGATCAGGACCGTACACCATTGGAGCTGGCCAAGCTTGCCTATAAAAAGGAGCTCACCCCGAAGCCCTACCCTCATTTCCCCTCGCCGCCACCGCAGCACAGACCGGCACACTGCACCAAACCGAGAGAGAGAGAGCGTAGGAGAAGGGTGGAGCAGAGGAGGAGAAGCCGCCGGAGCGCCGCCGCCGCGGAGCACGCCGGAGCCGGACACGGAGGAGAAGCCCGAGCTGCAGACGAGGAGCGGCACGGCACTGCGATCGCTTTGCACGGCTCCGACTTGCCACTGCACTGCCATCCTAGCTTCACCGACACCACGGTGAGCCATCGCACGCCATGTCCGAACCTTGCCCTGCTTTTGCCATGGCGTTCCGCCCACGGGACGCGCAGGCATGAACCTTTACCAGCTCGGGAAGATCACCTGCACCATGCACTCATTCGACCGGCCGAAACCCCCGGACTACAAGCTTGCTAGACCGAGAACTGCAGCACGACGCGTTCTCGGCGGAGCGCGCTCACCACCGACGTGTTCCGACGCCGAATCACCCGTTCCGAGCAATCCGACTAGCACCCGTATAGGTTAGAGCGTCGTGGAGCACCGCCATGACCCCTTGAGCTAGCTACGCGGATCTAAGCGCTAGAGGAAGCCTGAATCGCCTTGGCCGCATGCGCCGCGACCTTACCGGAGCGCCGCCGCGAGCCGTCGCCAAAAGAAGGTCATGCCGTGGCTAAAGTTCGCCACCAGAGTGTTGTATGCTTCTCTGGCCTCACCAATTTGACAAGACCGCATTCGATTGAACCAATACTTGGTCGTAGCCGCGTTGCCGCCTTCCGCCGTCGTCGGCGACACGCCGCCGCCACAACCTAGCACCTTGGGAATCTCGGTAGCCAAAATTGGTAGTTGGTATACCATCGCCATAGACCCTGGACGCGTATACATCTCCTAGAAGACCTCCTTAGCCCCGCCGGAACCTCACAGTCGCGGCGACATCGCCGCCGACACGTTCCGCCTCGCCTAAAATCCGTTCCGAGTACCCCCGATCGCCTCGCGCTCCGGAGAAAGGCTGCCGAGGTTCGCCAAGTCTGCCTCGGCACCGCCGCTAGATAGCCGAGCCCCGAATCATGACTGTCGCCTTGGCTACGTGCGCCTCCACCTCGTCGGAGAACCGCCGTATGCCGAGGGAGAGAAGGAGGCCATACCACGACTCTAGCCCGCCACCATCTGGTCGGACGACTGCCTGAGCACGCCAATTGGGGAAAGCCGAGCCTTGTCTTGCCGAAGTATGGTCATAGCCGCCCTGCCATCGTCCGCCGCACCGGAGAGACATCGCCGCCTTGAACAGACGCCCTGGAACCCTGCTAGCACCAAATCTCCGATTCGCCCGAGCCTCCCCAGGAGAGCTCGGGAGAGCAGCACCCTCGGCGCACCAAATCTCCGATTCGCCCGAGCCTCCCCAGGAGAGCTCGGGAGAGCAGCACCCTCGGCGCACCAAATCTCCGTTTCGCCCGAGCCTCCCCAGGAGCGCTCGGGAGAGCAGCACCCTCGGCGCACCAAATCTCCGATTCGCCCGAGCTCGGGAGAGCGGCCCCCTTCGGCGCCCAAATCTCCGATTCGCTCGAGCCTCCCCGGTAGACCTCGGGAGAGCAGCCCCCTCGGCGCCCAAATGTCCGATTCGCCCGAGCCTCCCCGGTAGACCTCGGGAGAGCGTTACCCTCGGCACCCCGAATTTCCGATTCGCCCGAGCCCCGCCGAGGTACGCCGAACTCCGCCGAGCTCCACCGAGCTAAGCCAAGCCCCGCCGAGCTACGCCGAGCTCCGCCGAGCTACCCCCGACCACCGCCGAACTATGCCGAGCTCCGCCGAGCTACCCATGACCACCGCCGAACTATGCCGAGCTCCGCCGAGCTACCCCCGACCACCGCCGAACTATGCCGAGCTCCGCCGAGCTACCCCCGACCACAGCCGAGCTACCCCCGACCACCGCCGAACTATGCCGAGCTCCGCCGAGCTACCCCCGACCACCGCCGAGCTCCGCCGAGCTACCCCCAACCACAGCCGAGCTACCCCCGACCACCGCCGAGCCACGCCGAGCTACGCCAACGCCGGCAACTCTCTGGGAACCAGCATCGAACACCTGGTGGGCGACCATCGGGTCTGTGTTCGGATGAGGCGCCACATGCCGCACTACTGGACCCGCGCGCCACGTGGACCAATCCCGAGCTGCCCCTGATTAACCGACCAATTTTCCCATTTTCAGAAAATAGAATAATCTTCGGAAATTCATAACTTATTCATTCGATGTCTAAAAATTGCGCACCATATATCAAAATTCTCAGAAAAATGAGATCTACAATCTAAGACTGTTTGTGTGCATTTGGCTCTTTATTTTATTGGATTTTTCTGAAATACTCTATAGGAGTCGCTGACGCGACTATTTCGTGTTCGATTTCAGAGCCGGAGGAGGATCTGACTAAGGAAGATGACCACGAGTACTTTCAGGAGCTAGGAGACGACTACGAAGGTGCCACGTCCCACCAAATCCTTAGATCCTATTTACGCATTGCAAATGACATTGTTGCTATTGCTTTATGATTATGTATGGATTGGTTGCATGGTAGTACATTTGAATTCCCTGCCTTGATAAGACTTTACCCTGCTATCCGCTGTTAGGTTAGCTGCTGCTTAATTTACTGTTACTCTTCCACTACTTACTACATGCTATATGCTATGTGGTGGAATTGGGACGGTGTATAACTGATTATAACCACTGGGAGAGAGTGCTGCGTGCGTCTTGGGTGCGTGGTAAGGGTTGATGTCGACCAAGTGGGATGTGAGACAAGCCCATGGGGCAAGTCGTGCCGGGGGTGCAACCTGGGCATCCCCAAGCGAGATACCTGTGGCGGGTAAAGTTGTTAAGGAGGTTCCGGGTGGGATAGCCTTGGTGGTTTGAAGCCCGTGGATGGAGGTGTTGTGATGGCACGGGGAGAGTATCCCCTAAGTGGAGATGCCTGCTTGGTCAAACCTAGGATGGACTAGTTTCAGGTTCATGGGAATCCTTTTCTACTCACTCGCTTCTGATGGGCGGGAGACGGCTGGACTACTTGGTAGGACGGTGCCACTACTGCTAGGTTGAAAGGTGATAAGGGTGGGCGGAGACGGTCGATGGGTTCCCGTTCCGTTCTAGATGCACAGTACCACTGGATGGGCCCGGTACTGTGTCTCCCAGTCTCAGCATAACGGTGTAGGATCCGGAATATCCCAGGGCTGAGTGGTAGGGTGGCATCGACCTAGGCAAGCAAGCACCCGGAATTCTGCCTAGGTGTTTGCGCAACACCTATGATGGCTAATCTTGTGGGTAGTGAAACCTCTGCAGAGTGTATGGTTGATCGATCGATACATATGCCAACTCGTTGGCTATGGACCTTTCCTTGAAGCTTATACTAGTGTAGTGAGTGTTCTCTTCTCCCCCTGGATGACATTTTTCCGGCAGTGTACCCGTTGTGGTAGTGTGCCGCTGAGATAGGCCCGAGAGGGAGTTGGGCCTGTCGAATGAGAGCGAGGTGTGGGTAAGTGAGATGTGGTGATGGGAAAAGGGATAATGGTGTTAACTGGAGATAAAACTTGACTAATTAAACATTGATTACAGCTGCATAGGAAACCTCAGCCTATAGGTCTGCTTGTATAGCCTTGCATCCACTTTTCACAAAGCAAATGCTGCATAGGTGGGCTCCGTGGCCAGTACAAATCGTACTGATAAATTTGCTGTCAGGTGACGAGAATGAGTACGACTTCGAGGGAGATGATGACGAGGAATAGGGTCACGTGCTACACTCAAGTTGGCCGTGAAGGATGAATCGTTTCTGCATCTTCTAAAGCTTCTCTGATTGTTGATTCCGCCAATGTGGCGATGTAATAAATGTTTATGTAAGACTTAATTACCGTTGTATGGATCCTGGTGACAACTGAGATATGGGTAATTTCATGGATTGTCCCAAGCAATCTGTTGAATTACAATTCGAGCCTGTGGATTTCCCTTCGTGGAAATCGAGGTCGTTTCAGATATACTCCCACCATACTCGAATTAGTTAACGTTTATGACATGATTGTGCTTACCAAGGAGTAACTAATTAGGGGTTAGTTTTCTGTCTTTGCCCCTAATAAATATGGTTTCTGGTACCCTTCTACTGACAAACAAGCAAAGGTTGGAACGGCCAGCGCGTCAAGGCTGAGGCCTCGGTCATGAGGTCCCTGGTTCGACCCCTAGCGGGGCTATTTTTCTTTTCTATTGCTGGATTCATTTTGTATTGGTCAGGGATGGAGGCGAGCGTGCTGAAGCCCGAGTCCAGTGAACCGTAGGTCAACCTTTGCGAGTGGCGAGTCCATTTATGCAAGGAACGTCCAGAGCTAAATATAGATTTCTTCTCTGGTTTATTTTTACCAAGATAACGTGTCCTAATAGGACACCGACTCCTCATCAGATTAAAAATATATTTAACAAGGGATAGTCAAGATGCACCGATTCCTGAAATCAATCTAATATGTCCCTAATTATTACATTATCTATCGCCCGCCCACCGCCTCTCCTCGTTCTTCGGTTCTGTTTAGATTGCTTGCGGCTCCATCGTGCAAGGATCACGACGCCCACGCCGTGGCGAGGAGGATAGCGTCTACTTCCAGCTCAAGAAACATGGCCTGCTCAGCTGGATACATAGTGAGGTCAGCATCAAGATTTGCTACCAGGACGACCCTGCTATTTTTACTAATAAAGCGGCAAATTTTCTTACCGCTGATTTTGGTCCATGCAAAAAATTTTGGTCCGACCCTTCAAATCTTCCTAGGAGTCCTAATTCTACACGTTCTCACATCCTAAAAAGGAACAATTAGCTAGCTGTTTGCCGGGCTTGCACCGTCGTCGTCCTAGCCGACAGACAACCTGACGTCTTGACCATACTCATATCGCGTGCAGGGTGCCCTGCAACTGGAACGGCCTGGACATCGCCTTCAGGGTGGACGCCGGCTCAAACACCAATCAAGTTTAGTTTTCTCGGAAGCACAAGTAGAAGAAACCTGCTGCTAGGATTTGGATTGCATCTTATGTAAGCC
This sequence comes from Eremochloa ophiuroides, assembly GCA_038502445.1. Lineage (NCBI taxonomy): Eukaryota > Viridiplantae > Streptophyta > Magnoliopsida > Poales > Poaceae > Eremochloa > Eremochloa ophiuroides. Next base: position 53,944,660 of record JAHLJS010000001.1, read on the forward strand.
AAATCTATTTATTATTGGTACTACTTGTTTATGTGTCCATCAATCATGCTAACCGAAAGATATCAATTCAATTTCACAATGGTTCATTTTCTACACACATCATATATATGCAACTATGCAAGGTATACATCTGTTTAAATAAAGGTATATATATGACACACATGCCCTCCTCAAAAGTAAATTGGTTCTAGCCACCAAGGAGACATGCACACAACTAGAAATACACCTGATAAAAAGGACAATGATTAGATGACCGCCTGCTATCCGAAATTTCAGCGATTGGTGTATATAGCGTCACAGTTCATGAGATTAGCTTTTTTTAGGGCATTCATGAGATTAACTTGTGTATAAATAATCAAATATCACATACAAATCAGATGTTGATAATGCTTAACAAAGATTACATAACAGATATATAAAATAATTTGTTCAATATCTAGTTATGTCTTGATGTTTGGTAAACCATCTATTAATCACTTCGAAAGCAAGATGATGTAGCACAGAACTGCAACTCAACATAGGCAATAAGAGGATTGATCATCCTCCTTCCTTGATTCCATTGAACGCTACAAATTTGTTAAGAGAGATTCAGAAACAAAAGATATAGAATCCATGAACTAAGCCTACATGGTCAGAGTACAGTCTTGGCTGAATTCAAGACTCAGGAATCAAGTCTCCCTGTCGTAGCTTTCTTTCACATATTTTAAATTTTCATAGCGATCGGGTTCCTAAACTTTAGCGCTGGCAATATTATATATGCAGGAATGAAGAAAATTTACATTAAGCATTTCCTCCTCACTTTTGGATTCACCCAAATACATTACCTAATTTTTAATCTTTTCACACAAACATGGATGCAAACAAAAGGATGTATTTATAATAGATTTAATTCCAGTATAGCAGCACTTGCCTCACCTGAATACCCAGGATCTGCCTACACTCTGTCACACTATTCAAGAGCCTAGAAAATTAAGAGAAGCAATATAGGAATAAAAAAAGCCACTAACCTACCATTCTTGTTACATGAACATTACTTTTTTTGCATTATACATACGGTAGATGTCCTTAAATGAATGAATAGCTACAAGCACCATGAAATAATTAACTTGCTGCAGGTATCTACAAATTAGATATCAGTGTATTAAAATTCTGTATTATCTAACAGCCTTCATAAGCAATATAATGCAAGCATGAAGATTTATACTTTTAATTTGTCAAGCGCGAAGTTCTTGCCGGACAAATATCTTCTATCAGGACCATCTGTTATGGCTTTTCTCACCTAGATCATGATAGAAGATAAATAACAAGCATCAAACTGTTCTGCATGTCATCCAGTCACATTTGTAGAAGGAAAATAGAGGCCATCGACCCATCATCCTTCACCAAGATCATTGGTGAGCTTAATTTCAAGAGAATCAGCCTGCTGACCAACCAAATCAAATTAATTAACATGTTTGAGGCTGTTGGGATGCACATTCAGCATGACATCCCCTCCTACATTTGGTGATCAAGTGGGGTTTCTTTCTCCTGTGAAGAAACATCAGCGGCACATTATTAGATGACTAAGGGTTGGACTCCTAAGCAAACGCATAGAAGTCTATCATAAACAGACATAAAATAGGCACATTTATTTTTAGTTGCTTGCTGGTGTAGCTAGTCACCAATTGCCTTGAATTTCAGAAAATATTATATATAGCAAGATTGGCTAAAATCTTAAATGACTATATTTTCACCTTGTGAAATAGACAATTCATTTCCATGTTAAATTTATGATTTTCCCAACATATAGTAGCATTTTGTTTTCGCCTAGCTCTTTTCTAGCCTATATTCACCACAATATGCTTGCTCAAACTGAACATAAGAAGATTAATCAATTAAGTTCTTGTTTATGGGAGCTAACTACAATTTTAAATGAAGGTTAACCAAGCTGCCATTGAAACAGCAGCGCAAGAAACAACAGCCAACGAAATAGCAGCTCACCAAACACCCTCAAATGCTCATGAACCAATAGTGAATCAAAGAGAAGAAACATCACAAGAGAACGAATCAGCATTAAATCAGGTAATTTCAGATTGAACATTGTTTACAACAATTATGAATTAGTGCATAGGTATGAGTCCTAATATTTTTCATGTAAATTATTGATGAGTTGCAGAATGAAAAAGCACTACATGCAGCTTCCACACACGCATGTAACAATGTGAGCACCACTAGGGGCAGTATTAGCCGAAATCAATCACAAAACAAGGAAGGGAACGGAACACAAAATTATATCACTTCAAAGCAATTGACTGATGCTATGTCTAAGAAATGAGCATCCAAAAGGAATTGAATGTAAGCTTCATTTACTATCCCTGTGATCATGTGGTTTGCAATGCCACTTTACTGAATATCGTATGGCAAAATTGACAATGTTATTTATTTCAAGACAAATATAGAGTTTCAGAGTTGGGATTGGTCATACGAGGCAAGCATAAGGTAAAATTTCTTTGCTAAAACAAACAGGTTGTTTCAGCTGCTCATGTTACATATAGACTGGAAATTGCTGCAGCTTAGTGGTTTTTTTATATCCTAGGATTTTTCTTAATATTGGTGGTAACACTCTAGGCCTTTTCCGAGTAACGTTCTAGGTTATTTCCTTGTATTAGCAGAAACATTCTAAGCTGTTGTTAATTCATGCAGCTAATGTAGTGGTAGCAGTTCAGTAATTATAGCTTCCTCAATCCTAGTAGGCCATGTGATGTAGTGGAAGCAGTTCAGTAGTTACAATAAACTTTAGTACTTACTGTCCAAATTTAGTATTTCGGCACTCTATAGAAGAGTAAGTAAATCACTTATGATGTGATCTAGACTAAAGCAACTTTAACCAGCAGAAAAAATTATTGGAAAGTCAGTGGATAAGTGCCACAAGTCCTTGCAGTGGAAAAAAATGCATGTAGGACAACAGAGTGAGAGTACAATATGCAGATGAAAAAGCATCTGGATATCTGAATTAATACTACACGATATAGTTAAACAAAGTATTTATGTGTAAACAATGAGTTAAGATTCATGAAAATAAATAGTTAAACATCATGGTACGTAGACTCCAAATCTGATCTAACCAAATAATTTTCAATGCTGTTTTTAACTAACAGAAGCATTCAAGTGCATCTCTAAAATTTCAACAAAGAATTTCAAAGCAGCTATAAAGTGGTTAACTATAGGCAGTACAAAAAATGCATTTAGGACAATCACATGCTTTTGGATAACTATAGAATTCATCACTATGTATTCCTGTAATTTGCAAATTATTATGGAACCGTCATCTTGTGGAACCGTGGCTGCAGGAGGCCCTTCTTCTTCACTGTGTATTCCTGCAATTTGCAAATTATTACCTTATATGATGTGGTGTCGCACTGATGCATGGCGTCTCGTGCCTGTTCTCCATCTGCCTTGCTAATGAGATATATGGCGTGGATGTCAGCAGCAACTGCGTTGTGTACCTGCCAAACAGACCAATTTTTTCTATGGAATCGTGTGTCACTTCTAGCCTTCCATATATACCAGAGAGTGGTTAGAATCCTCTGAATCAGATCATCAGAGATGGTTCGGCTGATGATAATCGCTAGGGTATCAACGCTTTGGATACTAGGACAATTCTTAATTGTTTGTTGGATTAAAAATATGGTATAATGCAGAGTAGCAATTGGATTAAAGTGTGATAGATCTTTTTTAAGAAGGTAATAATGAATACCACATGGTTGTCCATTCTGCATGATCGTACCTCTATATAGATTATACTCCTATCTAGTTGTACCTTCAAGTGTTTGCATTTAGTGACCTTCCAACCAAACTAATAATATATTTGTAATGTGATATGAAGCTTCTCTTTTGGAATTTTGCATTTAGACTTTCATTCTTGTCTACATTGTACACATAGTGAACAGTGAGTTTTATATATGAATTTTCTCCAGGATTAACTCGACTTTTGGTGGAGCGCAAGACTGATGGGCAGTGGAGTTTATGAGTGATGGGATCATCCAAATCAAGCCAACAAGTGAAGCTGCAGTGTCTAGTAGTAGTCATCTTAAATATTTTGGTTTAGAAACAACTATGTTGGATATCTTTGTTTCAATACTGTGTGTAGCCTAAGTTTGAATGAAGATGGGAACAAATTAAATAGTTACTATTTTGGTCTAATGGATTTATTTAAGTGGTTTGTTGATGCCTATTGAGTTTCAAATTAATTAATGATGTTATGATATTGTCTGGCACCAAACCGAAAACACTGTAAAATTGGCTATTGGAACCACATTTTTTGTGGCAATATATCCTATAGCAAAGAACAATCCATGTAGCAAGAGATCACACCTTATTGCCACACTATTTTGTGATGCAATAGAGGTTACACCATATTGCAACCAAACTTTAAGCGTGGCAATTGTACATATAGCCACCACTTGTTGGTGTTGCGATAGAATTCTTGTTGCCACGCACATTGTGCGATGCAATAGAGGACGCACCTTATAGCAACGAAACCTTGGCCGTGGCAATTACACATATCGCCACCACTTATTAGTGTTGCAATAGAATCCTTATTGCCACACATAGTTAGCGTGGCAATACATTCTATTGCAACACACGTTTGTCGTTGTTAGTGCAACATTTGCTACGCCATGGACGCGTTGGCATTGAAAGGTCTGGCAACACTGAAGGCGTTGCATTAGTCGCACTTGCCACACCTACAACCATAGCAAAAGTTTAAAATTGCAACGTTCTAGGCGTTGCAATTCCAAAATGCAGTTGCAACGGTTTGCAGAAAAGCGTTGTCCAAGGAAATACCCACGCAAGCGTTTACAACGCCTCCCAACGAAAAAAAAGTGTTGCCATTTCTGCTATTGCAACAATTTTGGGCCTATTGCAACACATTTCAAGCGTTGCAAAAAAGTATAAATTTAGTAGTGCTGGTATAATGAAGATTCTTATTTGACCTAATCAGTTGTCCTTCAACACTAAAAACTTTAACTTTTGGTCTTCACAATAAACGTTTATAAGGAATATCTTTTAAGGGTGGTTTCAAGGAGAGTGAGGGCACATCAACTGCGAGCTATAATGGTCCAGGAGCACCGACTACGATACCAGTGTGTACCCTGGTAAGATCTTATGTGACTATAGTCCACAGAAGATTCCAAGTTTTGACACGGCACCATCGTCATGGGTCGAGATACCATCATAAAACACAATTAAAGTAACCTCAGTAAAAAGAGAGAAAGTATATCGATTGTGGTTATGATGAAAAGTGACCACAAACCTTGATACGAGCACATACCCTTCAGAATCTCATGTGGTTGTGAGTTACAGGAGATTCCATATTGCTATATTGTATCGCAACTGTAGATCATGTTACATCATAGCGAGGTGGATTCGTTTCCACATAAGGTGCAAACAAACAAAATTTTATTAATTCTGAAGCTATAATATTTCACAACCCTAAATCTCGATACATGCGCGTGCCATAGTAGAACCTAGGTTTCGATGCGGCACCGTGGTCACAGGCCAGGGCACTACTATAGGGCACAACCATAATGACTCGAATAACATGTTGAATTCAAGGGAGTGGTATATGCCGAATCAGTGCATGACATATACACTGATGGAAAGTCAAGGACTAGTGCCAGGTTTTCGCACTGGGGTAGTGAGGTAAATTCAAATGCATCTTAAGGTTTCCAAAGAAGTGAATTTTCAAAGTAGATTTCAAGATATTTTTAAATAACCAAGAATCCATAAAACAATAGGGAATCCTCAGCAGATCGCAGATACCATTTCCAAGTGATTGGATCTTAGGCACCATTTCCAAATCGGTTCCCGTTATTTTATCATATGAGATTAAAGATGATTGCTAGGACAAAGAATTCCAAGAATTCAAAGAGATCAGATGTGAATTCTCAAAGTGGATTCCAAGATAGTTTTAAATAACAAGTGATTCTATAAATTTAGGAAAAGCATGGATATAAATTTTTAAAAGATATTTCAAGAGGGGGAAAGCACATTAATTGCAGGCTAGGATTATGCCCACTAACCCTGATAACAATGAGCGTCCAGCAGTAACTTCCTATGGTCGCGATCCATAAGAGACCCTAGATTTCGATGCTGCATAATGGTCATGGATCATGATATCCCATAGACTACAATTACAATAGCTTTCGAAAGAAATAGCAGTGTCTTCAAAGGAGAAGATAAAAATTTACACATGAATGGATTTAAGAAATCAAGGATTAGCTAAAGTCTTATATTGGGTTGGCAGAGTGAATGAGTGCATCCAGAAGTTCCCTAAGGACTAGGAACTTTTGGAGCGAAGATTAACGAGGATTGGTAAAAACCTAGCCTATGGCAAAATTTACCACCTTTTGGACACACCTATCACTGATAAACTTAAGTAGAAAACTTTTTACAAATGATAAAGGATTGCACAAGGTTTTCATATTAGTTAACATTGACTACTAGCTTAGGTCGACTTGCTTCAACTTATAGAACTACCATTACACCAGTTTCCTACTGACCCAAGGCTATATATTACAAAAGACACTTAACCCTAGGTTGGACCTGATCTAACACTGGGTATAAGAAAACAGCTATCTTCATAAGCTACTCGTCCTGGCCACTCACTACTTCTGACTCCGAGTCACTCGCTACTTCCTCTAATCCTTCATCGACATTCTCTGCTGAACTAGACTCTTCTTGATTATCAGCTGCTGCAATCCCCATATCTGGAATTGGATTGTTCATGGCATGGAGCATTTGCACTTCTTGCTGTAGCTCGGTGATTTGTTGATGGGTTGCCTGGAGTTGTTGCTGATATGTATTATGCAGGCCCCAAAACATCGCATCCTGATGCTGCAGGTATCCAACGGTCTCGCTATAACTTTTTCTTCCGTCACAGCATAAGAATGAGCTTCCTCACGTTGCTGGATAAGGAGTCCTGTCTGAAGATGAAGACTATCCACCAGGCTCTCCAATTCTTCTATGCTGTCGCTGATCTGCTTGTCGCTGTACCTCGAGTGCTTCTATCTGGACATTCAGACCGTTCTTCTGTATAGTACCGATCTGAGCAGTCTCTTGCCACTTTTGGGCCTTCTTATTTGCCTTCTTCTTCTTTAGTTCTGTACTCTTGAGTGCTTCATAACATTCAAAGTAAAGTTCCTACCATTCCTCGCGTCATCGCTCACAGGTCAGATGCAAGTTAAGCATAGCTAACATAGCTCGAATAGTGGTGACCAAAGTGGGATCCTGTTTATCAGAACTTTCTTCCAGTTGTTTGGCTTGTTATTGAAGACCATCCCAATTCCCTGGTGCCCCAGACGGAAACATTCTCAGAGTAGAAACTCTGACTTCTTTCTGACACATAAAGCAGATCTTTCTCAGGACTTCTAATGCTGTAGCCTGAGCTCCTTCCCAGGGACTCATACCTTCAGCCTGTGCTTCCCACGCTGGCCAAAATGGAGAAGTGGTACAAGCTGAGATCTGGAGGGACACTTCTTACCACGGTCGACCAAGGAGTACAGTGCGCGACCAATGATACTTTGGTGGTTCTGAGTAGCCTACTTCCTGTAGTAACTGCCATAACACTGTAGGGGTTCCAAACATAGCTAGGCATTCGTCAATTCCAATTGCAGGGTCTTGCAAATCCATCTATTTAGGAAAAGGGTAGGGATTTATTCTTAGCAAAAATATATTTTGAAATAAGTTTTATTTGGAAATTATATATATACTTCATATCGGAGAAATTATTTATAATTGTAATGTCATGATGCATGAGCGTTTCAACACAGATCAAAATACTCTGATATATACGTATTATACTGATTAAATTAATTACTAGAGTGACATGCACTCAATGTTTTTAAACATAAGGCATACTTAAGGTGGTCATCCACTAATAAGCTCAAAACCTGACTAGAGATCTATAGAAATACTCAAGGAAAGATTCTATAGAATGAATGAGGAAAGTTCAGAAGCAACTCAGACCAAACTACCCAATTAATTTTAGTCGATCCAAATCATTTTGAAGTTTTTGTAAAGTAATACTGCAAGTACTTTACAATGAAATACTCTGATACCATTCTATGATAGAATCGCCCAGATCATAAGGCCCACGTCCACCATCATCGTCCCTAAGGACCTCCGGTTACTATGCACAAGTTCCCGCAACCTAGGTGCCCTGCCGGGTTTCCTCGGAAACCCTGATTTCCCCGAGGATCTCATTGTAAGCCTTGCAATATTACAACAATTTACACGAATAATAAGAATCAGAGTAGAGAGTACGGATGTATTACATGACCATAGGTTTGCAAACATAAGTTACATTATCTCGAACTAGAGTTTCGTAGTGGAGTAGCAGTATACGAATATACACCCTGCCCAAGGGTTAAATCATATACACATCTTCTTCCATGCACGATCCTTCAACCGACACGGTCCCAAGTAGAACTGTAAACTCGACTCTTCTGCAACAGGGGTTAACAAACCTTGAGTACATGGGGTACTCTGCAAGACTTACCTGACTAAAGAAAATGGGGAGAAGACTCAGGAATGCTGGCTGAGGGGAGTCAAGGTAAGGCTTTAGCAAGAGTCAAAGTGTTTTGCAGAAAAGCAATACTAATATTGAATCCTACTTTCAATATTTTTACTCAATATTATTTTAATCTAGAACCATTGATCTTAGTTATTCCACTTGTGTCCTTCAATTTCAATTACTTATTCATTCTCAAAAACATCCTAATTCCGCACCACTTTTCAGGGTAGGTCAGTGGATCAAGTCTCCATTACCGAGGAGCAACGACGATTTGAATCGATTAATACCCAGCTTGGGATCCCTATCCACACAGCATATGTAGCACCTAAGCTTGCAGATGCTAACCCCGTCTGCCACGGCTTTTCCAAAACCTGAACCGGTCCGGCGCCACCCGAGAGCACAGTACTCCTCTCGTCTCCAGGCACGCCGGCCATGAGGGTACACGCTACTCTCGCCATCTTTCCACTCGTAGTGCGTGGTTGTCAGTTCAAGTAGTAGAGCCATCAGAGACAGGGCTACCCGGAGTATGTGGCTAATTGCAAAGTCTCGATCTAGCAGGCAGACAATGAATGGTCCCTAATTCATTTTCCGTTGGAGACTGTTAACACCGAATTTTTGGCTAGGAGCCCATAGCCGATGCCAGAAGCCGATAGCCGATACCGAAGGAAGGAGAATAGCCGATTGAACGGTGAATCGGTTATCGGGCGAAGGTGACAGAAGGCGTGCAGCGTCGGTATTGGTGACGTCATCTAGAGTCTGCACCGCCGAGATGCGATCACGATCGGAGTTCGTTATGAAAGGGAAGATGTGACTCCAAGTTACCTTAGATATAGGATAGTTTGTTGATTTCCTTATCTAATAATGAGTTGTAATTCGACTAGGACTCTAGCTACGCTCAGGGTATAAATATAAACCCTCAGCCATTGTAAAAGACAACAACATCAATACAACACAACTTTCGGCTCCGGCCAAACAAACCCTAGAGTCAGTTGAGTCCGGCGAGTTACTTCATCCAGGTTGGGTGTCATCCAGTGGACGCAGGCTTGCTTGTAAGTATCGTCAACCCCCTGTTAAACTATGTCTTTTTAGCGTCATCCGGTGGACGTGGAAGCATGGCGGACCAGGGTCCTTGCTAAGCTCTGTTTCTTTGGCGTCATCCGGTGGACGCGGGAAGCACAGTGAGTCAAGGATGATTCACGCTGGTTTACCCGATCAATCTGTGTTAACCATCATCCGGTGGACGAGATGCAGATTAGGACGGTTTTCACGTGCGGATTAGTTATCGATTCGTGTTTGTTTGCTTGATTAATCTATTAGTTAACGTCATCCGGTGGACAGGCTATAGATTTCGACAGTTTGCATGCATGGATTAGTTATCGGCTCTAGTTAAATTTGGCAGTTTAGCTAGATTCATTAAGTTACCGATGTTGCTTATGTTTATTGTTTATTATTTAAAGCAATCATCAATTTGCCCGTCTTGATCCATATGCGTCGGCTTATGTCTAATAGATCTATATGTTCAACGAATTATGTTTGCCATTCGTTTTATATTGATAAGATAGAATGTTTTGCACCAGCCGGTTGTATTTTGGATCTAAATTAGATACGGGTCGCACTCAAGTAATAAAATAAACATTGTCTAGATTCAAGGGTTAACAGATCTAACTTGCAACTTCATCATGACTGCCTCGATCCGCTCGATCTCCACTGTTGCAAGATTATGATTTAGATTTATTAGCCGGAGAGTTGAGACATTGTTTACTTTATAGGCTTGTATGTTGCCCGTATACACTGAATCGGCTGAAATAGCCGATTTCATCTTATTTTATATTGAGACATCTTATGATCATGTTAGCTTGCTGTGACTACATATTTTGTAGTATACTTCTGTCTAATGCAAGTATATGTCATTAAATTCATGTCTGAATCGGTTAACTTGAGTTATAATGCATGTTTCGCTACAATCGGTTTATAACATGACGGAATCGGCTTTCTAGTCGATCTCCCATTACATCGGTTCTTCGAGCCATACAGTTGGAACTACCTGGACATGCCGGTTAGTTCCGCCCTGTGATTACTGATTACTATCTTTTTCCTTGTCAATTGCAGGTCAAATTGACTGGCACGCTTGGGTGTTACTGACACTCTCAGACCGGGTCCAAAGCTAGCTGGATCTGCGAGAGCTTCACTGCCTCAAGGGTCGTTTCCGGATCCGCTGGTGTGTTGGGCTTAAGGAACCACTTTTTGCGCCAACAGAGACAATGCATTGGGACTCTAACCCAAATACAAAGTAGCCGAACGGTTTCAAATCCGTGCCCATCGGCGATAAGACATGGGGACGCCACCCCATATGCACATCAACCGAATGAACTCATTTTCATATCCATTTCCGTCGGCGGCAATGCATTGGGACTCTAACCCAAGTACAAGTCATCCGAACGGTTACAAATCCATATTCGTTTTCATTTCATTATTATTCATCAATAGTATATCATCATAGCTCGAAAAATAGCATTCTATGCAAAAATCCAATTAATTAAGTAGGACTAAGCATTTTTCAAACATTTTCATTTTAAATCAGGTTTCAAGGGTGATATTCAAGTGGTCAAGGAAGGTAATGCGTCAATTGGGTTATCACTCAACTCCTATCAACTTAATACAGTAGTTTAACTCAAAGTGATAAACATTTTATAAATCACAAGAAAGGCTTAAATGCATCGGGGCTTGCCTGTTGCTTGGAGCAGATAGAACCCTGAAGCCAATCACCGAGAAAGATCCACGTCCACCGAGTGAAGACCTTACTCAGGATTTTCTTCAGATAATAATCATCACGTGTCCACTACACGAAATAACAATGCAATTTAACATGATGATATGCATGCCATGATGCATGGGATGCACTAAATTAGGAATTATTTAGAAAGTAAATTTTATTTAGAAAGTTGAGTACAACTTTCCTTCACGATAAAGTTGCAAGCCAATAAAACTGTCCTGTTGTTTTATTGACCATTTTAACAGTTGTAGAAAGCCTAGTTAATATTTCCATTAACTATTTTAACCTTCATTAACATTTCCTATCATCAAGTTACTTATGAAACCATTCAGTCGTCAAGTGCCAACGACCATATTGGGTTGATGATCTAGGGTTATCATACAATCCGAATGTCACAGAATTCCTAACTTATTAGGGTCTATAATTGATTCATATCAATTTTATAATTAGGTATAAATTACAAATAAATTAAACTATGTCCGAATGATTTGTAAACTTTTGTGTGGGCCGTTTGCTGCAACTAACAGTGGCACAATAAAATTCATGGTTTTTGGATTATTATTATAGCCTATAAAAGTCATAAAAGTTCTATTCATTAATTTATTATCAAGGCATAAAATAATAAATAAATAAACTATCTCCAAAAGAGCTCAAACCTTTTCTACCGATAAATTTTGGCATAAAGCAGGACCCAAACAAATTTCATGATTTTTGGACAAACCTATAATTTATTAAAATTCATTGAAGTTGCATTTGTTAATTAAAAAGTATATTTTTATCATCTGCAGAAATCATTCAAAATTGATGTTTAATATTTTTATTAAATACTACATACTACATAGAGCATCCTCAATTATTTTCATGATTTTTAACATAGCTGATTAATTCCTACCTAAATAACAAGACTGGGCACTATTCAGTATATTAGGAAATAGGAAATTTATTTTTAATTCACAGGAGAAATCAAAAAACCGAACTGGCCTGAGACGGCCCACATGGAGCTGACCGGCCCAGCCCGAGCCCCACAGTCCCTCTCACTCTCTCAGGCGCTCAGGAGCCCAGCTCGGCCCAAGCCACGAACAGACCGGCCCACCAAAGGCCTATCCGCCCATGACCCGAGCCGAGGCGGCGGCGGGTCAGCCACCCAGCTCGCCGGCGGGAGCTTCTCCGGCGAGCGAAACTACACCCACGTGCTCAGGACTAGCAGGGGAATCATTCTAAGGGGTTAAACAGGTGGATTGGCAATCAGTGCTAGTCTGCCGCCGTTAATGGTGGCTCCGGAGCTCGGTGGCCGACGGCGAGCCGTGTTCCGGCCGTTGCGAGTTGGGAATGTTTAAATAGATAGGACTACGAGCACTAGGGGCTCACCGCAGCGCTATTTCGCTAGCTGGTTGGGTTGGGGGTGGCTCGGAGATGCCTCGTCGTCATTCACCGCGGCCACGGCGGCGAGCTCCGGGGAGAAGGAATCCGTTCCGGCGGGACCTGTGCGCAAACAGAGAAACGGTCGAGCGCATGAGTTGCAGGAGGGCACAAGAGCTCTCGGACACGTTACGGAAAGAGAAAAGGATCACTGAGGTGGGCTGGCCGCGGCGGAAACGCTTGCAGCGGCACTCCGGCCGTTGCCGAGGAAGACGAGGGGCACAGAGCGATTCCGACAGCGAGAGCGAGCGCGAGTGGGCTCAAACGCCGCGTGAGAACGCCGCGAAGCTACCTACGAGATGGAGGAGATGGAGATGGGCTAGAGTCGGCGAATTTCTCCGGCGACAGTGAGGTCAGGGAAGGAGAGGTGCTCGTCGCCATTTATGGACCGGGGAGGAGTGGATAAGGCAGGGCGTGCGCCCGGGGCCCCCATGCGACAATGGCATGACGGTGGCCGGGCCTCGGCCGGCCAGATAGCACTGGCGCGCGGCGCGGCGCACGTGCGCGCGTGCATGCCCGACACCCTGCAGGGGTCTGGTACTGTAGCTGGCTTCAAAGTCAAAGTCTATTTTTGATCTTTATCTCCTATTTCCAAATGGTAATAGGTGAATCACCAAAAATAAAAGTTGTGCCAAATTTTGAGAAGAACAATTTTTCTTTTTGAAGTATGTTAAAATTCGAAATGGTTTTGAATTTATTCAAAAGGGGGTAAAACTTGAATTTGGATTCCATTTGAAATCCAATCAATTTCTCAAAATTTTTCTCAACAACCTAAAACTCTGCAAAAATAAAAGTTGTTCTATTGACTGTGCTTTACACCTTTGATTAAAGAAGTTTGGCCAGATTCTTGATGGTTTTGAAATTAGCATTTCAAATTTGAATTTTAAAATAGTAATTACGGTTTAATTCAAATTTTCATCTAAGAACTTCAAATTTACTCAAAATAAAAGTTGTTCCATTTTAAAAGATCTACAACTTATATTAAGGCACTTTCATCAAATTCCTTTTAGTTTGTGATCTAATAATTTGGGGTCTGATTTAGGGTTTAATTGATTTTTTATTTTCAATTTCCCATTTGGATTAATTATACAATCAATCAAACATTAACAAATCAAATTCCTTTTAGCACAATCATATGCAAAAATAAACTTATTTTAGTTATTGCACAGTAGAAATGAGTTTATGTGGGTGATTTGCATGCAATCATGATGACATGGCAGGTTCTAGTTATAGTAACATCAGGAGTGTTACAGAAGCGAAGCAATGGTACACTATTGTCGTAGGAAGTTTAAACATTCCACTAAGGGCAATCCTCGAATTCAAGCAAAATGAGGAGTTATTAGGTGTAGCCTGGGCTAGCTTTACAAACCAGCCTAGATTTGTCTTTAGCCAATAGTGTTCAATTCCATCTCTTTCGTTCGAGTCTCGACAAATAAACTACCCTATGCCTTGAAATGATCGCCGGAGGGTCGTTTTTATGCAAAACTACGATGGAATAGAGGAAAATCCTTGATCACATCTTAAATAAGCATGCTTCTCCCGTTGTAGAACCTAACCCCCTCCATAAAAAGAGCATGTAAAGACTTGAGGAGCCCTCATCAGCCAAATCCAAAATTCCAAATCCCTAAATTCGACTCATGAGCTCTCACCCAAACCGTGAATTCAAGAATTTTTGGCAAAACCTCAAACAGTTCTTAGTCGAAAAAATTACTTTTCCTTCTATGGAAGTTTCCTAAAACGTAGAACCATCAAACAAATGGTTGAGGGAAGTGAAACGTTCTTCTAAAGCAATTTAGATTCTTTCACCTTCCTCAATCGTTACTGTTCGTTAAAAGAAATTTCCATAGAAGCCCCACACAACCTCAAATTCGGGACTAATTTCATGTCACATTTCCTTGCAGAAACCCTTCAGGGTGATAAGCCACTAGTCCCACCTGACAAACTCTCATAAAGTTTGTCAGGGATCATTCTTGAGTGTTGTGGGATCGCTAGGGCCCGAGTCATTTATTCTTAACGAAACTGAGGTTCACTTAAACTTCCACATCTTTGCCATCCTTGAATTCAATATTCTTTTGGGTTACCCATTTGAAAAAAAACCTTTTCAAAAAAAACTTCTAGTGGGAGCCTTATCAAAAAGGTTGAGAGAAGCTGCCTTAGCCACTCCTATCTCATATAAAAAAATCGATGGCGGAGCTTCTTCTCAAGCAATGTCCCCCTGGCCATATCTTTAAGATCCAAATCTCTAGTGCCATGGGCATGGCCGAAGCACTTTAGAGACCAAGAAAAACCCCGCGAATGAGCATGGATTATAAACTTTCAAAATGCCTCATGATCCATGCTCACTTTTGGAGTCTCCAGAGTTCGTTTTGCTTATTACCACTTGCTTCTACAAGGGTCACAACCATCTCTTGATTCTCATTTGCAAACTTTTTAAAAAGATGGTTGTGGATGCATATGTTTATCATAAGCATTTCAATCCCCGTAGTTGCGCTGTGGTACCCTTGCAGCCTAAGCAAATTTGCCAAATGCTTGGTGGTGAAGCTGGGAACTACACCACCATTGATAGCTGCAAGATGAGTTCCCGCGATCAAGCTTAAGACCATAACTTAAGCACTGCCGAAGGTACCTGGATTATAAAAAATATATACATAAATATATATTTATCATAAAAAATTATATTTTTATAATAATAACCTTTATAAAAAACTTCTTTTTAATAAAGAGTAAGGACATGTTTTCAAGTTAGTATGCACCTTCAGGTATTCCTGTCGCTAACCATTTCAGGTAGAGATTAAGAAGAACAAAGGGGCATACGACGCTTGAAGTCATGGAAGCTGCATCAACTAGAACACCGTGATGATCTTCGGTGATGGAACACACTCAAAAGGAAAACCTGACTCTACCCTATTTATATTTTTACCACAGGGAGGAGGTATGGAGTAGACAGGAGTGGATAGATGCAAACACACTACTTATGACAAAACCAATCAAATAGAACATACTTAAACAGGGGTAAGCCAATGATAAATTAAAGATAAATGTGATAACCAAAGGCTAAAGATGGATACAGATATAGGTGTAGACTACTCATGTTAAAGTCAACCAAAATAGGAGATTAGTTAAGAGATTGAATTCTTATGTTATTTCTAATCTACTAAGTCATTCATCTACTCTAGTAAATATCCAATCATGTATAGCATAAAGACTCTTTATCTACACATAAGGTACATTATTTAGGAAGAACAACAATAGAGCAAGTCTACCATCATAATTATCAGATTCTACCATCTCTGGTGATGTTTTTGGAGCGTCCGGTGAGACTTCGTGCTTTCTGACTCAGTGAAAGCATTGGACGCTGGCAGCGTCCGGTGTCCTAACAGCGGACGCGTCCGGTGCTGTTTTGAGCCCTCTGGATGCTCTCTATTCTTGCACCGGACACGGCCATCAGAGCGTCCGGTGCGACGTCTCCGCGTCCGGTGTGTTGGCGCTGTTGACGGTGGATATACCCTAAAATTTCACATTCAAACACCGTCAACAGGCCTTGGATTCAAGGGAAGATAAAAACATCATGAGCATATTTTATCAATAACTAGTTCCACATGTACTCTTAAGCTTGTGAACGCAGGGAAGACTGAAACAGGGCAGAAATGAACACTTGGAGCCCAATAATGTGGTTCGGCCGAACCATGTAATTGGGAACCAAGTCATCGGACACCAAGACATGGTGCAAAACATGACTTGGAAGAGAGGAGAGCCAAGGGTGCGCCCACCCATGGGTCGGCCGAACTGCCCATGGGGCCCACCTGGCTCTGGTGACGTGGCAGGATCCGTGTGACCTTCCACTAAGCTCATGTTAGCCCTCAGATCAACATGTGTTTTCATTCAACGGATGAGAAGCAAAGCACAAGGATTCAATGTGACAACGTGCAAAGGAAGTGGAACCAACACAAGGGGACAGTCTGTGACAGATGGGGACCACGGTGGAGGAACCAACCCACCAGGGGTGGATCGGCCGAACCACTAATTGTGGGCCCAAGCCAACTGCACACTCCCTGACTAGTGGGGACACCTTCTAGAAGACCCTGGCTGGGCACACTAGTCATAGGGGGGTCGGCCGAACCCCCCTGGTGCCCAGTCAGGTTGGTTGGCTTCCACCGACTCCAAGCATGTTTCCCATGTGCTCAAATCACACCTTCTTGAGGCGGTTACAAGGCGGTGGATCCAAGGGTGGAGAGGCAAGGAGCACGCGGATCGCTGATGTGGCACCCTCTCATCCTCCCCTATAAATAGAGGCTGCCATCACCCTCTTCAACACACACAAGACACCCAAGAGTCACAAGTCACAAGAGTTTTACTCTTTAGTAGTAGTATTACTCTAGTGCGGGAGTTAGAGTCGAGTTGAGCTACGCTCGGAGTCTCCAGAGTCGTCTGCTAGAGAGTCTGGTATAGCTCTTGTACCTTTCCTTCTGTAAGACTTTACCTTTATCAATATATTATCTTTACTTTACTTTACTAAGTCTCTACTTAGTGCATTACTATTCTTTATAGTATTGTTGTGTTTTGTCTTAACTTATAGTTGAGTTATATTGGATAGTGATCTTGTAACCTAGTTCATCGCCTGTCATAGGGTACTTTAGTTGTTGGTACGCAACTGGAGTAGTAAGGCTTAGTGTAAGCGTGGTGCTTAGACTAGATCTTGCCTTTGAATGCCGCTTGTCGCACGGATTGTTTGTGGGTGCTAGCAGGTGGTGACAGCCCTGTCTAGTCTTAGTATCCCTCCACGTGTTTTAGGCAAGTTCTTAAAAGGTAGGCTCCCATAAGAGAATAGCCGTTTCGGGTAGAGGTTATATCCCCTACTGTCTTGCCTATCCCCTGCACACCGGAAGTAAGGTAGCTGTCTTGATATACTTCATCTATTTGATAGGATAATTCACAAGAGTAAAGTAAGTGTCATAGGAGTCTTATACTCACTCGTTGTCCTCCTACCTAGCTAAACTCTTCTAGTTATCATAGTTATCTCAAAACCTTGTCGTGTCTTGGTGTCATTACCCTTTCCTCTATATATCGATTTACCCCCCTATCACTAGTTGATACTAAGTTGCTATAGACTTAAGGATCTCTCTCTCTTTTTATTAATTATTCCTAGCAACCGCTTTCCCTTGGGATAAAAATAAATAACGATACCTTGGAATACTCCCGGGTGAAGTGCTACAGCGGTATATTCTGTGCGCTTGCGGAATTATCCAATAGACATAAGAAATACCCCAGGCACTTCTGGCGCTGTTATCAGAGATAGCCTAACACCCTGTCTCTGGTGGTTGCGCTAAGAAGTGTCAACAAGCATTTCTGGCGCCGTTGCCGAGGAAAGCATCAGTCTAGGAGTATTAATAAAAAATTAAATCCGGAGTCTACTATCAATTTAGTTATCGATTAGTGTTAGGGGCTTACCCCTATCTGTGTTTCTCGTTATCGTGAAGCTAGACAGTGCAAGATCGGTTTTCAATTGCCGTCAAATTTCATTGAAGATCCTGAGCAATTGTTGAGGAGAACTAGATGCCGTCAAGTTTCACCTCAATGGTTCATCTCAAACCTGAATCCGTTCGAGGAAAGAGGCTCCGCACCACCAACCGAGGAAGCTATGGCCCAAAAGACCATCTCTGAGTTCTCTGCACCGTCGGCTGACAACATTGCCATCGGTCCGTAGCTCAACTTGGGGGATGCTACCTTTGAGCTCAATCCAGCTCTGATCAACATGGTGCAAGCCAATCCATTCTGTGGGAAGCCGCATGAAGACGCCAATGCCCATCTCCAGCACTTCCTGGAGGTGTGTGGTACCTTCACTATCAAGAATGTCTCGCTGACGCCATCCGTCTTCGCCTGTTCCCATTCTCACTGCTTGGGAAGGCGAAACAATGGTTTTATGCCAACAAGAATGAAGCTACCACCTGGGAGAAGTGCGCCAACACATTTATCAAGAAATTCTTCCCAATGGGCAAAACCAGCGCTCTCCGTGGAAAGATCTCAAGCTTCGAGCACAAGCTGATGAGACGATTCCCGGAGCATGGGAACGTCTCCAGGAGTACATTCGTGCTTGTCCTCATCATGGGATTGAAGAATGGCTCCTAATCCAAGGTTTCTACCATGGGCTGACTGGATTAGCCCATAGTCACCTTGATGCTGCCGCTGGAGGAGCATTCTTGCAACACAATGTCAAAGACGCCAAAGAGCTCATTGAAAAGATGGTTATCAACCAAGGATGGAATGAGGAGCGTCTCCAGGCCAAGAAAAGGGGTATGCACACCGTTCATGAGGTGGACATGCTCTCAGCAAAAATGGACCTCTTGATGAAAAAGATTGAGGAAGGTTCTAAGAAGGAACAAGAGGCCATTCGATCCACTGCCACCGCACGGACAATCGAAGCTGATCCATGGTGTGAGGTATGTGGTGGAGAAGATCACTCGGGCAACAACTGTCCCGAGAAGAAGGAGGAAGTGAGCTTCATCAACAACAACAACAATGGGTATCGACCCTAGCAACAAGGAGGATGGAACTCGCGCCCCTTCTACCAAGGAAATCAAGGTAATGGTTACAGCAATAATTTTAATAATTCTTATAGTACCCAACCTTCTCTTAAAAATCTTGTCTTAGGCCAATCTAAAACCAATGATAGCATAAACAAGAAAATAATGGCTAATGATAAGATTATTGAAAATCTTAGTGAGAAAATGGATAGCTTTAACACTGCTATGAAAAATCAACTGAGCTTTAATAAAATGTTAGAAACCCAATTAGCTCAAATAGCAGCAGCTGTCCCATCATTCGAACAAGGTAAGATCCCAGGGAAACCTGAGGAACCAATTGAGAGTGTTAAGTTAATTTCCACGAGGTTTGGTAAGCCTCCGGTTAGGCAAAACCCGGGTTGTCTTCTTCATCGGCCATTCATGGCCAAGAAGAGTGACCCCGGTCATCCTACCATCACCTGTGAGATCGGGCCACACACCTTCAACAACGCCTTCTACGACCTTGGATCTGGAGTGAACATAATGTCCAAGGTAATGTACGAGAACTTGCTAGGGGGACCTTTGTACCCCACTTTTGTCAAATTGCAGATAGCCGACCAATCAATCCGGTTCCCCGAGGGATTAGCAAGGGACATCCTTGTTAAAGTTCAAAACGAATACATCCCCGTTGACTTCATCATTCTTGACATGGGGCCGATGACGAAGTCCCCGTCATCCTAAGAAGGCCGTTCCTCAACACTGTGAATGCCATCATCTACGTGGGATCCGGCCAAGTCCACTTCCAACTCCTAGGTAAGAGAATTAAATGTCCTTTCAATGGTTACAAATCGATGCAACAGGCAAGGAAAAATCTGTGGAGAAACAAGCCACAATATGCACCCCGCCGAAAGAATCAACCGCCAAGGTCTAAAAAGGCCAAACTGGTAAGTAAGGCTGAGGTGATAAACAAGGCTGACTCCGATGAATCACAAGCATCAACCAAGAAGGAATGGCGAAAGAAAGAGGTGCGATCATCACGGTCTCCATCTCCGGGACCGATCGAAGCACCCGAAGAATAAACCTGAAATGGAGAGGTCCTGCTCTATCGACCTAAAACATGGAGCCCTTGCACGTAAGGCAAATCAGTATTTATCTCATATTTAATTCCTGCATTTCAATTTTTGCATTTCATATTTAAATTTTGCAATAATTTATTTCGACAAAATAAAATACTTAGATGAATAAAACTTGAGAATGAATAGTAGTGCTCACATCTGAGGTGGTGGGACCACCTAGGTGGGGTCGACCGACCCCACCATGGGGGCCACCCACCTCTGGTGGTGTTGGCCTGGTGTAGTGATTCACCTCCTGAATTTTGAATACCATCTCCTTTTGAATTTGGCCGACCACATTTGGTTATGACCACTTTCATTTGCCCCAAGGAGAATCCAACATCCACTACCAACCAATTCTGAAAAGTGGACACTTTGGCATGCATTAGTGTTCACATGGTCCATGGGAATCACTTTAAACATGTCCCCACTTTTGTCATAAACCTTTTACCTTCACAAAACACTAAACAAGGGAATCTCTGAAAATTTCAAAACTTTTGGTCCACCACTAGTCTCTACTTTTCTGGACACACTGTTTAAAGCTGAAAGGCGACAAACCCTGGTTTGGCCGAACCATGTTTTGGCTCCCCCCAAGAAAGTGTTGTTTGAATTCAAATAGATTCCCTGTCCAAAGGCAAAAGCAACTCTGATCTTGTCATAATGGGTTCGGCCTGTAACAGAACCGACCAATTTATACGAGCACAAGTACAGCGACAGCTGTTTTCCCAGCTATCAAGCCACACTTGAGCCAATATAAACCCGGTAGTCCGTGAAATCTCAAAGGATTTCAAACTTTTACACAGCACTTACCCAAGGATCGCAGAAACTCAGCAGCACACATACACATGATACATAGATTCGCACATAGTTCAATTACATCAGAGTACAAGATAGACTTTACATAAAAGTTCAGTTGCGGAAACGAAATAGGTTTACACACACTTAAGTTCATCATACAGTGCCAAGTGTCGACCAGTCACAGCAACGTAGATAAGATAGATAACATGACCTTGCCCAAGGTCTAGTCTTCCTCTCCCGAAGGATAGAAGTAACTCTTTTAGACAACGAAGTATTCCTCCTGCAACATTGGGAATAAAACCCTGAGTACTCAAATGTACTCAGCTAGACTTATCCGACAGGAAGAAAATAAAAAGACTCTCAAGGATATGCAAGGCTTATTTGTGGAGTTCAGGAGATAGCAACATTTTGCATAAAAAGCATTACTACAGTAGTTCCTCAACTTATAAATTTTAGATGTGATTCAGCGTCGATTTCAGTTGAGCTATTAAGCTAAGGTTTGCAGCTATACTAAACAATCACTGAATATTATGGCAAACAATAAAACCATATGATTTCTGATATCACAGATATCCACCTCATCTCACCATATCATTATGTTCAAGTTGTTAGCCTCTACCTCACCAGAAGATCAGTTCAGTTTCTCACTAACCAGGAGAGATGGCGATTCGAATCGATTGTACCAGCTGGCAAACATGCCAATCACAAACCCTGTCGACCTGATCAGTGGCTTCTTGGGTCACCGTTAGATCTTTCTGAGACATAATATGTATCGCAGGTTTGGAGGGGGCCCATATTCTCAGAGACGAACCCACTTCCAGGATGCATCAGGTCCCTGACCTGCCCTTGGTAAGATGGTGTCTCTGCACATCCTTCCTGCCTCCAGAATATGTCTACCTTATCAGCCCCAATTCCCGACTCAGAAAGAAATACTCGGTTTCGCGGTCAGAACGACTTATCTGGCCAGCTAAGTGACGACGTCTTTCAATATCAACTGATGTCTGGTGGCCTCAGTCCTAGTCGGCCGCAGGCAGCACCGAAGACGGCATGACCTCATCCATGTCATGCGGCTCCCCGCTACCTAGCCTTGATTCTCTCATTATCATTGTGGCATGGTGGCACATATAGTCAACCATGTGGAATCCATCCCCATCATCATTAGTCACCACCTATGCTCGCGAAGGACAGGAAATCCCTCGACTTCTACCGGTCTAAGCATGGCTAAGCATAAGATCGAACCCATCCCTTGTCTAGTAATATTTTCAGGATCAAAATATATATATAGTGGACAAGGTATAAATGCAGCAACGGTATCAAATCAACTCCTACACTTAAGTGCACAACCATACGATTTAATAAAGACCAGTGCATTTGTAAAAAAAGAATAGGTGGAGGCTTAGGGATGCTCCGGGGCTTGCCTGGGATTCAACACTAAGTCAGTGTTTGTTAGATGACACTCGCTCAATGAGCATCTCCCATCCAAGCACTCGATTAGTCCTTCCATCTTCGTAATTAGTCCACCACACCGTCTTGTGGTTAGTTCGATCATCATGCCCTTCACTCCACGTGTTCATCTATCGTACCTAAATGAGATGCACAATGCACATGTATGAATAAAAGGAAGTAATACAAGGCATGTTAATCTACCATCACTGAGCCATAAGCTAACAATCACACCAAGCAAAGCAAAGTCAAAGCAATCATAATCCCACACATGCAGTTTATAGGCAGCAGGACAGCAAGCATAAGATTTAACCATAAATCAAGCTATACACAACCAACCAGGGTGATATAAGCCTTTCTGGAAAGCTATTGAAATTGTCTACAACTTTTCTATTATCATCTTAAGATGATTCAATACATATAAAGGTCAAATAACACATTGAAGGCAGCTCTGTCCAGACCTGGACAGATTCTGTCCTCACACTTCAAACAATCATAACTAAGGATCTAGACCATCAAAAGGGATGATTCCAGACAATTTGGAAAGCCAATGAAATCTACTACAAATTATTTATTATCACCAAGGTGTGATTCAAAGCTTAACTTAGGCAAACAAGGCAAACAATCAGATCTGGACAGAAAACAATCCAAACTGACAGCAGACTTCCAAAAGCCATAATTCCTAAACTATCAGGCCTATTACCATGAAAATTTAGGACAAGCTATACAATGAAGTTAGCTACAACTTTTGTATAGAACATATTTACATGCAACATCATTTTCATGTGTAAAACATCACAACAACAGGGCCTGCTCCTGCAGCCATTTCCAGCATATAAGCAAAACATGTTTTCCACTTGGTGACTACACAAACATACACATACAAATGGGCTATTTAGATAGCTCCAAACATCACTACATGATCATACAACACATCTAGCTCTGACCAAGATATGGTAAGCGTCACAAGAGACATGCATAAACTCATTTATCTCTAATCTTTCACCAATTAGTACATAAAGGCCTATTATTTAATTATTTAAGTTATATGGTAAACACCTCAAATGGAGCTGATATTTTTATGAGAGCTATTTAATTACAAATCATGCCCAAGGTTAAAATCTTATATGCTCAGGTTCCATAATTTAATTATTAGAAAATAAACAAATCTATAATGCAATAAAGCATTGGAGAGCAAGTTAAATATGAAACTCAATATTTTATGAAATAACATGGCCATATTATTAATTCTCAGGCTAACACAATATCATACAAAGGTAGTGGAACACCATTTTCTATTTTTACCACAATATATTATTTATAATGTATTTAAATCTACTTAATATGCACCAAAGAAGATAAATCAACAACTCAGTCATACATGCACCATAAATCATGAAATTTTAACCATACATTATACATCATACAAAGAGTCTATAATTAAATTTGCATGCCATTTGGAGCAATAAAACTCCAGTTACAAAAATAACAAGTAATTCAACCATTTATTTCTTATTTAACAAGATTAATGTGAAACACCAATAAAACAGTAAACAACCTGCAAGTTTTGTATATCAATAAGTTGGTGCATGTCATGAGAAGACTAACAAAATTGAAATCACAATTATTGGACATATATTTCTCAAATTATGGCCAAAAGCAAGTTAATTGATTCCCTAAACCACTTTTTAAAAACTATTTTCTACAGCACAACAATGTAAATAACATAACACATTTACTGGATCTAACATGCAGATAATTTAACAAATAAACTAACAAAACTCGTTTCACAATTTTTGGAGCAACCAATCAAGAGATATGGATTTTCAAAGATAATGCCAGATCTAGAATTTTTGGTCCCCAAATACCCAACGTGGGCCCCACTGTCATTCACACACAGAGAGAGAGTGAGGGAGTCGGCCTGCTGTTCTTCTTCCTTCAGCGAACCAGAGCAAATGCGAGTAGAGCACGGCAGGGAGAAGTCGAGGCCGGCCCTGTCCGGCTCGGCCGCTGATGGTGGCCGGCTGCGGCGGCAGGCACGGGGCGACGAGGGTCAGCGGCTGGCGCCCCCAGCCCCAGCCCGGGCCATGGCACGGCGGCCTGGCCATGGCAGCCAGTGGCCATTGCTGAAGCCAGGCCCGACGACGGTGGCTCTCCGGTGACGCAGGAATGGAGCAAAATCGCGCCGGAGGTGGAGCAGAGTGCCGAGGACCTCGAGGCAAGCTTGGCCCGCGACGAGAAGGCAGTGGTGAAGGGCGACGCGGAGCTCGACGCGGCCAACAATGGCAGCCAGCTCCCTGCTTGCACGCAGAACGGAGGGAGGCGATGCGAGAGGGCGAGTAGGAAGGGGAAAATGGAGCAGGAGAGTGATGGGGAGAGTGAGAAGGAGCTCTGGCGCTTCTCCATCTCGGGCAGGGGCGCGGTCAGAGAGGAGCAAGGTGGCAGCCATGGAGCTGCTGCTCTGGATGCATGGATGCCACGTCCACCTTTTGTGGCATTTTATCAAACAGCTGGCAGGTCGTGTCGGTGCGGAGTTGGGACACCGGTTTGGGCTGCTTCTGGGCTGAATTAGACAAAGACCCAATTATGAAGTTTGCTCATCTCTGAACACTCTACGATTTTGAATAAGATTACTTGGTCATCAGATGAATAGATTGGGAGATAATCAGCTTCGAACTTGATGCTGTCAAAAGGGTAAATAAAGATCGAGAACTGATGTCAACCTTGTCAAACAGAGTCGGATTGCTATCCACTTTTGATATGTTGTGCTCCAAAGAGTGTCCTTCAACTTTAATTTTTGGTCCCACTTGAGTTGCTTAACAAACTCTTGAGAACACGGGATGTTATAGAAATCGGCATGAATTCCATACTTGGAATTATTCTAAGTCCACAAATCAGGTTTTTCTTTCTGTCTTGTGTCCACTTTTTGAGGTACTTAGAAGTTGAATCATGACTTGGTCTAAAAATAACATTTGTTGTATTCCAAAAGATATTCAACCTTTATTAAAGGTCAAACTTCATATCTTTCTCAGAAGTATAATTTCTACTTTGGTCAAAGTAATGTAATTAGGGAGCTCAAAGTAGATGTTTAGGCCAATAAAGGTATTTTCTTGGCATTTGCTCAACATGAGTCCTTCATGACTTTTGTTGTAGAGTTCAAATAGAGTTGTTTGGTCAAGGTTGCAAGATTTGATTGACTTTGCATGCTCATCTTTCCTAAATCAATAAATCCAAACAAGCATATGATTTGCTATTCCAAGTGGATTCTTGATTTGGATCTTTATGAGACTCTTCCAATAGTCATGGTAGATAGAGATGAATGTGAGACAGTGATCAAGATCATTTATTGACATAACTTGGTTAGGTCCACACTCGCTGATTAGCTCGTGACTAACACCTAGGGTGTTGCACGGCCGACCCATCATTGGAGAGCTGTCAGCAAGGTCGAGTTTGAATTCAAATAGATTCCCTGTCCAAACTTGAAAACAACAAAGACCTGACCTAGGGGGTTGGCTGAACTGGCCATGGTGGCCTGGCCACTAGCCCTTCTCCCCCTATAAATACCCTTGCATTGTGTGCTCAAATCCACACCCAAACCAGCTGATTTCTGCCGAGCACACAATCTCTCTTCTTCTCTCCATTTGAGTGAGTTCTTTCTCAAGTTTAGTTTAAGCTTAGCCGCTCAAACCAAAAACCCAAAAATATTATAGTAGTAGAAGCTTGTCTCACTCTCATCTTTGCTCTCAAATTCTTGTTTGTGGAGGTAATCATACCCCGCAAGGACTACTAATAGTGGGATAGCTAACGCTAATCCCTGTTCTTGTAGTGTGTTCTTGTGTTAGCTCATTGTTGCAGGATGAAGAAGTTCTCCTCCGCACTCAAGAAGGCCAAGAGTGTCGTAGGGAGTTCATCCCGATGACCCCGCCATGATGAAGATGAAGGAAAAGAAGCTCTACCAAGACGAAGCTTTGGAGTGCCTTCCGAGAGGACGTTCGATTTCGAGAGCGGCCTCATGCTAAATCAAGAAGAGTACCAAAGGTACGTCTCCATCCGACACCGAGGGTATGAACATACCGGCATCATCGACCCTGTCCTTTTGGACAGCACAGGTATGACCGCGGAATTCAATACTATTTTCAATACAATTAGGTGGGGAAGCTTTTGGGAAGTGCAAGAACTTGGAATAGAAAAGCTCACCATTGAATTTCTATGCTCTTTACAAGCCACTGAAAATAATGTCTACTTTCGCATGTTTAACCAAGAATATAATTTAACATGGGGAGTTTTTAGCATGGCACTTGGTTTTGATAATGACTGTCATCTAGACCTTATTAATGCAACAAGAAGATTTGATAAAGCTAAATTTTGGAAAGCTGTAACAGGATCTAATGATTGCTCTGACCCTAAAACCAATGAAATCCATAATCCTACTTTGCGTTTGATCCGATATTGGATGGCTATAACTTTTCTTCCTAGCTCTAATGTGCAAGTTCTTTATAATGATGAATTAAGACTGCTCTATACCATGACAAAGAAATTAAAAATTTCACCAGCTAAGATGTTAGTCCAATTTTGGCTTGGTATTTCCCATAGAAGTGAGCCCATATTCTTCACTTATTTTATCACGCGCATTGCTGAAATAATGGACTTGCTAGATGGAAAATATTACTTTGAATACATTGCTTCTCCTAAAGATGTTGTAACCGAAGATTTCTTCATAAGTACTCAAGTCCTAAAAAGAGATGAAAATGGTGATATAAAAATGATTTATCCTGGCCATACAGCCGAAATCTCTCTCCCTTGTGAGAGGCGTCAGTTGTATGCGCTGCGCACACTAACCATAAATATAAATTGGGACCGGGAGGCAAGAAGCCAAAATGTTGTAGGACCAAGAAGGGTGACAAGGAGCATGTCACAAGCTGCTCAATTTGAGCAAGGTGGCACATCACGAGCTGCAGGAAGATATGAAGAAGAAGGCGATGAGGCAAGTTCCATGGACATTATAAGGTCCACGGAACGGCCTCAATAGCACACTCCAAGAGTGCGCACTCCCCGTCCGTCCACACGGGCGAGGGGCCGTCGAAGCCAAGGATCGAAAATGGACCAACTTATCAATGACATGGGCACAATGCAAGTTAAGCAAGATGCAACTCTAGATATGGCACAACAAAATGCTCAACTATTGCAAGCTATTCAAGACGAAGAAGTACAACGCTGGGCGGGATGGTTCCAATACTACCCGCCACCACAATGAGCAAAAGGACAAGCTTGGGGGAGATCCTCTCCCCCACCAAGGTAAGTATTCTATCTTAGCTATTTACGTTATTTTAATTTATTGTATTTAAAAATACCAAAAATATTTTCCTTATTTCCATATGTCTCATGAATATTTATCTTCCTCATGGAAATGATGAATAGTTGCTCTGGTAATGTTTCTTTAATGCCTAATTTACAACTTAGTATTTCTTTGAGTATGGATTACTTGGCTCATTTAAATCATCATGAACTTGAAAACTTTATGGATGCTAAGTGCTAGAACTAAGTCTAAGTTATTGTGAGATATGATATGGTGAAACAAGAGCTGCTATAATATTGTTCTAAGCATGCATGATTACTAGAGACTTATTTCTTAAAACAAACAAAACCTTATTGTTCCTCAATGGTGATAAATTCCTACCATAGCCATATATGTTACACATGTTTAAAATCTTCCACTTAAGCTATTTGCTTCGTATTGAGTGTTGTCAAGTCTTGTTGACCCTTATTGAGAGTCTTATCATGCTCCCAAGATCAAGATCACGTACACACCACATATATATATGCTGCTTCTACACTGGAAGTACGCAACCACATGCCTTTCATTCCACCAAAATAAATGCTCCATGTGTTAAAGTCATAGAAAATCTCTCTTAGTCATTATGGTAGTAGAGACAAAAGGCTATGCAAAATGAAAATAAAAAGAAAGAAAGATGGACACAAGAAAGTCAATAGAAAAGAAAAAAAGAAAAATATTTGAGAAAGTATAGGCTCATAAATAAAAGAAAGAAAAAATGATAGCCATGTCTCTAAATTTTAGAGAGAGATACAATTAAAATAGAGGAGCATTATAGTTTATATTTTCCACACACTTGCACATCTTGATCTAGGGGCATGACACTTCTCTCTTTGGATCCAAGCTTCGACTCTACAACATATGCAAAGTAAGTATGCTATATTCTTTCATTCCTACCTTAAGCTCCACATAAGCCATTTTTAGAAGTAGGATGATAAAGAGAAGGCAACATTTACTGCATGCCTTGGTAAGGAATCATACACCATTTGAGCGACATGAGAGAACCAAATGAGGAACATTAAGTTTTCTTTTGCAAAACATTGCAAAAACCTCCAGTATGAAACTTGCAAAGAATGAGAAAAGTAGTGCTCAAGTTAAACTGTTCTGTCTCTCAACCACCTAAGGCAAAGGAAAAGTCATTAGCCCCATAAGGGACTAAGGTAAAATGGGTGAATTTTTATAGCCAACTTTTCCATTCAAAAGAGAAGTATTTAGTTGTACACATGGTATTATTGAAACATGAACATTGTAGCAACTCCTGATCCATCGAGGCTAAGTTTAATTATTTGCTCGGGACGAGCAAAGGTTAAGCTTGGGGGATCTTCTTGACGGTGGATATACCCTAAAATTTCACATTCAAACACCATCAACAGGCCTTGGATTCAAGGGAAGATAAACACATCATGTGCATATTTTATGAATAACTAGTTCCACATGTACTCTTAAGCTTGTGACGCAGGGAAGATGAAACAGAGCAGAAATGAACACTTGGAGCCCAATAATGTGGTTTGGCCGAACCATGTAATTGGGAACCAAGTCATCAGACATCAAGACATGGTGCAAAACATGACTTGGAAGAGAGGAGAGCCAAGGGTCGGCCCACCCATGGGTCAGCCGAACTGCCCATGGGGCCCACCTGGCTCTGGTGATGTGGCAGGATCCGTGTGACCTTCCACTAAGCTCATGTCAGCCCTCAAATCAACATGTGTTTCCATTCAACGGATGAGAAGCAAAGCACAAGGATTCAACATGACAATGTGCAAAGAAAGTGGAACCAACACAAGGAGACAGTCTGTGACAGATAGGGACCACGGTGGTGGGCCCAACCCACCAGGGGTGGGTCGGCCGAACCACTAATTGTGGGCCCAAGCCACCTGCACACTCCCTGACTGGTGCGGACACCTTCTAGAAGACCCTGGCTAGGCCCACCAGTCATAGAGGGGTCGGCCGAACCCCCTGGCGCCCAGCCAGGTCGGTTGGCTTCCACCGACTCCAAGCATGTTTCCCATGTGCTCAAATCACCAAAGTCGTTCATCTTGAGATGGTTACAAGGCGGTGGATCCAAGAGTGGAGAGGCAAGGAGCACGCGGATCCCTAATGTGGCACCCTCTCATCCTCCCCTATAAATAGAGGCTGCCATCACCCTCTTCAACACACACAAGACACCCAAGAGTCACAAGTCACAAGAGTTTTACTCTTTAGTAGTAGTATTAGTCTAGTGTGGGAGTTAGAGTCGAGTCGAGCTATGCTCGGAGTCTCCGGAGTCGTCTGCTAGAGAGTCTGGTATAACTCTTGTAACTTTCCTTCTGTAAGACTTTACCTTTATCAATATATTATCTTTACTTTACTTTACTAAGTCTCTACTTAGTGCATTACTATTCTTTATAGTATTGTTGTGTTTTGTCTTAACTTATAGTTGAGTTATATTGGATAGTGATCCTGTAACCAGCTCACGTGTGTAGTTCATCGCCTGTCATAGGGTACTTTAGTTGTTGGTACGCAACTGGAGTAGTAAGGCTTAGTGTAAGTGTGGTGCTTAGACTAGATCTTGCCTTTGAATGCCGCTTGTCGCACGGATTGTTTGTGAGTGCTAGCAGGTGGTGACAGCACTGTCTAGTCTTAGTATCCCTCCACGTGTTTTAGGCAAGTTCTTAAAAGGTAGGCTCCCATAAGAGAATAGCCGCTTCGGGTAGAGGTTATATCCCCTACTGTCTCGTCTATCCCCTGCACACCGGAAGTAAGGTAGCTGTCCTGATATACTTCATCTATTTGATAGGATAATTCACAAGAGTAAAGTAAGTGTCATAGGAGTCTTATAATCACTCGTTGTCCTCCCACCTAGCTAAACTCTTCTAGTTATCTTAGTTATCTCAAAACCTTGTCGTGTCTTGGTGTCATTACCCTTTCCTCTATATATCGATTTACCCCCCCTATCACTAGTTGGTACTAAGTTGCTATAGACATAAGGATCTCTCTCTTTTTATCAATTATTCCTAGCAACCGCTTTCCCTTAGGATAAAAATAAATAATGATACCTTGGAATACTTCCGGGTGAAGTGCTACAACTGTATATTCTGTGCGCTTGAGGAATTATCCAATAGACATAAGAAATACCCCAGGCACTTCTGGCGCTGTTATCAGAGATAGCCTAACACCCTGTCTCTGGTGGTTGCGCTAAGAAGTGTCAACAGGCACGCTGCGGGAAGTTTCAAATGGCTAGTACACGTGTCAGCGGGCGGTACATCGGATAACCACCGGATGCGTCCGGTGCCAACTTAATCAGCGTCCGGTGTGCACGCAGAAACTGTAAAACGGCTAGTTTTTCACCCTCACTTATATATGTCCAACGGTTTTGGGAAGCCATCTTGCGCATTTCACTCATTACTAAGCATCTCTTGAGCCTCCCAAGCCTCTCTCACTCACTCTTGATCTTGATTCTCATCCACAGTATGCTACGGAGTGATCCAAGTGCACTGTGTTCTTCAAGATCATCTTTGGGCACTTGTTGATCGTTGTTGCTACGGATTTCTTCTATTCTCTTGGTGATTGCCGTCACCTAGACGGTCTTGGAGCAGTGGAGGAGTTGGCGGAGTTGCAGATTGTCTTCGGCCACTCCCAAAGGTCTTTGTGAGGGGTTTGCACGTTCCCCGGTGGAGAGCCGCAAGGTAGCCTAATACATTGCTCGTGTCATTGAGTTACCATGCTCATGGTAGGTTCTAGTGGCGCTCATTGGTTGAGCTTGACATTGGTTGTTAGTTAGCCACCGAACCACCGAGTAGTGGTCGACACAACGGGGACTAGCGTACCGGCAAGCACGTGAACCTCAAGATAAATACATTGTCTCCATTGTGCTGAATTGGATTTCATTGGACCATCGTCTTTGAGTGTATTGCTATATCTTTTGGTGATTGGCCATCTACTCTACTCAGCGGTATAACCATTCTACACTCTCTCCTTTACATTTGTGTATTTACTT
The DNA here is from genome assembly GCA_038502445.1 of Eremochloa ophiuroides. Taxonomy (NCBI): domain Eukaryota; kingdom Viridiplantae; phylum Streptophyta; class Magnoliopsida; order Poales; family Poaceae; genus Eremochloa; species Eremochloa ophiuroides. The sequence continues at coordinate 53,976,567 of JAHLJS010000001.1, forward strand.
GTGTAGTGGTAGCTCTTGTAGTTTGCTTGTCCGCCTAGGAGTAAAGTACTTGCAACCTAGGCTAGCTTGTGTGTGCTTCTAGAGACATAGCTAGAATGGTTAGATCGCTTGCACTTTTGAGTAGGCTGGCGCAAAAACTCGCTTCGCCTTTTGTGTTACTAACTATTTGATCAAGTGTTGTTTGTAGAAGTTTTAATTAGGCTATTCACCCCCCTCTAGCCTCTTTGGACCTATCAATTGGTATCGGAGCCATGGTCACCGTTGTTGCAAGGCTTAACATCCTTCGGTGTCAAGTATGGCTCAAAACAACTTGATCAACCATATGGGCAAGACACCTCGGCTTGATGGCACAAGCTATGGGTATTGGAAGAAGCAAATGAAAGCTCACTTGAAATCAATGAATATAAAGATATGGGAAATTGTTGAGAAGGACTTTGTTGTGATTGACATGAATGATCCCACTCCAAGAGAAGAAGAAAAGCTTTAATTCAATGATATTGCTCTCAATGCTATCTATAGTGCTCTTGATGAGAAGGTCTTTGAGCAAATCAAGGATTTGGAATATGCTCATGAGGTATGGAAGAGATTGGAGGACACATATGAGGGCACCACCGCCATCAAGTGTGACAAGCTATACATTCTCAAGGATAGATATGCAAGCTTCAAGATGAAGGATGATGAGAGCATACCGGAGATGTTTCACTGATTAAGTGTCATCATTAGTGATCTCAAGGCTCTCGGTGAGAAGGCTCTCGGTGAGACAATTAGTGACAAGGATTTCTCCCACCGCTTCTTGAGATCCCTTCCTCCTCACTTTGAGACTTTGGTTACCATCATAGTGAGTGAGGATCTCTCAAAGGTGACTCCAACATAAGTTCTTAGTGATGTCATGACACATGAGACATACCGAGTAGAGAAGGATGGAGGAGTCAAGGAAGAGAAGGAGGATGAGAAGAAAGACAAGAATGAGAAGAAGAGCATTGCTTTCAAGGCAACTTCATCAAGGCACAAGGGCAAAGCAAAGAAGCAAATCTCAAGTGATGATGAAGATAGCTCGAATAAAGATGATGATGAGGAGATGGAACTTCTTGTGAGAAGATTTGGAAGATTCATGAGAAAGAAGGGCTATGGTGTAAGGAAGAGAAGAGATTTCACCAAGGGCAAGGGTCCAACCATGAGATGCTATGAGTGCAAGAGCAAGGACCACTTGATAGCGGATTGTCCTCACAAGAATGATAGTGATGATGAAGATGACAAGAAGAAGAAGAAGAAGAACAAGAAGGACAAGAAAGATAAGAAGATGCAATTCAAGAAGAAGAAGGGGCATTCTTATTGTGTCACATGGGATAGTGATGCTTCTTCTTTCGATGATGATGATGATAGTGATGATGATCACAAGATCAACAAGAAGAAGGCCATTGCTAGTCTTGCTATTCCTAGCAAGCCATCTCTATTTGACTCTTCACCGACTTGTCTCATGGCTAAGCCATCTAAGGTACAATCCGAATCCGATGAGAGCGGTAGTGAGAGTGAGGAGGACTTCTCTAAGGAGGAGCTCCTTGACATGTTGTGTGACACACACTCTTATCTTAAGAAGAAAGTGAAAGAGTGCAAAGAATTGAACAAGAAAAATAAAATTCTTGAGCAATCCTTTGATGAGCTAAGTGCATCTCATGAGTCTAAAGGACGACCATGAGATCCTTAAAGAAACTCACTCCAAGCTTGAGAAGGCTCCTCTTCACTTTCGGAGTTGGCTAAGATAGAGGATGTGCCCACAACATATGATGTAGGTGTTACTTATGATATTCTTGATACACCTATTGTTGTTGCCTCCACTAACACTTCTTGTAGCACATCCACCTCTACCTCATCTAAGGATGATGGTGTCACTTGTGATGCCACAATCTTGGTTGAGAACAAAAACCCCAAGAAGGAGGTGCATGAGCTCACTCTAGCATTAGGCAATGCCTATGGTGGAGATGCCCGCTTGCTTAAGTGCTTGGGTAGTCAAAGGTTCTCCATTAACAAGGAGGATCTTGGCTATATCCCCAAGAAGGGCAAAGCCACCTTTGTCCCTCACGAGACTACCTTTGTGAAGGGAAATGGTGTGGTTTGCTATAATTGCAAGCAAGTGGGGCACAAGGAGCAATATTGCAAGAAGACGATAATGAAGCAAAGCAAGCCTAATGTGTCATCCATTAGACTTGTTTCTTGCTTTGTGCTTACAAAGAGTGCCAAGGGAGTGAGAGTTTATATTGGTGCACCTAAGGAGAGCTCAAAGAAGAAGGCTATTTGGGAGCCCAAGAGCTTGGTCACTAACCTCCAAGGACCCAAACAAACTTGGGTACCAATATCTAATTGATTTCTTTGTAGGTGAACTACAAGTACGGAGGGAGGCATTGGGTGCTTGATAGTGGGTGCACTCAACACATGACCGGAGAATCAACCATGTTCAGTTCAATCAAGCCAAACGAAGATGGGAATCTTGATAGTATCACATTTGGTGACAACAAGAAGGGCAAGGTTATTGGTCTTGGAAAGATTGCTATTTCAAATGATATGTATATCTCCAATGTCTTGCTAGTTGAGATCTTGAACTTCAACTTATTGTCCGTGGCTCAATTGTGTGATTTGGGATTCAAATGCATCTTTGGTGTTGATGATGTGGAGATTGTTAGTGTTGATGGAAACAATTTGATATTTAAAGGTTTTCGTTATGGCAATCTCTATTTGGTGGATTTCAATGCTAGTGAAGCTCAACTATCAACATGTTTGTTCACCGGGTTGGTTATGGCATAGAAGGCTTGGTCATGTTGTAATGAAGCAACTCAATAGATTGGTCAAGCATGACATGGTAAGAGTACTAAAGAATGTGCAATTTGAGAAAGATAAGTTGTGTAGTGCTTGTCAAATAGGAAAGCAAGTTGGAAACACACATCCTAACAAGAGCATGATGAGTACATCTAGAGCATTTGAGTTGTTGCACATGGATCTATTTGGCCCAACCACTTATGCTAGTGTTGGTGGAAACAAATATGGCTTTGTGATAGTGGATGATTACACAAGATACACATGGGTCTTCTTTCTTATTGACAAAAGTGAAGTATTTGGGATATTCAAGTCATTTGTCAAGAGAAGTCAAAATGAATTTGAAGTGACAATCAAGAAAGTGAGAAGTGACAATGGAAGTGAGTTAAGAAATGCAAGAGTTGATGAGCTATGTGATGAGCTTGGAATCAAGCATCAATTATCGGCCAAGTACACTCCTCAATCAAATGGCATTGTTGGGAGGAAGAATAGAACACTTATTAATATGGCAAGTTCTATGCTTAGTGAATACAATGTGAGTTTGGACTTCTAGGCCAAAGCAATCAATATCGCTAACTATTGTAGCAACCGGCTTTATTGTCACCGGTTATTGAAGAAGACACCATATGAACTATTGAATGGAAGAAAGTCCAATATTGAATACTTTAGAGTGTTTGGTTGCAAATGCTACATATTGAAGAAGGGTGCAAGATTGGAAAAATTTGAGAAGAAACATGATGAAGGATTTCTACTTGGCTACTCCACTACAAGCAAAGCATATAGATTATGGAATCACACCACCAAACTAGTTGAGGAAGTTCATGATGTGGAATTTGATGAAACCAAGGGTTCACAAGATGAGGAAGAAAATCTTGATGATGTGAGAGGAACTCAATTGGTGAATGCAATGAAGAACATGGACATTAGTGATAGTCGGCCAAGGCAAGTGGTTGGTGTAAAGATGAAGATGACAAAGATCAAGTGCAAAATCAACCTAGTGTGCAAGTAAATCCAAATGAAGCAAGCTCTAGTGGTTCTCATGATCAAACCCAAGTGCAAAATGAAGAAGATCAAAATGCTAGTCCATCTCAAGTGGGTCAACCGATCTCAACAACCAAGTTCTCAAACCGGTTCATATTGCAAGAGATCATCCATTGGATCAATAGTTGGGGATATTAGAAGTGGTGTTCAAACAAGATCAAAGTTAGCAAACTTTTGTGAGCACTTCTCCTTTGTTTCATTTGAAGAGCCAACTACTATTGAGAAAGCCTTGAATGATAGTGATTGGGTAAATGCTATACATGAAGAGCTCAACAACTTTGAAAGAAATCAAGTTTGAGAGCTAGTTGAGAGGCCCAAGAACTACAATGTCATTGGAACCAAATGGGTGTTCAAGAATAAGCAAGATCAAGATGGCATAGTGGTGAGAAACAAGGCAAGGCTAGTTGCACAAGGGTACACTCAAGTGGCAGGATTGGACTTTGGAGATACATATGCTCTAGATGCAAGATTGGAAGCAATTAGAATCCTTCTAGCTTATGCATGTGCACATGATATCAAGCTCTATCAAATGGATGTCAAAAGTGCTTTCTTGAATGGATACATCAATGAGTTAGTATATGTTGAGCAATGTTGACGGTAGTTATTGCTCATTTTTACCCATCAAATAAAAATGAATCAAGGGCATAAAACAATATACAACATAGTTATGGGGTTTGATTCTAACAAGTTTCACGAGTTTTGGTGTTCTCACTTGTTTTACAGGGTATAAAAGGATATTCAATTTTTCACCGATTAAAAGTATCTCAAATGAGGAATTGGAGTTCACCATTTCATAGAGCTCATCGAGACGATCGAAACGGACCTATGGTTTGCTATTTTTGGGGTCTGGAATAAAGAGATATGGATTTTACAAACACTGGAAGATTCTAGAACTTGAGCTGCGGGATTAATTAAAGGCTGCGGGATTAATTAGGCCTAAATCAGAATTTGGTCCATTAAAGCCTATGTGCACATGGTGGAAAGGTTTAGTACCATATTGCTTGCCCAAGGTGGAGGGGAGGCCAGGCGCCCCCTATATATACAGCCCCAGGGACCCCCAAGGCTCCATCCCTTTCATTATTATAATTCATATTCTCTAGTTAGGGATTAGATGGAGAGGTGCCCATTAAAGGATAACCTCTCTCCAATGTTGAGAGTTAGGGAGAGCGGAGCCATGCTTCCGTTCTGGAGAAGTCTTCAGGGGTCTGGTATATCTTTGTATCTCATCTTTGTAAGACTTATGCTTTTATACATATATATCTTCTCTATTTACTTATATGCTTTATTATGTGATTGGTTAGTATAGTTGTTATACTTTGGCATAGGATCTCCGTTCATATTGAGTGCTCTAGTTATCACATGTGATTAGAGTAGTATTCATTGGTGTAGACGTGGTGTCTAGGCTAGTGTTTACCTGAGATTGCGCCCAATTCTTACGGTTAGTTGTGGTAGCCCCAGAGGTGATAGCTCTGTCGGTCTTCGTATTCCACCACGTCGGAGTTGGTGTTTCGTAGAGCTTTTTGGCAGCCTTCTCCCGATTACCCCTTCCCAGTCTATTCGAAAATCGAAAAGGTACTGTTGCTCCAAAGTGCTATTGTGTGATTGCTTCACCTACCTATCCTTTAGTTATCTTAGAACCCAAGTAATAGAGAAGTATTTAGGAATCTTAAACTCTCCCGTTGTCCTCTCACTTTAGCTATCTACTATTTTATCATAGAATTCTCTTGTGTGTCTATGTCATCTATGCATAACTCCTATCATTTATCACTTACCCCTATTATAGTCTAGTTGGTCTACTAAGTTAGTAGATACATGATGGTAGCTATCAGATTCTTTAACCATTGTTTCCCTGTGGTAAAATATAAATAACGATACCTGGAATACTCCCGGTAAAATGCTACAATGGTATTATGTGCGTTTGCGGAATCTTTCATATTCTATTTGCACTTAATTAATACCAACAAGCAACCCCCGGGTTTTAAAGATGAAAAGAAACCTAACCATGTCTACAAGTTGAGAAAGGCTTTGTATGGTTTGAAACATGCACCAAGGGAATGGTATGAAAGATTGAGAGATTTCTTGCTATCCAAGGGTTTCAAAATGGGAAAAGTTGACACCACTCTCTTCACCAAAAGAATTGGCAAAGACTAGTTGTGTTGCAAATCTATGTTGATGACATTATCTTTGGGTAAACCAATCAAGACTTTTGTGAGGAGTTTGGGGAGATGATGGCTAATGAGTTTGAGATGTCCATGATTGGAGAGTTGAGTTATTTCTTTGGTCTTCAGATCAAGCAAATGAAGAATGGCACTTTCATAAGCCAAGGCAAATACATTAGGGACATGTTGAAGAAGTTTGGGATGCAAGATGCAAAATCTATTAGCACACCAATGGGCACAAATAGTCACCTTGATGAAGACAAGAGTGGAGATATGGTGGATCAAAAGAAGTATCGGTCTATGATTGGAAGCTTACTCTATGTGACCGTTTCTACACCAGATGTGATGTTTAGTGTTTGCATGTGTGCAAGGTATCAAGCTTCACATAGAGAGTCATTTGAAGGCAACCAAAAGAATATTGAGATATCTTAAGCACACACCCGATGTTGGACTTTGGTATCCTAAGGGGTCAAGCTTTGAGTTGATTGGTTATTCGGACACTGATTATGTGGGATGCAAGATCAATAGGAAGAGCACTTCCGGGACATGCCAATTGTTGGGAAGATCACTAGTATCATGGTCATCCAAGAAGCAAAACACGGTTGCACTCTCTACCACCGAAGCCGAATATGTTAGTACGGGGAGTTGTGCTCAATTGTTATGGATGAAGGCCACATTGAGTGATTATAGAATCAAATTCAAGAATGTGCCATTGCTATGTGATAATGAAAGCGCCGTGAAGATAGCCACCAATCCGGTTCAACACTCAAGAACAAAGCATATTGATGTAAGGCATCATTTCATTAGAGACCACCAAGCCTAAGGTGACATTCAAGTTGAGAGTGTGGGCACCGATGATCAACTCGCCGACATTCTTACAAAGCCACTTGATGAACCAAGGTTTCACAAATTGAAAAATGAAATGAACACCCTAGATTTCTCCAACATGAGTTGAGCATGCACCCCCACTATATGACTTTCCTCTACTCCGATAAAGCAAAGGTATCATTGTTTGGCATGTCATTCATATGTTGCTAGGACTTGTATAGAGCATATAGACATACCTTCTTCGTTAATTAGGCTCATCCATGACAAACTAAATGTTTTTGAGATCATATGCCACTACTATTGCTTCTATGCCTTGTTTGATCTAGTGGTGACATGTGACTAGTTTGTGGGCTTGTAAACCTAGTATTTGACTAGAATATGAGCATTATGGTAAATAACTCAACTTTGTCAAGATAACCCCTAGTGGCATGAAGAAGCTTGCTTATATATTTGTGCAAGTAATCTAGCTAAATGCTTAAAAGAAGGAAGATAATGGAAACAATCTAAAATTTCAACAAGTGGTTCCCTCCATTGATTTCAAGTCATATCCTCCCCATGCTACCCTTTTGTGGTCTTTGATGACAAAGGGGGAGAGAATTGAACAAAGACATGGGGAAGATGGACAATGGATGGAGGTGGAGAAATGAACCATCATTAGGACGATGATGGGAGAGCTATAGGCCAAGTGAGAGGGATCACAAACTTTTACAATTTTGATCTCACACTTAGGGGGAGAAAGCTCACAAGCATGATTGCAAGCATTTGATTGTGCATTTCCATATATTTGGTGCACTGCATTTGTACTTAAATTCAATATACTTGCTTGCTTGGTGTATGCTAGACTTAAGATGTGTGGTGAATTGAAGCACTAGCATGCATAGGATGTGGTAGCTAGTTCCCGGCCTTTCCAAGTGGTACTAGAACCTTGTTTTTAATGTTGATCTCACGAGGTATTCTAGTGTCTTTGGTTGCAAGAATTCTTTTAAGTGGAATCTAGCTATTCATGGTACTAAGGATGGTTTATACATGCACTCCGATGGTATCACGCTTCAAAGGCCCTATTCTATAAACCTTAGCATCAAATTGGTAGTAACATCTCTCCCACTCTTCAAATTCAATGCATATGTGCAAAGCCTTTCAAATCCAAACACTTGGCACATATGTAGGGGGAGCTAATACTACCAAATTGAATGCATTGCATATCTTTGTAGAGGTTGTCATCAATTACCATAAAGGGGGAGATTGAAAGCTCTATGTTTGGTTTTGGCTACTTGATGACACCTAGTATCTAACCATTGTGTTTAAGCTTTATGATTACAAATGTGGTTGAAAGATCAAGTGTAGAGCAATGACGGCATCCAAGTCATTGGAGTAAGTCCATCAATAGATCAAATGCTTCTACACATGGTGCAAAGGATGGAGCTCAAGGCAAAGGTGAAAAACTCATAGGGCTCTTTCCGGTTTGGTGATCAAGACACTATAGAGAGTGTGATCACATTTAGGTTAGATTACCATACTATTAAGGGGATGAAACTTCGTTAACAACCTCGGTCATCAAGTGCCTCTAGTTGACATAGTTGAGCATATGCATTTAGATCTAGAGCACTAACCTAAAATCTTGCAAAGTGACTTAAAATCAAGCTAACACTCGTTCCTAAGTGCTCATACACTTGGTTGTTAGCACCTAGAAGCAAGGTAGTTGAAGAGAGGGCAAAAACAGCTCTCAGAGGTGCACCGAACGCTGGGCGTGTCCGGTGGGTAAGCACCGGACGCGTCCGATGCAGTCAGAGCCTCTCTGGAACCTCTCTGAGTAGACACCGGACGTTGAAACAGTAACTCCAGCGCGTCCGGTGATGTTTTTAGAGCGTCCGGTGAGACTTCGTGCTTTTTGACTCAGTGAAAGCACCGGACGCTGGCAGCGTCCGGTGTCATAACAACGGACGCGTCCGGTGCTGTTTTGAGCTCTCTGGATGCTCTCTGTTCTTGCACCAGACACGTGCGTCGGAGCGTCCAGTGCGACGTCTCCGCGTCCGATGTGTTGGCGCGCTGCGGGAAGTTTCAAACGGCTAGTACTTAATTAGCGTCCGGTGTGCACGCAGAAACTGTAAAACGGCTAGTTTTTCACCCTCACTTATATATAGCCTTTCCAATGGTTTTGGGAAGCTCTCTTGCGCATTTCACTCATTGCTAAGCATCTCTTGAGCCTCCCAAGCCTCTCCCACTCACTCTAGAGCTTGATTCTCATCCATAGTGAGTTTGGGAGTGATCCAAGTGCATTGTGTTCATCTAGATCATCTTTGGGCACTTGTTGATCGTTGTTGCTGTGGATTTCATCTATTCTCTTGGTGATTGCCGTCACCTAGACGGTCTTGGAGCAGTGGAGGAGTTGGCGGAGTTGGAGATTGTCTCCGGCCACTCCCGGAGGTCTATGTGAGAGGTTTGCACCTTCCCCGCTGGAGAGCCGCAAGGTAGCTTATTGGATTGCTCATGTCATTGAGTTACCTTGCTCATGGTAGGTTCTAGTGGCGCTCATTAGTTGAGCTTGACATTGGTTGTCAATTAGCCACCGAACCACCGAGTAGTGGTAAACACAACGAGGACTAGCGTGCCGGCAAACACGTGAACCTCGGGATAAATACATTGTCTCCATTGTGTTGAATTGGATTTCATTGGACCATCACCTTCGAGTGTATTGGTATATCTTTTGGTGATTAGCCATCTACTCTACTCGGCGGTATAACCTTTCTACACTCTCTCCTTTACATTTGTGTATTTACTTGTGTAGTGGTAGCTCTTGTAGTTTGCTTGTCCACCTAGGAGTAAAGTAGTTGCAACCTAGGCTAGCTTGTGTGTGCTTCTAGAGACATAACTAGAACTGGTTAGGAAGGCTTGCACTTTTGAGTAGGCTAGCACAAAAACTCGCTTCACCTTTTGTCTTACTAACTATTTGATCAAGTGTTGTTTGTAGAAGTTTTAATTAGGCTATTCACCCCCTCTAGCCTCTTTGGACCTATCAACTGTGCTGTGCAAAATGCCCCGTGCTCTCAGGTTGGTTTGGTGGAGTTTCTCACCGGACGTGGAAATTTTATCACCGGACGCGTGGTGAACACTGTTCACGCGTCCGGTGCAACTAAGTGAGCGTGCAGTAGATAGCTGTTGGAGCAGCGGACGCTGAGGAGCGTCCAGTGCCCCTGCACCGGACGCGTTCGGTGAGCAAATGTGCTCTCTAGAACCTCTCCCGAACCACATCGGACACTGGCGTACGCGCACAACGGGCGATTTCAAATGGCTAGTACACATAACGCTGGGTGATACACCGGACGCGTCCGGTGTGAACTAACTGCGCGTCCGATGCCCCCGAAAACTGTGAGTAACGTTTGGATTTTGTATTAGGGGCTATTTAAGGTGGAATGGCTGGCTTGTGAGATCTCTCTTGGCCATTTTCATTCAATCTACAAGATAGTGAGCCTCTCCATTCCTCTGTCATGCGTCCTACTTGATTGTGATCATCATTTGGTGAGATTGGAGAGCATCAAGTGCATTGCATGAGTGTGTTCATCTAGAAGCACTTGGTGATTGGATTTCCCAGCAAGTTTTCTTGTTACTCTTGGAGTTTGCTGACTCCTAGATGGCTTGGAGCTACGTGGATCGTTTAGGGGAGTTGGTGATTGTCTCCGCCTCCGATCGGTGAAGTGTAAGGGGTTCTTTGAGTCTTCCACGTGGGAGATCACAATTGGCTACTCTAGTGGATTGTGCGTAGCTTGTGGATCTCTATCTTGTGTTGGTCGTGTGGCACCCTTGAGAAGGGTTTGGCGTGTGATGCCAATTAGCGCATGAACCTTCAAATGAGTGTATCGCTACAACGAGGATGTAACTTGCCGGCAAGCAAGTGAACCTCGGTAAAAATTCTTGTGTCAACTCTTTCTACCAAGGATTCATATTGTGTTGATTGATTGGTTTATCTTCACGACGCCGGCGGTATAAAAATCACCTTCCTACTCTTTACCTTCTTGTATTTACTTTTGTGCAGCTCTCTTTTGTAGTTACTCACCTAAGAGTGGAGTAGAGTAGTGACTTAGCTTCTTGTGTGAAACTAGAGACTATAGCCTAGTAACGATTAGGTGGCTTGCATCTTTTAGTAAGCTAGCGCAAAACTCACTTCGCCTCATTTTTGTATAACCACTTAGCTTTAAGTGTTATTTGTAGAATTTTTACAGGCTATTCACCCCCCTCTAGCCATTTAGGACCTTTCAGGGGCCTATTCCAAGGGAAACCAGTCCATCATAAACAAAATGCCCTTGGCTTGTCACACCCCGATATTAAAAACAACACCAGGATGTATAAAAGCTCACATGTGTGCCAAGGATCAAGTCCACACATGCTAGACAAATTCATTAAGTACCATTGCAGAGTTTAATACATAACGAACAATATTTAAACATAGTACTTTATTACAACATCTCAGCGGAAATTAAAATCTCTCGTGGTAGCTCCAACGCAGGGACGTTGACTGGTTGACAACAAGTCTAGAACTCGTTGCGGTAGTCATAACTCCAATCTTCATCCCATTTCCATTCCGGTATCTTCATGGGTTGTAGCAATCCAGCAGGCCTCTGATGTTCGGCCTTGACTCTTGAACAAGTGTCACACAGGGCTACATACTCAGCTACAGCTCGTCTCATTTCTTTCCACCAATACTTCTCCTTGAGATCTTGATACATCTTGGTACTTCCGGGGTGAATAGAGTAGGCAGACTCATGAGCTTCCCGAAGAATTGTATCTCGGATAGCCTTCATTGCTGGCACACATATCCTTTTTCCCAACCATAATGTGCCATTCTCATCAAGCCTGAATCCGGGTGCTTTTCCAACAACCACATTTTCAGCTATCTCTTTAAGTTCTTCATCCTCCATCTGACCTTTGCGTATTTCTTCTTCCAAGGTAGGCGTTATCTCAATCTCCACGATATTGTTAACCAAACACAAGTTCAGACGTTGCAACTCTGCACTTAACTCCTCAGGCATCATTGTTTCCTGAACTTCACTATCATAACTTTTTCTGCTAAGTGCATCGGCCACCACATTGGCCTTCCCAGGATGGTAATGCACTTCTAGATCATAGTCCTTAATCAATTCTAACCATCGACGTTGCCTCAAGTTCAGATCCGACTGGGTAAAGATGTATTTCAAGTTCTTATGATCCGTATATATGTCAGTTTTATGCCCCATCAGGTAATGCCTCCAGATCTTCAAGGCATGAACAACCGCTGCTAACTCAAGATCGTGAGTAGGGTAGTTCAACTCATGCTTTCTCAACTGTCTAGACGCATAGGCAACAACCCTACCTTCTTGCATAAGTACACATCCCAAACCTTGTCTAGATGCATCACAGTAGATAGAAAAACTCTTACTTAGATCAGGCAATATCAGCACTGGGGCAGAAGTCAACCTCTTCTTCAACTCATCAAAATTAGCTTGGCACTGTTCGGACCACATGAACTTGGCATTCTTCTCTAACAATGCAGTCATAGGCTTAGCGAGCTTGGAGAACCCTTCAATGAACCTCCTATAGTAACCAGCCAAACCAAGGAAACTGCGAATTTCCTTAACATCAGTAGGTGGCTTCCAATCCAGCACATCCCTCACTTTGCTAGGATCTACAGCAATTCCACCATTTGAGACAATGTGGCCTAAGAAAGCCACTTCCTTTAGCCAAAACTCACACTTACTCCTTTTTGCATACAACCTATGCTCTCTCAATTTCTGCAAGACCAATCTCAAGTGTTCTTCATGTTCTTCTTCCGTCTTGGAGAACACCAGAATATCATCAATGAATACCACCACAAACTTATCAAGATATTCCATGAACACCTTATTCATCAAATACATGAAGTAGGCAGGTGCATTGGTAAGACCAAAAGACATAACTGTGTATTCATATAGCCCATATCTGGTAGTGAATGCTGTCTTCGGTATATCTTGGTTTCTAATCTTCAATTGGTGATAACCAGACCGTAAATCAATCTTGGAAAACACACATGCACCTCTCAATTGATCAAACAAATCATCAATTCTAGGCAAAGGGTACTTATTTTTGATGGTCACTTCATTTAATGATCGGTAATCAATGCACATCCTTTGAGTACCATCCTTCTTGTCAACAAAGATAACCGGTGCACCCCATGGAGAAGAACTAGGGCGAATAAAACCTTTATCTAATAACTCCTTAAGTTGCTTTTTAAGTTCTTCTAACTCATTTACCCCCATTCTATATGGACGCTTAGCTATGGGTGCAGTACCAGGTAATAATTCAATAATGAATTCAATGTCTCGATCAGGTGGCATACCTGGCAAATCCTCGGGGAAGACATCCAAAAATTCCCCCACAACACGATCCTCAGGCTTCCCTTCATCTTCAATCATGTTGATGACAGCAGCTGGTGGTGGCTTCACTACAACATTAACTGAGACTCTGTCTCCCTTAGGTCCATTCATTTCCACAACCTTCTCTTTGCATTTGATGTTGACCGTATGTTCTTTCATCCAGTCCAGACCCAGTATCAAATCAATGCCAGATGCTCTCAGGACAATCGGACTGACTGAAAACTCTACCCCCCTTAAAGACAATACTACTGATGGACAAAAATGAGTAGCAGGCATGACACCACCAGGAGAGTTTACTACCATCTCAGTCTTCATTGCAAGCAGGGGTATACTATGTTTTCTAACAAATATATGGGAGACAAATGTATGCGATGCTCCAGAATCAAATAATACAGTCGCAGGAGTGGAGTTGAGGTCGAACGTACCCAGCATGATGTTCGGCCCATCCTGAGCAGTGTCGGTGGTCACATGATTCACCTTCCCATAGAGTGGCTTCTTGTTGGGGCAGTGGAAGGACATGTGGCCTTCCTTGCCACAGCTGTAACAGACGGTGGGGGCTCTAGGGGCTCCATTCTTGGCAGGGGGACCATTAGCTTTTCCATTCTGGGAGTTTTGTGTCCCTCCCGACTGACGGAACGGCTGGCGCTGTTGGAAAGGCAAGCGCTGGTTGTTACCACCATGGTACCTTTGCTGGGAATTCTGCTGGTGACCATAGCGTGGACGGTTGTTGCTCCCAGAAGACTGACCAGAGAACTTCCTCTTCTTGTCCTGATCCTGGCGCATGTTGTCCAACACAATAGCACGGTTGACAAGAGCTTGAAAGTTGGGGTAGGTGTTACCAGCCAACTGCAGCCTGAGTTCATAATATAAGCCCTTGAGAAATAACCGCTGCTTGTCAGCATCGTCAGCAACTTCCCTGGGTGCATAGCGTGCCAGCTCAGCGAACTTGTTATGATATTCGCTGACAGACATGGACACCATCCGGAGAGACCGGAACTCTTCAGCCTTCTGATCCATCAAACCTTGAGGAATGTGATGAGCTCTAAACTCTCTGGTGAACTCATCCCAAGTAACATCAGGAGCATTCGCAGGCCATGCATCCTGGTAAGACTCCCACCAGGTTTGGGCTGCACCCTGCAACTGACCTGAAGCATACAGGACCTTCTCCTTGTCACTGCACTGCGCAATGTTAAGCTGCTTTTCCACAGCACGGACCCAATCATCGGCCTCTAGGGGGTCTGTGGCATGTGTGAACACCGGAGGACGTCCCTGAAGGAAGTCCTTGCGCCTGTCCCTGGGTGGCGGTGGTGGTGGTGCTCCACCCTGCTGAACATTCTGCATGAAGCGAGTCATTGTTTCCATGAACTGCCCTTGCATCTGCATGAATTGTTCAGGGCTGATCATGGGGGGTGGTGGAGGTGGTGGGTTGCCTCTGGGGTTCCTCCTTCCGGCCATCTGTCAACCCAACATACGTAACGATTCTCAGACAATACCCAAATAACCAACATGAATAGAGAAACTGAAATTTCAGGACGAGTTCTCAGAAACAGAAGTGCAGTAAATCGATCGTACAGGGAGCTACAGAACTCAAAACGAGACGTTCTATACATTGCTGGAAAACTTATAAAATTTCCTACAACTTTCATTTAGACCACTTTACCAGATTCTGACAGTTACCAGTTCCAATTTCACAATTTACAGGAGCTGTTCAGCACTTCCAGGCATCACAGTTATGCCAGATTGCAACAGTCATAACTCTTAGTCCATAATAGATATGAAGATGATTGATACGGCGCTGGAAAGGCACTGAAGTCTGGTTCATCTCATAAAAATTTCATGACACTTGCATTATCAGATCTCCAGTTATAGCCAAAATACCTCAGGTAACTCCAGAAAACAGCAAGGGTAACGAGAATATAAACCAACCCAACAATATATAAAAAGACCTCAACTTAATTTTTACTTGTTCAAGAAGTACCGTAGACAAGTCTACAGCACTCCAACACTCATAACAAAGATCCAAATCACACAAGTGCATAATAATAAATCATGTTCTCACACCAATCTTACAAGCACACCAAGACTCACTAGACGCAGCTAACGGTTTATTACATGAATCCCAAGGGTAACCTAGAACTTATTAACGTGAAGCGTGAAGTCTTCTTTCTTCGTGTAGCGGGGGGACTTCTTGAGCATAGCCCGCAGACAATCATTCTCTTTCTGGAGACGCCGTGACGCTGAGTGTGCTCCCTTCAGCTCTCCCTGGAGCCCCACCACTTGCTCCGTCAAGGCATTGACGTGCAGAGCGGTGGTGTTCAACGTCGGATGCAGGGGATCAGCCTGGGTCACCACAGCTCGTCCAGCCCAGGGCTCAAAGCGGGGCAGGTGGCGAAAGCGATCCTCCTCCATGAGCTCATAGCGAAGACCATGGTAGAACGCGTACGCCACTTGCGCAGCATCCTCCATGCTGGCGTGAGCTGAAGTCCTCCTAGCAGGCGAAAAGAAGACCTGATGAGGAGCCGGCTTCGGCTGTCCAGGCTCCCAGTAGATGACTGCCAACAGGGTCTTGTAGTAGGTCGCCTCCTCAGGGTGGGTGTACCTCGAGCAGAGGTACTCGATGACCGGGTGCTTGTCACTGTAGTACGTAGTCAACACTTCTTGCAGCAGGGAGTGTTGATACGCGTTCGGCGCCGGGTCCTTGATGGTGGTAACACGGAACCACTCCATCACTGGCTCAGGTGCAGGGGGAGTCGGTGCAGGTGCAGGCGTCGGTGTAGGAGCTGGCGTCGTCGGAGTGACTGGCACGATCTCCTCCTCCACGTCGTCATCGAACATGAGGACCTCAGTGGGGTCCTCCTCATCGTCGGAGAGGACCACGACCTCGGGCTTCACCGGCGGTGCGCTGGGAGAGAACTGGGCGACGTAGGAGGCGACGCCACGAGAAGAAACAGCCTCAGCAGCAGAGCGGCGAGCGGCGGAACGAGTGAGAACCATCTACAAAATCAGAAAAGAGAAGCTAGAGTCAAACTTTTTGCAATAGAATAAGGAAGTATAGCATAAAACAAAATTGTAATAAAATAGTCAAGGCTGAAATTTAAGTGCAAAAATAAACCTATGTGATTTTTACTATCTAGGCTTGCGTCCTACAGTCAACAAAGCTTTGATACCAATTTGTCACACCCCGATATTAAAAACAACACCAGGATGTATAAAAGCTCACATGTGTGCCAAGGATCAAGTCCACACATGCTAGACAAATTCATTAAGTACCATTGCAGAGTTTAATACATAACGAACAATATTTAAACATAGTACTTTATTACAACATCTCAGCGGAAATTAAAATCTCTCGTGGTAGCTCCAACGCAGGGACGTTGACTGGTTGACAACAAGTCTAGAACTCGTTGCGGTAGTCATAACTCCAATCTTCATCTGTGGTGGTGGTAATAGCAAGAGTGAGCACATATCGTACTCAGCAAGTAATACACAGGGTTCATGAGGCTCAAATAGCTTTATGTGGTTATGTTGCAATAGCCTTTAAAATCAAAGTAATAGTAATACTATAAATAGCATCAATGGTGTTGCATAAATTCCAAGGTGCATGATCAATGTAAGATGAACAGTAAGCATAAACAAGTAAATAATGACAATATTTTCTGTTCCATGAGGATTCCAAGCCACCCATGACCGAGGGCGCGGCTAGTATACCAGTTTTACACTCTGCAGAGGTTGCACACTTTCACTATGAGCCGTGATTCCCATTTGCTCGGGTTAATTACTCCCAAAAACACTACCAAGGTGAGTGAGCAGGGTATCACTATGAAGTCTTTCAAAAGTCATGTCTAACAAGTTAGGGCCGCTATGGATTCTGTGCCTGTTCTTATAATAAGTCCTCTGCCTGATGGCACATAACCGCAGCCTATACACATCATTGCAGACAGGGGCCAAACTATAAGCCATCCCGGCTTTATCCCACCCCACTTGCGCCTTTCGGTAACCTCTAACAAGCTAGAAAAGTACTCCTTACTTGACTACAACCAGAGCCCATTAGCACTCATAGTTGCGCGGTTTTCCCGGAGAGTCACTTACGGATAATGTCATCTATTAAAGTTCATTACTTCCCATTAATCAACACATGATCATGATAATAATAGCATTGCCAAATCATTTATGTGCATAAATCGTAGGTATCAAGGTACAGGGACAATTCTAGGGAAATCATCTATGTTTATCAAGGGATTGCATGCATATGATATTTAGTAAAACTTTCATAAATAGGTAACAAGGATAATCCCATGAATTACTTGCCTTGCTCAGGAAAGTCTTGCTGGTCTTGCTGGTCCTCGAAAAGCGGGTCGTAAGCACCATCGAATTGCTCACCGTCTATACTCGATTAATCACCAACACACATACATACAGGAGCATTCATGCATAGCAAACAAGGACATAAATTAGAAAAGTACACCAACAGTGAGAAAACCAAATAAAAGATTTATAAAACTATTCTACTCGCTGATACGATCACATCGATATAAAGATCACCGAAAACGGATCTAAAACGAGAAAGATATGATTTTCCGAAGTTTCCAAGCGATTTTAGGGATTAAATAATACTGAAAAAATAAATTATCATTAACATAGATAAAAATTATATCACTGGAAAGAGGATAAAATTATGAATCCAACGCAATTGGAATCACCTCAATCGGAGTTAAAACGCGCATTTTATAAGCGATTAAAGATAGTGGCAAAACTGTAAATATAAATATCTGATTTTTATTAAACCGAAAGGAAAATACGCTTTCTAAATTGGATGGCGTACTCTGCTCAAGACGTAAAGGGCTGCGGGGATTAACATTAAAAAGTCCAGGGGGGTTTTCGCCAAAGCGACGGCCAAAACGGTATGGGCGATCAGAGGCCGTCGGATCCGAGATGGACGGCCGAGATTAGAAGGACGGAAGAAGGGGGTGGCGCTCCGGCCGGCTACAGTGGATGCGCGGCGGCGCCATGGCCGGGGCTCGCCGGCGTGAGCCGATCCAGCGCCGGGGTGCGTGGTTCTGCACGGGGAACGGCTCGGGAGAGAGAGAGCTCAGCGGGGAAGACGATTTTGGCCAAGGGGAAGCTCGCCGAGGACCGTGCATGCGGCGGCGCGCGAGAGGGCGGTCGGGAAGCTCCGACGAGCTCGCGGATGCGCACAGACAGAGCAAAAAGAGAGGGAAAAGGCACGGGGAGGCCCCTTACGGTGCGGCGAAGCTTCGAGGCAGTCGGAAACGGCGGAAGGAGCCACAGAGATAGTCGGCGACGATCGGCGGCGGGCAACGGCGGGTCGGAAGCTCCTGTTCATGGTGGCAACGTCGGTCAGTGCTCGATTCAAGACTATGAGGGGCTCGGTGCATTCGTAGGAATCATACGAAACTCCGAGAGGCCTACGGCAGGAGAGACGAGCGACGGACTCACCGAATCGACCTCGGCGGCAGACAAACTCGACGGCGGCGTGCGGCGAGCTTGCTGCGAAAGGCGAGAGCGAGCTAGGGTTCGGGAAAACGGGGCGGAGGGGTGCGGCGAGGCTTAAGAAGTCTCGAGATAGCTCTAATTGAGGAAGGGGGCCAATCCGGGCCGGAATCACCGGTGGTGATGGCGTCGCCTCCGCCGGAAAGGAAAGCAGGGGGAGGAAAGAAGGAAGGTGAGGGAAGGCGCTGACGCGTGGGGCCGGTGAGGCAGCGAGACAGAGAGGGAGCGGGCGCGCGCGCGGCTGCCGGGCCGAGTTGGCCTCGGTGCGGCCCAATAGGGAGGAGAGGAAGGAAGGCCGAGCTGGGGAAGCGGGCCTCTCGGCCAGGCCGGGCCAGGGAGGAAAGGCTGGGCTGCTGCTGCTACTCTCTCTTCTTCCTATCTCCTATTTTCTTTTCTCTTTTTCAAACACAAATTCAAATGGAGTTTCAAAAGGGATTTGAAAATAGAAGAGCCAACAATAAATCAAGCAATCAAAAATGAATATGCAGCAGCATGAGTGCAACAAACAAGTTTTTTTTTTTGACCTAGGTTTTATTTTAAATTACCCCACAAATTCTATTCCCACTATATTTGCAAGAACAATAAATTGCACAATTAAATAAATTCCCCCTTTTGAAATGTTGCAAAATTTTAGGTGTTACATGGCTAGATGTGGAGCTGGTTGTGTTGCCGAAGTCCATCATAAACAAAATGCCCTTGGCTAGATTGGAGCTGGTTGTGTTGCCGGACGATTCTATGGTGAATCTCAAATCCATGAGTGGAGCTGCTCCACGGTAAATGCTAGATCTAGATTCACTTTTTGAGTGTAGGAGCTATCCCAAACAGGACCTAATAGCATCTTAGGTCCTAGATTCAAGTCCTCATGAGAGCAAACTTTCAAGCATTTAACGAAGTTGTTTCAGTGGTAGGCGAAGTTCCCGTCGACTGCGAGGCTCCTATGGTGACTTCATCAATCTCGAGGATTTGTCAGTCCAGTTTTCGAAGATGCTCATTGTGTGCATGTGTTTATAGGTGTGAGTGTGTTGTGAGTGTCTGCATAGTACTATATATTTTGCAACTATTAAGACCTAGTTAGGAACATGAGATTTTCTTTCTTTTCCTGCTTTTATGCAAAATTAAATAGATTCTAGTGAAATTTCTATATGATTGCTATAAAATCCTATGCTCCAAACAAACTCTAAAATTGATGCAATATAAAGATCACTTAGGTCATCTTAGTCTATATCTATATCAAAACCTAGTATTAAAGAGCAAAATAATTCTTCCTCCAGATTTCCGTTCATCAATCCATCTATTACCTTTCATTCGTCCACTTGCATTATGGGTCAATTTATGAGAGCTCTAGCTTTGAAAATACAGAATTGGAAGATCAACTCTATTATGAAGTAGCTCCACCATGGTCCACGGATCTGGCTTTCCACTATGCCACTATAGATCATCACGTTTTTCTTGGAGTGTATAGCTCTAGAGTCTAGATCATGGAATTGCTAGTTTTGATGAGAAAGACAACTTAAAGCAATTTCAGCAGGGCTCAAGCCCTCATTAAATTTTTAGGGCTTACAGGCAAAAAAATTGTGTTCCAGCAGTGAGCCTAATAGGGCTGCCAAATTTGGAAGGGGCCTCAAATCCCATCTCATTTATAATTAAAACAACTAGTGAACTAACCTCTGTCTAAGTATTGTAATTAAGATAGATTAAGTCCACATACAAGATGAGCAAAGATGGCTACCAAGGAGAGAATGGTGATTACCACGAGTGGTGATCAAGTGCTTAACTTAAAAAGAAAGAGAAAAATAAAATCAGCTCAAGACAAAGGTATAAGCTTAGGACGTTTGAGACGTAAGAGAATGTGTGGCCAGGTTTTTGTTAGATAGCTGTAATATAAAAGAGGAATTCAAAAATTCAATAAAGTTAGTCTTAATGGAAGGTTTCACCTCGCAACTTCTAAGACGTGAAATTTAACATGAAATGTGTATCTCTCAACGCATAATTTCATTCTACAGTTTCATATGGTTATCTTTAGCTTTTCCTGGTCCCACACGTCTCTCTCTTCCCCACCACACATATGTTTTTGCATGCATCACTTCAGTCCCCACAAAACGAAAGGCTCTTAGTGGGAGTTTCATCCGGTTTCCAATATTTTGAAAACACCGCTCACTCGCAGTGGCGGACCTAGCATTTTAACACAGGGTATGCCACAACAAAGGGGATAAAAAGTGGAAATCAGAACAAAACAAAACAAAAAAAAGATGCAGCAACGAGAATTGAACTCGTGACCTTGTGAACAAAAGCAAACATGCTTTACCATTGAGTTGAGAAGCCGCAATGTAAAGTTTAGTCGCAAATATATTTATCAAAAGAAGAGTAATTCAATACTCCCTCCATTCCAAATTGTAACTCATTCTAAGAATCTTGGAGAGTCAAACTTTCTTAACTTTGACCAAATTTATATAATAAAATAATAATAATCAACTAAGTATTATTAGATTTTTCATTAAATATATTTTCATGGTATACTTATTTGGTATCATAATTCTTCATATTTTTCTCTATAATTTTGGTCAAAGTGGATATAGTTTGACTCTCCAAGATTCTTGTAAAGACTTACAATTTGGAATTGATGGAGTATTTAGTAAGTACTAGGCTGGCCCCACAGGGTATGCCATGGCCCACCTGGCCTACTCTGTGGGTCCGCCCCTGCTCACTCGTTTCATCTCAATAAAACCTTCTCGTCTCTCTCTCCTCTTACCCTTTATGTGATGACACATCATTTAATGTGCACGAAACTCCTCATGAAACTTCATTAAAACTGGCGCCACTTTGTGAACTTCTTGCATGTGTAGTAGGACCTGTAAGTTGCATGTGTAGAACCCTGCCTATGTGCCCCGAACGATCAGATTGCACTGTTCATCATGTGCTAAACTGTGCAATGCCGGATAGAGGCAAATGCCTTCTCATCAAAACTTCACATAGAACTTACAGCTAACTTTTGAATTGACATTCAGGATTTGAGGGCCAAACTAATTTTCAACGCACAATAAGCATAGCTGCACGGCCCCTCTGTACATCAATTAATATCTTAGTCGCTTTTGTTCTCATCAAAGACTAGATGCTCCTGCAACTCGCAGAATCGGTTGTTTCATCCTTCGTACAAAGGGCTTTCGTGAACCAGTTCGTATGGAAGTCATACAACATTTCTTATGTAAGTCCAAACAAATCACCAGATTCCAGTCTCTTCTAGGTACTAGCATGAACATCATTCGTCCAATTTACGTGTCCAACTCAAAATATGAAATGAAATAAACTGAAAAATTAGCCCGCGAACAACATTAAAAGGTCAACACGATAGTTAGCAAACTTAAAGCTAGCACGTTTCGACCAGAGAGGCTGACAGAGCAAAGTTACATTACAACCATTACATGCAGAACTCCAGGCAAGTTAGCCCTGACCACATGCTTTAATTTACACCTAACAGTATGAAACAAATGTCAGCTACAAAATTTCCTACACTTTGTAGAGCAGCGGCACATATTCAGGCGCAACATTAGCAAAACACTCTAAATTCTAGTATCAGTTTTTTTTTAGGGATGTCACGACCGCGGCAAATTTTTACATCATGTACTGATAGTACACCCCATGAATCTCTTCATAATTGCGTATTTCTCGAGCTCAAATGGGAGCTGTTCTGAGAAAAATTGGGTGCCATCAACTCTCTTACAAATCATAGACCTGAAAGGAGAAGATAACACTTAATTTACGCATCTGAAAGCACCTCCTGGTAGGACTCTTGTATCGCCTAAGATCTTACAACTTGGGGGCATCATCCCCATCACTTGCTTTCCACTGCCAATGCTTCAAAGCAGAGATTAGGTAGCAAGCTCTAGTAGTCAATGTGCATCCTCATAAAAAGTAATCTGGTGCTGGCCTTTTAGCAGGAAGACCTCTTGATTCCTAAAGCCATAAATGGACAAATTATATGCTGAAGGATAAGTTGTTCAATAGAAGCATGACATATTACAAAGATGGAGAACACTAACATGTGGAGCAGCTTCAAATACACGGAACTGCTTATTTAGGTTCTCATCCAGCTCCAGGATTGCAGCAACATTGCCACACCTACATGTAAACGATTTTTCAAGGGCAAGAAATCTGAGGTCGACAAAACTAATAATTAACGCTGAGAATAAAGACATGAAGAAAAGATATTCAACAGCAAATACAATAAATATGTGAGGTTGACCGTCATTAACATGTTGGGAACAAAGTAAATGGATTCAAGTTCAAAGTAAATGGATTCAGTCCCCCAGTTCAAACAGTTGTCCAGGCCCAAGAGGCCTCCAAAATCATAACTCTACCTTCGAATATTGGCCATTGGGGTTATTAAAAGAAACACAGAACTAGTACAGTAATGCAAGTGTTACAGGTATTTAAAGCATCTTCCATAACTAGATCAAATACAATTTTGAACTACTTCCCTCAAGATATAAAGTTCAGAGATCATGAGCTTCCATTAAATGTAAAACAAGACACTAACGGCATGGACAGTAGTACATCTCCTCAAAGTCCCATCCCACCAGCTCCTACATAGTTCAGTGCCAATCTATTTTCTAACAGAACTTTCGTAATAACTTCAAGCATAGGAATAAAGCATCAGGCCATCAGATTCTTATGAACGCTAAGTTTAAAGATCCATCTTCAACATCAAAAGGAAATTATTTGACCATGAATTTAAAGTACCTGTAGCAGTAATTAGGAGCAGACCATACAGTTACAATCTTGTTATTGAACATCCATTTATACCCTTCCATAACAAGTTGATGCGCGCGACAAATATAATCTGTGTTGTTTGAGTGGTTAAATGATGAAACCACATTTCCACCAAAGAGGAATCCTGCACCTCGAGGACTTAATCCCCAACCATCTACAGCATCCTCTGGATCAGACCACAGAAGGTCACACATGGCACCATCATGAGGTACTTCTTGCTTGCGGTCTATTACTCTTATCTGGTAGTAAAGGGCAAACATTAATATAAATGAAATATATAGACTAAAAACAATACTAAAATAATAGTTTGCCTGATCCAGTGTCGTGATAGCAGGAGAAAGGCCTCCATGGACACTAAAGATTTTGTTCTCGATGAGTGCAGACAAACTGAAAAGAATGGATTGAGCTGTCATCAGATCTCAAATACCTAATTCCATGAAAGATGAAGTTGCTTGGATTAAAAGAAGTATCAAAAGATACTTGCCTTAAATAGTCAAATATATCCGTGCAATATCTCCAGACATTGACAGAGCCATATTTGCGAAGGCACTCATCATAAAATCCATAAACCTGCAGAAAATGAATGAGCTCAGAGGGAACCAAAAAAGGAATTGTCTACCATGACAGAACCATAGAGTAGAACAATTAAAAGTGATCCACACCTGTGTGATCTGCCTGCTCTCATGGTTTCCACGTATTAGAGTTATACGGTCTGGATACCTAACCTGAAGATATTTTGATGAAATGGAAGCAGAAATTAATTGGGGCAAAGGTTAATCTTGTCTTAAAGAGATACTAGGCAGGCACTAAAGCTACTTTTCAGAAATTTGGATGGAAGCAACAGATATAAACAAATCGAAAAATAGTTTGATAGGAGCACAATGCCTCAACACAAAATAAGAAGCGCATCTTAACCTCATTTTCTACACTTTTACTACATTGAATTGGTAATTATTTCTCATATCCAGTAACATGTGTTAAGCTGACAAAGGCAAGTTTTTTTTTCTCAAATACACAAGTACATTGGAATAAGAAACTCACATATACACACCACACTTAGAGAAATACAAACTTTTTTTAGCCTGTAGCAAAAAAGCGATCACATGGCAGAACATAAGAGCTCCCATCTAACAAATGCAAGCTGTAATTAATGTGGTGAGATTCTTCTGATAAATTGTAGAGAATAAGCACTGTGTGAAGCTCAATACTATTGCTTAAAAATATCTATGTTCATAATGGGGTTGGTAGGTACAGTCCCACTTGCATGACCCTTAGCATTTTAGTATGGCCATAAACAAGGAGTGAATTTGAGGTGTGCCAGGTAATAAGGTTCTTCATTATAAAATGACAACTTTTTCAATCCCACTACTATTCAGCAGAATAACTAGTAGCTTTTTCCATAACCAGTGACATGGGCAATAGTCATAATTCACAGTAGACTTTTAATGGGCAAATACAGTTTGCCACTCAATACAAAATTGAGACATTGTGGTTGTTGGAAGAAGCGTGTGGTTCAGATGCAAATATTGTGATTCAGAATTCCACTGATCCGAGTTAAAGCACATCTGGTTCGAATATCAAATGCTGGAATCGAAGTATGTCCAAATGTGACAGCACCAAATTCTTCAGCAGCTTAAAAATGAAATTTGCCGACAGAGAAGAATGAGCCTGAATAATTTCTTTGTAAGCATTGTTCGTCTAAACGGTTGTAGCCCGTTTACACACAATATAAACACCACATAGTGGTGTACCGTTTCCGTTTAATCAGCTGTTTAACCCATTTAAGTGGTCGTTTAGACAAAGGCTAAAACGGTGAGTTACCGACTGTTTACTGTTTAACATTTAGGATAACACTGCTTGTAAGCTTATGAATTTCCATTAGTCCAACTTATTGAGCATGCAGTTACTTAGTAATTTTTAATATAAGTATTAAGTATTAGTATTAATTATTCGTATTATGATATACTAGACATACCCCTGTGTTAATATTTGTTTGAGAATGGCATACCCACACATCCGGTACATATTATTCCACATACCCATATATGTACCTGGGTAACATATATCACATATACTCACATTTTTATCACTTCTAAGTTCCAATGTTATGCAAATACAATCCAACCAAATCAATTTCTGTAGTCTATGTTGCATAGCTTCATGAAATTGAAACAGATGTACATAATGGCTGGAAGTTAAGCATCAAAAAGTGCTTGCTCGCCAAACTACATACAGGCTAGTTTGGCTTCTCCAAGCAGCAAGCTGCCTCTACAGAAGTTCCAAAAAAAGCTAACTCTGAATATATGCTTTCCAAAAGACACCCCAACCCCAGTGCCAAATGAAACCTAACTATAGAAGGCAAACAAACAACACACCTAACAAAAGTTTAAGATAGATAAGGAATTTACCTTTAAAGCCAAAAGAAGCAAAAATGTTTCAACAGAATAGAATCCTCGGTCAACAAAATCCCCAAGGAACAGATAGTTTGTTTTTGGGCAGTCACCTCCAACTTTGAACAGCTCCTTCATGTCATAGAACTGTCCATGGATGTCTCCACAAATCTGGGTGCAAAAGTAAAGTATAACTTATTGCAATCCGATTGAAAAAAATGTAGGAATATCAACACAGTAATCAATAAGAATTTTACAACACAGACTTGACCTAGTGACTTCTGGTTCTCCAGAAATCAATGAAAAAAAAAACATATGGAGTGCAATCAACAAACTGTAGCCCCATCGTAGAGATTTTCTCCAACTGGGAATAAGCTTCAAGATTTTGTTATTGGGTAGCACCCACAATGAATCTAGTGTTAAATTGCTAATATAGGACACCCTAACAAGATTTAGTATAATCAGGCAACATCATTAATATTAGGCAAATCACATAACCTCAAGTCGTTCTGCCTTTCCAAGTTTGTTTAAGATCATGATTCATGAACCATTTTACCATTCTAGAAAATACTCTCTCCAAACAATACAACTAACCGCCGCAAGCCCGCAAGTGCATAGATGGTTCAACATATTTACCAAGCAAAACTACAATTTAATTAAACACTGGAAGAAAGAACACCAAATTATCAAATTTATTTATTAGAAACCCACCTCCTGGAGGAAGATAGGAGTGCAAGTCAGACAGTTTTATTGGGAGAAAGTAAATGGTGCTCTAGAACAAACCGAAGTAGAAGAAACCGAGTGTTTGCCAAGTACCAATACAATTCAAGCAACTATGCTAGTCATTGATGCTAAGATCAATTAGAACAAACCAACTTTAAATACATGCACACTAGGAGTAAAATATAGCACCAAAATTAGAACCAGGCCTCCCTGGAATAAACTATAGCACCAAAATTAGACCCAGGTCTCTCTGCAAGCAAATAAATGAACAGAAAAATGAATTAACACCCTTCAACAAATGTCACTATCACTTAGTGAAGCATAGCCAACAGATTCAACACATTTACAAGCATCCTCAGTACCTACCCAAAATCATGCCATTGTGACATTGCCTGCAGCAAATATGCACAGAATCCTTTTCTTTTATAGAGATACATAACAGTTGCAACAATATGAACATAATCCTGGAAATACACACCAGCACCAACAGACAAATCAACAGAGCAACAAGCTCATTGTAATATGTATGAGCATGACCGTATGAGCATGACCACATCATACAATTTTCCTTGTACAACAGAGAAACATAACAATTACTTCCCAAAACCAGCTCAAAAAAAAAATCCAATTACCTGACATCTTGTTACCGACAAACTAAGGTGGATTAATTACAATCACAAGCAGGAGCTGAACAAGCTAACAAAAGCGCATTATAGAGCTCAAAACAACATCACTCATCAATGCCATCAGTGTGGTATAGCTCAGTCACGTCGGTGGCGCAGCTGCCAGTACGAAATCGACACCGAGACCGAATCGAGACGGAGATAGAGGAAGGGGGCAGGGAGCGAGCGTGGTGCGTGGCGGCACGTACGGTGACGGGGGCGTCGACCCGCTGCACGTTGCTCTCCTCGACGAGGATCTCCATGGCCTTGAGGCAGAGCGCCTTGACCTCCCCCTCCGTGAGGGGCTCGCACCGCTTCAGTTGCTCGATCTGCCGGTCCAGATCCGATGCCCCCATCTCCGGCTCAGGCGCCGCCGGGGGCCCGCCCCCTCTAGTCTTCTCTCCTCCTTCCTCCCAGAAGCTTCCGGAAGCGCCGCCGCGGGGCCGCACTACTCGCCCAGCGCTTCTCGAAGATTCTAGGGTTAGGAAGCGGAAGGAGGAAGAGAGGAGCGCCCGCGGGCCTCGACGTGGATGGGCAATGCTACCTGGACGGAGCTACGGAAGTCGCTTGCCACCGAAATCGAGCGGCTGAGGCTGCGTTTAGATTAAAAAATATTTCGTTTGTATTTAATAATTTTTATCTAATTATGGTTTAAGTAGATTTAAAAAGTTTATCTCGACCTAACTAGATAAAAAGTATAAATATATAATAGCTGCTACTACATTTAGTACTTCATGTAGGTGAAAACTACAATCGATGTGATAGGGAAAGAGAAAATTTTTTTGAACTAAACACACCTGACAGTAAGGATACCTGCCACCGTCAGCACTTTTTTTTATAATTTTCTTAAAAAACAAATGTCTTCCTCTCGTGTATATATTTTCCTACCGTTTGGATTTTAGGACTAAACGCTCAACAATTGTAATTGTAATGACTTGGATAAAAACGAAACTTGGGCCTTTTTCATTTTAAGAAAATAAAATCTATTTAATAATTTTGACTATTTTACTTGGAATGTGATACTGTATTTCACTAATTTTTAAAGTTCACATATTGGCTCTGTTCGGCTGGCTAAATTGTACGGCTGGCTGACTGACTGATTGTTGTGAGACAAAAACACTAGCGAATGGCTGACTGATGCCAGTTAGTAAGTTCAAACAAACAAAGTCATTAGGTTATCTCAAATTCATAAGGTGAAAGGTGAAATTTAACTCTATAGATTATCATACTATAAAAATAGTTAATAACTTTGGCTATTTATTTGTAATGTAACATTCCATCAATTTCTAAAGTTCGCATATTTCTACTTTACAATTTGTAGCATATTATCAAACTCGCTCTCACACAGTCAAATATAACACGTATCTATATAATTATATTGAATTATTAATATATGTGTAAATTATTGGTTTGCGCTGCTCGCCTTTCACTCTCGAGTCTCGACAGCTCGCCACCTCTCCCCTCTCCTCGCCACTCTCGCTCCGCCCCGCCGGAGCACGCCGCCGCGGCGCGCCTGCGCCTGCGCACCGCCACACACGAGGGGACTATGGACACGGTGGCTCCCCGCCTGAGCCGCTCCTCAACGCGATACGGGCCCATCAGCAGCAGCGCTGCCTCCTTCAGCGGTCCCGTCCGGAAGTGGCGCAAGGCCTGGATGCCCCTCACCAGCGCCGGCACCGCCGGGTCCGGGGGAGGGAGCTCACGAGGTGACAACAAGGTGGTCCTCTTTAGGTGGACGCCGGTGAATGGCGGCTCAGGAGGAGGGGGAGCGGCCGACGGGAGCATGCAGCCCGCTGCTGCGGGGGCCTCCACCTCCAGGCGGCGCTACGTCCCGGTGAGGCTTCCTGGCTTCGGAAAATTTATGAGTTGATTCGGGTTGTATGATTGATTTTTGTGCTCGGGTGGGTTGAATTCGGTTCAGATATTCGAGAACTTGGATGTTATTGGTTGGATTCAGGATGTGATTGGATAATGTGAATTCTTGTGGGATGGGTTCGAGGTTTGATCTGTCAAGTACTATTTGGTGGTTGTTCATTTGTACATTATGGTTGGACCAATTAGATTTTGGGCCTTTTTAGTAAGTTATAAAAGGGTGGGGTTAAGGGGTTAGGGTTTAATGAGTTCGTTTGAAGTGTGTGCTAGATTTAGCTTCCACTCCCGATTAGGGGTCCATGCAGTTCTGCGGTACACGAGTTGTGCAATTGAAATTTGAAAATGTCTCTACAGAAATGTATAGTGAAATGGGTTCAAATCTGATCAGGGTGAGGGTGATTCATGGTCTCATGGATATGTGCGTATATTACTCTAGCCATCTTAGACTCATAGTTCTTGTTGATTTTTAATGGGAATTGTACCTATTGCTATAGGGCAATTTGATTTCGCACATTGAGTGGAAGCCAGGTTGTGTCAGGGGGGTTAGGGTTTAATGAATTCATTTGTGGTGTGTGCTAGCTTTAGCCTTTGGTTAGGCCATGTAATTGTAGGATTGGAAGTGTATTTACAGAAATTTAGTTAAGTGGGCTCAAATTGGGTCGGGGTGGTTCATTATATGTGGTATGTGTAATTTCTCCTGCATAGTTTTCGTTGATTTCTACTATTTTTTAATCAGTTGGTAGTATGTTAACAATCCACCAGTTTGTTCCAGATCAAACTGGTATCAACAATGCTGAAAATTAGGGACATGACATTTCAGTCACTTATGTATCTTTTTGTGGATCCTGCAGGATGAGTACCCTGATAAGAGTTTAAAATGGATATTAACTGATTCAGTTGCAAAAATGAATTGGCCAATGGCAACTTGAAGCCTTGGCTGGGGGACAAAACCTTGATTGACAATCAAATAGGGGGCAAAAAGGAATAAAGAAAACAGAGAGATGTCTTAATCAGTTTTGCCATTTATATAAATTATTAGGGATGCTCCACTGGTCTCCATTGTCATTTCTTTGGCTTAATTAGGATGTGAAGCCAAACACTTTGTGTTCAGCATGACTGAACAATTGTAACATTTAGTTGGTTGGCTCATGAGGCCTTGAATTCTTTTTACTGTTTGAGATGTGAATGTTTGTTCACTAAAAGTCTCCAATTGATTTTATTTGTAAAGCTTTGGGTTGTGCCACACTGTTTGGATATCTCCTAATAACCCCTTTTCCACCTTGGCAAAGTAAATAGGGTGGTAAAAGGATGCAACTGATTCTTGTTTCGATAAGTTTTTAGTCTTATTGATAAGTTTCATCTTATATGAACAACATTTCTCTTGAACAGCCACAGAACTCATGTGTTCGTATCATATTTCAGGCTGCAGGGGAGGCACAAAGCACTAGCAAAAAGGGCACCAGCAGCGAGCTCAACTTGAACCTCGAGCTGGAAGAGCCTGACGATGACACTGATGCCGACATGAGCATGGACGAGCCACGCGACGTAGAAGATAACAACGCACGTCCAGAAAGCCGGTTGAAGCGGAAATCATTTTAGCTGCTGGTACCTAGAGATGTGGATCGGAGCATCAGCTTCATCTCCCACCTGAATCGTCTGCCTTGGAGGCGGACTTTGTGTGCCATAGTGTAGCATTTAACTTGTATCAACCAGCCCGTCGTCCTTTGTCTATTCCATCCATTCCAGTCTAGAACAGTGGTCGTCAAAGTTGTCCAAGTCCAAGTGCTCATGTTATAATTAAATAGATGAGGTCAGCTGTTGCTTATGACTTGTCACTGTCGTGTAAGACAGATCGTCACAAAGGCCCTGTTTAGATCCATTGCAAATTGCAATTGTAACTAGTCACATCAATATTATGACACATGCATGGAGTACTAAATGTAGACGAAATGTTTGTATATTTGTACTTTTTGCATGTACATCATGAGACGAATCTTTTAAGCCTAGTTGGGCCATGATTGGATAAAAGTTGTCAAATACAAACGAACGTGCTACAGTACAGAATTGCAACTGCAACTGAGATTTAAACACAGCCAAACCTTGTGCTAGCGAATGTGATCGGTTGAATTTATTGGTGCTTATTTTTAGTCATAAAATAGAATTTTCTCTTATAATAACTAAGCATCAGCTAAAATCAGCATATCGATGATGTTACACGCTCTTGGCTGCCTCCATTTTCTGAGAGTTTGATTCCATGTTTCTGAAGAATATGCCCCCTATTATGCCCGACGCATGATGGGCGGCTGGGAGTCCTGCCGGTCCAGCCATGGTGGATCAGCTCCGCCCTGGCACAGCTGCCAACCCCGTGGACGTATTTTGGATCTTGTATTTTGGATAAGGAATGTTGGAGATAGTAAGGGTTTGAAACCCAAAACGGATTTCATTTCAAGTTCAAAACATGAAAAAGCACCAGCCTCCTTGCTATACTCAGCCCCCCACCACACCCTGACCGACCTAGATCTCGTCCTCGCCGGCCCGGTGGCAGGCGAGCCCATCCAAACTTCGACGGTCGTCCCCGAAGCCGATAGCCTAGCCCCATGCAGCAGGTCTACCCCACACTAGCATGGGCGCAGCGAGCCTCCCCGGCACAAGCACGATGGACCACCTAAGATTGAGCGCAGCCAGCCTCCATGGCCCTACCCTGCGCGACCCTTGGTAGCGATTCCTACCCCATTAGCGCGGCTAGTCGTGGCCGGCAACGCCAGCCCCGGTGACACGACCTGGTCTGGCGGCCTGCCCTGCACGACAAGACCAGCTCCAACAGCATGCTGCCATCGAACTACTACTCGGAGAAGAACCCGAGTGAGGATGACACGTGGGTCCCATGTGCCATCCTCTTGAAGGATAGATTTGGGTAGTATGATTTGATTAGCATTACTGGAGTAAACCAAGAAAAATAGATAGTATTGAAATCGGTAGCTACCTAAACAGAGAATTAGAGGGGAGGGGGGTTCGAGGTAGTATTGCTAGAGATGCTCTCATATTTCTCAAACTCTAAACAAAAACGAGATTCAAAAGGGACATTCCATCCCTTCTCCTTGGCTAAACCACGGCTAACTTTAGTCCCTCGCTGTTTTGTCCTCATGCTGTTCTGCCTCTTCAGTTGCATCTGCACCTCCCTCTGTGACACCGACTTCGGCAGGGCGGAGGACGCGATCGTGTAACATGTAGCCCACCTGAAACCACGAAAGTGTGTTACTCTACTGGTTGAACAGCAATACACAGCTCTGGCAATTAAACTTTTGGGAATATTTCAATTTTCAAAATATAGCCAATGTTAAACAACTCAAAGATCAAAGCATGTCATACAGGTTAACTAGTTTGGCCCTGCTAACACGTTTAAATGGCCGTCCACATGCGTTTAAACGCTAAACAGTAGGTTCGCTTTCCGTTTAGGCCCTAGTCACTGAATTAAACGGTAAACCGTTTAAATGGTCAAACCTGGTCGGAAAAAAACTGTTTAAACTGGCATTAAGCAATGAGTAAACACGTCTAAATGCCAAAACATGCATTTAAACGGCCGTTTAGATGATAAATATGAATGTTTGGATGTTAGATATGAGTGGTGGGGAAATTTCAATGACACCTAAATGATGTCCGTATGACTATGTGTACAATTATATGTATAGTCATTTATTGTTTGTGTCAAATTGTCCAATTATGTTGAAGCCTCAAATTGCACTTAAATTTTGTATAGGAAATTATAATTTTGTATGTATGTATGTATATTTATTGCTACAGTGCAAATCGTTTAAACCGTTTAGTCGGTCGTCTAAACCGTCTAAACGATAAACGGAGGGTGGCTGACCATTTAGTGTCTACGATAACACTGGCTAAAATAGAAATACACTGTTCATGACTGGGATCAGTTAGCAGCAGCAAAATGCCAAGTGTTCAAAGCATCCCTCACTTGCTTTTGTTCTTTTGTAATATGGGGAAAAAAAATGAATGTCTGTATCAATATAATAACTCATTGTCACAGCTGGAGCAATCAACTGCTCTCCACTACAACAGAACTAGGGGAAGCACACAGAATAAACTGCCAAGCTACTACAACATGACATAAGAACCATGTGTGTTTCAAAACAAACTTGAAGTGAATCAACAAATGAACAGCTGAAACAAAAAAACACAATGGACTGAAATCCAATAACTCCAATCTAGATATGCTTTGGATTTCCTAAAACTTGCTGAAAAAAGATGTTTTTAAGTTAACATACCTTTACAACAGAAGCAACAGTTCCTGGTGGTTTTGAAGCATCAGGGATTTGAAAAACGGCACAATGCCTGTTAGGATCGAATTTCTCATTTAGCGGGTCAAACTTTGCAACTCCAAACTTCTTGAAGACCTGTTTAGGTTTGAGAGAAGCTTTTCACGTTATGAAATACGGTAAAAAAAAAAATCTAAGGGGGCAAAATTACTGAGAAATATTTCTCAAGAAAAGATTTTTTTTTTTTAAGATAAAGGAAACTCGTAGCAAATAAAGTACCTCTGCTAGTTGCTTGTCAGTCATGTCCACACCCTCCAGCAGGGTTTTCAGTAGTGGGACAGCTCCAGAAGAATCTTTTGAGGTATCTATTTTCGAGAATCTTTCCTTGACAACAGATGATGCTCTAGCCAAATTGTCAGCAACATCTAGTAGGCTCTTAGAGAAGTTCTGCATGAACAACCATGACAGATAAGATGCCATAGGTAAAGCTAATTCACAACGTTTTATGGAAATGCATGTCAACATTTTCTCTGCAGTTGAATTCGATAATTGGAATGGTAATGACAGCAGACCTGTGCTGCATATTTTTTTGAGTTTTCAGATTCACGTTTTGTCCTAGCAATGATATTTTCCATTTCTGCATAGCTGCGCAAAACCTTATCCTTCATATCTTTGATTTCATCATCTTTGGACTTCAACAATTCATCCTTCTCATGAACTAGCTTCACCAAATCATCTTTTGACAGATCAAGGCCTTCAATACCTGAATCAGAAAATGCAGTCCATCAGTACCTCTACCTACTAAAAGATCAGGTCTTTAGTATTGCAAGCCTGGTTCTGATATGCTCTCACTTTCAGATGAACAGTCTTCACTTGATCCATCTAAGGCCTTTTCCTGGTCTTTCAGTTCGTTAATCTCATTATCACTTTGTTTGGGTGAAACAGAGGAGAAACCAAACTTTTGAAAAATGCTGGTTGAAAAATGATGATTCAAAACATGTGGAACCTGGATGAAAACAAGTAAGCATCTATGAGAACAGAACAAAATAGAAGAGATGGAAAAAATAGTTTACCAAATACAAATAGCACTGTTTTTTTTATCTAGGTATTCCCTAAGCAGTCCCCAGTAAACAGTAGTCAATGAATTAACATAACAACAGAACTGGTGTTTCAACAGTAGTTGTTACAACCAAACACATCAGATTACTCTCAGAAGTCCAATACCAATAGATGGTACTGGTTTACTAGAAGAACGTGGGTAACAATAATGTATCATCAGTATTTGCAAAAATAACCAGAAAACAAAATAAAGTAAAAAACATGCACTTCCAGCCTGCAAACCCTGCCCTCAACAGTTGACATGCAATGCTTACAGTTGAAATGGATACATTAAAGTAAAAGGCTCCATAGAAACTTCTAACTACCAACCACTCAATGTATTTTCCCACATGTAGTAGTGTCATGCTGGAAAAAGGAAAAGTGTTTGTAAATGAAAAGAGAAAATATAAGCACAAATACACCATGAGTACACTAATAAGTCCTACCAAGGGGCTATTTGGTGAGGCTCCTGCACCAGCACTATTAGTCACCATAGTTTTTTACCGCATGAAAACCAGCCCCGGCTCCTTAAAAGATGAACTGAGAAACGAAGGAGCTGGGGTTTCGGTGCTCTGGCTGGCTCCGTCACTATGCTACTACAGTGTAAGAGCCGGAGCCGGTCGGAGCACCTCCAAACGGGCCCTAAACCCAACATGTCATTATTTAAATACAACTAACTTTATTTTACAGAGAACATCCTAGGGAGCTACTTTATGTTTACTAAAGTTTCACACTTTTATTATAAATAAAATAATATAGAAATTTTCTTTTGTGGTAAGAGAGAACATAAAAATATATTCCTAAGTTTGTAATACCATATCTAATGTACACTGTGGTGTTACAGTTCTGTGTCTCCTTATCTGACATTAAGGCTAAAAGGTAAGATACAATAAGAAATAAATTCAATTATTCAAAAGGACAATATGTTGACCATTATATGTGTTTTTCAAGTCTAAATTTGTAATTAATACAACAGAGTATCAATTGCTCCTGCTAAAGTTTGTGGCTTCAACATGGATGGATGTGATAGAAATAAAAAAATTTGAAATAATACTAAACTTACACTTATCTTTATGGTAAACAAAACAAAAATGTTATGTGACCATTGGCTTGAAAACTTCTGACCAACACATGGATACTTATTTTCTGTGTGGCAGATAGGAGCTACAGTAACTCAATCTAATAGCTTATTTAACAATCTTGTAGCAAAGGCTACTGGTGTGAAGTCATCATAGGTTACCACTTATCTAAAAAAAAAATACATTGCTAAACTGCCTAAACCAATACATTGATAAACAATTTGAATCAACTAAAAAAACTCATTTTACTCACAACTTGCTTTGCTCTCACGTTTAACAGTATAAATCGGAATGCTTTGCATAATAATATTTTTCAAAATCAACGTTAGTAAATCTCATTTTCTTCCATAAATAATAGATGTACCCTAAAACACTGAACAACAAATGTGAGGAACAAAGAACTGTGAACCAAGACATCCTCAATTAGCACACATATAAAAAATCTCTAAAGCTCTATGTAGGTTCCCCTTTAGTTTGCACGAATCAAAAATATATCACTTATAGATGAAGATCACAAGTTATAGCCTAAAACCCTCCCAGCAACAACAATTTTGATTGAACAGCATCCCACGGTTCCTTTTTCCCAGACACATTTGATACACCATCTTATAACCTATTAGCACTAGCAAAAGAGAAAGTACAAATTCCAGTTCCACCGACAAACGCATAACTTCAAATCCCTAGGTGTGAATCGCATCTCATCAACCACTGCTAAAAGATTAAACCCAAGGACTGGCGCTACGGCAATCACCAACAGACCCTGGACTCGCAAAACATGGGCCACAAGAGGTGGTCCAGAAATCTCACACTGACAGACAAGCAGGAAACGGCGAACTGCTCCATGGACGCCGCCGCCGGGGCCCCCCGGTGACGCCCCGCGGCTGATGAGGCAGCTACTGCGCCGACGCATTGCCTGGAGACTCGCGCGAGGAGGCGCGCGGTCGCCATCCCAACGCTGCCTTGATTTCTGGCGGAAGGGGAGAGAGAAGAACGGAAGCGTCTGGAAGGGAGGTACTGCAACTGCAAGACAGAACGTTTGCGCAAGGGGAAGGACGAAGGAGACCCTTTTTTTTTTTCTTTCTAGCAAATTATGGTAATGCCCATTAAACTTCTCTTCGGCTCGGGGCTTGGTGCGGAGGTAGCGCTAGGGCGTTTTAGTCTTTTTGGCTCTAGAGGTTTTAGGATGTCGGCTTGTCGCGCAAGATGATGATAGGTTGAAGCCCGCTAATAAAACAGAGCGTGTTAGGGCAGTTTGAATCACACAAATTAAAATTTAGCCAGTAAACTTTATATTATTTTAGCTCTTCAGGCTTTAAATAAGAGTAAGAGGTCTATAAAGTGCTATTCAAAGTTTAGTCCAATCTTTAAAAAAGAATTCACCGCACAAGTTAGCTAAAGTGATCTTAAATTTTAGTTGTTAACCAAATGAAGTTTAGACTGAAGATTCCAAACACACCCTTAATTAGTTATTAGTTAGGGCTAAAAATAATATAAATTATCTAGAGTTCACCGCCACTTCCTCCGTTTTACTTTATAAGTCGTTTTACTTTTTCAACCCTAAATTTAAATCATTCTTGAACAACTTTTATAAATAAATCAAGCCATAACAAAAAGTGATATTTTACACAAATTTTTGAATAAGACGAGCGGTTAAACTTGGGGAAAAAAAACAAACGACTTATAAATTAAAATGGATTTAGTAGTTAACTGGATCATGAAGCCCCAGCCAGTCAGCCAGATCCGTCACCCACCCCACCTAACCAGACAGACCACGAGCAACCCCACCCAACCAGCTGGCAGCCCACCCAATCCAATCACTGGGACCCCCAGCTACAGATGGCAATGGGTAATTACCCGCCGGGTATATAGTGCACATACCCTTACCCAATAGAAAATATTTTACCCACTAATTTACCCTTACCCATACACGGGTAAGGGTTTTTTCCCATACCTTTACCCATGCGGGTAATGGGTACCCATGGGTAATTTTTACCCAGTATTCGAAGGATATTTACAATTCAAAATTACATATGAAAACTCCTAATTTGAGCCAAAGAAGCACAGTTCACAGAGCAATAATAAATTCACAAATCAAACAGGCTAAATGAACACCAAATCAAATAATCTAATAAATATTAGAAATTAGGATGGATACCAATTATCAAGTTCAAGTCGCTACCACATGAGACTTAGGGTTTCATATCCTTATATGCTATTTTACTGGGTTTGGGTTGTGTGATGATAGTTTTGATCTATGATTTCTTCATATTGAATCGGGTTTAATTTACCCATGGGTTAAAGAGTGCGGGTAATACAGTCCCATACCCTTACCCAATTTACCCGCTGGGTAAGGATTTTCCCTATTTACTTGCCCATGGGTAAAAAAAATAGCCATACCCCTACCATAATGAGGTAAAAACCCATCGGGTTTTGGGTTATGGGTACAAATTGCCATCTTTATCCCCAGCCAACCCACCGATCGAATGCATAAAAATCCATGTCAAACTGCGCAGAAAAATTTTTGTTGCGACGATGTATAAAAACTAGTGGTCGGATGAATTAAAAGCAATTCCTCACCGCATAAAAACCTTTCCGCGAGATGGAATCTCCATCTAACAGGATCTGATACGCGCTGACACACCTGACGCATGCATGCATCCATGCAGTCCATTTAAATTTCTTCCTTTTTGCAATAATTCCTCAATGAAGCATCCGATTCAAAAACTATTTTCACCATTGGACTCCTGACATTTTTTGCACGATTCAAGATCCATTGTGAATATTTTTCTAAAAAAATAAAAATTTAAAAATTTAAAATTTGAATTATTACACGTGATGACTGATTGGATGCATAGAATCAACTATCAAGATGCATAAAAACAGTTTTTACATCGATGTTGCATAGAAATTAGTAGTCTGATGAATAATTTTTTTTTGACTTTTTGATGAATAAAAATTAAATATTATTGCCAAGTTTATCTCTGTGAGAAGTACATTGTACTTAACAGTCATGATTATCTTCACCAACATCATGCTTCCCACTATATGGTGTATAACTGACATGAGAACAACGCATGAAACATGAAGACCACAAGCATAAAACATGAAGATGATCTCGTCTTCTCCAAACTTTAAAATTTGAATCGTGGCATGTGATGGCCGATTGGATGCATAGAGTCAATAGCGAAGATGTGCAGAAAAGTTTTTGGCGCCCACATTACATAGAACTTAAAATTCATAGTTTTACACATTACGAGATAGAATTTTATGCATCCGTCTACGAATAGATCTTGCGAGCGAGAACATATAAATATGGAGATGACCTTGTGTTTTTCAAAATTTAAAATTTGAATCCTATTGGCGTATAGGTTCTGAATTCTTGTGGAGCTTTCCAGCGCATAGAATCATACAGACGCAAGCATAGGAAGCATTCTAATGCTACTAAATTTGAAATTTGAATCTTTCAGGTATAAGTATACATCGCATAAAAAACACATAACACTTGCAATCTCCAACATTACAATTTAGTCATGCATAGAACTCTATTCTTACAAGCATAGAGTTCTATTCTAAATATAAGCATATAATTCACGTCAGATCTGGTGGCGCCTCGCTACTCCTCGCTCGCCAAGATCTCGTCGCCTCAGGAAGAGGCAGGGCCACACCGCCACTGTCTCGGATGCCAGACGTGTCACGCGTAGGCCATCATGGGGAAGGGATGTTAGATGTCGTAGTTGTCCCATCGCGCGCCGACCATCGTGAACCCTCGATAGGAAAGACATAGAAACATATTTTAGCATGCACAGAATCCTTACAACGTAAAAAAATACATAGAAACATATTTTATCATGTACAGAAACCTATTCGAGAAACTAATGTCAACTACATTAATACAAAAATCAAGCCAAGAAACACTTTGATAGTCAGATTGCCAAATCATAATTACTTATGCATAGAAACTTATGTATGGAAGTAAAAACAAAATTTATCTTTAAATAGATTATATAATGTGTTAATAGGCATAGAAAACCCTCTAACAAAGGCATAGAAGCATGTTTTAACGGGTGCAGAAACCTATTCACGATATTAATGTCACCTAAATTAATGCAAAAATTATGACAAAAAATCCAGAAAAGCTATAGCATTTTGATTGAATTTGCATTTGCCCTCGCAACCATCAACAAGTATTAATGGAAACCAAGCAGTGCACAAAAACACTAGCACTAATATAAAACAAATCTTTAATTTCTATGCATTGAAAAACACACGATCGGAACACATCCTTCTATCTTTCCTCTCCACATGCCAGCACTCTGCTTCCTGGACGATGATGCGAAGCCTTAGCGGCTCGAGGTGCAGGTCCTCGTCGGAGGGTATGGAATTAGCTGCAGCAAAAGGAAGCCAATATGTTGAGCATATCAGTTCATCGAACATCAGCAGGGAATATCATCGAGCACCTTCAAGGTAGCAGTTACAGAAGAGCCATCAGAGCAGGAGGAAGGTCGTGGATGAACGAGTGATTGCCAGAGGAGGAGGATGCGCTCCACCTGCGCTTGCAGGAGCTCCACCTCGCGTTGCAGCTCCATGTACTTAACGTTCACATTCTCCACCTCCAGCCTGTGCGCGTTGACGTCGTCGTTCTTCTTGCTCGCCCTGCCGAGCACGCCGGCCATCTTCGCCTGCTCCGACAGCAGCACCTGCACGAACAACATGGAGCGGCAGACGCACTGCTCCATACGCTGGGACGACATGCTGAAAGGTCCTAAATGGCTAGAGGGGAGATGAATAGCCTATAAAAATTCTACAACCAACAACTCAAGCAAAAGGTTAGATAAATAAGAAGCGAAGCGAATTCTTGCGCTAGCCTACTAAAATTTGCAAGCCACCTAACCGTTCTAAGTTATAGTCTCTATTTCACACATGAGAGGCTAAGTTGCTACTTTTACTCTACTCCTAGGTGAGCAACTAAGCTAACAAGCTACACAAGAGTAAGTGTGAGAATGTAAAGAGTAGAGAGAGTGAATCTTATACCGCCGGTGTAGTGATGAGGTGAGTACCAATAAGAACAATCACAATAATCAAGAAATCCTCGGCAAGAGATTGACACAATGATTTTTACTGAGGTTCACTTACTTGCCAGCAAGTTACGTCCTCGTTGTAGCGATACACCCACTTGGAGGTTCACGCGCTAATTGGCATCACACGCCAAACCCTTCTCAAGGGTGCCGCACAACCAACACAAGATGGGGATCCACAAGTTACAAGCAATCCACTAAAGTAGCCTTTTGCGATCTCCCGCGGGGAAGGCTCAAGAACCCCTCACAACTTCACCGATCGGAGGCGGAGACAATCACCAACTCCCCTCAACGATCCTCGCAGCTCCAAGCCATCTAGGAGTCGGCAAACTCCAAGAGTAACAAGAGAAACCGCTGCGAAGGACAACTACCAAGTGCCTCTAGATGATCTCTATCAAAGCAATGCACTTGATTCTCTCCAAACTCACCAAATGATGATCACAATCAAGTAGGATGAGTGAGAGTGGAGTGGGAAGGCTCACAAGTATGCTATGATGTTCAGGAGTACCAAGAGCTACTCCCCAAAGCGGCCAAGTCCCTATTTATAGGCCCCTCACAAAGTTGTAGCCGTTAGGGACAAACTGCGCGGCGTCGGACGCCCGCGCGCGCCACCGTCGGACCAATCCACACGGTCCGATGCTCCTGATGCGTGCCACGTGTCCTCACCGTTTGGAGTCGACCGTTAGATCCTAACGGCTCTATTTTTGCGACAAGCAAACCGTCGGATGGACGATCATCGGACCAAGAACCACGATCCGACGCCCACTACACGAACAGCGTCGGACGGAAGCAGAACAGGCCGTCGGACTAATGATCGCGATAGTCCGACGCTTTCAGAGAGGTTACAGAGCGCCAAAAACCGTCGGACAATCGTCCGACGCCCGCCGTCGGACTAAGCAAAACGGTTCGACGCCCTCTGAGCTCTCCACGTGTCAGTCCTTGCACGACTAACACCGTCGGACGCTCGGACAATAGTCCGACGCACAGAAACTGAGCGTCCGACGCCCACTGAAGGGTTAGCCGTCGGACCGAAGACAATGGTCCAACGCTCAGTTAAGTTAGAGTCCGACGCTAGTTTTTCTATTGTAATGATTCCGAACTTCGCCGAATCCTACCTCGCAAGCTCGGCAGGAGGAGGAGAGGACCAAACCCTCTCGAACCCTCAAACTTCATCCCGTTTCCAAAGGTGCTAACACTCCAAAGTGTCTCTCACTTAGGTGCATGTGTGTTACCCTTTTCAAAGAGTTTTCCACGGGTCAAGTTAGTGTCACTAGCATCTATATGCATATGCAATGATCATGAACACCTAGTGGCACTTGATAATCGCATTTCATCAACGATTTTTCCCCTCTTGATAGTACGGCTATCAATTCTAAATGTGATCGCTCCCTCTATGGAGTCTTCATTACCAAAACCAAAAGAGCTCCTATTGGTTATACCTTTGCCTTGAGCTCCCGGTTTCTTATCAACTTCCTTCTCATCTCTTGATGGACCTTGTTGTAACAACCCTAAAAATTCACACAATCTAAAAATCCCAACCAATTAAAAATTTTCATTTATTTATTATGAAAACCCATTTTTCTTGTGCAAGCATATAGGTTTCATTATGAATTTGGTAAATAAAGGAGTATAGTTTGCATTTTAATTCCATTCACATAGAATAATAACTTATGCATCACATTTGGGATTTATTGCAATTTATGTTTGTATTTACTCAATATTTAAAATGGGCAATATATGTATTTATACACTAAAATGATAATAGAAAAAGGAGAGAGAGTTAGGCCAGCCATTCAACCGACCTGCTTGGCCTCACCCACGCGCGCGCTCCACCCCGCCTCCCCGCACTGGGCCCGCCCAACACCACGCGTACCCGCGATGCCGACCGCACGCGCGACCGTCTCATCCGCACCCGCTCCCCCGCAGCCGCTGACAACCCGGCCCCGCCTGTCAGCCGCTCTCGCCCCCCCCCCACTGTTCTTCTTCCTCGCAGAGGCGACGGGGACGAGTGCACGCAATTCGCGTGACCCCGGACCCACGGCCGACAGCACCACGCCCCGCAGAAGCTGTCCCCCTCCTGTCCCCTTCTTTCTTGGCCGCCAAGCGAACCCGCGCCCATCCGGAGCCCTAGATCCACTCGAGCCACGGCCCTTCGATCGGTCGAGCGCGATCAGGACCGTACACCATTGGAGCTGGCCAAGCTCGCCTATAAAAAGAAGCTCACCCCGAAGCCCTACCCTCATTTCCCCTCACCGCCACCGCAGCACAGACCGGCACACTGCATCAGACCGAGAGAGAGCGTAGGAGAAGGGCGGAGCAGAGGAGGAGAAGCTGCCGGAGCGCCGCCGCCGCGGAGCACGCCGGAGCCGGACACGGAGGAGAAGCCCGAGCTGCGGACGAGGAGCGGCACGGCACTGCGATCGCTCTGCACGGCTCCGACTTGCCACTGCACCGCCATCCTAGCTTCACCGACACCACGGTGAGCCACCACACGCTATGTCCGAACCTCGCCCTGCTTTTGCCATGGCGTTCCGCCCACGGGACGCGCAGGCACGAGCCTTTACCGGCTCGGGAAGATCACCTGCACCATGCACTCATTCGACCGGCCGAAACCCCCGGACTACAAGCTTGCTAGACCGAGAACGCAGCACGACGCGTTCTCGGCGGAGCGCGCTCACCACCGACGCGTTCCGACGCCGAATCACCCGTTCCGAGCAATCCGACTAGCACCCGTATAGGTTAGAGCGTCGTGGAGCACCGCCACGACCCCTTGAGCTAGCTACGCGGATCTAAGCGCTAGAGGAAGCCTGAATCGCCTTGGCCGCGTGCGCCGCGACCTTACCGGAGCGCCGCCGCGAGCCGTCGCCAAAAGAAGGTCATGCCATGGCTAAAGTTCACCACCCGAGTGTTGTATGCTTCTCTGGCCTCACCAATTTGACAAGACCGCATTCGATTGAACCAATACTTGGTCGTAGCCGCGTTGCCGCCTTCCGCCGTCGTCGGCGACACGCCGCTGCCACAACCGAGCACCTTGGGAATCTCAGTAGCCAAAATTGGTAGTTTGTATACCATCGCCATAGACCCTGGAGGCGTATGCATCTCCTAGAAGACCTCCTTAGCCCCGCCGGAACCTCACAGTCGCGGGGTGATCGCCGCCGACACGTTCCGCCTCGCCTAAAATCCGTTCCGAGTACCCCCGGTCGCCTCGCGCTGCGGAAAGAGGCCGACGAGGTTCGCCAAGTCTGCCTCGGCACCGCCGCTAGATAGCCGAGCCCCGAATCACGACTGACGCCTTGGCTACGTGCGCCTCCACCTCGTCGGAGAACCGCCGTATGCCGAGGGAGAGAAGGAGGCCATACCACGACTCTAACCCGCCACCATCTGGTCGGACGACTGCCTGAGCACGCCAATTGGGGAAAGCCGAGCCCTGTCTTGCCGAAATATGGTCATCGCCGCCCTGCCATCGTCCGCCGCACCGGAGAGACACCGCCGCCTTGAACAGACGCCCTGGAACCCTGCTAGCACCAAATCTCCGATTCGCCCGAGCCTCCCCAGGAGAGCTCGGGAGAGCAGCCCCCTTCGGCACCCAAATCTCCGATTCGCCCGAGCCTCCCCAGGAGAGCTCGGGAGAGCAGCACCCTCGGCGCACCAAATCTCCGATTCGCCCGAACCTCCCCAGGAGAGCTCGGGAGAGCAGCCCCCTTCGGCAGCCAAATCTCCGATTCGCCCGAGCCTCCCCAGGAGAGCTCGGGAGAGCAGCACCCTCGGCGCACCAAATCTCCGATTCGCCCGAGCCTCCCCAGGA
Organism: Eremochloa ophiuroides; assembly: GCA_038502445.1. Classification (NCBI taxonomy): domain Eukaryota; kingdom Viridiplantae; phylum Streptophyta; class Magnoliopsida; order Poales; family Poaceae; genus Eremochloa; species Eremochloa ophiuroides. Next base: position 54,021,039 of record JAHLJS010000001.1, read on the forward strand.
GAGCTCGGGAGAGCAGCCCCCTTTGGCACCCAAATCTCCGATTCGCCCGAGCCTCCCCAGGAGAGCTCGGGAGAGCAGCCCCCTTCGGCGCCTAAATTTCCGATTCGCCCGAGCCTCCCCGGTAGACCTCGGGAGAGCGGCACCCTCGGCGCCCAAATGTCCGATTCGCCCGAGCCTCCCCGGTAGACCTCGGGAGAGCGGCACCCTCGGCGCCCAAATGTCCGATACGCCCGAGCCTCCCCGGTAGACCTCGGGAGAGCGGCCCCCTCGGCGCCCGAATTTCCGATTCGCCCGAGCCCCGCCGAGGTACGCCGAACCCCGCTGAGCTACGCCAAGCTATGCCGAGCTACGCCGAGCTCCGCCGAGCTACCCCAGACCACCGCTGAACTACGCCGAGCTACCCCCGACCACCGCCGAACTACGCCGACGCCGGCGACTCTCTGGGAACCAGCATCGAACACCTGGTGGGCGACCATCGGGTCTGTGTTCGGATGAGGCGCCACATGCCGCACTACTGGACCCGCGCGCCACGTGGACCAATCCCGAGCTGCCCCTGATTAACCGACCAGTTTTCCCATTTTCAGAAAATAGGATAATCTTCGGAAATTCATAACTTATTCATAGGATGTCCAAAAATTGCGCACCATATATCAAAATTCTCAGAAAAATGAGATCTACAATCTAAGACTATGTTTGTGTGCATTTGGCTCTTTATTTTATTGGATTTTTCTGAAATACTCTATAGGAGTCGCTGACGCGACTATTTCGTGTTCGATTTCAGAGCCGGAGGAGGATCTGACTAAGGAAGACGACCACGAGTACTTTCAGGAGCTAGGAGACGACTACGAAGGTGCCACGTCCCACCAAATCCTTAGATCCTATTTACGCATTGCAAATGACATTGTTGCTATTGCTTTATGATTATGTATGGATTGGTTGCATGGTAGTACATTTGAATTCCCTGCCTTGATAAGACTTTACCCTGCTATCCGCTGTTAGGTTAGCTGCTGCTTAATTTACTGTTACTCTTCCACTACTTACTACATGCTATATGCTATGTGGTGGAATTGGGACGGTGTATAACTGATTATAACCACTGGGAGAGAGTGCTGCGTGCGTCTTGGGTGCGTGGTAAGGGTTGATGTCGACCAAGTGGGATGTGAGACAAGCCCATGGGGCAAGTCGTGCCGGGGGTGCAACCTGGGCATCCCCAAGTGAGATACCTGTGGCGGGTAAAGTTATTGAGGAGGTTCCGGGTGGGATAGCCTTGGTGGTTTGAAGCCCGTGGACGGAGGTGCCGTGATGGCACGGGGAGAGTATCCCCTAAGTGGAGATGCCTGCTTGGTCACAACCTAGGATCTGACTAGTGACCAGAAACATCTGGATTCCCTTGCTACTTGCTCGCTTCTGATGGGCGGGAGACGGCTGGACTACTTGATAGGGCGGTGCCACTACTGCTAGGTTGAGAGGTGATAAGGGTGGGCGGTGACGGATGGCAGATTCCCGTACCGTTCTAGATGCGCAGTACCACTGATGGGGCCCGGTACTGCGTCTCCCAGTCTCAGTGTGATGGTGTTGGATCCGGAATGTCCCAGGGCTGAGTGGCAGGGTGGCATCGACCTAGGCAAGCAAGCACCCGGAATTCTGCCTAGATGATTGTACAGCATCGATGATGGCTAATCTTGTGAGTAGTAAAACCTCTACAGAGTGTATGGTTGATCGATCGATACATAAGCCAACTCGTTGGCTATGGACCTTTCCTAATGTTTCTGCAACCACTATTAGATGAGAGCATATTCTTTTCTCCCCCTGGATAACATTTTTCCGGCAGTGTACCCGTTGTGGTAGTGTGCCGCTGAGATAGGCCCGAGAGGGAGTTGGGCCTGTCGAATGAGAGTGAGGTGTGGGTATGTGAGGTGTGGTGATGGGAAAAGGGATGATGGTGTTAACTGGTGATAAAACTTGACTAATTAAACATTGATTACAGCTGCATAGGAAAACCTCAGCCTATAGGTCTGCTTGTATAGCCTTGCATCCACTTTCCACAAAGCAAATGCTGCATAGGTGGGCTCCGTGGCCAGTACAAATCGTACTGATAAATTTGCTGTCAGGTGACGAGAATGAGTACGACTTCGAGGGAGATGATGACGAGGAATAGGGTCACGTGCTACACTCAAGTTGGCCGTGAAGGATGAACCGCTTCCGCATCTTCTAAAGCTTCTCTGAATGTTGATCCCGCCAGTGTGGCGATGTAATAAGTATTTATGTAAGACTTAATTACCGTTGTATGGATCCTGGTGTCAACTGAGATATGGGTAATTTCATGGATTGTCCCAAGCAATCTGTTGAATTACAATTCGAGCCTGTGGATTTCCCTTCGCGGAAATCGAGGTCGTTTCAGTGGACACCTTTGATGATGGACTTATACCATTTGCATGGATGCCGTCAATAGGGCTTTCTCCTTTATTGATGGGCTTACACCATTTTCATGGACGCCGTCATTGCCCTTCACTTGTGGCCTCCACCGATCAAGTTCTTGCTCCATCTTGTCGTTTGCTAAGTTATCTCATGAAACACTTAGAACAAAATATTAGCAAACTAGGTTTCATCAATTACGCAAAACCAAACATGGGCTTTCAATCTCTCCCTTTTTGGTAATTGATGACAACCTTCACAAAGATATGAAATGAAAATCAAGTTTGCACTTTGCTAGTATTAGCTCCCCCTACACATGTGATTTCTTGTGTTTGGTTCAATTTTTTCACATATGCATGGATTTAAAAATTTGGGTGAGCTACCGCTACCAAATGATGCTAAGGTATATAGAATGGACCTTTGAAGCGTGATACCATCGGAGTTGCGGAATTATACCATCCTTAGCTCCATCGTTTACTAGTCATGTATCACAAACTCAAAATACCTCGTGAGATCAACATTTAAGCAAGAGAGGTACTTTGTATGACAAGTAAGTGTTGACAGTAGTTATACCATGTTTTTACCCCATCAAAACCGTCAACAAGACATTCTTTCTAGAAGAAAACCACCAAACACATAGTGACTTGGGTACAAATAACTTGGTTCCACATGTACTTGTCATTATTTGGTTGCAGGCACTCTGAACAGGTATTTTTCAGTGTCCGGAAGCTCTATATGAAGGTTGGGCAACCTACCAAGTATGGCCAAATGACAAACCAAGTTCACATTCAACAATATCACAGCTTCTGGAGACGATGTGCAAAAGATGGGCACAATGAGTGGTTCGGCCGAACCACCCAAAGGCAAGTTAGCACCACCATTGTGTTTAGAATTGCATGGAGAAGACACCTGCAAAAGATGGGCCTTCGATTCCACCAAAGGTGGTTCGGCTGAACCACACTTGGTGGGCCCCGAAGTAACCAACACCTGGGATGGACTCTATGACAAGTGGGGACCACAGTGGTGGGCCCACCTCACCAAATGTGGGTCGGCCGAACCACACATTGTGGGACCCAATCTGCCACTTCATCCCACCAACTTCAGCATCCCTCTAGAAGACTTGGGCTGGTCCCACCTGTCATTTGATGGTTCGGCCGAACCACTATTTGTGGGCCCCGAAGCTCAGTAGCACGACAGCAAGGTGGGGACACCTTCTAGAAGGCCCTGGCTGGGCCCACCTGCCATAGTGGGGGTTGGCCGAACCCCTCCTTGGGCCCAGCCAGGTCGGTTGGCACTCCACCGCCTTCCTCATGTTGAACATGTGCTGGAAATCCTCCACCCTTAATCCTAAGGCGGTTATATGGCGGTTGATCCAACGGTGCATGCTGGAGGTCACGCGGATCACTGACGTGGCGATGGAGTAGCCCCTACTCCACTTCCCCCTATAAATACCCCCATAGGCCTTCACTTTAGAGCATGATTCAAAGGAGAAAACACTATGTAGTAGCTTAGCTCTGCTGTAGTGCTGTGCTAGTTGGGAGAGAGTGAGGGAAGTCATCAGGAGAAAGCCCCGGGCCTGTCGGGAATCTTCTCCAAGGTGAACCTCAGCGGATGCGAATCTTCAAGTAAGTTTTACATTCGAGTCCTTCTAGTATTTGATATTCTGGTTCTGGTATTTTAAGTATATACTGTCTTCACCCGTACATTGCTTTACTTAGTGAAGTGCTCTAGTCTCTCATGAAGGTTAGAGTAGTAAGTGTAGTATAGACGTGGTGTCTAGACTATATCTTGCCAGTGTAGGCCGCTTGTCGCACGGATTGTTTATGGTAGCCAGCAAGTGGTGACAGCCTTGTCTGGTCTTCGTATTCCACCACGTGTGTAAGACAAGTTATTAAAACGGCAAGGCATCAAGACAATAGTACAGCCACCTTGGGTAGGGGTTTTGTCTCCTACTGTTTCGCCTGTCGCCTCTTGTGAAGGGAGGAGCGGACTAAGCTCTTTATACTTAGAACACCAAAACCAAATATCTTTTGCTATATAGGAACCTCTCTACATAGCTATCATACATCCTTTGTCTCATCACTGAACGGCCTTGAACCTAGTTAGAACACTTCACGTTTCCCGTGGAAAATACGATACCTGGAATACTCCCGGTGAAGGCTACATTGACTACTGTGCGCTTGCGGTATATCCGTTTGTCACTTCTGGTGTCAACAAGCTTTCTGGCGCCGTTGCCGGGGAACGATAGTTGTCTTAACTAGAATCGAGTCGTCCGAGTTACCCTTCTTTTCTCTTTCTTTTATTTTTATCTTTTTCACACCATGAACCAAACACCCATCTCTCATCTTGCCGCTCCAAAGGGCGCTAGTTTGGAGCTACCACCATCATCCCATCCTATTCTTTCGCCTAGCTATGAGCTTCGCCCTAGTTTCATAGCTAAGGTTCAGGAACAATCATTTGCTGGGGAAGAAGATGAAAATCCCTACACTCACTTACGTGATCTTTAGCAATTGTGTTCATGTCTTGAAATTGAAGGCATGACACGAGATACCTTGAAATGGAAGCTATTCCCGTTCTCTTTGACGGGAGTAGCTAAACATTGGTATGCTCGACACATAGAGAGTGCACATAGAGAGTGAGAAAGCCTTCAATCTAAATTCTGCTTAGCTTTCGTCCCTATCTCTCGTGTTGTTCATCTTCGAAGAGAGATTGTAACCTTCAAACAAAAGGAGAAGGAGACTCTAGGTGCGACATGGGCCCGTTTCACTGACTTAACATCTTCTGGCCCTGATTTAACTATAACTGAGCCGGTACTTGTCGGTGCTAGTTTTGGCGGGGCTAACACTGGCTAGTAAATATGTGTTTTGCGGTTGAGGCTACGGATGGTGTGCAAGGGAGAACACAGGGATTATACTGGTTCAGGCCAAGCAAGCCCTACGTCCAGTGGAGAGGAGAGTCGTGTTGCCTTGCACCGGGGTGCTTGTAGTAGGGGGTTACAAGCTAGGCGAGAGAGGGAAGCGCTCCCAGGTCTCTTGTGTGTCTAAGTGTTTACAAGTCGTTTGCTATGGGTACGTTTGTGTGGGTGAGAACTTAGAACTTCTCCGTCCTTCCTTCTAAAGCTGGCCTCTGCTCTCCCTTTTATAGTCGCAAGGGAGAGGCAGGGGCAGCTACGTATTTTACAGTGAGGAGTTGCTGTTCCCCGTTTGACTATGTAGCTACTGCCTTTTCTCCGTGTCTCCGGGGCATGGCTGTCGTGGTTCGCACGTCCTTGGTGAGTTCCAAGGCGGCAGCAGTCGTCGGGTTACGACGTGCCGTAGGGTCACACCTATCGGCTATCTTTCCGTACGATGTGACAAGAGAGTAAGTCACCTCAGGGCGTTGTCTCCCGAGGCTCGGGACTATGAAGGCGTGATGGGATTGAGCGGGGGATATCTCCCCTGGTCATATTTCCGGTCTTTGAACAGCTCTTCCCGAGGGTCAGGCGGGCCCGGATGGAAGGCGTGCTCGTCCTTTCGAGTGGACAGCGCAGTAGGCGCCTTTCCCGTTCTTGCGTAGCCCGTCGTCAGGCGCTTGGACTGTCACAGTCGGAGATGATAGGTCCCGGTGGAAAACGGGGCGGCACACTGTAGACCATACCGTGGAGGACAGGTGGTATGGCCGTCAGGGGCGTGCGAAGCACAGTCGCGTCGGGAGTCTGTGACCATACCGTGGAGCACAGGTGGTGTGGCCGTCAGGGGCGTGCGAAGCACAGTCGCGTCGAGAGTCTGTCCTGACGGGACAGTGCTTGTAAAGTGGTCAGAGAGAGTATGGCCGTCAGGGGCGTGCGAAGCACAGTCGCGTCGAGAGTCTCTCCTGACGGGAGAGTGCTTGTAAAGTGGTCAGAGAGATCTCTTGTGGTCCTCCGCTGACATCACCTGCGCCTTGGATGCCTTTGCGAGATTGCGCTCGAGGGGGATAGGGAAGCTCGGGCGAATCGGAGACTTGGGGCGCCGAGGGTGCCGCTCTCCCGAGCTCTCCCGAGGAGGCTCGGGCTCTCCCGAGGAGGCTGTCGGGCGAGTCGGAGACTTGGGCGCCGAGGAGGCCGCTCTCCTGAGCTTTCCCGAGGAGGCTCGGGCGAATCGGAGGTTTGGGCGCCGAGGACGCCGCTCTCCCGAGCTCTCCCGAGGAGGTTCGGGCGAATCGGAGGTTTGGGCGCCGAGGACGCCGCTCTCCCGAGCTCTCCCGAGGAGGCTCGGGCGAATCGGAGGTTTGGGCGCCGAGGACGCCGCTCTCCCGAGCTCTCCCGAGCTCTGCCGAGGGGGCTCGGGCGAATTGGAGACTTGGGCGCCGAGGAGGCCGCTCTCCCGAGCTCTCCCGAGGAGGCTCGGGCGAATCGGAGGTTTGGGCGCCGAGGACGCCGCTCTCCCGAGGAGGCTTGGGCAAATCGGAGGTTTGGGCGCCGAGGACGCCGCTCTCCCGTGCTCTCCCGAGCTGTCCCGAGGAGGCTCGGGCGAATCGGAGACTTGGGCACCGAGGAAGCCGCTCTCCGGAGCTCTCCCGAGCTGTCCCGAGGAGGCTCGGGCGAATCGGAGGTTTGGGCGCCGAGGACGCCGATCTCCCGGGCTCTCCCGAGCTCTGCCGAGGAGGCTCGGGCGAATCGGAGACTTGGGCGCCGAGGAGGCCGCTCTCCCGAGCTCTCCCGAGGAGGCTCGGGGGAATCGGAGGTTTGGGCGCCGAGGAGGCCGCTCTCCCGAGCTCTCCCGAGCTCTCCCGAGGAGGTTCGGGCGAATCGGAGGTTTGGGCGCCGAGGACGCCGCTCTCCCGTGCTCTCCCGAGCTGTCCCGAGGAGGCTCGGGCGAATCGGAGGTTTGGGCGCCGAGGACGCCTCTCCCGAGCTCTGCCGAGGAGGCTCGGGCGAATCAGAGACTTGGGCGCCGAGGAGGCCGCTCTCCCGAGCTCTCCCGAGCTCTGCCGAGGAGGCTCGGGCGAATCAGAGACTTGGGCGCCGAGGAGGCCGCTCTCCCGAGGAGGCCCGGGCGAATCGGAGGTTTGGGCGCCGAGGACGCCGCTCTTCCGAACTCTCCCGAGCTCTCCCGAGGAGGCTGTCGTTAGTGGAATGATGTCGTGGGCCTCTGTAGACGCGGCCTTCGTGGGCTTCTACTGGCCTTACTTGGGCCAGGCCATGTTGGGAATGAGCGTTTTTGCATCGAAGTTGGGTACCCCTAACTTTGGTACCCGACAGTAGCCCCCGAGCCTGTGGCAGAGTGAAGGCACTCCTCCATGGGTTCACGCTGGTTCTTCCTGTCAAAAAAGATAAAGTGTGGGTTGTTTTTTCCGGGGGGTGCGCGCGAGCGCACCCGCCGGGTGTAGCCCCCGAGGCTTTGAAGGGATGATATATCCCTTCAAAGGCTTAGAATCGTGTTCGTTAGTCCTCGGGTGTTTTTCGATTTATTTAGGAGGGTTGTTTCCTTGGAAGCGGAGCCCCCGAGCCTCCCACCGTGTGAGAGATCGTTCGGTGGTCTTTCCGAGGTGCAGGGTAAGTTTTCGAGCCTCCGTTTTCGTATCGGAGATCGATCGGGTTCTTCTCTGTCTTTTTTAATTCGACCTTCACGCTCTTTTTTCGGGAAGAGGAAGGTTTGGTCCTGCTCGACTTCCCCGCTGGGGCACGAGTCGGCATTTCCGGTGAGTTACAAACGGGTTGGTCCAAGTGGAGGTCCGTGCCCTATTCGTTAAGGGTCGGCTAGTGGCCTGAGCACACTCCAATTATTTCCCGAGGGTCAGTCAGTGGATGTCGGGTCCCTTCGATGGGTCCCAAGGGCATGATGCCTCCCACGGAGGGATTCCACGTAACCGACTCGCTACTGGGACTTGGACACAGCATGGGATGTCCCTTGTGACGTTCCGGGCGTCGGGATACTGGCCGTTTTTGTGACCCATCCACTAGCTGTCCCTAACTCGATTTCCCTGGGGCGACTGTTCGAGCCTCGGAGGGCCAGTCTTCGATCCCCTGGGAACGTAACGGGCGCCCGAGCCCGGGGTTTCTTCGTTGAGAAAACGTAGGTGGAATCGAGGCGCGCGGTTGTAATGATTCGGCTCACCTTTTGAGGTGCGAAGTCTGACGGACGCGACGGTTCGGCTCAGTCGAGGCGGTTTGCTTACGCGGTGATGGCGGGTCTCTTCCAAGCCGAGGTCGAGCTCCCTCCTCTGAACCTGCCGTGAAGAAGAAGCGGGCCATAGTGCCCTTGTAAAAAGTAACCTTTCGGGAGTGGTTTGAAAGGAAACAAACAATATGGCCCTTCGTTTAACATTTATGTAAATTTTCGCTGGATGTTTGTTTCGCTTTGTTTCGTGCTTTTTTCCTTAGGCGTTTTTTCTTGCCGATCCTTTGCCCGGGCCATCGAGCCTCGGGGGACGCTTTTTGGGTGTCGTAGCTTTAGTGGCATAGACGCAGCCGATGTCCTAGGAGCTTTGGCAGAAAGAATCCTTAGAAAAAAGCTTACGTGTGTCCTCCCGAGCTTCTTCCCTTGGCCGAGCGTAGATCTTATAGGTTTTCTTCTGAGTGCGGGTTAGCCTTCGAACACGGAGTGGCGAGGGAAGATGCTGTGGCCCTGAGGCATAAGTGGTCTTCGACTCGACCGACTCTGTCTTCTGGGGCTTCCCTCATTCTTCGAATTCTATAAGTTCATGCTTGATTTCCGGAAGGAAGCGTGTTTTAGGGACAAACGAATTCGACGAGTTTTGAAATTTTTGCGTTTCCAAAATTGTTGGATCTCGGAAAAGTCCGGGGGGTTCCCCCCGTCCTAGCCCCCGAGGGAGGGTCGGCCTTTCCGTAGGTTAGGCCGGGCCTCGCTTTTAATGCGCGGTGAAATAAAGGGTCATTTCACTCCCGAGTGTAGGCTCGGATTGAAAGTCTAAAAATCATGTAAAAAGAGTAGAAGTCGGGTCTTTTCATCGATTTCAAGATTTTCAAAATAGTACAATGCTTGGAATCTTAAGGATAGAAGCGATGTAGCTGTTCGATGTTCCAAGCGTTGCTGTAGACCTCGCCGTTCTCGTTCGCGAGCTTGTATGTGCCGGGGCGTTGCACCTCGGCGACGATGATGGGTCCTTCCCACGGCGGAGTGAGCTTGTGGCGCCCTTTGTTGTCCTGCCTGAGCCGTAGCACCAGATCGCCTACGCTGAAGGCTCGACCTCGGACGCGCCGAGCATGGTACTTGCGTAGGGATTGCAGGTATTTGGCCGAGTGCAGCAGGGCCACGTCCCGAGCTTCGTCGGCTTGGTCCAGCGCGTCTTCCCGAGACGTTTGATTGCCTAGTTCATCGTAGGCTTGGACCCTTGGGGCACCGTACTCCAGGTCCGTAGGGAGGACGGCCTCTGCACCGTATACCATGAAGAAGGGCGTGAAGCCCGTGGCTCGACTTGGCGTAGTCCTTAGACTCCATATCACTGCCGGAAGCTCCGTCAGCCACCTCTTGCCGAATTTATTCAATCGGTTGAATATCCTTGGCTTAAGGCCTTGGAGAACCATGCCATTGGCGCGTTCTACCTGGCCATTCGTTCTCGGGTGGGCGACGGCTGCCCAGTCCACTCGTATGTGGTACACATCGCAGAAAGCCAGAAATTTCTTTCCGGTGAACTGCGTGCCGTTGTCCATGATAATGGAGTTCGGGATGCCAAACCGGTGGACGATGTCGGTGAAGAACAACACTGCTTGAGCCGAGCTGATTTGGGCGATCGGCCGAGCCTCGATCCACTTGGAGAACTTGTCGATGGCGACAAGCAAGTGGGTGAAGCCCCCGGGCGCCTTCTGGAGGGGCCCGACAAGGTCTAGCCCCCAAACAGCGAACGGCCAAGTGAGCGGGATCGTCTGGAGGGCTTGAGCCGGCAAGTGAGTCTGCCGAGCATAGTACTGGCACCCTTCGCAGGAGCGTACCACCTCAGTAGCATCGGCCACGGCGGTTGGCTAGTAGAAGCCTTGTCGAAAGGCGTTACCGACCAAGGTTCTCGGCGCTGCGTGGTGACCGCAGGCTCCGGCGTGTATCTCTTCGAGCAGGCGTTTGCCCTGACTGAAAGGAATACAGCACTGAAGTACGCCAGAGGGACTCCGTCGGTAGAGGCTACCACCGATCATAGCGAAAGACTTGGCTTTGCGAGCCAGTCGTCGTGCTCTGGTCTTGTCCGGGGGCAAAATGCCTCGGACTAGCCAGCTGACCAGCGGCTCGCGCCAGTCTAGTTCATCGTCGTCCATCTCGGCTTCAATCTCCATTGCCTCGGCTTCGTCGCCGTCCTCACCCATGATCTCGGGTGACTCCCCTTTGCCGGAAGGGTCGGCAGCCCCCGAGGGGCTTGCGTGGCTTGGGGGCGGTCCGGGTTCTCCCGGGGGTTCGGGGGTCATCTTCTTCCCCTCAGCCCCCGAGGGATCGGCATTGACCGAGGGCTTGTGGAGGTCATTGGCAAATACGCCCGTCGGGACCGTGGCCCTTTCGGATGCAATTTTTGCCAACTCATCGGCCTCCTCGTTGTACCGACGCGCAATGTGGTTGAGCTCGAGGCCGTCGAATTTTTCCTTGAGCAACCGCACCAGCTTGCAGTAGGTAGCCATTCTGGGGTTCTGGCACGTCGACTCCTTCATGACCTGATCCACGACGAGCTGGGAGTCGCCTCGGACCTCGAGGCGTCGGATCCCGAGCTTGATGGCGATGTGGAGACCGTTGACCAGAGCCTCGTATTCGGCCATGTTGTTGGAAGCCGTGAAGTGTAGCCGTAGCAGGTACTTGAGCCGGACCCCGAGGGGTGAGATGAAGACGATGCCTGCGCCAGCACCAGTCTTCATCATCGACCCGTCGAAGTTCATGACCCAATATTCCTCTTGGGTCGGGAGTGGCGGTAGCTGTGTCTCGGTCCACTCTGCCACGAAATCCGCAAGTATCTGGGACTTGACGGCTTTGCGTGGCGCGTAGGTGATGCCGTCACCCATGAGCTTGATGGCCCACTTGGCGATCCTCCCCGTCGTTTCCCGATTTTGGATCACCTCCCCGAGGGGGAAAGACGACACCACGGTCACGGGATGGGATTCGAAGTAGTGCCGCAACTTGCGTCGGGCAAGGACGATCGCGTATACTAGCTTCTGGATCTGAGGGTAGCGTGTCTTGGTCTCGGACAAGACTTCACTGATGAAGTAGACCGGTCGCTGTACCGGTAAGGCGTGTCCTTCTTCTTGCCGCTCTACGACGATCGCTGCACTCACAACCTGGTTGGTAGCCGCGACATATAGTAAGAAATTATCCTCTTTCGTAGGAGGCACAAGAACCGGCGCTTTTGTAAGTAGAGTCTTAAGCCTTTCGAGGGCTTCCTGGGCCTCGGTGGTCCAGGTAAAGTGCTCGTTTTTCTTAAGCAACCGATACAAGGGAAGGCCCTTTTCGCCGAGCCTTGAGATGAATCGACTCAAGGCCGCGAGACACCCCATGAGCTTCTGCACGCCCTTGAGGTTTCGGATCGGACCCATCTGCGTGATGGCCGATATCTTTTCCGGGTTGGCTTCGATGCCACGCTCGGAAACAATGAACCCGAGGAGCATGCCCCGTGGGACCCCGAAAATGCATTTCTCGGGGTTTAGCTTTATGTTTTTCTTTTTAAGGCAGTCGAATGCCTTTTCTAGGTCGGCTACTAAGTCACTCGCCTTCCTGGATTTTATCACTATATCGTCTACGTAAGCCTCAATGGTTCGCCCGATGAGGTCCCCAAAAACTTTGAGCATGCAACGCTGGTAAGTTGCGCCCGCGTTTTTGAGGCCAAATGGCATGGTTACGTAACAATATGTGCCGAAAGGAGTGATGAAAGAGGTCGCTAATTCGTCGGACTCTTTCATTTGGATCTGATGGTAACCGGAATAAGCATCAAGAAAGCAAAGCCGCTTACAGCCAGCAGTAGAATCTACTATTTGGTCAATGCGAGGTAATGGAAATGGATACTTAGGATAAGCTTTATTTAAACTAGTGTAATCGACACACATTCTCCTATTTTCATTTTTCTTTTTAACCAAAACAGGATTTGCTAACCATTCTGGATGGAAGACCTCCTTGATGAATCCAGCCGCCAAAAGCTTCTGCACCTCCTCCCCGATGGCCCGGCGCTTCTCCTCGTCGAATCGGCGCAGGCGTTGCTTCACCGGCTTGGATCCGGTCTGGATGTCTAAGGAGTGCTCGGCGACCTCCCTCGGGATGCCTGGCATATCCGAGGGACTCCACGCAAACATGTCGGCATGTTTGCGGAGGAGGTCGACGAGCACTGCCTCCTATTTTGGGTCGAGGGTGGCGCTGATCTTCAGCGCCCTGCCGTTGGGGGAGTTCGGGTCGAGGAGGGCATCCTTCACCCCCTCAGCGGACTTAAAGGTGCCCGTGGCCTTCTTGGGGTCGGGGACCTCTTTTTCCAACCTGTCAAGGTCGGTCATGAGGGCACTGGTACGCGTGCTGGTAGGAGGCGCTGATGGTAATCACCCCTTTTGGCCCGGGCATCTTGAGCTTGAGATAGGCGTAGTTCGGAACTGCCATGAACTTGGCGTAACATGGCCTCCCAAGGATGGCGTGGTAGGTGCCGTGGAATCCTACCACTTCAAATGTCAGGGGCTCCTTCCTGAAGTTGTCAGGAGTCCCAAAGTAGATGGGCAGATCGATCTGCCCGAGGGGTTGCACGCTCTTTCCGGGCACTATCCCGTGGAACGGGGATGTCGTGGCCCGGAGGAGCGAGTGACTGATCCCCATCAAGTCGAGGGTCTCAGCGTAGAGAATGTTGAGGCCGCTGCCTCCGTCCATGAGGACTTTGGAGAGCCTCGTGTTGCCGACGACGGGGTCGACAACAAGTGGGTAGCGTCCCGGCGATGGGACGTAGTCCGGGTGATCGTCCCGGCCGAAGGTGATAGCGTCGTGGGACCAGTCAAGGAAGCATGGTGTCGCTGGTCCGACGGAGTAGACCTCCCTGCGCTCGCGTTTTCGCTGCCGTGGCGTAGGGGCGGTCCCGGGCCCCCCGAAGATCATGAGGCATTTGTCGATGGGCGGGAACTCATCGTCCTTCCCGCCGTTGTCCTCCTGATCCCTGGCAGGCTTCTTGCCGGCGTCGTCCTTGAACGGCTGCCGGCTGTAGTGCTTCTTGAGCATCACACACTGTGCGAGTGTGTGATGTACTGGACCCTGGTGATAAGGGCACGGCTTGCTGAGCATGTCGTCGAAGCGGCCTCGAGGGGGTCGTTCCCTCTTGGGTTCGGTGGCTGCCACGAAGGAGTCATCGCGGAGTGGGGCCTTTCCCTTCCCCTTCTTCTTCTTGTTGTTCGGTCCTCAGGAAGAGGTGCCCTCGGGGGCCTCCTCCTTCCGTTTGCCCTTGGGGTCGGAGAAGAGGGCTCCTACCGCCTCATCCCCTGAGGCGAAGCTGGTAGCGATCTTCATGAGCTCAGAGACACTGGTGGGTGTCCGGCGTCCGAGCTCATGAAGAAGCTCTTTGCAGGAGGTTCCTGCGGCAAACGCTCCGACGACGTCGGAGTCGGCGACCTAGGGTAGCTCATTGTACTGTTTGGAGAAGCGCCGGACGTAGTCCCGGAGGGACTTGCCCGGTTTCTGCTTGCAGCTGCGGAGGTCCCAGGAGTTACCAGGGCGTACGTATGTGCCCTGGAAGTTTCCTACGAATATCTTGACCAGATCGATCCAGTCGAAGATCTTTCGTGGGGAAAGGTGTTCCAGCCATGCTCTTGTGGAGTCGGCGAGGAACAGGGGGAGGTTGCGGATGATGATGAGGTCATCCTGCGCGCCGCCAAGTTGGCCCGCAAGACGGTAGTCCGCTAACCAGAGTTCGGGGTTAGTTTCCCCCGAGTACTTGGCTATGTTGGCTGGTTGTCGGAATCGGGACGGGAACTTGGCCCTTTGGATGGCCTCGCTGAAGACGCGTGGTCCCGAGGGCTCGGGTGAGGGTTCACGATCCTCATCCGAGTCGTAGCGCCCGCCCCGATGGACGCTATAGCCGCGCGCGGCTCCGTCAGTCTTTCGCCGACCGCGGGCTTGTAGAATGGCTCGGACGTCGACACCCTTGCCAAGCCATTGGTGGACTGGCGGAGCCCTTGGAGCCTCGGGTCGAACCGAGGCTTCGCGCTCGTGACGTGCTATGCCATCTTGTTGGTGACTTTCGGCGCCACGATGTCGCGACGCTGAACTTTTCGCCTGGAGGACGGCGGCATCCTCCAGGAGGTCTTTTAGCTGATTCCTGAGCTGTCATGCCTCCTCGGAGGAGGGCTCAGGTACGCTCCGGAGTAGCATGGCTGCTTCCGTGAGCTTTCGGCTTGCCCGGGGGGCGACCCCCGGTGTCTCGGCCCCGTCGTCAGCAATGATTCGGGCCTGGACATCTCGGGCTCGACGCCGAGCTGCTCCTCCATCGGTTTGCCGCTCGCCAAGCTCCAGCGTAGCTCGCAGCTGGGTGAGGCGCAAGCGATCCTCGTCCATCCGTGCCTCAAGCTCTCGGAGCTGTTCTAGCTCTGGGGTTTGAGGTGCGGAGCGAGAGGTTCCTGCCCCCTGATCCAGCGGCGGGGCTGACCGCGCGGGCTTCGGGGCCGCTGGAGGGGGCGTGACTTGTTCGTGCTGGGGTTGCGACGGAGGGGGTATGTCGTCGTCGCCCCCCGAGTGGACATCCTCCACTCGCCCCTCATCAGGGTGCATCAAGTTGTAGCACTCCCGAGAGGGGTCGATGTAGGACCTGTGTGAGCTGGAGATGACGCTCGGTGCGTTCTCCCCCGAGTCGTTGGTGTGGGCGGCGTTGTCCACATTTGCCCAGAATTCGTCATCATCGTCGCTGTAGCAGCGACGAGATGAGTTCTGGTCATAACAATTCCCCCCCTCCGAGTGTTGTCGAGGGGTGAGGTTGGCGGTGGTGTTTGTTTCCCCACCGCCGTGTGTCCTGGCACTTTCCCCAGGGGATGGCGGTGAGGATGCCACGTGGTCTCCCACGAGGCTGTCCTGGCGCTCGAGGCGCTGGACCGGAGTGTCCGACAGTTCATGCAATAATGCATGAACTGCACGAACGTGGGCGTCCATGGCGGTTTGGAGCCCAAAGAAGGACGACGGCGCCGTTCCCCTCTGCCGGTGAGGGCGGAGAGAGAAATCGGCTGGCGTCGCGTTTCCACCCTCGCCCGTCCTTCGGGCGGTAAGCGGATGCGTGACCACTGGTGCCGGGGATTCCGGGACCGTGGCCGGCGCAGTATTCGCTACCCCCGTTGGGGTTGCCTAGGTGAGTCGCATCTCCCGCGGCGGGAGGCTGGTTGGCGCCACTGCGCCTCCTCCTGATCCGCCGAGAGCGGTGTGCAACGTTTCCCCCGTCCTTCGAGGCGGGCGGAAGCGTGGCAGGGGTCCTTTCTCCGGCCGTCTGCGGGGCCGGAGTCGGGACGACAGCGACGCGGGGCCCGGTCGGGCGCAGGTTCATCTCGAGCCCTTGGCCAGTGGCCACGAACTCGAGAGTCCTGAACCGGAGTACCGCGCCAGCGGGAAGCGTGGTGGAGCTGGCTGCCATCCGAAACCTACGTCAACGCGCAAAAGGCCCCTACCTGGCGCGCCAACTGTCGGTGCTAGTTTTGGCGGGGCTAACACCGGCTAGTAAATATGTGTTTTGCGGTTGAGGCTACGGATGGTGTGCAAGGGAGAACACAGGGATTATACTGGTTCAGGCCAAGCAAGCCCTACGTCCAGTGAAGAGGAGAGTCGTGTTGCCTTGCACCGGGGTGCTTGTAGTAGGGGGTTACAAGCTAGGCGAGAGAGGGAAGCGCTCCCAGGTCTCTTGTGTGTCTAAGTGTTTACAAGTCGTTTGCTATGGGTATGTTTGTGTGGGTGAGAACTTAGAACTTCTCCGTCCTTCCTTCTAAAGCTGGCCTCTGCTCTCCCTTTTATAGTCGCAAGGGAGAGGCAGGGGCAGCTACGTATTTTACAGTGAAGAGTTGCTGTTCCCCGTTTGACTATGCAGCTACTGCCTTTTCTCCGCGTCTCTGAGGCATGGCTGTCGTGGTTCACATGTCCTTGGTGAGTTCCAAGGCGGCAGCAGTCGTCGGGTTACGACGTGCCGTAGGGTCACACCTATCGGCTATCTTTCCGTACGATGTGACAAGAGAGTAAGTCACCTCAGGGCGTTGTCTCCCGAGGCTCGGGACTATGAAGGCGTGATGGGATTGAGCGGGGGATATCTCCCCTGGTCATATTTCCGGTCTTTGAACAGCTCTTCCCGAGGGTCAGGCGGGCCCGGATGGAAGGCGTGCTCGTCCTTTCGAGTGGACAGTGCAGTAGGCGCCTTTCCCGTTCTTGCGTAGCCCGTCGTCAGGCGCTTGGACTGTCACAGTCGGAGATGATAGGTCCCGGCGGAAAACGGGGCGGCGCACTGTAGACCATACCGTGGAGGACAGGTGGTATGGCCGTCAGGGGCGTGCGAAGCACAGTCGCGTCGGGAGTCTGTGACCATACCGTGGAGCACAGGTGGTATGGCCGTCAGGGGCGTGCGAAGCACAGTCGCGTCGAGAGTCTGTCCTGACGGGACAGTGCTTGTAAAGTGGTCAGAGAGAGTATGGCCGTCAGGGGCGTGCGAAGCACAGTCGCGTCGAGAGTCTCTCCTAATGGGAGAGTGCTTGTAAAGTGGTCAGAGAGATCTCTTGTGGTCCTCCGCTGACATCACCTGCGCCTTGGATGCCTTTGCGAGATTGCGCTCGAGGGGGATAGGGAAGCTCAGGCGAATCGGAGACTTGGGGCGCCGAGGGTGCCGCTCTCCCGAGCTCTCCCGAGGAGGCTCGGGCTCTCCCGAGGAGGCTGTCGGGCGAGTCGGAGACTTGGGCGCCGAGGAGGCCGCTCTCCCGAGCTCTCCCGAGGAGGCTCGGGCGAATCGGAGGTTTGAGCGCCGAGGACGCCGCTCTCCCGAGCTCTCCCGAGGAGGTTCGGGCGAATCGGAGGTTTGGGCGCCGAGGACGCCGCTCTCCCGTGCTCTCCCGAGCTCTCCCGAGGAGGCTCGGGCGAATCAGAGGTTTGGGCGCCGAGGACGCCGCTCTCCCGAGCTCTCCCGAGCTCTGCCGAGGGGGCTCGGGCGAATCGGAGACTTGGGCGCCGAGGAGGCCGCTCTCCCGAGCTCTCCCAAGGAGGCTCGGGCGAATCAGAGGTTTGGGCACCGAGGACGCCGCTCTCCCGAGCTCTCCCGAGGAGGCTCGGGCGAATCGGAGGTTTGGGCGCCGAGGACGCCGCTCTCCCGTGCTCTCTCGAGCTGTCCCGAGGAGGCTCGGGCGAATCGGAGACTTGGGCGCCGAGGAGGCCGCTCTCCCGAGCTCTCCCGAGCTGTCCCGAGGAGGCTTGGGCGATTTGGAGGTTTGGGCGCCGAGGACGCCGATCTCTCGGGCTCTCCCGAGCTCTGCCGAGGAGGCTCGGGCGAATCGGAGACTTGGGCGCCGACGAGGCCGCTCTCCCGAGCTCTCCCGAGGAGACTCGGGCGAATCGGAGGTTTGGGCGCCGAGGAGGCCGCTCTCCCGAGCTCTCCCGAGCTCTCCCGAGGAGGTTCGGGCGAATCGGAGGTTTGGGCGCCGAGGACGCCGCTCTCCCGTGCTCTCTCGAGCTGTCCCGAGGAGGCTCGGGCGAATCGGAGGTTTGGGCGCCGAGGACGCCGCTCTCCCGAGCTCTGCCGAGGAGGCTCGGGCAAATCGGAGACTTGGGCGCCGAGGAGGCCGCTCTCCCGAGCTCTGCCGAGGAGGCTCGGGCGAATCGGAGACTTGGGCGCCGAGGAGGCCGCTCTCCCGAGGAGGCTCGGGCGAATCGGAGGTTTGGGCGCCGAGGACGCCGCTCTTCCGAGCTCTCCCGAGCTCTCCCGAGGAGGCTGTCGTTAGTGGAATGATGTCGTGGGCCTCTGTAGATGCGGCCTTCGTGGGCTTCTACTGGCCTTACTTGGGCCAGGCCATGTTGGGAATGAGCGTTGTTGCATCGAAGTTAGGTACCCCTAACTTTGGTACCCAACAGTACTCTTGCAACATTTCTACCTCGGTCTTAGCCAAAACTCCGCACAATTCCTTGACATATCTTCTGGAGGAGCATTCCTTCGTTGTACCGTTGGTGAAGGGAAGACACTTCTTGCTAAAATCCTTGAAAACACTCCCCACACCCAAGGGTATAATGAACCTCCTAAGAAAGAAAAGGAATTAATCCCCGAGCAAAAAGAAACTCCGATCGCCGAATCAAAATCAGCCCTATCCAAAGATTCCGCCATCGATCCTGAACCACAAATACCACAAACATCGGAGGAGAAAGAAAATTGTCCTATAAATTGCTCCTTCGATTTCGAGGCTAATCTCTTATCTGACCTTACTAGTTTTGGGAATGCCTACAATTATCCTATCTAAAAGAGACCTTCTAAGAAACATCATTCAAAACCTCTCAAGAAAGGATCTCTTCAAAAATCTCCCAAATTAGCATCATCTGACGCCTCGAATTCCCATGTGGCACATAGGAAAACATCTAGGATCTTGGATGAACCTCCAAAAGGAATGATGACTATGCCCATAGAAGGAGAACTAAATTGCTTCGAAGCAAAATCTATACTCTCCCCTTCTATGCCCACATCTATCATGTCCTTTGAATCCATCTCTAAACTCATCCTTGATCCCGATAAATCCAATTGTATCCTTCCTTCAAAGTCTTATGATGATCCGGTCATTGACTCTGGAGATTCATTAAGACACCCAAGGCATGAGAGTCATCAGGCCCATAAATCTAACCAAGAAGAGAAACAACAACAGTTGGAGAATCCACCCACTATTGTAAGTCAAGAATGGTTAGAGGAGACCAAAGATTCTAATAAAATCACTAAGATGCCCACTCATGTAAGGAGAATAGCTTGTCAAGTCATGGGCATCTGTAGTGAAATTTGCTATGATCCTAGCCTTGGGATTAACATCATTCCTCACTTCCATGTTCAAGGTTCATCAAAGAATCACCTGCTACAATCCCAAAAACACCTTAGGCTCCCAAATGGTCAAATCCTTGATTGTTTAGGAGTCCTTCAAGGCGTACCTGTAGTGATTGATGATCTAAAGATCTCCCTAGAGTTTCACATCTTTGACCTTCCTGGACGTTCCTTTCATCTCACATTCATTGGAAGGCCAATCATGGAAATCTTGGAGGACATTGGAAATGAGAAGCTTGGTCATAGAATAGGTGACGAGTATCTACTTGTTTGGTCTTCACAGCCTCTCAACATAGGGGTAGAATCTAAATCTGTTCTTGATCCAAGGGGTGAGCTTAAGATGATTTCATAAACAATCATGACATATCCAAGTCTTGAGGAGGATTTGGAATGTCATGAGAAGAAAATCGCTCATCCACTCCTTGAGACGGAGAATTTCATCAAAGGGCATGGAAGTTATCCGTCGATCTTCTCATCAAGTCCTTGCTCATTTGAGAAATCTCCTGACTCAATCTTTCTTTCTACCACTACACAACAAGAGATCTACAACCCTTTCACTCTTCTTGTGTCCAAAACTTTTGCAATAGAGGTTGTAGATGCTTTTGTTTATCATAAGTTCTCCAAATCTCGTAGTGGTATGAATTCTTGCAGTTAGGCCCGCACAAGTTGGCTTCAAATTAACATCATTGAACTTGTGTGCTTAACTTGAGTCGGGTAGTAAGACTTTTGGTTCTGTTGGTGTGTTGCCACCAACAGAACTCCTGCACTTGATATTTTCTCTATTTTCCATGACTCAGGACACACCTTACACCAAGTGTGGGGGGTCATTTGATCCCCTTAAACACATTTGGGCATTGATAGACATCCCGAGCAAAAAGCATCAGTGCATGAACACATCATTAGAGGTAAGAATGCACAAGGAAAGAACCAAAGTGGCTGGAACCTCCAAGGTGGGGTCGGCCGACCCCACCATGGACACCCCAGCCTACCAGTCAACCTCCACTACATTGAGCCATACCTCTTGACTGGTTTGTCACTTTCTCTTTCTCCTGTTTAGTGCATTCCTCTTATGTTTGTCTTCAACCCTCTACAATAAAATAATAATAAAAAAATGCTTCTTGTCTTCACCATTCACTCTATTGTCTCTAGTAGAATGAATCTTATTTATCCTATCATGCCTCCTTTTTCTATGTTAGCATGCCTTGGTTTGAATGTATTGATCGTTCGAAAGATCATACCTCCATAGTCTTTTTAAATTAAGCATGGTGCTTAGGTTAAAAGAGACCACCTTAATCAAACATGACATGGTGTTAAGTTTGATTATTAAATCAAAACATACTTGCATGGAACTTGGTTGCACTTTTGGACTAACCCCTGTAGCAAGAACCCCGACATCTCTATGGGTAAGTCATAAGATCATTCAGGGAGATAGATTGAGATCCTCATGGTCAAAAAGTCAAGTTGTATGGGCAAGGAGAACTTCAATGCAACTGAGGAGAACCACTACTACAACTCATCATCTTTAAGGTAAGTGGCCACCCTCGTAGAGTTTTTGATTTACATGAACCTTTGAAAAAGAAATTGACATGCTAGAATTCGTCCCTGATAATGAATTAACATAATTAAAATCTACATGTCCTTCTTTCTTTTTTTTTCAATTGTTTGTATAGTTTGATCACTAGATAGGTTCTCAATTAACTAGAAGTCCTTACTTTCTTTACCTTGGGTCCCCAAAACCCCCAATTAGAAGTGGACAATTCGGTGACCACTTGGGACCAAAATTAGGCCAAGCTATATAATTTCCAGAAATGCATAATCTGGTCGCACTGGGCCATTCAAACCCAGGTTGGGCGACCCGCACTTGGCACAATTTGAAATTTTAGAAAATGGGACAATGTTCAGAAGCTCTTGTAGGCCACGTGACAAAAGTTTAGGGCAAATATATGGGTCGGCCGACCCATACTGTTCATCCCCCAAACTCGTCACATTTAGGGAATCACTTGGCAAATGAGTGAGGAAGTGGACATGGCCATACGACCCATTATTGGGGTCGGCCGAACCACCAATGGCAACTTGGTGCCACCCGTCGGCTCCAGAACGTTGTGCCAACGTTCCCCCGACGTTTTCTCGCGATTTCAAAAAGGAGAACGTTGGCACTCGTCTTCTTAACCCTTTCCTTTCCTTCTTCTTCCTTCCACCTCCATTCTTCACCATTCCAGCACCTTCCTTCGACCTTAATCCATCCGAGAGATCACTTTTTGAGACCCTAGAGGTCATCATGGAGGTCAAGGTGCTTGAGGTTGAGCCCTATGGAGTGTACCAGCTCCTACACGCTTTCGACGCCCACCTTTCATGAAGAACCACATGGTCATTGGCGGTGGGCTGGGACAAGGGGATGTTGTTCCCCATCTCACATACGAGGAGAAGAAGTAGTTGCGTGAGTAGAGAAACACCACTAGCTCCCAAAGACCACCTGGCAGATGGATAATCCTCCAGGTCAAGGAAGCCATCAAGGCTCTTCGAGGATGACTGTTGAGAAGAAACTCTTGAAGAAGGACCTTAGTATGGTTTACACTTAGAAACAAAAACAAAATGGGGTATGAGGACATCCTCCTTTGACCTTTTTCCCTAGATATCTCAAACCTCTTCACAAATATGCTAGGCACATTCAATCTTCATCCTAATAAGTTGTGCCTATGTTTAATAAAAATTTTGGTTCTGCTGGTGTGTTGCCACCAGCAGGGCCCCTGCACTTGACATTTCCTTTGTCTCTCTAACCTAGTATGCAGCAAGCCAAGTGTGGGGGAGGTTGGTGACCTCCTCAACACACTCCGTAACACGAGACACGTCTGCTCAACAAAATCTGTCCCAAGAAGCCTTCAAATGCAGGTCGGCGACGAGCACAAAACACAAAAACGCAAGTGCAGGAGCACCTTCAAAGGTGAGGATTCGAATGGCGATCAACGGAGTGGCCAGAAGCTCCATGGTGGGGTCGGCCGACCCCACTTAGGACCTTTGGACCCACCAGTCAGCATCCACCCAGCGTCTACTTGCTCTCCTGACTGGTTTGCCACTCCTACTCCCCTCTATTCTTTTCTTTTTATTTTTATTTGATTTCTTTAGATAAAATAAAATAAAAATAAAAATAAAAAAATAAAAAAATAAAAAAAAGAAGACTTGCATCTGAAAATAAAAATGACATGATTCAAGACATTTAAAGGGTAAAAGCGTCACAAAGTCTAACTCTTGCATATGCTTATGCTTGTGGGTCACATATCTTGATAGGAATATCATATTGACTTAGTTGTTGACAAATGTGATATAGTTCTTAGCTCATGATTCATACCTTTTCTATTCAAAGTGCTTAGAGATTTATTTTCTGAAAACGTCATAAAACCATAGTGTCACTCACTCCTCAATAGTAAGGAAATTCCCACCAAAACCATATATGATCATACCGTGTTCAAAACCCTTCTAATCATGCTATTTGCAATTGCTTTGAGTTTGGTCAAACCTTGTTGACCCTAGTTGAGAATTATGTCATAGTCCCAAGATCAAGATCACACACACGCCACATATACACATGCTGCTTCTACACTGGAAGTACGCAAAAATATGCCATCCACTTCCACCATATAGATGCTCTATGTTTTAAAGTTTAGAATATCTCTCTAAGTATGACTTAGTAGATGAGACACAAAGGCTATTCAAAAAAAAGAAAAAAAAGAAAAAAAGAGAGTGGACACATGAAGGTCCATTATTTTGAAAAGAAAAAAAAGAGAGAAAAAAATGCTAGCCATGACTCAAAATAAAATAGAGATAGATCTTATCAAATAAAGGAGCACTAGATTGCATCATCTTCCACACACTTGCACATCTTGATCTAGGATTATGATATTCTTCTCCTTGGATCCTTGTTTTGATTTTACAATAAATGCAATGCAAGTATGCTATCTTGTTTATCCCTACCTGAGCCCCACATAAGCCTGATAGATGTAGGATGAAACAAAAGAAGGCAAGCTGATGCTATGCCTTGGTGAGGAATCATATACCTACTGAGTGACTTGAGTGTACTATCTGAGGAGTAAGAATGAACTATGTGCTTTTTTCTAAAACCATTATCAAAAACTCTAAGTGCTAAGGATATGAAAATGGGAGGATGGCTTTGCTTTGAGAACTATTCCATTTTTCAACATCTGAAGGATATATGCTAGACAGTACCACATAACCTACTTGTATGAGATATGTCTTGAGTAAAACTTTGTGTTAGCTAATACCTTAAAAATGTCATAATCATATTTTATCATTATCTCTCTAACCTTTGCTTGAGGACGAGCAAAGACTTAAGTGTGGGGGATCTTGTTGACAGTAGTTATACATGTTTTTACCCCATCAAAACCGTCAACAAGACATTCTTTCTAGAAGAAAACCACCAAACACATAGTGACTTGGGTACAAATAACTTGGTTCCATGACAGTAGTTATACATGTTTTTACCCCATCAAAACCGTCAACAAGACATTCTTTCTAGAAGAAAACCACCAAACACATAGTGACTTGGGTACAAATAACTTGGTTCCACATGTACTTGTCATTATTTGGTTGCAGGCACTCTGAACAGGTATTTTTCAGTGTCCGGAAGCTCTATATGAACGCCCTGGCTGGGCCCACCTGCCATAGGGGGGTTGGCCGAACCCCTCCTTGGGCCCAGCCAGGTCGGTTGGCACTCCACCACCTTCCTCATGTTGAACATGTGCTGGAAATCCTCCACCCATGATCCTAAGGCGGTTATATGGCGGTTGATCCAACGGTGCATGCTGGAGGTCACGCGGATCGCTGACGTGGCGATGGAGTAGCCCCTACTCCACTTCCCCCTATAAATACCCCCATAAGCCTTCACTTTAGAGCATGATTCAAAGGAGAAAACACTATGTAGTAGCTTAGCTCTGCTGTAGTGCTGTGCTAGTTGGGAGAGAGTGAGGGAAGTCTTCAGGAGAAAGCCCCGGGCCTATCGGGAATCTTCTCCACGGTGTACCTCAGCGGATGCGAATCTTCAAGTAAGTTTTACATTCGAGTCCTTCTAGTATTTGATATTCTAGTTCTGGTATTTTAAGTATATACTGTCTTCACCCGTACATTGCTTTACTTAGTGAAGTGCTCTAGTCTCTCATGAAGGTTAGAGTAGTAAGTGTAGTGTAGACGTGGTGTCTAGACTATATCTTGCCAGTGTAGGCCGCTTGTCGCACGGATTGTTTATGGTAGCCAGCAAGTGGTGACAGCCTTGTCTGGTCTTCATATTCCACCACGTGTGTAAGACAAGTTATTAAAACGGCAAGGCATCAAGACAATAGTACAACCGCCTTGGGTAGGGGTTTGTCTCCTACTGTTTCGCCTATCGCCTCTTGTGAAGGGAGGAGCTGACTAAGCTCTTTATACTTAGAACACCAAAACCAAATATCTTTTGCTACATAGGAACCTCTCTACCTAGCTATCATAGATCCTTTGTCTCATCACTGGATGGCCTTGAACCTAGTTAGAACACTTCACGTTTCCCGTGGAAAATACGATACCTGGAATACTCCCGGTGAAGGCTACATTGACTACCGTACGCTTGCGGTATATCCGTTTGTCATTTCTGGTGTCAACAGTAAGTACTATGCATGCTAGTTTGTCAAGACACCATTCAAATCCTATTTTTAAATAATACACCAATCAAGCAAGTATAGGAATTGAAGTTTGACAATGCAACAACTCATATGTTAATGCACACACAAATGCAACAAATTATTCATGAGCTTGCTCCCCCTACTTGTGTGCTTTCAAATTTTTAATTGACCCCTTTTCTTTCTTATCTTTGTGACTTTCTTCTCCCCCTTTGTCATCAATCACCAAAAATTGTGCAAATTATGGGAGTATCAAGTCAATAAATGGGGTTTAGTTCATTTTCACATTGGTTCAATCTAGATCACTTGCCTAGAACATGTAACTAAGTTTGATCCAAGGACAAGCTTCTTCACACCTCACTAGTAGGGTTATCTTGACCATGTTAAGTTACACATCATAAGCTCATGTTCTAGATTCAACACTATGTTTGCAAGCCCATCAATATGTCATATGCTACCACTTGATTATACAAGCATAAAAAACAAAAGTGGTATCATATATATATGAAAGCATTTGATTTTTCATGAATGAGCCTATAACATGCATTTCATGTCTACATGCACTAGACACGTCCTTATCAAAGTATGAATGACATGTCAACTAATTTTTACCTTACTTTAGTCGAAGGAGAGGCATGTCATATAATGTGGGATACTTTTCACTTCATGTTGGAGTAGTCTAGTATGTTTAACTCACTTCTCAACTTGTAAAATCTTGACTCATCAAGTGGCTTGGTAAAGATATCCGCTAATTAATCTTTGGTGCCAACACTTTCAATTGCAATGTCTCCCTTGATTTGGTGATCTCTAATGAAGTGATGCCTTATATCAATGTGCTTTGTTCTTGAATGTTGCACGGGGTTGTTGGTTAGCTTGATAGCACTCTCATTGTCACATAGCAAAGGCACTTTCTTGTGTTTTAATCCAAAATCACTCAAAGTTGCCTTCATCCAAAGCAATTGTGCACAACAACTTCTGGCACTAATGTACTCCACTTCGGCCGTTGAGAGAGCAACACTATTTTGCTTCTTTGACGACCATGATACAAGTGACCTTCCAAGCAATTGACAAGTTCCACTAGTGCTTTTTCTATCCACCTTACAACCGGCATAGTCGGAGTCCGAATATCCAATAAGCTCAAAGTTGGACCCCTTTGGATACCACAACCCAACATCTTGTGTGCCATTCAAATACCTCAATATTCTCTTTGCGGCTTTCAAATGACTTTCTCTTGGTGAGGCTTGAAATCTTGCACACATGCACACACTAAACATGACATCCGGTCGAGATGCGGTCACATAAAGGAGACTTCCAATCATTGATCTATATAGCTTTTGATCTACCATTTTGCCACTATCATCCAAGTCCAAATGCCCATTAGTTGCCATAGGAGTATTCATGGCCTTTGCATGTTACAATCCAAATTTCTTCACCATATCCCTTATGTACTTGCCTTGACTTACAAATGTACCATTCTTCATCTGCTTGACTTGAAGACCAAGGAAGTAGCTAAGCTTACCGATCATGGACATTTCAAATTCACTTGCCATCATATTGCCAAATTCTTCACAAAAATCTTGATTGGTTGATCCAAATATGATATCATCCACATATATTTGCAACACAAATAAATCATTACCAAGCTTCTTAGTGAAGAGAGTTGTATCAACCTTTCCCATTTTGAACCCTTTAGAGAGCAAGAGATCTCTCAATCTCTCATACCATGCTCTAGGTGCTTGCTTCAAACCATACAATGCCCTCTTGAGCTTGTACACATGGTTGGGTTTCTTCACATCTTCAAATCCGGGAGGTTGTTCAACATACACCAACTCGTTGATATAATCATTGAGAAATGCACTCTTGATATCCATTTGATAAAGCTTGGTGTTGTGGGCACAAGCATAGGCTAATAAGATTCTAATAGCTTCCAATCTAGCAACCGGTGCATAGGTTTCTCCAAAATCAAGACCTTCAACTTGAGTATAACCTTGTGCAATCAATCTAGCCTTGTTTCTTATTACTATGCCATCTTGATCTTGCTTATTTCTAAAAACCTATTTGGTTCCAATCACATTGTGTTTCTTTGGTCTTTCCACTAGCTCCCAAACTTGATTTCTTGTGAAATTGTTGAGCTCTTCATGCATGGCATTAACCCAATCAACATCTTGCAATGCTTTCTCAATCTTGGTTGGCTCAATAGATGACACAAATGAGAAATGCTCACAAATTTGAGCTAGCCTTGCTCTGGTTTGAACTACACTTTGAATACCACCAATGATTTGATCCAAAGGATGATCCCTTGCAATAGAAACCGGTTGGAGAATAGGAACTTGATCATTGGATTGAGATGAACTACCTTGTTGATCTTGCACTTGAGATTGATCTTGTGAGTCACTTGCACTTGCTTCATTTTCAACTTGCATACTAGTATGAATAGCACCATCATCTTCATCATTATTGACTTGCCTCGGTCTAATATCACCAATATCCATATCTTTCATTGCATTAGCCAAGTCATTTCCTCTCACATCACTAAGATTTTTAACTTCATCTTGAGAGCCATGGGTTTCATCAAATTCAACATCATGCACCTCCTCAAGAGTACCACTAGCCAAATTCCAAACTCTATATGCCTTGCTTGTGGTTGAATAGCCATGTAAGAAACCTTCATCACATTTCTTTTCAAACTTGCTCAATCTTGTGCCTTTCTTGAGAATGTAGCATTTGCAACCGAAAACCCGAAAATATGCAATGTTGGGCTTTCTACCATTCAATAGCTCATAAGGAGTCTTTGCAAGCATACCATGGCAATATAACCGGTTGATGTAGTAGCAAGCGGTGTTGATAGCCTCGGCACAAAAAAAATGACTAACATTATATTCACTTAGCATTGATCTTGCCATATCAATCAAGGCTCTATTCTTTCTTTCAACAATGCCATTTGATTGTGGTGTATATTTGGGTGAGAATTGATGTCCAATGCCATACTCATCACACAACTCATCAATCTTGGTGTTCTTGAATTCACTACCATTGTCACTTCTAACTTTCTTGATGGTTGTTTCAAACTCATTTTGGCTTCTCTTGACAAAAGACTTGAATATATCATAAGCTTCACTCTTGTCAACTAGAAAGAATACCCATGTGTATCTAGTGTAGTGATCCATAATCACAAATCCATACTTGTTCCCACCAATACTAGTATATGTGGTTGGTCCAAACATGTCCATATGCAAGAGCTCAAAAGCTTTACTAGTACTCATCATACTCTTCTTAGGATGTGTGTTTCCAACTTGTTTGCCAGCTTGACATGAACTACAAAGCTTATCTTTCTCAAACGTGACATCTTTCAAGCCTCTAACTAGATCATGCTTCACTAGTTTGTTCAATTGTTTCATTCCAACATGACCAAGCCTTCTATGCCATAACCAACCTAAACTTGACTTCGTGATCAAACAAGTTGACAATTGAGTTCCACTAGCATTGAAATCCACAAGATATAGGTTGTCATATCTGAAACCTTTGAATATCAAATTTGAGCCATCAACACTAACAATTTCCTCATTATCAACCCCAAATATGCACTTGAACCCGAGATCACAAAGTTGTGCAACCGAGAATAAATTAAAGTTCAAGCTTTCAACTAGCAACACATTGGAGATGGACATGTCATTAGATATTGCAATCTTACCAAGTCCTTTCACTTTCCCTTTCTTGTTATCACCAAATGTAATTGCATCATAGCCACTATTTGCACTTGTGTTGAGAGAGCCAAACATACTTGAATCCCCGGTCATATGTTGTGTGCATCCACTATCAAGCACCCAATGCCTTCCTCCGGCTTTGTAATTGACCTACAAAAAGAGATCAATTCTTTTTAGGTACCCAATGTTGCTTGGGTCCTTTGAGGTTAGTGACTAAGCTCTTTGGTACCCAAATGGTCTTCTTCTTTGGACCCAACATGGATGTACCAACAAACTTAGCCTTCACACCATTTGAGCCCTTAGTAAGAAAGTAGCAAGAATCAAACTTAATTGAGGATACATGAGAGTTGGATTGCTTTCTTTTGCATTCATGCTCTAAATGACCAACTTGCTTTTATTTTGTGCAATACCGGCCATTTCTCTTCACAAAACAAGTCTTGTAAGGAGCAAAGGTGGTCTTGCCTTTCTTGGGGGTATAGCCCAATCCCTCTTTGTAGAGAGATGCCCTTTGGCTACCCAAGCACATAAGCAAGCGGTCCTCACCACCATAAACCTTAGCTAAGGAGTGATTGAGCTTTTTAACCTCCTCATTTAGATTCTTGTTCTCAACTACTAGTGAAGGGTCACTAGTGGGTGAGGTAGTAGTGGAAGTGCTACAAGAAGGGTTAGTGGTGGCAACAATAATAGGTTCACAAGATATATCACATGTTACACCTATGTTGCAAGTTTTAATTTCCTCCTTTTGTACTTGACTTTGCAAGTTCTCTTTTTCCATAATTAGAGAGGAATGAGCTTCATCAAGCTTGGTGTGAGCCTTTTGGAGCTTCTTATGGTCTTCCATTAGACTCTCATAAGATGCTCTTAGCTCCTCAAGTTCTTGCTCAAGAGTGAGCTTACTCTTGCGTAAGCTCTTGCATTCCTTTCTAAGTGTGTCAAAATGAACACGTGCATCATCAAGCATGTCAATTAGTTCCTCTTTTATTAGGTCATCATCACTATCATCATCACTAGATTCGCTATCGGATGACACCTTTGAGCCCTTGGCCATGAAGCATGAAGGAGTATTGAAGATGGAAGGCTTGTCATGAATAGCAATGCTTGCATGTACCTTCTTCTTACTCTTCTTCTCATCATCACTATCTTCATCTCTTGAGGATGCATCACTATCCCATGTCACCACATGAGAGTAGTTCTTCTTCTTTTTGTATGAAGATTCTTTCTTCTCCTTCTTCTCATGCTTGTTCTTCCTTTTGCCTTTGTGATCATCATCACTTGAGTGTGGGCAATCGGCCACCAAGTGATCTTTGCTTCCACAATTGAAGCATCTTCTTGACCCATCAAACTTTCTTGCATTCTTCTTCCTTCTTGCCCAGTAGCCCTTCTTCTTCATGAACTTGCCAAATCTTCTCACTAGAAGGGCCATCTCCTCATCACTCTCACTTGTGCTTGATGGATCTTCACTTGATTCAACTTTTGCTTTGCCCTTGTCCTTTGATGATGATGTGGCTTTGAATGCCACACTCTTCTTCTTCTCATCTTTGGAGTCTTCATCTTTTTCTTTCTTCTTCTTATTAATCAACTCCTCCTTGTCATCATCATCTCTATAGGCATCATCGGTCATCACCTCCGCAAGCACTTGGTTTGGAGTCAACTCACTCAAGGTAGTCTTCAGCAAAACCGTGATCAAGGTAGCAAAGCGCTTGGGCAAGGTTTTCAAGAACTTCATGGAGAAGTCACTATCCTTTACTTCTTCATCCACCGCCTTGAGATCATTCACAATCACTTGCAATCTATGAAACATCTCCGGGACACTTTCATCTTTCTTCATCTTGAAGCTAGCAAATCTATCTTTGAGGATGTAAGCTCTTGTGGTCTTCACACCCTTGGTGCGCTCATATGATTCCTCAAGCTTCTTTCAAGCCTCATGAGCACTCTCAATGTTTTTGACTTGCTCAAACACCTTCTCATCTAGAGCCTCATGGATAGCACAAACCGCAATGTCATTGAGTTGGAGCAATCTTTCTTCGGCGGTTGTGGGGTTGGCCGCATTGGCAATATCAATCTTTGTCTCCACAACCTTCCAAACCTCTCTATTGATTGACTTGATGTGTGAGGTCATCTTGCTCTTCCAATATGCATAATTTGTGCCATCAAATTGGGGTGGCTTCTTGGTGTTGTTGATGTGAATGTTGAGTTGAGCCATTTTTATACCGTAGGTTGTTAAACCTCAAATCAATGGTGCCTTGGCTCCGATACCACTTGAAAGGTCCTAAATGGCTAGAGGGGGGTGAATAGCCTATAAAAATTCTACAACCAACAACTCAAGCAAGAGGTTAGATAAATAAGAAGCGAAGCGAATTCTTGCGCTAGCCTACTAAAATTTGCAAGCCACCTAACCGTTCTAAGTTATAGTCTCTATTTCACACACGAGAGGCTAAGTTGCTAATTTTACTCTACTCCTAGGTGAGCAACTAAGCTAACAAGCTACACAAGAGTAGGTGTGAGAATGTAAAGAGTAGAGAGAGTGAATCTTATACCGCCGATGTAGTGATGAGGTGAGTACCAATAAGAACAATCACAATAATCAAGAAATCCTCGGCAAGAGATTGACACAATAATTTTTACCGAGGTTCACTTACTTGCCGGCAAGCTACGTCCTCGTTGTAGTGATACACCCACTTGGAGGTTCACGCGCTAATTGGCATCACACGCTAAACCCTTCTCAAGGGTGCCGCACAACCAACACAAGATGGGGATCCACAAGCTACGAGCAATCCACTAGAGTAGGCTTTTGCGATCTCCTGCGGGGAAGGCTCAAGAACCCCTCACAACTTCATCGATCGGAGGCAGAGACAATCACCAACTCCCCTCAACGATCCTCGCAGCTCCAAGCCGTCTAGGAGTCGGCAAACTCCAAGAGTAACAAGAGAAACCGCTGCGAAAGACAACTACCAAGTGCCTCTAGATGATCTCTATCAAAGCAATGCATTTGATTCTCTCCAAACTCACCAAATGATGATCACAATCAAGTAGGATGAGTGAGAGTGGAGTGGGAAGGCTCATAAGTATGCTATGATGTTCAGGAGTACCAAGAGCTACTCCCCAAACCGGCCAAGTCCCTATTTATAAGCCCCTCACAAAGTTGTAGCCATTAGGGACAAACTGCGCGGCGTCGGACGCCCGCGCGCGCCACCGTCGGACCAATCCGCACGGTCCGATGCTTCTGATGCATGCCACGTGTCCTCGCCGTTTGAAGTCGACCGTTAGATCCCAATAGCTCTATTTTCGTGCCAAGCAAACCGTCGGACGGACGATCATCGGACCAAGAACCACGGTCCGACGCCCACTGCACGAACAGCGTAGGACGGAAGCAGAACAGGCCGTTGGACTAATGATCTCGACAGTCTGACGCTTCCAGAGAGGTTCCAGAGCGCCAAAAACCATCGGACAGTCGTCCGACGCCCGCCGTCGGACTAAGCAAAACGGTCCGACGCCCTCTGAGCTCTCCACGTGTCAGTCCTTGCACGATCAACACCGTCGGACTAACACCGTCGGACGGTCGGACAATAGTCCGACGCACAGAAACTGAGCGTCCGACGCCCACTAAAGGGTTAGCCGTCGGACCAAAGACAATGGTCCAACGCTCAGTTAAGTTAGAGTCCCACGCTAGTTTTTCTGTTGTAATGATTCCGAAATTCGCCGAATCCAAACCCTCTCGAACCCTCAAACTTCATCCCATTTCCAAAGGTGCTAACAGTCCAAACTGTCTTTCACTTAGGTGCATGTGTGTTAGCCTTTTCAAAGAGTTTTCCATGGGTCAAGTTAGTGTCACTAGCATCTATATGCATATGCAATGATCATGAACACCTAGTGGCACTTGATAACCGCATTTCATCAACGATTTTTCCCCTCTTGATAGTACGGCTATCTATCCTAAATGTGATCGTTCCCTCTATGGAGTCTTCATCACCAAAACCAAAAGAGCCCCTATTGGTTATACCTTTGCCTTGAGCTCCCGGTTTCTTATCAACTTCCTTCTCATCTCTTGATGGACCTTGTGGACACCTTTGATGATGGACTTATACCATTTGCATGGATGCCGTCAATAGGGCTTTCTCCTTTATTGATGGGCTTACACCATTTTCATGGACGCCGTCATTGCCCTTCACTTGTGGCCTCCACCGATCAAGTCCTTGCTCCATCTTGTCGTTTGCTAAGTTATCTCATGAAACACTTAGAACAAAATATTAGCAAACTAGGTTTCATCAATTACGCAAAACCAAACATGGGCTTTCACATGCCGCCGGGCAGGGTCCAACAGGTCGAGCACGCCCTGCGCCGCGCGCTGCCACTGCACCCGCCCCGCTCTAGCACCCGTCCCGGCTCTGTGACAGAACCGCCTAAATCATATGGCCCACAGGCACTTGCCATTGTCACTAATGACCTCTGACAGCCGGGCCCGTGTTCCAAATGATCTAGAAGGCCCTGTCGGGTTACATCAGCACCCGTTTCTCCGATAGGATCCCAATGCGAAGTCATTACAGGATTACAACATTTCATAATAAAATACATCAGAGTAAAAAGCGTGGAAAGATTATAAAATACTTAGATTACAAATCAGTTGTCCCAATAGAATTTAAATGCAGTTATTACAAACCATAATTAAAAGTTGGTAGCCGTGGGACAACAATACAACATACGTAGGTAATTGATACACGAACCCTGCCCACGGGTTCACACTTATTCTTCCTCACTTTCTTCCTGAACAATCATCACGCAGCAGGGGGTGAGGCAAACCTGCTGTTGTGGTTCTCCTGCAACAAGGGTTAACAAACCCTGAGTACCGGGGTACTCCGCAAGACTTACCCGACTAAGAAAAAGGAATGAGACTCAGGAATGCAGGCTGAGGGGAGTTAAGATAAGGCTTTAGCAAGAGTCAAGGCATTTTGCGGAAAAACATTACTAATCCTACTTTCAATATTTTACTTAATATTATTATAATCAATATCAATAACACTCTATGCTTTCTCATATACCCAATTCTTATTCATTCTCAAAAACATCCTAGTTCCGAACCACTCTTCGATATAGGTGTGAGGATCAAGTCTCCATAACCGAGGAGCAACGACGATTTGAATCGATTAGTACCCAGCTGGGGATCCCTAACCACACTGTATATGTAGCACCTAAACTTGCATATACCAACCCCGTCTACCACGGCTTTTCCAAACCTGAACCAGTCCTGCGCCACCCGAGAACACAGTACTTCTCTAGTTTCCAGGCACGACGGCCACGAGCGTACACGCTACTCTCGCCATCTCTCCACTTCCAGTGCGTGGTTGTCGGTTCAAGTACTAGAGCGACCGGAGATAGGGCTTCCCGGAGTATGTGGCTAGTTGCAAAGTCTCGATCACTACAGGCCGACAATGAATGGTACCTAAGTCCTTTTTCCGCTGGCGACAATACATTGGAACTCTAACCCAAGTACAACTGTCCCATCGGTTTTTGAATCCCTTTTCCGCCGACGATGATGCATTGGGACTCCAACCCAAACGCATGACCGCCAAACAGAAAATCCCTTCCCGTCGGTGACGATGTACTAATCAGGTGCACCGTCACAGAACGATAAACATTACCAATCCTCTTTTCATGATTCATATATTTCGTATCATCCCAACTTAAAGTAGCATTTTCGCAAATCTAAATAATTAAGCACGACTAAGCATTTTTCAAATACTTTTTGTAAAGCAGGTTCTCATGTTATAATGAGTGGTCAAGAATGGCAATGCATCAATTGGTTCTCACTCAACTCCTAAAAACCTAATGCAATTGATTACTCAAGTGATAAACTTTTAAAAACACAAGGTAGGGTTTAAAATGCACCAGGGCTTGCCTTGGATTGTGAAGAGGGTCAGATCGGGGTCAGTCCCGCAAATATCAAAGCTCTGGACCACCTCTGGAATCACCTCCTCAACAGTGGCCTCAACCTTGACCTCCTCGTTCTTGGGCACTACACGTGTGCAAAGATGCATGCTTAACATGATGATGATGATATGGAATGCGGAGCACAATGACAAGTAATAACATCCTTGAGTACAACTTTTCTTCATGGTAAAGTTGCAAAACGATTCTCATAAAGTAGGATGTTGTTTTTGTGTTTCATCTTTATTGACCTTTTTAACAGTCATAGAAAGCCGCTGCATAGCTATTTAACTACTACTAAAGTTACTCATGAGAAACTCAATCCAAAGTGCGTAGGGTCACAAGGGTGACAGACGCAAGGTCGACACTCAATCCAAAAATCAATCAAACCCTAATTACCATTGTTTTCGGTTTAATTTAATAATCAATAATTAGGATATTAATTGGTAAACAAACATTTTACTTCCAATAGCACCCAAATTTTAACAACAGATAGGATTTGCCCTAACATAGTGCCAAAATAAATTTCATGATTTTTGGAGCAACACAGAATTAACTGAAATTCATCAAAGTTCCATTTATAAATTAAAAGGCAGATTTTTAGTCCCTGCAGACATTGCCCAAATTCATGATTTCATATTTTTACTAAATAATACACATAACAGAGAGCTCACACCAAATTTTCCATGATTTTTAGGTCACTAAATTTACTCCTACAAAAATAACAAGATTCAGTACTATTCTCAATAATTAAATTCAATAAATCGATTTTTATTCACAGCAAAAATGAAAAGGACTATTTGGCCCGAGACGGCCCACGAAGGGCGGTCCGGCCCAAGCGGCCGACAGCGCGGCCCACGCGCGCGAACACCCCTACCGCAGCGCTCCCGCGCTGTTGGGCCAGCCCAACGGCCCAGCAGACGGCCCGAGCGTGCCCCACTCACCCTCTCTCTCGGTCGTGCACTCGCGCGCACACACGGCGGCGCAGCCACAGTGGCTCGCCGACGGTGGCCGGACCGACGAAGGTGTGCGCACCCATGTGCTCCCCATGGCCCCACGAACCCTTATTGGTACACGTTTGAAAGAAGAACATTTCCTAGCGAGCTCAACACCGACCATGGCGGCACGACGAAGGACGACACGACGACGCGGCCGCGTTCCTGGCAAACCGGACCGGTAGCGTTGGAAAATAAGGGCCGGGAAGGTCTAGCTCCTCACCGAGACTTGATTCGGCTAGCAGGTTGGTCCCGAGGTGGTGCAGAGGCGGGAGCGTGGCGCCGGCGGCGGGATCAACAGCACGGACACGGCGGCGTTAAGGCGTTCCGGCGAACTCTGTGTCCCATTCCACAAACCAACTGACTCATGAACATCACAAGGTCTAACAGAGTCTAGGACGTGCTAGTAAAAAGGGATGAGCTCACCACAGCGAGCAGGACACGGCGGCGTTGTCCGTGGTGGTGCTCGGCCGGACACGAAGTAGCCGACGAGGGCTCCCGAGCGTTACAGGGGGCGAGAAGACGCACGGACGGGCTCAACGGGTGCGCCAGGAAGTAGGTGAAGCCAGTGGAGAGCTGGAGAGTGTGGAGGTGGCCGAGGTGTGGTGAATTTCGCCGGTGAACGGTGCGGCCTCCGGCGAGCCGAGAAACGGGAAAGGGCGAAAACGACAGGCTCGCCGGTATTTATAGGGGAGCGAATGGCTGGGAGGTGGAGAAGTGGTCCCCACGGGTCTACTTTCGCCGACGTGGGAGCAGGAACGACCAGGATGGCCGGCGTCGTGCCTGGCCATGCCGGCGCCAGAGCTCGGACAGGGGAGAGGACAGGGTCCATACCCCAGTACTGTAGCAAGTGCTATTCTCTTTTTGACTTTGAAGTCCAACTACTCCCAATTTCATATAATAAGTTGAAAAATCACAAATATAAAAGTTGTAGTACTATTTGTGCTGACCAATTTTGGTTTTGGAACCATTCTCAAATTCTGAAAATTTTTGAAACTATTCAAAAGGGGGCAAAATCACTTTTTGAATTCCATTTGCAATTTAGTTCAAATGTTCATATTTTTCCCAACAACTTGAAAATCTCCAAATATAAAAGTTGTTGAATTAATCAAGATCTACAACTTTCATTAAAGGTGTTTGACAAGATTCCTCATACTTTTTGAATTGCCATTTCAAATTTGAATTTCAAAGTAGTAATTTGGATTTAATTCAAATTTTTGTTTAATAACTTCAAAATTGCCCTAAATGAAAGTTGTTCTATTTTAAAAGTCTACAACTTTTATTAAGGACCCAACATCAGATTATTTTTAGTTTTTGGTTTAGGGTTTTGGGGTCCGAATTTGGGGCTTAAAATTCATTTAATTATATAAATCCTAACCACGGATGTTTAGACAATCAAGACACTCTAATCACCCTATGCACAATCACATGGAAAAATAAGCTTATTTTAGTGAATGCACCGTGATAGAGTTTTATGCAGGATGCTTTGCATATGAACATGATGACATGGTCGGTTTTAATTAACCGTAACACCGGAGGTGTTACAGCCCTTCCCCTTAAAGAAATCTTGTCCCGAGATTTGATACACGACTAAGACTTAAGACTAGGTAATGGAAAAGAAAATGTCTCAAGAAAACCTAATTCAAACCTGACCATGAAACAAGTATAGACGGTTTACCTATTACACAACTAGAAAATCTACATCTATAAGGTAGCAAAGAACTTGGGGAAATTTTCTGCGAGGTAGTCTTCCGATTCCCAGGTAGCTTTATCTTTAGAATATTCACTCCATTGGATCTTGTACCATCTGGTTGTGGTCCTCTGAGTAACACGATCTTTGCGATCCAGGACTCGAATTGGATACTCAGCATATGTCAAATCTGGTTCGAGCTCTACACCTTCAACGTCAGTGACTTGATCAAGGACCCGAAGGCATTTCTTGAGCTGCGACACGTGGAATACATTGTGCACTGCCGAGAGATGATCCGGCAATCTCAATTTGTAAGCTACTTTACCTACGCGCTCCAGGATTTTAAACGGTCCAATGTAGCGAGGGGCTAACTTGCCTTTGACCCCAAAACGACTGACTCCCTTCATTGGTGAGACCTTCAAATATACATAGTCTCCAATATCAAATGCTAGCGGTCGACGTCTCGTGTCCGCATAGCTCTTTTGGCGAGATTGTGCTACTTTCATATTTGCCTGAATGATTTGAACCTTTTCCTCGGCTTCTTTAACTAAATCCACACCAAAGTACCATCTTTCTCCAGGTTCGGACCAATTTAACGGAGTTCGACACCTACGGCCATACACTGCTTCAAACGGTGCCATCTTGATACTCTCTTGATAGCTGTTATTATACGAGAACTCTACTAATGCCAAACATTCATCCCAAGTGGCGGTGTAAGCGAGCACACATGCCCTCAACATATCTTCAAGCACTTGGTTGACCCTTTCAGTCTGTCCATCAGTCTACGGATGATATGCTGTACTGTGCAGAAGCTTTGTTCCCAGTGACTTATGAAAAGCCTTCCAAAAATTCGAGACAAACTGCGTTCCTCAATCAGAGACGATGGTCTTCGGCACACCATGGAGCTTCATGAGGTTTTCTATATATAGTTTGGCATAGGTTGCTACCCTATAATCCTTCTTGACAGAGATGAAATGACCTTGCTTAGTGAGACGGTCCACAATCACCCAAATTGAATCAAAACCTCTAGATGTTTTGGACAAACCCACGATGAAATCCATGCTAATATCCTCCCATTTCCACGCAGGAACAGGCAATAGTTGCAGTTCTCCCCTAGGCTTCATATGCACAGCTTTCACCTTTTGACATGTGTCACACCTAGCTACATACTGAGCAATTTCAATTTTCATCTTGGTCCACCAGAACTTCTGCTTCAAGTCATGGTACATCTTATTGCTTCTAGGATGAATGGAGAATCTAGTCAAATGTGTTTCATCGAGAATGATCCGACGTAACTCAGGAACCTTTGGGACTACTAACCGATTTTTAAACCATACCACACCTTCATCATCAATTCTGAAACAATCCGCTTTGCCAGCTTGGACTTTCTCTTTGATATGCTTGATTCCCTTACTCTTTTTCTGAGTAGCAACGATTTGCTCATGGATGGGTGTCTCTATGATTATGTTGGCCACGCTGCCTTGTGGAACTATTTCTATACCTAACTTTTCTATCTCATAGCACAACGATAGATCACAAGGCTTCACGTTCAAACAGTTGCAGTGAACCTTCCGACTTAATGCATCGGCAACCACATTGGCCTTGCCTGGATGGTAATGTACCTCAATGTCATAATCCTTGATTAACTCGAGCCATCTTAGTTGCCTCATGTTCAACTCTTCTTGAGTAAAGATGTACTTGAGGCTCTTATGGTCCATGTAAACATTACAAGTACTGCCTAGCAAATAATGATGCCACATCTTCAAGGCGTGCACTACAGCTGCCAACTCCAAATCATGAGTAGGATAATTTTCTTCATGGCGCTTGAGCTGTCGTGAAGCGTAAGCAATGACTCGGCCCTCTTGCATCAATACACAGCCAAGACCGGTGCCAGAAGCATCACAATAAACATCAAACAGTTTCTCAATATCAGGTTGAGCTAGCACTGGTGTTGTGGTTAACAACTTCTTCAAAGTCTGAAATGCCTTCTCACATTCCGATGACCAGACAAATTTGACCTGATTCTTCAACAAACTAGTAATCGGTTTGGATATTCTGGAAAAGTCCGGGATAAAGCGACGGTAGTACCCCGCCATTCCCATGAAACTACGGACTTGATGGACGGTGGTTGGTGGCCTCCAATTCAAAATTTCCTCCACCTTGCTAGGATCGACTGACACACCTTCTGCCGACAGAATATGCCCAAGAAATGGGACTCTATCCAACCAAAACTCACCCTTGCTGAACTTGGCATAGAGTTGATGTTTTCTCAAACGAGTCAGAACAACACGAAGGTGATTAGCATGTTCCTCAGGGGTTTTGGAATAAACAAGAATGTCATCAATGAACACGACTACAAACTTATCGAGATCTGGCATGAAGACGGAGTTCATGAGGTACATGAAATAGGCAGGTGCATTGGTTAGGCCGAAAGACATAACTGGGTATTCATATAAGCCATATCTGGTGGTAAAGGCTGTTTTTGGAATGTCTTCGGGACAGATTTTTATTTGGTGGTATCTAGACCTAAGGTTAATCTTGGAAAACACTTTGGCCCCAGCAAGTTGGTCAAAGAGTAAGTCGATGCGAGGCAAAGGATATTTGTTCTTGATGGTTACCTCATTGAGTGGACGGTAATCGACGCAAAGTCTAAGGGTTTGGTCTTTCTTTTTCACAAAGATAGCAGGGCAACCCCAAGGAGGTGAACTAGGTCTGATGAAACCTTTGTCTAGCAATTCTTGCAACTGAATCTTGAGTTCTGCCAATTCCTTGGGTGGCATCCTATAAGCTCTACGGGATATGGGTGCTGTTCCCGGCTTCAACTCAATAGCGAACTCCACATCACGATCAGGAGGTAAACCAGACAGTTCATCAGGAAACACATCTGGAAATTCACAAACTACTGGAATACCCCGGATCTCTTTGACTGAGGTGGCACATAACCTTTCAACCTTTCTCAAGGGAAGTGGAAGCTGGATAAGAAGCTGAGATTGACTATCAGGTATATTCACTCTTATGGTCCTATTCAGCACATCTATCAAAGCCTTGTGCTGATACATCCAATTCATACCAAGGATCACATCTATGTCCTGGTCTTTCAGCACTATCATGGTGGTAGGGAATATATGCCCACCCAGTTCTATGGGTACCCAGTTGTACTACATCCTTAGTACTTATACGCCCCCTGGGCGAATGTATAAGGAAGTTTTCCTTTATTTTCCCAATTGGAATCTCATGCTTGACGACAAATGTGCGATTTATGAATGAATGAGATGCACCAGAATCAAAAAGTGTAATTGTAGGATGACTTGCGATAGGGAACATACCCATCATGATGGGTTCTCCCTCGGGAATATCACCAACTTGAGTGACCACGATACTGAGCTTGCTGCTGCTGACCACCAGGGCCCTTCTGTGCATTCTGGTTATAATATTTTGGGAACGGACAATTGCAAGCCCAGTGTCCCATCTTGCCACAATTGTAACAGGGATGATTGTAGTTGACTTGTGGAGTGGTGATACGAACGCTAGGGGCATTTGGCTGAGTGGTGTTTTGCTGGTTGGAAGTCTGAGAGGTAGTAGCAGTACGACAACTACCTGCTGATGAGGATATGGTGGACGGGAATGGTGAGTAGGATGATATACAATCTTTTGGTGCTTCTGATTGCCAGGAAAACCCAGCGGATCCGGACTTCTTTTTCTTCTTCTCGTCCTGGTACTTGTGGTTGCTCTCTTCAAAAGCAATTGCTATGTTGACAGCTTTATAATAGGTGCAGTGGAGGTTGTTGGACAAGCTTCACTGAATTTTGAAATTCAGGCCCCTGACAAAGCAATCCCGCTTTTTCTGATCAGTGTTGACATGCTCAGGTGCATACTGGGACAGGTGATTAAACTGACTGACATACTGCATCACAGTGAAATCCTTTTGTTGCAGCGCCAGGAACTGATCAAGCTTCATTTTCATCACACCTGCAGGAATATAGTGGGCACGGAAAGCTTCACGAAATTCTGCCCAAGTCATCTGATGTCCTGCCGGTTGGGCTGCCAAGAGATTTGCATACCAAGCACTTGCAGCACCCCGAAGTTGCTGAGCTGCAAACAGGGGCTTCTGGTACTCTGTGCAGTGAATCAGACCAAACTTTTGCTCCATGGTACGGAGCCAATCGTTTGCCTCCAGAGGTTCATCCGCCTTGGTGAACACAGGTGGTCGGGTATCGATGAAGTCCACGTACGTGGTCTCCTCTTCATCGCGGCGGCCACGACGCCCACCACGGTTGTCCCAATTCTGCGCAAGCACGTTGGCGGCATTGGCCAGGGCCGCAATTGCATCGGCCAAGGTTGGTGGAATTGGTGGGGCATCTGGAAT
Organism: Eremochloa ophiuroides; assembly: GCA_038502445.1. Taxonomy (NCBI): domain Eukaryota; kingdom Viridiplantae; phylum Streptophyta; class Magnoliopsida; order Poales; family Poaceae; genus Eremochloa; species Eremochloa ophiuroides. The sequence continues at coordinate 54,062,723 of JAHLJS010000001.1, forward strand.
GGCCCCATCCTCAGAGATCCCAGCACCAGATGATTGGGTGTTGACAGGCATCTGTTTTATAAGCAAGCCAAACTTAAATATTACATTGTTTAAATGAAACTTATAGCAGTACATACCATAATATTACAATAATTAGGTTACACCACTGATACTTAAACAAAGTTCCCCAAACCATAGCTAAGGTTTTGTGGTAGCGCTGACATTACAAACCCAAAAGAGAGCGGTAAACTAGCGTGCCTAGTCCTACAACTAGTCTACTCGTCGTCGCCCATGGTCCTGTCAGAGACGACACCATCCTCGTCAGCAACCTCGACATCCTCCTCGATGTCCGCCTCGGCGCCCTCATGGGCGTCCTGTTGGCATTTCTAATGTCGTTACAAAAGATAGACTAAAAGTCCATCCCCGGCAACGGCGCCAGAAATGCTTGTTGGCGTTTCTTAGCATCACTACTAAAGATAGACTATAAGTCCGTCCTTAATAATAATACTAGAAACGTAAGTTGACATTCCCAACCACCATTACTTCAGAAAGGTAACCCTTGGCCCTTAATGGCGCCGGCCTAGGTAATGCAGTCTGGTAATAGCAGTTAGAAGTGCCGGATTGGCCTTCCTAACCATCATTACTTACGATATGCAAAACTGTGACACGGCACCGTGGGGTGCACAAGAATTACAATCCTTAAGTAATGATACTTAGGTATACCAATCATGATAGCTCAGTATAGATAAATCCGCAAGCGCACGGAACTATCATTATAGCATTTCAACCCGTGAGTATTCAGGGATGTCGTATTTATAATTTCCCGTAGGAGGGCAGGACGAATGCATCTAGATTTAGCATAAACATGATCACTTATTGAATGCATAGGTAGACATAGCATAGGCAGGGGTAAATCATAGTTCAAAGATAGTGGACACACATCTGAGCTGACCTCAAGGATAAAAGAGAAATAAAGAATAAAAGAATATATCTAATTAAGCAGGCATTGGTCATATATAACTATGCAAAGAACTGTTAGTAAACATCTAACTAGAATGTCTAGTATCAGTGACTAGGTCTGGGATGACAGGGGGATCCCCGCAGCTGGTCTGCCAGCCGATAGAGACTTTACAAACTCCTACCCAATATCCGAACGTGGGGGAGTGCTAGGGATGGACAGGGCTGTCACCACCTGCCCACCTACCCCTCTGCCCGTGGGATACCGGCATATTCGCTGATCTTCGCATACCCGAGCACCATGCTCGCGTACTTGGAAACAACTCCTAGCCCCCTAGGACCCCACCCCTTCGGAGTGACAGGCTAGGCTAAGAGCAACCGAGAAGGCACGACGAACCGTCACCTCATCCCTAGTTCTTCCTCTATTCATACTAAGTCGATGAACGATGAACTTATCGAGAACATAACACATAAACTATAAGCTAGTTCATATATCATGATCATAACATGTCCAGGACTATACTCTAGTTCATATGCATTGCTATATAAATAAGATAAGAACTTGAACTTGGAAGAGGACTGCGTTGTATTCATACCGAGGTGTTCCTTCTTATCCCAAGGATACAAACTCTTCTTTCTAGCTCTTGCCTTGCTCTAATACTAAAACTAATCTAAAGAATACAAGTGAGAGGTGAGGTAAATGGCTCCAAATGATGGTGTGTGTTGGAGGGGAGCTCTCCCTCTCTTTTATAGTCCAACTAGGGCGGTTTGGGCGTTCTAAGTATGGAAGGAGGTGAAACCGCCTTTGCCAAACCGCCATGAGCACCGCCTGAGGAGGATGGGCCCGGGAGGCCCCACCAGGGGGGCGGTCGCCCCCGGGGACGGTCGGTCCCTAGGGAGCGCCTTCTGGCCACCGCCTTCGGGTGGTCAGTTGCTCCCTGGGCCTGGGCCTCCCCCGCGGTTACGGATGGATCCAGTTTAGTGTTTGAGGTGGGCTTTCTTATTTTCTTGGATTGCGCCTTCTCTGAATATGTTTCCTGGATGTGCGCTTTCTTTATGGTTTTTGTGCATTTCCACATGTCACCCCTGCATGTCATGTACACACCAAAACTTGTGGAAATGTTAGTCTAAAGCCCTACCTACTATTGATTTTAGTAACATATTGGCGGTAAGAAATAGGCTTTAAGGACCGCCAACTACTCCCGCACACTTAGTCCTTTGCTCGTCCTCGAGTAAAGGTTTGAAGGATTAAGCGGGTTTATCTCCTTGATTTGAAATCTGCGTACAAGTTATTCCAAGCTTCACCTAAACCTGTGAACTTCCAAGTGTCTACCAAGTCATCTTGGGTAATTGAAAAATAGAATAGCCTGCATTCAAATCTTCTTACTCGTATCCCTGCTCAGAAACTTGGGTTTTTGTGAAGTTTTGAAGACAAAAAGGTTGCACTTGTTCCTTGAATGATTCTCTCAAGTCATTTATTTGTATGTGGTTCCTCACCAAGGCATATATAGGGATTGCCTTCACTTGATCACCCTACCTCTAAAAAGTTTATCTGGAGCTTTAGGTAGGGAGGAAAATACTAAGGCACACTTACCTTGCATGTATTGTCAAGTCAAACCCTGGACCGCACCGGAGGGAAGCGTCATACTCTTAGATCAGAATGTGCATGTGTGTGGAAAGAATATGGTGGGTATTATTGGTGTCTAACTTAATTCCACTATGCTCTTTGAAACACATCTCCCTCCTTATTAGGACTTAGAAAAAATCTTTATGAGGGCATGAGCTATCCTTATTCTCTCTCTTCTTTTTATATATATATATTTCTCTTCTTTTTTTTCTTCTCCACTTTTTTTTTCACCCTTTTTTTCATATTTTGGAAGATAGCCTCATACTTTTATTTACAACAAAAACTTTAAGGGAGATGTGAACAAAGATTCAGAGCATTTATTTGGATGGGACCAAATAAGTATATTTTTGGTTCACCCCCAGTGTAGGAGTAGAACATTTTGGGTGGATCAAAGTGGAAGGTATATTTTTCGCCTACTCCCAAGGTAGGAGTAGTGCAATTATTTGGTGGATGGATGAATGAATGTTGTGCGCAACTCTCAGTGTAAGAGTTAGCAACTTTATTTGTGGGTGCGTGAAATCTGATCTTGGGAGTATGAAATTTCTCTCAACAAGGGGTCACAAAATTTGACCAAACTCAACACAAAGTAAGATGCATATGTGGAAGGTTTTGTCATGAAAGATCATGTATGGCCTTGGTAGGTATTTGCAATCATTCAAGGAAATGCTATATTGATTTTTGTTTTGTAAAAATAAATCCCAAGTTCTTTGCAAGAAATGAGCAAGCGTCATGTCATCCTACTATATCTCATTCGTCAATCACTTAGATAAAATGGGGTCCCTATGATAAGTGTTCACAAGTAATAGAAATATTGGCAAGGAATAAAGAGTATGCAAACTTTAATCACAGGATGCCATGGAGATGGAGCATCAAAAGTTTTGTCTTTTCAAAAGTGTTCAAAGTTAAATTTCAAAACTTTGAAAGGAGCGGGGGTAGAGTTGCACAAACCATCGTTGAAGATGAAGGAACTAATGAAAGCTGTTTGTCTCGTCCTTTTGTTTGATGGGTTGCTCGATGTTTGTGCAATGTGTTAGGGAGATCTTGAATTTGTTGTAGTTATGCTTGAGAGATCTCCCCCACACTTTTATTGTACCTGCTTTTATTATAACAAAGAAAACAAAACAAGAGGGACTACAACAGGTAAGGGTCTTATTGGCTAAAAGATCAAGGAAACAAAATTTTATTATTTAGTTATTTTTATTTTATTAGGAATTTGTTCAACCAACTTTTATTAGAGCTCAAACAAGGCTGACATAAAAGATGCAATGAAAACATAGCCAAGACTTATCCCCATATCAGATTACTGCCATTGTTTATGAAAACAACTCAAGGTTCATTAATCAAATTTCAACACCATGTCAAAACATGATTAAAGGAGACTAATTCAACCTAAGCACCATGCTTAATTTGAAAACAGCCTATGTGTCACAGAACCGACCAATTTATACGAGCACAAGTACAACGATCGCATTTTAGCCGCAATCCAGTCGCACTTGAGCCAATATAAACCCGGTAGTCCGGAAATCTCGAAGGATTTCAAACATTTCATACCCCAAGGATCATTCATTCAGCAATACCCGATCACATGACACATAAGTTCGCAATCGAATTTAAACATCAGAGTACAACATAGTCTTTTACACAAATAGGGTAGTAGCGGAAGTCAACATAGTTTTACACCACAGAGTTCAAATACGAGTACCATCACATGATCCTGTCGCAGCATTCTTACAACAACTAAAGATAGATAATGACCCTGCCCTCGGGTCTAGTCTTCTTCGCCCGCAGGGGTGAAGCAATTCCTGCAATACGCATAGTAGACTACGCCATCTGCAACAATGGGAATAAAACCCTGAGTACTCAATTGTACTCAGCTAGACTTACCCGACAGGGAGTAAATAAAAAGACTCTCAAGGATATGCAAGGCTTATTTGGTGGAGCTCAGAGGGTAGCATCATTTTTTTTTGCATCAAAAGCATTACTACAGTAGAACCTCAACTTATTCATTTTAATTGATAAGCTTCGATTTCAGTTAAACTATTTACTAGGATTAGCCACTATACTAAGCATTCACTGAATATTGTAGCAATCAATAAAACCATATGATTTCCGATATCCACAGATATCAACCTCATCTCACCATAATCATTATGTTCAAGTTATTAGCCTCTACCTCACCAGAAGATCAGTTCAGTTTCTCACTAACTAGGAGAGATGGCGATTCGAATCGATTGTACCAGCTGGCAAATATGCCAATCACAAACCCTGTCAGCCGAGCCACTGGCTTCTTGGGCCACCGTTAAATCTTTCTGAGACATAATATGTATCGCGGGCTTGGAGGGGTCCATATTCTCAGAGACAAACCCACTTCCAGGATGCATCAGGTCCCTGACCTGCCCTTGGTAAGATGGTGTCTCCGCACATCCTTCCTACCTCCAGAATATGTCTGCCTTATCACGCCCAATTCCCGGCTCAGAAAGAAATACTCGGCTTCGCGGTCAGAACGACTTATCTGGCCAGCTATGTGACGACGTCTTTCAATCTCAACTGATGTCTGGTGGCCTCAGTCCTAGTCGGCCGCAAGCAGCACCGAAGACGGCATGACCTCAACCATGTCATGCGGCTCCCCGCTACCTAGCCTTAATTCTCTCATTAGACACTGTGGCATGGTGGCACATATAGTCCATCATGTGGAATCCAACCCCATCATCATTAGTAACCACCTATGCTCGCGAAGGACAGGAAATCCCTCGACTTCTACCGGTCTAAGCGTGGCTAAGCATAAGATCGAACCCATCCCCTTGTCTAGTAATAACTTCAGGATCAAATATAAGTGGACAAGGAATAAATGCAGCAACGGTATCATATCAACTCCTATACTTAAGTGCACAATCATACGATTTAATAAAGACCAGTGTATTTGTAAAAAGAGTAGGTGGAGACTTAGGAATGCTCCGGGGCTTGCCTTTCACAAAGTTAGCGGGTTGGTGATCAGGGCACTCCGGAAGTTCAGCCTCTTCTTCTTGTCCTTCGGAAACCTCGGGCACTTCAATCTCCGGCGGAACTCCCTCCTCCGGTGGATCGAATTGCAACAGTGTCACTCCTCCCGGCGATCCTGTATGCATGATATGCATATATGAGAACTGAGAATGCACATGAAATACAAGATAGAGATGCACGAATTAACCCATGATATGCAATCAGTTTAACAATCCACACTCATTTATTTCTTTCCTAGACAACCAACTCATACTCACCCTTCTTAAGCAAAGAATAGAACAATTTCTCGTCCCGGGTGAGAGGTCTACAACCTGCACTTAATAATTAACATGCATCAACTAACCTACCACAACCAAAAGATATTTGCTTAGAAACAATTAAATAAACCCTAGCCTATAACTGGACCTACTGCTTACTGTGACCAGAAAAATCCATAGAAATTACAGTAGCTATTACACATCCAGATTAGCCTACTGACAAAATTTCAAGTCATTTGGACAAGTATAACAGTCTACACAAAAATAACAAGCAACCAGCCTTTTAAGCAATGGAAAATACTTAACACAGTGAAAAGTATCAAATAACAGATTTCCTAATTTTCTTAGCTTCTTTCCAGCATAACATAGCCCAGGAAAAATATTCATGTCCATAACCTTAACACATTAAGCATGGTGATTTTTGCAAGATTAAAGCATAAAAGGCACATTATACTAGACATCATATAAATAACAGTAAAACACCAGCAAACATATTTTTCATAGATTCTACTTCCCTAAACAAGATGAATGCAAGTGGAATCACATTTTTAGCACATTCCTGCAATTACTTATGCATTTATCAAGTTTACAAGCAATTAACAATTTAATTATAACTGCACACAAAAAGTATTCAAAAAGTACATTTTATATTTTTCCTTGATAGAGCTCAGAAATACAAACACAACAAAATTTGGTTCACCCCCATTGGACATTCCTAGCTCCAGATATGAATTTTGGAAGGTTTTACACATTTTCTGGAAATTCATTTTATAAATCAAAAACCTAAACCCGATAGAACTGCTACGTGCACCCGGCTCAGTGAACCAGAGACGCACCCGAACGGCTGACTCGCGGGCCCCGGGGTCGACCCGACCCCACGCGTCAGAGAGAGGAAACAGAGCCGCTGGCGCTGACCGGCGAGAGCTCGCCGACGGCGAGGTCTCCGGCGACGCCGAGGCTACCTACCGACTCGCGGCAACGAGACGAACCCGATGGACCAACTGCCGAGGGTCGTACTCCACCGGAGCGAGCTCGACGGCGGCAATGGCGGACGGCGGTGGTCCGGCGAACTTGCGCCGGCCGATTCCGGCCGTTGCTCGCGCGGCTCGGCCTTGTTCCGTGTTCCTGCAACCCTAGCGGACCTGTGCGCGCGACTAATCGAACTATTGCGCACGGAAACTCACTGACCGCGCTCGCATGGCGGCACGGTGGCGAGCGGTTTCACAGCGAACTCGGGTTTCGGCGAAACTACGGCGAGATAGACCTAACCGATAGTGTGGAATGGATCTACGGCTAACGGGGACTCTCAGACGAGCAAAAGAGAGGGAAGCCGACCCCGGCATCGCCCTCGTCGCGGCGACCCGAGAGCTCGGCGGCGCTCCGGCAATGGCGGATGGCGGGAAGCTTGCTGGAGCTGTACCTTAGGTCGGCTGAGGTCGGCAACGGGTCGGAAACGAAGAGCAGAGCAAGCCGCAGCTGCGCCGAGGGTGGAGCGGTCGGAGACGGCTCGGTGGCGGCGGATTTCACCGCGGCGGTCGCGGCGGAAATGGCGACGGCGGAGGGGAAAGAGGAGAGCAGCGAGCGAGCAGAGGGCGAGAGAGCGGGGAGAGTGAGGGCGAGCGTGCGGGAGACAGGATTGCGTGCTCCCCTTTGTAAGCCGACCGCGCGGCAGCAACGACGGCGTACGGCGCCATCTGGCGGCCGAGGCCTGACGCGGTCGCGCGATTCGCCCGAGGGTCGAACTGAATCGGCTCTGATTCAGTTTCCGCGGACCCGACTGAAACTCGATTTTTCATCGATCTATAACTCGCAATCCAGAGCGTTTCAGCGAAAACTTCACTAATATAGGTTGAAGAGCTATACGAGTAGATCATTTCTTATTAAGACACTTTACTCTAGTTCGGCCTGGATTGAGAGATACAAGTCGATGAACAGGGGTACACCGAAACTGAAAACCGGTTTAGACTTAGGAAAATTTGGAAACTTCCAAAACAGCTCCAAATCTGCACTAATTCAACTTTTTGACCTTCTTCCTCTCATTTTCATGAGTTGACCCAAAAATAAAGTTTGTTGCTTATAAAATTCTACACAACTTTGATTAAGGGTGCACTGACATGCAGAATCTCTAAAATGCCCTTCTTGTTTGGTCAAACAGAATAGCTTTTAAAGGGCTCTCTAGTCAACTATGAACTAGAGGGGTATTTTGGGGATTTCACCAACATGAACATTGTTCCAAATGTTATCCTAAACATGTATAAAGCATTTAGAACCGTAAACAAGCATCACATTTGCATGTCAACACATTTTGCATAATATGGACATATAAACAAACATATAGCAATAAAAGGGAATCAAATAAAATGCAATGATAATAATGCATGAAATGACATGATCTATGCTTGATGACATGCAAATGCAAGTGTGAAAATAGTAACTAACACTAGGGTGTTACAGCCCTCCCCCCTTAAAAGAATCTCGTCCCCGAGATTAGAGTTAATTACCATTGTTTAAAGAAAGACGGATAGACTTCCTTGAGGTAATCTTCTCGCTCCCAAGTCGCATCCCAATAACTTTGGTTGTTCCACACCACCTTATAGAACTTGATCACTCGGCTACGGGTGATTCTTTCTTTGTAATCTATTACTTCAATAGGCTTTTCTTCATAGGTCAAATCTGATTTCAACTTGATATCACCAAAATCCACTTGCTCTTCCGGTACTCGTAAACATTTCTTGAGCTGAGATACATGAAACACATTGAAGATAGTGGACATGTGTGGTGGCAACCGTAACTTGTATGCTACCTTCCCACTTCTTTCCAGAATTTGAAAAGGACCTACAAACCTTGGAGCTAACTTTCGTTTCACTCCGAAGCGTTGCACGCCTTTCATAGGTGACACTTTCAAGTATACATAGTCACCCACTTCAAATTCCAATGGCCTTCTTCGCTTGTCCGCATAGCTCTTTTGACGAGTCTGAGCGGCTTTGAGATGTGTTTGAATGGTATGCACTCTCTCTTCGGCCTCTTTCACAAAGTCAATCCCGTAATATCTCCTTTCGCCTGATTCAACCCAATTGAGAGGAGTTCTACATTTGCGCCCATACAAAGCTTCAAAAGGAGCCATTTGAATACTCTCTTGATAGCTATTGTTGTATGAGAACTCGGCCAAAGGCAACCATTCTTCCCACGAACCTTTAGACGATAGAACACAAGCCCTCAACATATCTTCAAGAATTTGATTTACCCTTTCAGTCTGACCAGAAGTTTGAGGATGATAAGCTGAGCTGCGAACCAAATTGGTTCCCAAACACTTGTGTAGATGCTCCCAGAAGCGCGCAATAAATTGCGGGCCTCTGTCGGAAACTATCGTCCTCGGCACACCATGTAACCGAAGTATCTGAGCAAAGTAGAGCTGTGCCAACTGATGAGGACGATCTGTAGTTCGAACTGGTAAGAAATGTGCAATCTTAGTCAATCGATCTACGATCACCCAAATAGAATCGTGGCCTTTTTGCGTTAGAGGTAACCCAGATATGAAATCCATGGTTATCTCATCCCATTTCCAACCTGGAACTGGTAAGGGTTGCAATAGGCCTGCTGGCTTAAGATGAATAGCCTTCACGCGACAACAGGTATCACACCTGGCCACATAGGCTGCAATTTCCTTCTTCATTTTGGTCCACCAAAACCTAGGTTTCAAGTCTTGATACATCTTACTACTACCAGGATGGATAGACAACTTGGACAAATGAGCCTCGTCCATAATCTGATTCCTCAACTCATGGTCTTTCGGTACTACCAATCGATCCTTGAACCACAATATACCTTTTTCATCTACTCGGAAATGGAGCATTTCTTGTTCTTTCATCTTCCTTTTGATATGATATATGCCGGGATCTGTTTTCTGACCTTCAATAATCTTGCTTTCCAAAGTACAACTGAGAGTAATATTATTCAACACCACTGGATGCACAAGATTGAACCCGTCTGCTAGCAAAGGCTGCAATACATTGCAATGAGACTTTCGGCTCAAGGCATCGGCTACGACATTGGCCTTGCCCGGATGATAGTGTACTTCTAGATCATAGTCTTTGATCAACTCCAACCACCTTCTTTGCCTCATGTTCAACTCAGGCTGAGTGAAAATGTACTTGAGACTCTTGTGATCGGAATAGATATGACATTTGTGACCCATCAAATAGTGGCGCCAAATCTTCAATGCATGAACTACAGCGGCAAGTTCCAAATCATGAGTAGGATAGTTTTGCTCATGTTTTCTCAGTTGACGCGAGGCATAAGCAATGACTCGGCCTTCTTGCATGAGAACACATCCTAACCCAGTGCCACAAGCATCGCAGTACACATCAAAAGGCCTTTCAATATCAGGTTGTGCAAGAACTGGAGCAGTGGTCAACAACGTTTGCAAGGTGCGAAAAGCTGTTTCACACTCCCCACTCCACACAAACTTGGTATCTTTGTGCAATAGCTTGGTCATAGGTTTAGCTATTTTAGAGAAATCCTGAATAAAGCGGCGATAATACCCAGCTAATCCCAGAAAGCTACGAACCTCAGACACATTTGTTGGTGACTGCCAATCCAACACCTGCTGAACTTTTGACGGATCTACAGAAATACCTTCAGCAGATAAGATATGGCCCAGAAAAGGTACCTTAGTCAACCAAAACTCACACTTGCTGAACTTAGCATACAGCTTATGCTCCCTGAGTCTAGTCAAGACTATCCTCAAGTGTTCAGCATGATCCTCCATGCTCTCAGAGTATACCAGAATATCGTCAATAAAGACTACCACGAACTTATCCAACTCAGGCATGAATACCGAATTCATTAGATACATGAAATGTGCAGGAGCATTGGTTAATCCAAAAGACATAACCAAATACTCATACAATCCATACCGAGTGGAGAAAGCCGTCTTGGGAATATCTTGTGGTCTGATCTTAATTTGATGATACCCAGATCTCAGATCAATTTTGGAGAAAACCTTGGCCTTGGACAATTGATCAAACAAGACATCAATACGAGGTAGAGGATACTTGTTCTTAATTGTCACAGCATTTAGTGGCCTATAGTCCACACACATACGTAAAGTTTCATCCTTCTTCTTAACAAAGATTGCAGGACAGCCCCACGGAGAAGAACTAGGGCGAATGAACCCTTTGTCCAATAACTCCTGGAGTTGTTTCTTGAGTTCAGCTAATTCATGAGGAGGCATTCTATATGGCCTTCGAGAAATAGGCGCCGTACCGGGAATAAGTTCTATTGCAAACTCCACATCTCGATCAGGAGGAAGTCCAGGTAGATCGTCAGGAAAGACATCAGGAAACTCACACACTACCGGAATACCTTGGACGGTCTTGCCCTCAACTGTGAAAGAGAGATTAAAAAGATCCCCTCTTCGAGGTAAGGAAACTTGAAAGGTACCCCCACCCTGGGGCGCCTTCAACGTCAAAGTTCGGTTAGCAACGTCCAATACCGCACCCCATTTGTTCATCTAGCTAACCCCTAGAATTACATCCAGACCTAGCCCAGGCAACACAATGAGATGACTGATAAAACTTCTATCATTAATCTCAATACTCGCCTGCTTGATACCCTCACGTGTGCATATTTCAGCCCCAGCTGAGGTTATCCGGAAGTTACAGCCCAAATCAACGATCTGAAAGGCATGCCTTTGTGCAAATGCTTGACTTATGAAAGAATGCGATGATCCAGAGTCGAACAAAACAATAGCAGGATGCTGATTCACAGAAAACATACCCGCGGTGACTGGTTCACCTTCTGGAATTTCTTCAATAGTGGTGTGATGCACTCGAGCCTGCTTTGGATGAGGGCAATAGCGAGCAAGGTGCCCCTGTTGACCGCAGTTAAAGCATGGCCCCAGACCTTGGTTGGTCCTCACTGGAACGGCGTTGCTTGGAGGAGCGTTGTTCTTGTTCAAAGGCACTGTGAAACCTTTCTTGTAGCGCTGAGGCGCTGGCTGCTTCTTTGGAGGGGGTCTGAATTTTGCTCCAGGAACAGCCGGACGGTAAGCAGGGCGATTTGCCACCGCACGACTAGCTGCTGGAGTCCTTGACTGAGAAGAGCTTCCTTCAAATGGCCTCTTGCCTCCCTTGGAAGCAGTGTGCAAGTTGTTCTGTTTCTCTTGGATATAAGCTTCACTGATGAACTCGTTAAAAGTTGTACGAGCGTTGTTCGCCAGAGTCTTCATAAGCTTGGTACTAAGACCTCTCTTGAAGGTTTCAATCTTCTTTTCATCTGTATCTACCATCCACGGGGCATACCTCGACAGATTGTTAAAGGCATGATGATACTGAGTGAGGGTCTTGGTACCCTGAGTAAGCTGCATGAATTCATTGACCTTCATCTTGATCAAGCCTGCTGGAATGAAATGCCCCCTGAAATCCCTGGTGAACTGCTCCCAGGTGATATCAGCGACCACAGGGTAGGCGGTCTTACGATTGGCCCACCATATTCCAGCTTGGCCTTGCAGTAACATAGCAGCAAAGCTAGCCTTCATGGTTTCAGTCAATCGCAGCACAGAGAATGACTGTTCAATAGTATTTAACCACTCATCAGCTTCCAGCGGCTCTACGGCCTGCTTGAATACCGGAGGCTTAGTGTCCATGAAGTCCTTATAGTTACTGTATTGGTCCTCATCGTTTCCGCGGCGTCCACCTCGATTGCGATTGTGGTTGTTACTAGCAACCATCTGCTGCAAAATCGCTTGCTGGGTGTCCAAGAACTGAGCAAACATTTGTTCCTGGGTACGCGGTGGAGGAGGCGGCAACTCCTCATCTTCATGTTCGTTCCCACCACCACTGGTTGACCCATGACGACGGGTATGAGGTGCCATCTGTAGCAACACGCAACAACCATTGTTAAGTGTCAGTTATGTCAAAGATAACCGAAAGATTATGCCCAAAAGATATCAATGATCATTCTTTTGATAACCAACACACGGCACAATAATTCAATAATCATCACACAACCGCACAATAACAAGGCGCAACCAAAAAGGGTTTCCAAGCTGCATAAGTTACCATTACTTAATTAAAAGTTTGATGGTTCCAGCCCTGAACACACAGGGTTCTCTCATTACAATTCAGGTTCTACCCATTACATGACATTAAAGGTTTTCCCAATACAAAAGGGTGCCGATCATGGCAAGATCACTAGAAAAAGCCTAGTCATCGTGGTCACTGTCCACGCCGGACACGTTCCCACCATGGTCATCACTCTCGTCAATAGGCACGATCTCCTCGGGGTCTTCTTCCTCTTCTTCCTCACTTGCTTCACCATCATCAGCTGCAATGAAGATCTCAGGAGCAAACTCCGCTGCACCCGGAGGATGAAACGGATCAGCACGGTTGTTCAGACGATGAACATCCTGCTGCAACTCCCAAACCTGCTGCTGACTAGCACGCAACTCCTGCAGAAACTCAGTGCGCTGACGTGTCAAACTCATATTGCGATTGTCAAGCTGGCGGCGAAGATCTGCATTCTCCCTCTCAAGCACCTCGACACGGCGATCAGCTGCCAACAAGGCGCCAGTGCATCGTAACAACTCATTGCGACAGGCAGTGAGAGCTACCACCAAGTCATCTGAGCTACGACGAGCCATACGTGCCCACTCTTCAGCTTCTAACTTCTTCTCAACAGCATCATGCAGGGCTTCAACGCACTTCATCCAACCATCCCTAGTGGAATAGTGCATCCTCAGGACAGCAAACATAGCACTCATAGAAGCACCCGTGCTATGAGCACGCTCGTCCCTGCCTCGCTCTAAAGAAGCTTGGCTAGACTGAGCCCACTCACCCTGAGAAGCATCCACCCTGGGAAAAACATTTGCTGGCCCCAAATCAGCTCTCTTGTTGAACCGGCTGCAAATATCCGTCAACACCTCAAAAGCTGCAAGCTGCGCACCATCCCATGGCGTCCTCATGTCAACTTCCACCTTTATTCCTGGAAACGACCAACCCCTTTCAAGCACAGGGATAGTCACCCAAACATCAAACCAAGGCTGCACCATGGTTTGCGCTGGCTTCCAGAAATACAGTGGTGGCTCTGCATATCCCACCGACTTCAACAACCTCCATAGCACAGTGGGTGTGCCAAACTGCTCCAGAAACTGACCACTCTGCGGCTCACCTTCAGCTGCCATCTGGTACATTACAACATCTTTCAGCATTTAGAATAAGATAGGACAGCACAAATTTTTTTACCATAGGGAAGGAAATAGTACAAATAGCTTAAATTAATTTCATGATCATGATGCTTGCACGTGCCAACGACCTCACACATAATATATTTTAACTAACGTTATAGTCGGTGGCATACCACGTGCTCTCATATACGTAACTAACCATGCTATACGTTTTTGCGTGGTTAGTGTACCTGCAGAAGATTCATTTCAGCCCAATCCCAATGTATGCAGGGCAACAAGAAGCACTTTTTGCCGGAAATGTTCCCATGAACATTTGCGACCCCAAAAATTAATTACTCCCCTTACTTCCATAAGTACACATATGGATCACTTGTACTCACTTCAGTAACATACTCTCACCATCGATCGATGGTTGTTCGATCTTACACTCACATCTCACCTTACCTTAGGCGACGTGGTACATTGACCCATAAGAAGCAATAAGAAACCGACAGTTCATGATTATCCGCACGATAAAACCAAATGAACCACAAATAGAAATATGATGCAATTTCCCCCAAGTCAGTACTTACATAAGCCACCTAATTACCACATATACATAGGGCTATAGGACTTGGTCATTGGTACTCATAAGTTTTGCAAACACTTGGTTTAAATCACCTATACACACTATCAGTTGGCAATTAGTTTGTAAAACTCAAAACTCTTTTAGTTTTTAAATAGTCAAGTGACGGTATATGCTGAATTATGCTCTGGTACCAGCTGTCACAGAACCGACCAATTTATACGAGCACAAGTACAACGATCGCATTTTAGCCGCAATCCAGTCGCACTTGAGCCAATATAAACCCGGTAGTCCGGAAATCTCGAAGGATTTCAAACATTTCATACCCCAAGGATCATTCATTCAGCAATACCCGATCACATGACACATAAGTTCGCAACCGAATTTAAACATCAGAGTACAACATAGTCTTTTACACAAATAGGGTAGTAGCGGAAGTCAACATAGTTTTACACCACAGAGTTCAAATACGAGTACCATCACATGACCCTGTCGCAGCATTCTTACAACAACTAAAGATAGATAATGACCCTGCCCTCGGGTCTAGTCTTCTTCGCCCGCAGGGGTGAAGCAATTCCTGCAATACGCGTAGTAGACTACGCCATCTGCAACAATGGGAATAAAACCCTGAGTACTCAATTGTACTCAGCTAGACTTACCCGACAGGGAGTAAATAAAAAGACTCTCAAGGATATGCAAGGCTTATTTGGTGGAGCTCAGAGGGTAGCATCATTTTTTTGCATCAAAAGCATTACTACAGTAGAACCTCAACTTATTCATTTTAATTGATAAGCTTCGATTTCAGTTAAACTATTTACTAGGATTAGCCACTATACTAAGCATTCACTGAATATTGTAGCAATCAATAAAACCATATGATTTCCGATATCCACAGATATCAACCTCATCTCACCATAATCATTATGTTCAAGTTATTAGCCTCTACCTCACCAGAAGATCAGTTCAGTTTCTCACTAACCAGGAGAGATGGCGATTCGAATCGATTGTACCAGCTGGCAAATATGCCAATCACAAACCCTGTCAGCCGAGCCACTGGCTTCTTGGGCCACCGTTAAATCTTTCTGAGACATAATATGTATCGCGGGCTTGGAGGGGTCCATATTCTCAGAGACAAACCCACTTCCAGGATGCATCAGGTCCCTGACCTGCCCTTGGTAAGATGGTGTCTCCGCACATCCTTCCTACCTCCAGAATATGTCTGCCTTATCACGCCCAATTCCCGGCTCAGAAAGAAATACTCGGCTTCGCGGTCAGAACGACTTATCTGGCCAGCTATGTGACGACGTCTTTCAATCTCAACTGATGTCTGGTGGCCTCAGTCCTAGTCGGCCGCAAGCAGCACCGAAGACGGCATGACCTCAACCATGTCATGCGGCTCCCCGCTACCTAGCCTTGATTCTCTCATTAGACACTGTGGCATGGTGGCACATATAGTCCATCATGTGGAATCCAACCCCATCATCATTAGTAACCACCTATGCTCGCGAAGGACAGGAAATCCCTCGACTTCTACCGGTCTAAGCATGGCTAAGCATAAGATCGAACCCATCCCCTTGTCTAGTAATAACTTCAGGATCAAATATAAGTGGACAAGGAATAAATGCAGCAACGGTATCATATCAACTCCTATACTTAAGTGCACAATCATACGATTTAATAAAGACCAGTGTATTTGTAAAAAGAGTAGGTGGAGACTTAGGAATGCTCCGGGGCTTGCCTTTCACAAAGTTAGCGGGTTGGTGATCAGGGCACTCCGGAAGTTCAGCCTCTTCTTCTTGTCCTTCGGAAACCTCGGGCACTTCAATCTCCGGCGGAACTCCCTCCTCCGGTGGATCGAATTGCAACAGTGTCACTCCTCCCGGCGATCCTGTATGCATGATATGCATATATGAGAACTGAGAATGCACATGAAATGCAAGATAGAGATGCACGAATTAACCCATGATATGCAATCAGTTTAACAATCCACACTCATTTATTTCTTTCCTAGACAACCAACTCATACTCACCCTTCTTAAGCAAAGCATAGAACAATTTCTCGTCCCGGGTGAGAGGTCTACAACCTGCACTTAATAATTAACATGCATCAACTAACCTACCACAACCAAAAGATATTTGCTTAGAAACAATTAAATAAACCCTAGCCTATAACTGGACCTACTGCTTACTGTGACCAGAAAAATCCATAGAAATTACAGTAGCTATTACACATCCAGATTAGCCTACTGACAAAATTTCAAGTCATTTGGACAAGTATAACAGTCTACACAAAAATAACAAGCAACCAGCCTTTTAAGCAATGGAAAATACTTAACACAGTGAAAAGTATCAAACAACAGATTTCCTAATTTTCTTAGCTTCTTTCCAGCATAACATAGCCCAGGAAAAATATTCATGTCCATAACCTTAACACATTAAGCATGGTGATTTTTGCAAGATTAAAGCATAAAAGGCACATTATACTAGACATCATATAAATAACAGTAAAACACCAGCAAACATATTTTTCATAGATTCTACTTCCCTAAACAAGATGAATGCAAGTGGAATCACATTTTTAGCACATTCCTGCAATTACTTATGCATTTATCAAGTTTACAAGCAATTAACAATTTAATTATAACTGCACACAAAAAGTATTCAAAAAGTACATTTTATATTTTTCCTTGATAGAGCTCAGAAATACAAACACAACAAAATTTGGTTCACCCCCATTGGACATTCCTAGCTCCAGATATGAATTTTGGAAGGTTTTACACATTTTCTGGAAATTCATTTTATAAATCAAAAACCTAAACCCGATAGAACTGCTACGTGCACCCGGCTCAGTGAACCAGAGACGCACCCGAACGGCTGACTCGCGGGCCCCGGGGTCGACCCGACCCCACGCGTCAGAGAGAGGAAACAGAGCCGCCGGCGCTGACCGGCGAGAGCTCGCCGACGGCGAGGTCTCCGGCGACGCCGAGGCTACCTACCGACTCGCGGCAACGAGACGAACCCGATGGACCAACTGCCGAGGGTCGTACTCCACCGGAGCGAGCTCGACGGCGGCAATGGCGGACGGCGGTGGTCCGGCGAACTTGCGCCGGCCGATTCCGGCCGTTGCTCGCGCGGCTCGGCCTCGTTCCGTGTTCCTGCAACCCTAGCGGACCTGTGCGCGCGACTAATCGAACTATTGCGCACGGAAACTCACTGACCGCGCTCGCATGGCGGCACGGTGGCGAGCGGTTTCACGGCGAACTCGGGTTCCGGCGAAACTACGGCGAGATAGACCTAACCGACGGTGTGGAATGGATCTACGGCTAACGGGGACTCTTAGACGAGCAAAAGAGAGGGAAGCCGACCCCGGCATCGCCCTCGTCGCGGCGACCCGAGAGCTCGGCGGCGCTCCGGCAATGGCGGACGGCGGGAAGCTTGCTGGAGCTGTACCTTAGGTCGGCTGAGGTCGGCAACGGGTCGGAAACGAAGAGCAGAGCAAGCCGCAGCTGCGCCGAGGGTGGAGCGGTCGGAGACGGCTCGGTGGCGGCGGATTTCACCGCGGCGGTCGCGGCGGAAATGGCGACGGCGGAAATGGCGACGGCGGAGGGGAAAGAGGAGAGCAGCGAGCGAGCAGAGGGCGAGAGAGCGGGGAGAGTGAGGGCGAGCGTGCGGGAGACAGGATTGCGTGCTCCCCTTTGTAAGCCGACCGCGCGGCAGCAACGACGGCGTACGGCGCCATCTGGCGGCCGAGGCCTGACGCGGTCGCGCGATTCGCCCTGAGGGTCGAACTGAATCGGCTCTGATTCAGTTTCCGCGGACCCGACTGAAACTCGATTTTTCATCGATCTATAACTCGCAATCCAGAGCGTTTCAGCGAAAACTTCACTAATATAGGGTTGAAGAGCTATACGAGTAGATCATTTCTTATTAAGATACTTTACTCTAGTTCGGCCTGGATTGAGAGATACAAGTCGATGAACAGGGGTACACCGAAACTGAAAACCGGTTTAGACTTAGGAAAATTTGAAAACTTCCAAAACAGCTCCAAATCTGCACTAATTCAACTTTTTGACCTTCTTCCACTCATTTTCATGAGTTGACCCAAAAATAAAGTTTGTTGCTTATAAAATTCTACACAACTTTGATTAAGGGTGCACTGACATGCAGAATCTCTAAAATGCCCTTCTTGTTTGGTCAAACAGAATAGCTTTTAAAGGGCTCTCTAGTCAACTATGAACTAGAGGGGTATTTTGGGGATTTCACCAACATGAACATTGTTCCAAATGTTATCCTAAACATGTATAAAGCATTTAGAACCGTAAAAAAGCATCACATTTGCATGTCAACACATTTTGCATAATATGGACATATAAACAAACATATAGCAATAAAAGGGAATCAAATAAAATGCAATGATAATAATGCATGAAATGGCATGATCTATGCTTGATGACATGCAAATGCAAGTGTGAAAATAGTAACTAACACTAGGGTGTTACACTATGGATGTTACTCACGAGAATACATCCAAACAACAGCATATGACATAAACAGGGAAGCATTAATTTGAATGATCATAAGGAGACAAGTATGAGCGAAGGGGTTGGTGAACATTTATTACCTTTTGCATACCTGAATGTTCTTACCGGCAGCATATGTGGATTTCTTTGAAGATGCTGCACCGGTGGCGTGGACGTACAGGCTCCAACTCAGCTGAACCATCAGGCCGGATCACACACACAACTAGTGTATATGGACCTTGGCCTTATTGGTAGCAAAGGTGTAAAGGAGTAGAGCTTTTCTTTTCTCTCTCTCCTTTTTTTCTCTTTTTTTAAAGATAACTACCGATGACCTTTGGCAAGGGCTCAACATTTATAGTCTGTGGGCAAGACTTCCCCCTCTTCATTGCTCTACAGCTGCATGAACAAACTTGGGAGAATTCTCGGGTTGCCCCGAGATTTTTCCTGTATTGTTGACAGGAATAGAAGCAACAATTTGAGCAAACTATTTTTCTATCATTTTATTGAAACTCAACTGATGTTTAACAAAAGAAGATAGAGTTTCAAGTTTAGCATTTATAGAGTCAAACGTTTTATCATTAAAGGAAAGCTTTCTAGCAAGATCTGCATTAAACTTAGCTTGTCTTAAAACAAAATCTCTCGAGGAAGGTTGATTGAAATTCAATTTGAAATTTGAATTGAGATTAGAAGAATTACCTTGTGGGTGGTTATGGTTGTTCCACCCATTATTACCTGGTTATTGATGTTGGTGAAACCCGTTGTTGACGTAGGTCGCTTCTTCCTGGGTTTCGGGACAGCTGTTCCCCGAATGGCCAACATTTTCACAGACTTCACATGTCATGTGTGAGTCCATGGCTTGGACGGTGCCTGTGGTGGGTTCGGTGGCATAGTCGTCCAGCCTCTTTATTAGGAGGTCTATTTTTGCGGCAAGCAAATCCGTCTCCTTCACGGTATGCATGCCTTCTTGTGTTTCTCTTCCTTCTCCCCAGCTTTGGTTTGCTACCATCTTTTCGATGAGTGCAGTGGCATTCTCGATGGTGAGGGAGAGGACTGCCCCTCTAGCTACGGCGTCAAGGTGCCCTTTTGACATGGCCGTCAGGCCCTCGTAAAAGTTCTGGAGCACCAGAAAATCTTCCATTCCATGGTGGGGACAGGCTCGGACATAGTCCTGCAGCCTCTCCCATGCCTATGGGATGGACTCGAGTGATGTTTGCTGGAATTTGGATATCTCCCCTGTAACACCCAAATTTTGCATCATTTTTAAAATAGTGGGAATTGATTTAAATAGGTATTTATTGCCCATCTAAATGTAGGGGAAATAATACTTTTCACCAAAAATAAAATCATCGTAGATTGAACAAATGTATGTTGCATTCATGCTGGAGCATTTCTTCTTTGTATGGTATGGAGATTATTTGCATTTTTCAAGCATTCAAAACCTACATTTAAAATCCTTTTGAAAATCTAATTTGGAAATAGAAGGGAAATAGGAAAATGAAAAAGGAAAATAGCAAACCTTCCCCCTCCCTGTTCTGGCCCGAGAGCAGCTTGGCCTGCTCGGCCTGTCTCACCCTCTCCCCCTCTCTTCCTGTCTGGGCCCGAAGCCGAGGCCGGCCCAGCTAGAACTGAAGCAGCGGCCTCCTTCCTCTCTGCCGCTGGCAAGCTGGGCCCGCGTGGTAGCCTCCCTTCTCCCTCTTCCTTTTTTCCTCCTCTGGTTGAACCGAGAGCAGAGCACGGCCGGGCCGCCACGGCCGAGCATGCGCGCGCGAGGCATCCCTCTGCAACTGACAGCCCTGGCCCGCGCACGGTCTCGCTGTCGCGTGGGTCCTACTGGTCGGCGCCTCCCCCTCCAATCCTCTCTGCCGTGACCAGAGCCCGCCCCCGAAACGAACAAGCCGAATTCGGCGCTCGCCGTCCCCGATCTGATCCCCTATCTCCTAGGAGAATACGATCTCCTATCTACTTGTGCCTCGGGAGTACTTAAGCAGCACCGCACCCCGCAGCCGCCATCACAAAGCCCTAGCCGCCTCTATTCGCCACGCCCCCAAAAGAACAGAGCCGCCGCCAAGCTCAATTCATCGAGCTCGTCGTCGTTCTCTTTCCGGTGAGCCCCTACCGAACTGCACGTGATGGTGGTGAAGTTGCCAAGCCCTTTATCCTTTTGAATATTGCACTGACTGCCCCCTCCAATCGTTTCCAGAGCGCCGCCGGCCGAGTTCCGCCCGTCGCCGTCGAACTCCTGCTCCCGGGGGATTTCCGTCGAATTGGACCGGTTCCAGAGCTTCATACCAAGGTTAGGATCCTCCCCGACCTATTCCCTTCCGTTTTCGTGGACCAAATCAGCTGCCGGTCACCATACCACCGCCATGTCGCCGCCGCCGAGCGCGCTGCTCTCTCCTCGAGCCGTAATCGCCCGTCCCGATGCCCTAGACGCGTTCCCCATCGAGCTCTCGTCCTCCCAATCCTTTTACCATGGCTAACGGTGCCCTGTGCGCTGTTTTCGAAAAGCGCCGCCCTACTCCGGCCATGGCGCCGCCGCCGTCGGGCTCTGTTCCGGCCGGCCGCCATCCTTACCCCCTTCCTTTAATCCTAACCGTCCACGTGTGATCCGGCGGCTGAGAGAACCCGATACCCTTTCGGCCGGCAATTTTGCAAAACCCCCCCGACATTTTTAATGTACAAACCCGCAGTCCCTTGGCGTACTCGGTAGATTACGTTTTCACACTTAGAAGGCGTATTCCCTCTCGGTAATTAGAAAACCCTGTTTTTTGAAATTACAGTTTTGCCCCTGCTCTCATACTGGCTATAATTTCCACGTTTTAGATCCGATTCGAGTGATTCAAATTGCGTTGGATTCGTAATTTCAAGATCTATCTAATCGTACTACTATTGTTTATATTTTCAACTTTTAAAATTTGAGTTTAGATTTAATTAATTATTATTCTATTGCAAAGCTTGTTTAATTCATAACTTCCTCATTTTAAATCCGAAATGCGCAAACTTTATATCGATGTGATCATAGCGACGAATAGATTAGTTTTATGAACTTTTTAATTTATTTTCTCTCTGTTGGTGTACTGTTCTAATGAAAACTCTTGTTTGTATGCATGATTGCCCCTATATGCGTGTGTGTTGATATGATGGATCGAGTATAGACGGTGAGCTTTACGTGGGTGATCAAGATTAGTACTTCGACAACCCGGATCACTAGGAGTTTGCTGATCAAGGCAAGTATTAGTATGGACCATCCTTGTTGTCCTATTCACCAAATAAATAGTTACATTCGCATGTGTCTTCCTTGTTAACCATAGTTACTTACTAGTTTTGTTACCCTGTTCCTTGCAACCTATGGGATTATGCATATGGTGATTGATGCTAGTGCATTATTGATATCATGATCATGTAAACTTGATTAATTGAATACGCAATAAAGATTAAAAGATGCCTTTTTAGCAATATGGAACTAGGGGATTCGAGCATAGTTTTGTGATGCTCAAAATCCTTCACCTTTGGTAATGATCTGTAAGTATGACACCGGGATTGACAGTGCAACTATGAGGGCTACATGGCTCTGGTTTTAGTCAAGTATGAGCACTTTTACTAGATTGTTAGAGGTTACCGAAAGGCGTGATGGGGCCTGACGACTCGGGTATAGTGCGGCTCCTGTCCGAGTGTGTATAACCTGCGTGACCTTGTGCCACGAAGAAGGGGGGCTCTACATCTGCTTGCCTGGTCCCTAGCGGCCCTAACTTGTTAGGTGGAGTACCTTGAAAGACTTCGTAGTGAAACCCTGCTCTCTCACCTTGGTAGTGTTATGGAAGTAATTAACCCGAGCAACCGGGAATCAGCTCATAGTGAAAGTGCACAACCTTTGCAGAGTGTAAAACTGGTATACTAGCCGAGCTCACGGTCAAGAGCGGCCTTGGACGTCTTATGGAATAGTTATCTTTTGGGGGTGATGTTTACTTGTTGCTAATCTATTTTATTGCTACTCATTAATTATGTTTACTATGATCATGAGAATGGGCTTATTCACTTGTTGCTATCCAACTGCATAAAAGGTGATCAATTAAAAGCAAACTGCTGTTAAACCCATGTCGACCTCTTGAGCCTCATGAACCCGTGCTAGTCATGTTGAGTACGCCATGTACTTACGCTTGTTTATTTTTCATTACTTGGTCAAAAATCCCGAATGGGTAACAGATGGTGATAGTGATGAGGACTACCCAGAGGACTACTAGACTTGTGCTTCACCACTCGACGTCCCTGTGCTATGGAGCTACCGCGAGACTTATCTTTATTTTCCGCTGTGTAATGACTTTGATATTATTCGCTATGTAATAAACACTGGTTATGATACAATTTATGCAATTTGTTGGCTTATGTGTGTGACTGATCTCTGGGCGCACATAAGTTTATGCATCCCATTTTATCCTTAAAATTGGGTGTGACATCCCCCCATAGAGAAATGGTTTTGCTCATGGGGATGAACTTGGCGAGGAACGCGATGGAACATTTGTCCCACGTGTTGACAGCTTCCTTGTTTTGGTAGAACCACTGTTTCGCCTTCCCCGCAAGGGAAAAAAGAAACAGGCGAAGCTTGATGCTAGTTGGTGCGACGTCTTTGGTGACGATGGTGTCACACAATTCAAGGAAGTGTTGAAGATGAGCATTTGCGTCCTCATTTGGCAAGCCACAGAACTGGCTTGCCTGCACCATCTTGATTAGGCTAGTACGGAGCTCGAAGTTTCCATTCCTGATATTGACAGCGGGCCCAACGGGCACGATGGCAACAGTAGGGGTGGAGTAGTCATGGAGTGTCTTGGCCATGATGATAGTAGCGGATGGTGCGGGAGTGAATGGTTCGTCTGTCGATGGAGTAGCAGAAGAAGAAGTGGTACGGGACCTGTTCTTCCTTAGGAGTGCCTCCGGATTATCGGTGAAGTTGTTCGACAGGTCGAAACCACTCATACACTATCCTGTTTTCTTTCCAATAAAAAGAGGAAGAAAACAAGAGAAGTTAGCTTGCCTAAACTACGGCTACCTTTTGCTTATTGTGAAATCAATGCCTATGCCAAGCTAGATGTTTTTATTTCCTTTTGCCCTCCCCGGCAATGGCGCCAGACATGCTTGTTGGCATTTCTAACATCGTTACAAAAGATAGACTAAAAGTCCATCCCCAGCAACGGCGCCAGAAATGCTTGTTGGCGTTTCTTAGCATCACTACTAAAGATAGACTATAAGTCCGTCCTTAATAATAATACTAGAAACGTAAGTTGACATTCCCAACCACCATTACTTCAGAAAGGTAACCCTTGGCCCTTAATGGCACCGGCCTAGGTAATGCAGTCTGGTAATAGCAGTTAGAAGTGCCGGATTGGCCTTCCTAACCGTCATTACTTACGATATGCAAAACTGTGACACGGCGCCGTGGGGTGCACAAGAATTACAATCCTTAAGTAATGGTACTTAGGTATGCCAATCATGATAGCTCAGTATAGATAAGTCCGCAAGTGCACGGAACTATCATTGTAGCATTTCAACCCGTGAGTATTCAGGGGTGTCGTATTTATAATTTCCCGTAGGAGGGCAGGACGAATGCATCTAGCTTTGGCATAAACATGATCACTTATTGAATGCATAGGTAGACATAGCATAGGCAGGGGTAAATCATAGTTCAAAGATAGTGGACACACATCTGAGCCGACCTCAAGGATAAAAGAGAAATAAAGAATAAAAGAATATATCTAATTGAGCGGGCATTGGTCATATATAACTATGCAAAGAACTATTAGTAAACATCTAACTAGCATGTCTAGTATCAGTGACTAGGTCTGGGATGACAGGGAGATTCCCGCAGCTGGTCTACCAGCTGATAGAGACTTTACGAACTCCTACCCAATATCCGAACGTGGGGGAGTGCTAGGGATGGACAGGGCTGTCACCACCTGCCCACCTACCCCTCTGCCCGTGGGGTACCGGCATATTTGCCGATCTCCGCATCCTCGAGCACCATGCTCGCGTACTTGGAAACAACTCCTAGCCCCCTAGGACCCCACCCCTTCGGAGTGACAGGCTAGGCTAAGAGCAACCGAGAAGGCACGACGAACCGTCACCTCTTCTCTAGTTCTTCCTCTATTCATACTAAGTCGATGAACGATGAACATATCGAGAACATAACACATAAACTATAAGCTAGTTCATATATCATGATCATAACATGTCCAAGACTATACTCTAGTTCATATGCATTGCTATATAAATAAGATAAGAACTTGAACTTGGAAGAGAACTGCATTGTATTCATACCGAGGTGTTCCTTCTTATCCCAAGGATACAAACTCTTCTTTCTAGCTCTTGCCTTGCTCTAATAGTAAAACTAATCTAAAGAATACAAGTGAGAGGTGAGGTAAATGGCTCCAAATGATGGTGTGTGTTGGAGGGGAGCTCTCCCTCTCTTTTGTAGTCCAACTAGGGCGGTTTGGACGTTCTAAGTATGGAAGGAGGTGAAACCGCCTTTGCCAAACCGCCATGAGCACTGCCTGAGGAGGATGGGCCCGGGAGGCCCCACCAGGGAGGGCCGCCCCCGGGGGCGGTCGGTCCCTGGGGAGCGCCATCTGGCCACCGCCTTCGGGTGGTCGGTTACTCCCTGGGCTTGGGCCTCCCCCGCGGTTACGGATGGATCCAGTTTAGTGTTTGAGGTGGGCTTTCTTATTTTCTTGGATTGCGCCTTCTCTGAATACGTTTCCTGGATGTGCGCTTTCTTTATGGTTTTTGTGCATTTCCACATGTCACCCTTGCAAGTCAAGTACACACCAAAACTTGTGGAAATGTTAGTTTAAAGCCCTACCTACTATTTATTTTAGTAACATATTGGCGGTAAGAAATAGGCTTTAAGGACCGCCAACACGTCCTCCTTGACTACCACCTGGAGAGGCTCAATCTCCTCATCGATATCCTCATGTCCTGATCCTTAGGACCAATGACAACTCCATCCTCGGGGTCCTCAACACGCGGCTCCAAGATAGGGTTAAGCTCATTGTTGAGCCTATGGACCTCCTCATGCAGTGCATCATTGTAGTCCTCAATCTGCTCGATGTAGATCTCTAGCTCGTGCAGCCTAGCCCTAGTCACGTTCTCACGTGCCCAGGTAGCGTCCCTCTACTCGATCAGGCGAGCCACTGAAGTCCGCAGCTGGTCGATCTTAGCCACGTCCTGGTAGTGCTCCCGATGAGCGGTGGCAAAATCCTCGGTCATCCTCCTCATCTCCTCCCTCATCCTCTCTATCTCCTCCTCAAGCTCAGCGCAGCTGCGGCAGGGACGACAGCTGCTGGAAGCCTCCCCGTCGCGTGGCGCCAGCTGGTGATGCGGCACACCCCTGGGTCCCGTCATCTTGCGAGCAGTCTGCTTGCAGCGTGCCATGCTGGAGAAGATAAGTTTGGATTAGTAAGGATATTATAGGTTAGCAAGAATAGGTTTTATAGGTTAGCAAGAATAGGTTTGATAATTTCTAACCCATATACCACTTTAAGGAGGAAGTTACTTAACATGTGAATTAATCATGATGTATGAATCGTACTTATGAATTTTAATCAATGCAAAATAAATAACTGCATAGATAATTTTAAAGTAGGGCTAGTGCTCATGCTATTCCACTGCTACCATAACTATATTACAGAACAAGATAAGAGCAAGCAATTTGGACCAAAATATCAACTTAGGTTTTTATGATCCAAAACATTTTGAAGTTTTGAAAAGTTAGACTGCAATGATTTAGCAATGGATCGCTCTGATACCAACTGTGACAGAACTGCCTAAATCATATGGCCCACAGACACCTGCCATTGTCACTAATGACCTCTGACAGCCGGGCCCGTGTCTCAAATGATCTAGAAGGCCCTGCCGGGTTACATCAGCACCCGTTTCTCCTACAGGATCCCATTGCGAAGTCATTACAGGATTACAATATTTTATAATAAAATACATCAGAGTAAAAAGCGCGGAAAGATTATAAAATACTTAGATTACAAAACCAGTTGTCCAAATAGAATTTAAATGAAGTTATTACAAACCATAATTAACAGTTGGTAGCCGTGGGACAACAATACAACATACGTAGGTAATTGATACACGAACCTGCCCATGGGTTCACCCTTATTCTTCCTCACTTTCTTCCTGAACAATCGTCACGCAGCACGGGGCGAGGCAAACCTGCTACTGTGGTTCTCCTGCAACAGGGGTTAACAAACCCTGGGTACTAGGGTACTCCGCAAGACTTACCCAACTAAGAAAAAGGAATGAGACTCAGGAATACAGGCTGAGGGGAGTCAAGGTAAGGCTTTAGCAAGAGTCAAGGCATTTTGCGAAAAAGCATTACTAATCCTACTTTCAATATTTTACTTAATATTATTATAATCAATATCAATAACACTCTATGCTTTCTCATATATCCTTCAGTTCCCAATTCTTATTCATTCTCAAAACATCCTAGTTCCAAACCACTCTTCGATGTAGGTGTGAGGATCAAGTCTCCATAACCAAGGAGCAACGACGATTCGAATCGATTAGTACCCAGCTGGGGATCCCTAACCACACTGTATATGTAGCACCTAAGCTTGCATATAGCAACCCCGTCTACCATGGCTTTTCCAAACCTGAACCGGTCCTGCGCCACCCGAGAGCACAGTACTCCTCTAGTCTCCAGGCATGACGGCAATGAGGGTACACGCTACTCTCGCCATCTCTCCACTCCCAGTGCGTGGTTGTCGGTTCAAGTACTAGAGCGACCGGAGATAGGGCTTCCCGGAGTATGTGGCTAGTTGCAAAGTCTCGATCACAGCAGGCTGTTGATGGTCATTAAGTACCAATTTTATACCGTCAACTAATGCCTAGGGAAGGACAATAATAGAAGCATAGGGGTTATTACTGACAAATTCCACAAGTTTTGGTGAATTGTATATTTTCCAAGGATTATTCCAGAAAGGCTTTAAAGAAGGATTAAAGTGCTTAATTACCACGAAACTTAACCGCCAAGGAAACATCATCACGAAGACCCTGGAAGAGTGTAGAACACACTCGAAGCAAGCGGAGGCCCACACCTGGCCAGGTGGGGCCGGCCGGCGCCCCCTAGGGTTTTGCCGCCGCCTTCTGGAGTCTTCTTCGACCGCCTCCAAGGAATCATCTGAGCCCTTTGTTTAAGTCGGTTTGATCCCACGACGCACGTTCATCCCACCGGGCTATAAATAAAGGGGCAGACCCCCCTCCCAGAGTACCAATTCATTCCTCCTGCTTCATTTGTCAAGAGTAGACAGAAGTTAGGGTTTTCAGAGATTAGAAATAGGGCTCTAGTTCTTCAAGTTCATAGTTTAGGCGTCTAGCAAGGTTCAAGTAGAGTTGGGTGCTACGCTCGGGATTCCAGATCTGTTCGTCTGGAGATCGGTAATCTTATCTTATATCTCATTATGACTTTGCTCTATTTTAATATATTGCTACTTAATCAGTTCTTAGTTTATTCTAGTTGCATATTCGATATAGTTGCGATTGGTGATGATTATTGTCATTTGATCGTAAAGCGCCTAATTCAGTACTCGAGTGAGTTAGGTGGTGTGTATTATGTAGATGTGGTGTCTAGATATATTACATACCTACGGAGGCACCCTGACGTGCCAGGTGGTGTGGTAGTCCGCGTAGGTGACAGCTGCGTTGGTTCCTCTGTAGTCCACCCCGTACGTAGGACGAGCAGAGCGCGGTCGCGAAGGAGGTGACCCTTGTGTCTTAATATCCTCATTAGATGATGCTCCTTATGATGTTTTCTGAGTTGATTATGCTATAGATGAAAATGTGTAATGTGGCGTAGGATGTAGACTTTGCATTTAGTAATTACATAGGTTTCCTTTGCTTTGGCCGAATCTCGAGATTGTCTTACTACATTAGTGAGTCTCTATATTATATCTCTGGAATACCATTTACCTCATTTACTCAGTTATCATTTACCATTTATCATTGACTTATTTATTGCTAAAGCACTAGGGTTATGGGTTATCATAGGTCTGCACATTTATCTTTCCAATCATTATAGTAGATTATCCTAATGAGTAGAATGCCCCTTTATCCTTTTAGCATAAAACAAATCAACGATACTCGGAATACTTACCGGGTGAAGTGCTACAATGGGAGAATTATCTGTGCGCTTGCGGATATATTCTATAGTATTATTTTTAGGAGACAAGTGAAGATTATTTTACCTTTGGTTTTTGGCATCATGTTAGGGATGACAACTTAACGTGAAGTGATGTTAAAAATACCAACAAGAATTTCTGGCCCCATTGCCGGGGATGACAATTGTATTCATTAGGATAATTTATTGAGTTCGTTGATTTTATTCGCCAGGATATTTATTCTAGAATTTCATATAGGAGAGTTCTTCATAGATAATATAGAAAAACATAAAATTAACTATAGACATAAATACTTATAGATAACCATAACCTTTTGCTTTAGCAGACTTATCCGTGTTTTTTATATGTTTAAATATCTTATATAGGGTAAGTGCAGGATTGGTTGTAGTACTTTAATTCTTATCAATCAGGAACAACCATAGGAAGAAGGGTCTTACATTATTTTGTGAAGCCATGGCTGAGAAAACTCTACGTGAATTCTCTACCCCAAGCACTGAGAATATTCGCGTTGGCCCAACTTTTAACATTGGAGATCATGATTACGAGATTAAGCCAAGCCTCATCAAAATGGTGCAAGCTATCACATTTAGTGGAAAGAAAGATGAAGATGCAAGTGTCCATCTGCAGAATTTCCTGGAGATTGGCAACACCATTAACATCAAAAGCATTCCTCAAGACGTCGTGCTACTTCGTTTGTTTCCATTCTCATTGGAGGGAAAGGCGAAGAAATGGTTTTATCAGAATAAAGATCAAGCCAAGACATGGGTAGAATGTTCAAAAGCTTTCCTAGAAAAGTTTTTCCCAGTAGGCAAAACCAATGCTCTACGAGGAAAGATTTCAGAATTTTGTCAGCAGAAAGGTGAATCTATTCTAAAAGCCTGGGAGCGTTTTCAAGATTACATATCAGATTGTCCCCATCATGAAATGGAAAAGTGGTTGCTCATGCAAACATTTTATCACGGACTAACTCAGAGGTCACGTGAGGAACTAGATGCCACTGCTGAAGGATCATTTATATCACTCACCCCTGGAAGAGCTAAAGATATTATGGCAAAGATAGCAGAAAATCAGAATTAGACAAACAACACTCAGACATGCCATAAGAGTGAAGAAATTCCAGAGGAAGTGTGTGCACTGTCATCAAGATGGATGTACTGTTGAACTGGTTAGAGCAAAGAGCAAATCATAAAAGAGATCGTCAAGCTATTCAAGATGCATTCAATTCCCAGAATACAGAAGAAGGATCTTTAGGAATTGAGTTTGCAAATCCCCCAGAAGATATTAGTACAGTCATCAAGTCTACTTCTCAGAAGTAAGGATGGAATCAACCTCGGTCGACCAACCAAGGTAAGTATCAAGGCAATACTAATTTTTCAAATCATAGACAACCACCCTTGAGAGAATTAATATTAGAACAAGCTAGGATTAATGAAAGTATTTATAAGAAGCTTGCTTTTAATGATAAAGTTTTAGAAGGAATTAATTCTAAGTTGGATAATTTCTCTTCTGTTGTTGAAAATCAAATATTATTTAATAAAAAGATAGAATTACAAATTGCACAATTATCTTCTACTTTGTTTACCACAAACCATGAACAAATAAAAGGAATATCTACTAGAGGAGGTAAGTCTACACGTGATCCACCTTACCCAAAAGGGGCACATAGACCATCACATTTAGTGCAGGTAGAAGAAGAGATTGAAAAGGACAACAGAGAAGAAGAAGTTATACCACCTTCACTACCAGTTGAACTACAAGATCAAGAATAACTCAAGATTTTCATGACACAACCCTCCTACAGTTTCCACGCAGAAGAAGAAGAGCTAAAACAGATGATCAATTTGGTAAGTTTGTAGAGGTAATTCAGAAGTTATATGTCAATATTCCGTTGTTAGATGCCATGCAGGTACCTACATACGCGAAGTATCTTCGAACCATACTCAACAACAAAGGACCACTACCTTCTACTGAAGTTGTCAAGCTAACAGAGGCATGTAGAGAGGCAATTCTGAGTTCTTCTCCTACTAAGAAGAAGCATCCAGGGTGTTCCACTATTTATTGTTCAATAGGAGACCAGATGTTCGAGAATGCTTTATGTGATCTTGGAGCAAGTGTCAGCGTCATGTCCAAGACCGTCTTCGACAAACTCAACTATTCTACGCTCACACCAACCACGATATGTTTACAATTAGCTGACCAATCGGTCTGCTATCCCGCAGGAATCGCAGAAAATATTCCGGTAAAAATCCGCAACTTTTTCATTCCTGTAGATTTTGTAGTACTTGACATGCAGGAAGAGAGGAAGATACCCCTCATCCTCGGGTGACCATTCCTAAACACTGCAAATGCAACCATCAACGTCGGAGCTGGAGAGATCACATTCACCATCAATGGGCAAGAAGAGCGATTCGCATTCAAGCCAAGACTGGAGCAATGCCAAACGTTGAAGTGTCATGAAGAACAAGATGCAACAACATCTCTAACACCGGAGATGAACCATGAAGAATAATTCAACTGGAAAAGTCCGGATCGGCGGACTCAAAAACCCCGAACCTTCGCCGGGAGGTAACTCGGTAGTTATCGGTAATTTAATTCTTGCATTGAAATTTGCATATTTACTTTTTCATAAATTGCATTATTAAAAAGAAATAAAAATAAGCATAACATGATTAAAGCTTAAGCCCCATATGATTATTACCAACGGAGTGTTAAACCCCGTCAGTGAAATTTACTGTGGTGGCAGAAAATTATAAAAAGACCATCATTAGAATTCTAATTTTTCATGGATTCATAAAAATAATTTAGTTTTTCATTCTTGTGTAACAGAACTGCTTAATTCACGTGGCCCATAGGCAACTATCATCACCATTAATGACATCTGACAGCCGGGCCCGTGTTCCAGATGACCTAGGCAGCTCTGCCGGGCTACATAAGCACCCGTTATCTCCGACAGGATCCCATTGCGAAGCCATCACAGGATTACAACATTTCATAACAAAATACATCAGAGTAAAAGTGCGGAAGATTAAATAGTACTTAGTTTACAAACCGGTTGTTCAAATAGAAATTAAGTGCAGTTATTACAGACCATAATTAAAAGTGGTAACAGTAGCGGTAGAACAATATTACAACAAGATAGATAGGTAGTACACGAACCCTGCCCACGGGTTCAACTTTATTCTTCCTCGCTCTCCTGGATGATAGTGGCACAGCACGGAGCAAGACAGACTTCAGGCTCCTGCTGACTACCTGCAACGGGGTTAACAAACCCTGAGTACATGGGGTACTCCGCAAGACTTACCCGACTAAAAGTGTAAAATTAGACTCAGGAAAGCAGGCTGTGGGGAGTCAAGGTAAGGCTTGAGCAAGAGTTCAAGAATTTTTGCAAAAAAGCAATACTAGTCCTATTTCAATATTTTATTTCCATACTATTACTAACCATTGACCATATTTCCAAATCTTTCCAAATATCCACCATTATTCTTTCAAATTCATTCCAAAACATCCTAATTCCGAACCACTATTCGAAGTAGGTGTGAGGATCAAGTCTCCATAACCGAGAACCAATGACGATTCGAATCGATTTATACCCAGTTGGGGATCCTTATCCACACTGCATATGTAGCACTTAAGCTTGCATATGCCAACCCCGCCTACCACAGCTTTTCATACCCCGGAACCGGTCCTGCACCACCCGAGAGCACAGTACTCCTCTAGTCTCTAGGCACACCGGCCACGAGGGTACACGCTACTCTCGCCATCTCTCCACTCCCAGTGCGTGGTTGTCGGTTCCAGCAGTAGAGCCACCGGAGTCAGAGGCTGTGATAGAACCGCCTTAATCATAGGGCCCACACGCCCCGTCATCGTCTCTAAGGACCTTTGACTAGTCTGCACGAGTTCCCTTTGACTTAGGTGGCCTGTCGGGTCTCCTAAGAAACCCTAGTTTTCCCCGAGGATCTCATTGTAAAGACCTTGCAGGTATTACAACAGTTTACACAAATAATTTAAATCAGAGTAAAGAGTGCGGAAGTATTACAGAAATATAATTTACAAATTTAGATTACATTATCCCAAAACAGAGTTTTGTAATGGAGCAGCATCTTACAACTAGATACCTTTCCCAAGGGTTATACTCATCTTCATCCATGCACGATCCGTCAACCGGCACGGTCTCACGTAAAACTGTACTCTCGGCCGGCCCCGGGCACCGCTGGCGTGCGGCGCGCGCACGCGCGGCAGCGCAGGTTAGGGGTTTTGAAATTTAAATCTAATTCAGTCAAATTCCCTAGATTTCTCTTAATAGGTTGAAAATATCCAAAAATAAAAGTTATTCTAAGCGACAAGTCCTACAACTTTTATTAAAAAAGTTTTGTCAGATTCTTGATAATTTTTAAAATGATATTTTAAATTTGAATCCTTCAACTCCAATTTGAGTTTTATTTGAAATTCCATTCAATAACCTGAAAATCCCCGAATACAAAAGTTGTTCCATTTGAAAAGATTACAATTTTCATTAAAAGAATTTGTCTAAATTCTAGATAGTTTTTGAAATGGCATTTTAAATTTGAATTAACAAACACTAATTGGGGTTTAATTTAAATTACTACTGGTAAACTTTAAAATCTCCAAAAATGAAAGTTGTCCCATTTTAAAAGGTCTATAATTTTCATGAAAACATTTTCATCAGATTTCTTTTAGTTTTCGAGATTGAGTTTCAATTTTGGCTTTGAAACATAGATTAGGGTTTTGTTTGAAGTTTCTTTTGATAACTTCAAAATTTCCCAAAATAGAAGTTGCTCAACTTTTAAAGATTTATAACTTTTTTTTTAAGGTTCAACCCTTGATTCTATTCAGTTTTTGATTTAGGGTTTCAGGTCCGATTAGGGTCTTTAATTGTTTTCCTTTTTATTCTCTATTTGGATTTAAAGGCATACACCCAAACAATTATTTAAATCATAAAGTCACTCAAAGGTACCTAAGCACAACCACATGTGAAAATAAAAAAAAATTGTCTTAGTGATGCACAGTGACAAATGAGTTTATACGGGATGACTTACATGCAATCATGATGACATGGCCGGTTTTAATTATCGTAACACCAGGGGTGTTACAGAGGCTTCCCGTAGTATGTGGCTAGTTGCAAAGTCTTGATCACAGTAGGCCTGACAACTAACGGTCCCTAATATTTTTCCGTTAGAAACCATACATTGGGACTCTAACCCAAGTACACTGGTAACTAACCCGTTTTCACATCCCTTTCCCGATGGCGACGAAAGTTGGGACTCTAACCCAAACAGTTGGCCAACTGAACGGGAAAACCCATCCCCGTTGACAACAATGAACTAGCTAGGAACACTGTCAATCAATAAGGACGTAACCATTCCGACAAAGTGATTCATTTATTTTGTATCATCACAGTTGAAACTAGCATTTATGCAAATCTAACCATTTAGCATGACTAAGCATTTTTCAATACTTTTAGTAAATCATGTTCTTAGGTATTGATAAGTGGTCAAGGATGGTAATGCATCATTTGGTTATCAATCAACTCGTATTAACCTATTGCAATAAATTAACTCAAGTGATAAATAATTTTAAAACAACAAGGATGGGCAAATGCACCGGGGCTTGCCTTGTGCTGCGAAAAGAGTGGGATCGGGATCGGTGCCGCAAATGTCAAACCCTTGTGTCACCTCCAGAATGAATTCCTCAACAGTGGTCCCCTCAGATTTCACCTCTTCGTTCACCGGCACTACACGTATGCAATATTGTATGCATGAATACGATGCATATGAAATGACAGATAAGATTCAATAATAAATAATACACACCTGTGATCACGACCCTACCACAAGCTAACCATGATTATTCTAGTTCATCCTACCCTAGGTCATAAAGATGGTTGACCTAGAACTTCAATCAATACAAAATCACACCATTCAATATTTATCTCCATTTCCAATTCCTTTTATTAACCAATTAAACCAACATATAATTAATAAGTAATTAAACTACTTCCATTTGATGCCCAACTTCACCAACAGATAGATTTCAGTCCCAAACAATAGCACAACAATTTTCATGATTTTTGGAATAATACATAATTTATTAAAAATCATCAAAGTTCCATTTATCAATTAATGTGCTGAATTTTAATCCCTACAGAAAGTGTTCTAAACACATTTTTAATATTTATATAAAATTCTACACATTGTACAGAGCCTACACAATTTATTTCATAATTTTTAATATTTTTATAAAATTCTACACATTTTATAGAGCCTACACAATTTATTTCATAATTTTTTGGCACAGTAAAATATTTCTACCAAAAATGAGAAACAACAGCACTATTCATTCTAATTAATAAAGAAAAAGCCCTAGAAAATTCGCTGGAAAATGCAAAACTCAATCTACCCGAGTCGGCCCAGCAAGGTGCGAGTCGGCCCAACAAGGCCGACGCGCGCGCCAGCACCCGCGCTCTCTCTCACTAGGATGCTGACAACTGGGCCCCCGCTGTCAGCTTCGCCTTCAACCTCGGCCGAGCGCCCGCGCGCGAGCGCACACGACGGCACGGCACGGTCCTCACCGCCGGCGACTCCAGCGACGAGTCCGAGCGACCTCGCGCCGACTCTAAACCTCAACCGACACCCCTAAGCTCCTAGCCCTAGACCTAAACGCCTCCGACGAGCCGGAGCTCGCCCATGGCGGATGCGGCGGCGCGGCAACACGCGTTCCGGCCGGTGGGACACGGTAGAGTTACTAAAAAGAGTGCGGAAAGACTCAAGAGCTCACCACGAAGCTAGCAGGTGAGTCGGTTGAAGGAGAGGTGGTGCGGTGAGAACGGCTTGACGACAGCAGCGGGTGAAGCGGCGTTCAACCTCGACGGTGACTTCTCGTTCCGGTGACCCTAGGGCACCAAACAAGAAGCAACCGCGCGCATGAGTAACCAGAGGCCACACGCAAACCAAAACGCAGGATCAGAAGGATAGCGGCTCACCCGAGGCGGCTGAGTATGACGGTGAGATCCGCGGCAGCGCTCTGCACACCGCGGTGACGGCAACGGCGTTCCGGGGTCTACAGGCTACTGGAACGGGCACCAAAGGTCGCAATCGGTGTGCAAGGGGATGGGCAAGAAGTTTGGGAGATGGAGGGTGCGAGGGTGGACGGAGCATGGCCAATTTTACCGGCGACTGCGCGGAAGGAAAATGAAAAGGGGAGGGTGCTCGTCGTCTTTAAAGGCCAGAGAGTGAGGGGATAAGGTCGGGGACGTCCGGGGCCCCCTCCTCGACCGCTCGACAGTGCCGCGGCGTGCCCACGCCGGCCGGACGATGGCAGCGCGCGGTGCGGCACGCGTGGTATGAACTGGGAAGATGAACAGGGGACCCCCTAGCTACAGTGTCGGTTTCAAATAGGTCAAATGCTAGTTGGTTTGGATTCGATCTGATCCAGCCAGAATCTGAGGAAGTATTGAATATAAAAGTTGTAGAGAATTTTGTATAGATCAATTTTGCTTTTGACACCAAATTCGAATTCGGTCAAAATTTTAAATTACAAAAAAGGGGGCAGAATTAGGTTTGGAATTACAAACTGAAATTTTAAAATTACTTTTAAATTTTTCTCAACTACTTGAAAAATGGTCAAAATAAAAGTTATTCCACTCAGTGAGCTCTACAACTTTTATTAAGGAAGTTTTATCAGATTCTCAATATTTCTAAAATTTAAGTTTCAAATCTAAACTCCAACATAGTAATTTGAGTTTAATTTAAATTTCTATAACATAACTTCAAAATCTCCAAAAATAAAAGTTGTTCCATTTTAAAAACTCTACAACTTTCATTAAGACACTTTTATCAGATTCATTATAGTTTTTGAATTAGGGTTTGAAGTCAATTCTAGGGCTTAAATTTGACTTTTTATTTAATTTGGTATTTGACTTTTAATTAAGGGTTTAATTACACAATCAACAACAAATGAAACCAAATCACTCTAGGGACCCTAAGCACAATCATATGCAGATGATTAAATTTAAACATGATGACATGGCAGGTTAATTGTGTTGTAATACCAGAGGTATTACAGCCTTCCCCCCTAAAAGAAATCTCGTCCCGAGATTCGGTACGAGACAAAACAAGACTCAAACAAAGTAATAGAAAAGAAAATGTCTTAAATAATCTAAGCCCACCTGGTACAAACTAACTAGGGGATTTTACATGCTACATCATCAGGCAATTACATCAAGGTAGCGAAAAACTCGGGGAAATTCTCGGCAAGATAGTCTTCAGATTCCCAAGTGGCTTCTTCTTCAGAGTGTTCACTCCACTGAATCTTGTACCACCTGGTTGTGTTCCTTCGCGTGACACGATCCTTTATGTCCAGGACTCGAATAGGATACTCCGAGTACGTCAACTCAGGTTCAAGTTCCACTCCTTCCACATCGATGACCTGATCTGGCACTCGGAGACACTTCTTGAGTTTTGACACGTGGAATACATTGTGCACGCCTGCCAGATGCTCTGGCAACTACAACCTGTAAGCTACCTTTCCCACGCATTCTATAATCAGGAAAGGTCCAACATAACGTGGGGCCAACTTGCCTTTGACACCAAATCGATTGACTCCTTTCATTGGCGATACTTTCAGAAACACATAGTCTCCCACTTTGAATGCTAAGGGTCGACGCCTTCGATCAGCATAACTTTTCTGTCGAGACTGTGCTACTTTCAAATTCTCTTGTATCATTCTGACCTTTTCTTCAGCTTCATTAACCAGATCAATGCCGTGAAACCATCTCTCTCCAGGTTCCGACCAATTCAATGAGGTACGGCACCTACGACCGTAAACTGCCACAAATGGAGCCATCTTGATGCTTTTTTTGTAGCTGTTGTTATACGAGAATTCTGCCAATGCCAGACATTCATCCCACTTGTCAGGGTAATTGAGTGCACAAGCCCTCAACATATCCTCCAGTACTTGATTGACTCTTTCCATCTGTCCATCAGTCTGTGGATGGTATGCAGTGCTATGCAGATGCTTTGTACCTAAGGACTTGTGAAAAGCCTGCCAAAACTTGGAGACGAACTGGGTGCCTCGATCGAAAACAATGGTCTTTGGCACACCATGCTACTTCATTAAGTTTTCTATGTAAAGCTTCGTGTATATCGGTGCCCTGTAATCTTTCTTGACTGGTAGAAAATGAGCTTGCTTCGTGAGACGGTCCACAATAACCCAGATTGAATCAAAACCTCTAGTTGTCCTGGGTAATCCCACGATGAAATCCAGGCTGATGTCTTCCCACTTCCATGCAGTTACAGGCAATGGTTGCAACTCTCCACCAGGCTTCATGTGAACAGCTTTCACTTTCTCACAAGTGTCACATCTCGCGACATACCGAGCAATCTCTATCTTCATCTTTGTCCACCAGAACTTTTGTTTCAAATCTTGGTACATCTTGTTGCTGCCAGGATGGATAGAAAACCTTGTCAAATGTGCTTCGTCAAGGATCTTTTGTCGCAACTCAGGCACCTTTGGAACTACCAGACGATCCTTGAACCACACGACACCATTATCATCAATCCTGAAGCAATCTGCCTTGCCAGCTTGAACCTTTTCCTTAATGTGCTTGATTCCGCTATTCCCCTTTTGAGCGGCAATAACCTCATCTTGGATGGGTGTTTCAATACTGATATTGACCAGGCTACCCTGTGGAACTATCTCTATTCCTAATTTTTCAACTCATAGCACAAGGATAAATCATAAGGTCTCACTGTCAGACAATTACAATGGACCTTCCGACTGAGAGCATCAGTGACTACATTGGCCTTGCCTAGATGATAATGTACTTCAATATCATAATCCTTGATCAGCTCGAGCCATCTTCGCTGTCTCATGTTCAACTCTTCTTGAGTAAAGATGTATTTCAGACTCTTGTGATCTGTGTATACATTGCAGGTACTGCCCAGCAAATAGTGACGCCATATCTTCAGGGCATGTACCACAGCTGCTAACTCCAGGTCATGGGTAGGGTAATTCTCTTCATGTCGCTTGAGCTGACGTGAAGCATAAGCAATGACACGACCCTCTTGCATCAAGACACAACCAAGACCGGTACCAGAAGCATCACAGTACACATCAAATGGCTTTTCAATGTCCGGTTGAGCTAGTACTGGTGCAGTGGTCAACAGCTTTTTCAGAGTTTGAAATGCCTTCTCACATTCTAGTGACCAGACAAATTTGACTTGATTTTTCAACAGGTTGGTAATGGGCTTGGCTATTCTTGAGAAGTCCAGAATAAAACGACGGTAGTACCCTGCCATTCCCATGAAACTGCGGACTTGATGAACTGTGGTTAGTGGCTTCCAATTCAATAATTCTTCTACCTTGCTCGGGTCCACGGATACACCTTCAGCAGATAAAATATGGCCGAGAAAAGGAACTCGGTCCAACCAAAACTCACATTTGCTGAACTTGGCATATAGCTGGTGTTCTCTCAAATGGGTTAGAACAATGCGAAGGTGATTGGCATGTTCATCAGGGGTTTTGGAATAAACAAGGATGTCGTCAATGAACACGACTACAAATTTGTCGAGTTCGGGCATATAGACTGAGTTCATTATGTACATGAAATAGGTAGGTGCGTTGGTTAGGCCAAAGGACATGACCAGATACTCATAAAGGCCATATCTGGTGGTGAATGCTGTTTTGGGGACGTCTTCGGGACGGATCTTTATTTGGTGGTAACCAGACCTAAGGTCAATTTTGGAAAAGACCTTGGCTCTAGTTAATTGGTCAAAGAGTAGGTCAATACGAGGTAAAGGATATTTGTTTTTGATGGTTACCTCGTTGAGTGGGCGATAATCAACACAAAGTCTGAGGGACTTGTCCTTCTTTTTCACAAAGATAGCAGGACAACCCTAGGGAGATGAACTAGGTCTGATGAAACCCTTATCAAGCAGATCTTGCAATTGAACTTTAAGCTCGGTTAATTCTTTGGGAGGCATCCTATAGGCTCTACGGGATATAGGTGCAGTTCCCGGCTTCAACTCAATAGCAAACTCCACATCACGATCAGGTGGTAGGCCAGGCAGATCATCAGGAAATACATCCGGAAATTCACAGCCTACCGGAATATTTTGGATTTCTTGGACTGAGGTGGCACACAATCTCTGCACAGACTTTTCAACAGTTCTCATGTGTAGTGGAAGCTGGATAAGAAGCTGAGATTGACTACCAGGTATACTGACTCTTATGGTCCTATTCAGCACGTCGATCAAAGCCTTGTGCTGATACATCCAATTCATACCTAATATGACATCTATGTCCTGATCCTTGAGTACTATCATGGTGGTTGGGAATATATGCCCGCCCAACTCGATAGGTACTCGCTGCACTACCTCCTTAGTATTTATACGCCCCCCGGGCGAATGTATAAGGAAATTTTCCTTTATTTCCCCAATTGGAATCTCATGCTTGACGACAAATGTACGATTGATGAATGAATGTGATGCACCAGAATCAAAAGTGCAATAGCAGGGTGACTGGCGACAGGAAACCTACCCATCATGACGGGCTCTCCTGCAGGGATGTCATCAACATGAGTATAATAGACCTGACCTGCCTTCTTGATAATTTTTCCCTTCTGAGCCTGGTGCTGCTGGCCACGGTGCTAATTCTGATGCTGCTGCTGCTGTCCAGGACCCCTCTGTGCATTTTGATTGTACTGTTTGGGGTATGGGCAATTGCAGGCCCAGTGCCCCATCTTGCCACAGTTGTAGCAGGGGAGATTGTAGGTGGTCTAAGGTGTATTTATATGAACGCTAGGGGCATTCGGCTGAGTGGTGTTCTGTTGGTTTGAGGTATGGGAGGTTGCTGTGGTGCGTACCATGACTTGCTGCTGGGGGTAAGCTGGACGGTTGTGGTGAGTAGGATGATAGATGATCTTCTGGCATTTTTGACCGCCAGAAAAGCCTGACTTCTTCTTCTTCTTTTCATCTTGATGCTTACGATCACTTTCTTCGTAAGCAATGGCATTGTTGATGACTTCGTGATATGAGCAATTAAGGTTGTTGGATAAGCTGCGCTGGATCTTGAAGTTTAGGCCCCTGACAAAGCAATCTTTCTTCTTTTGGTCAGTGTTGGTATGTTCAGGAGCATATTAGGCAAGATGATTGAACTGGTTCACATATTGCATAACCGAAGAATCCTTCTGCTGCAGAGCCAAGAACTGATCCAGCTTCATTGTCATTACACCTGTAGGGATGTAATGTGCTCGGAAAGCTTCACGAAACTCTACCCAAGTGAGCTGATGTCCCTCGGGCTGTGCAGCCAATAGATTGGCATGCCAGGCACTGGCTAGTCCACGCAGCTGCTGAGCTGCGAACTGTGGCTTTTGGATATCTGTGCAGCGGATCAAGCTGAACTTTTGCTCCATGGTGCGGAGCCAATCATCGGCCTCCAAAGGCTCATTGGCTTTTGTGAACACTGGGGGACGTGTTTTAGTGAAATCCACATAGGTAGTTTCCTCATCTTCGCGGCGGCCTCCACGCTCGCCACGGTTCTCCCGGTTTTGGGCCATAGCATTGGCTGCATTAGCAAGGGCTACGATGGCATCGGCTAAGGTTGGTGGAATGGGTGGCGGGTAGGGAGCAGCTCCTTCGTCGGAAGTACTGGCACCAGACGAGCGGGTGTTGACCATCTGTTTTTAGGACAACCAACTTAGGACTTACTTTGCATAATTAAAACATGGTAGCATTACAATTTAAAACATTAAATATAACAAAGTTCAACACACTCGGACATAATAAGTTCCACCCCAGACTAAGGTTCTTGGCATGATGATTACAACACTTGGATAGCAGAAGACTAAAGTCACTAGTCCTAAGACTATCCTAGTCGATGACGACAATCTCCTCCTCGTCGTCCTCCTCAACGACCACGTCCTCCATCGGGTCAACTACCTCCAAGTAACCGTCCTCAGTAG
Organism: Eremochloa ophiuroides; assembly: GCA_038502445.1. NCBI lineage: Eukaryota > Viridiplantae > Streptophyta > Magnoliopsida > Poales > Poaceae > Eremochloa > Eremochloa ophiuroides. The sequence goes on from JAHLJS010000001.1 coordinate 54,104,970, forward strand.
CCTCACTGTCATACTCCTCCTCCTCTGGTCCCATGACAACATCTCCCTCAGGCTCATCCTCACGTGGAACCAGAATCAGATTAAGCTGATCATTCAGCCTATGCACCTCCTCGTGCAGCATACCATTGTTCCACTCAAGGTTCTCCACATACCCCTCCAGCTCCTTGACCCTCTCACGGGCCATGCCCTCATGCTCCAAAGCCTGGTCCCTCTGCTGAGTCAGGCGGTCGATCTCCCGACGTAGATCCCGGTTGGTCCTCACATCCCGGTAGTGGTCAGCACGGGCCACACGGAAGTCCTCTCGCATGAGACTCATCTCTCTGTGCAGATCCTTGATCTCCTTCTTCAACTCTTTACGACTGCAGCGGGGAGGACGGCTGCCAGACGCCTCCTCACCGTCGCGCGGTGTCAACTGGTGGTGCGGAACTCCACGGGGATCAGTCATCTTGCGAGCAGTCAACTTACGACGTGCCAGCTGGAAAGGTAAGTTTGGATTAGTGAGGATATAATAGGCTAGCAAGAATAGGTGTGATAGATCCTAACCCATATACCCACTTTTAAGGAGAAAGTTATTAACATGTGTGGTTATCATGATGCATGCACGTACTTACGAATTTTAAATCATGCAATATAAATCAAAGTATAAATAATTTGAGAATAGGGCTAATATTAATAATAATGTTGTTCCACCTGCTACCATAAGTATAGTAATAGGTATAACAAAATACAGATCAAGGCAGGAACTACTGATAAGATAAGAATGTAAGCAATTTGGACCCAAAATAGCAGCTTAAGTTTTTACGATCCAAGAACATTTTGAAGTTTTCAAAAAGTAACCTGCAATGATTTAGCAATGGAACGCTCTGATACCAGCTGTAACAGAACCGCTTAAATTATGTGGCCCACAGGCACCTATCATCGCCACTAATGACATTTGACAGCCGGGCCCGTGTTCCAGATGACCTAGGCAGCTCTGCCGGGCTACATAAGCACTCGTTATCTCCGACAGGATCCCATTGCGAAGCCATTACAAGATTACAACATTTCATAACAAAATACATCAGAGTAAAAGTGCAGAGATTAAATAGTACTTAGTTTACAAATCGGTGGTTCAAATAGAAATCAAGTGCAGTTATTACAGACCATAATTAAAAGTGGTAACAGTAGCGGTAGAACAATATTACAACAAGATAGATAGGTAGTACACGAACCCTACCCACGGGTTCAACTTTATTCTTCCTCGCTCTCCTAGATGATAGTGACACAGCACGGAGCAAGATAGACTTCAGGCTCCTGCTGACTACCTGCAACGGGTTAACAAACCCTGAGTAGATGGGGTACTCCGCAAGACTTACCCGACTAAAAGTGTAAAATTAGACTCAGGAATGCAGGCTGAGGGGAGTCAAGGTAAGGCTTGAGCAAGAGTTCAAGAATTTTTGCAGAAAAGCAATACTAGTCCTATTTCAATATTTTATTTCCATACTATTACTAATCATTGACCATATTTCCAAATCTTTCCAAATATCCACCATTATTCTTTCAAATTCATTCCAAAACATCCTAGTTCCAAACCACTATTCAAAGTTGGTGTGAGGATCAAGTCTCTATAACCGAAGAGCAACGACGATTCGAATCGATTTATACCCAGCTGGGGATCCCTATCCACAATGCATATGTAGCACTTAAGCTTGCATATGCCAACCCCGCCTGCCACGGCTTTTCATACCCCGAAACCGATCCTGCGCCACCCAAGAGCACAGTACTCCTCTAGTCTCCAGGCACGCCGGCCACGAGGGTACACGCTACTCTCGCCATCTCTCCACTCCCAGTGCGTGGTTGTCGGTTCCAGCAGTCGAGCCACCGGAGTCAGAGGCTTCCCGTAGTATGTGGCTAGTTGCAAAGTCTTGATCACAGCAGGCCTGACAACGAATGGTCCCTAATATTTTTCCATTAGAAACCATGCATTGGGACTCTAACCCAAGTACACTGGTAACTAACCGGTTTTCACATCCCTTTCCCGATGGCGAGGAAAGTTGGGACTCTAACCCAAACAGTTGGCCAACCAAACGGGAAAACCCATCCCTGTTGATGACAATGAACTAGCTGGAAACACTGTCAACCAACAAGTACGTAACCATTCCCACAAAGTGATTCATTTATTTTGTATCATCACAGTTGAAAATAGCATTTTTGCAAATCTAACCATTTAGCATGACTAAGCATTTTTCAATACTTTTAGTAAATCAGGTTCTTAGGTATTGATAAGTGGTCAAGGATGGTAATGCATCAATTGGTTATCAATCAACTCCGATTAACCTAATGCAATAAATTAACTCAAGTGATAAATAATTTTAAAACAACAAGGATGGGCAAATGCACCGGGGCTTGCCTTATGCTGCGAAAAGAGTGGGATCGGGATCGGTGCCGCAGATGTCAAACCCTTGTGTCACCTCCGGAATGAATTCCTCAACAGTGGTCCCCTCAGATTTCACCTCTTCGTTCACCGGCACTACACGTATGCAATATTGTATGCATGAATACGATGCACATGAAATGACAGATAAGATTCAATAATAAATAATATACACATGTGATCACGACCCTACCACAAGCTCACCATGATTATTCTAGTTCATCCTACCCTAGGTCATAAAGGTGGTTGACCTAGAACTTCAATCAATCCAAAATCACACCATTCAATATTTATCTCCATTTCCAATTCCTTTTATTAACCAATTAAACCAACATATAATTAATAAGTAATTAAACTACTTCCATTTGATGCCCAACTTCACCAACAGATAGATTTTAGTCCCAAACAGTAGCACAACAATTTTCATGATTTTTGGAATAATACATAATTTATTAAAAATCATCAAAGTTCCATTTATCAATTAATGTGCTGAATTTTAATCCCTACAGAAAGTGTTCTAAACAAATTTTTAATATTTTTATAAAATTCTACACATTTTATAGAGCCTACACAATTTATTTCATAATTTTTTTGGCACAGTGAAATATTTCTACCAAAAATGAGAAACAGCAGCACTATTCATTCTAATTAATAAAGAAAAAGCCCTAGAAAATTCGCTGGAAAATGCAAAACTCAATCTACCCGAGTCGGCCCAGCAAGGTGCGAGTCGGCCCAACTCGGCCCACGCGCGAGCTAGCGCGCGCTCTCTCTCTCACTCGGATGCTGACAGCTGGGCCCCCGCTGTCAGCTCCGCCTTCAACCTCGGCCGGGCGCCCGCGCGCGAGCGCGCACGACGTCACGGCACGGTCCTTGCCACCGGCGACTCCAGCGACGAGTCCGAGCGACCTAGCGCCTACTCTAAACCTCAACCGACACCCCTAAGCTCCTAGCCCTAGACCTAAATGCCTCCAACGAGCCAGAGCTCGCCCATGGCGGACGCGGCGGCGCGGCAACACGCGTTCTGGCCGGTGGGACACGGTAGAGTTACTAAAAAGAGTGCGAAAAGACTCGGGAGCTCACCTCGAAGCTAGCAGGTGAGTCAGTTGAAGGAGAGGTGGTGCAGTCAGAACGGCTTGACAACGGCAGCGGGTGTAGCGGAATTCAAGCTCGACGGCGACTCCTCGTTCCGGTGACCCTAGGGCACCAAACAAGAAGCAACCACGCATGAGGAACCAGAGGCCACATGCAAACCGAAACGCAGGATCAGAAGGACAGCGGCTTACCCGAGGCGGCTGAGTACGACGGTGAGATCCGCGGCGGCACTCTGCGCACCGCGGTGACGGCAACGGCTGTAACAGAACCGCCTTAATAATATGGCCCACAGGCACCTATCAAAGTCACTAATGACTTCTGACAGTTGGACCCATGTTCCAAATGATTAAAGCAGCTCTGCCGGGCTACATCAGTACCCGTATTCCGACAGGATCTCCATTGCGATGCCATTACAGAGTTACAACATTTCATAATAAAATACATCAGAGTAAATGCGGAAGATTTAATAGAACTTAGATTACAAACGAGTTCAAATAGTAATTAAGTGCAGTTATTACAGACCATCTTGAAATAGTAGCAGTAGCATGGAACAACGGTACAACATAAATAGATAAATAGATACACGAACCCAGCCCACGGATTCTGTCTTTACTCCTCACCACTCTCCTCCTGGATCACGGTGGCACAACAAGGACCAAGGCAGACTTCGGGCTGCGACCCTCCTGCAACGGGGTTAACAAACCCTGAGTACGGGGTACTCCGCAAGACTTACCCGACAAAGTAAAAATATTTGACTCTTGGAATGCAAGGTTATAGGTAAGGCTAGCAGAGATAGGGATTTAGCAGAAAAGCATTACTAATCTATCATAATACTTTATTTCACTTAAATTCAATATTATCATAATTCATTCTTTATCCTCTCTCTAAACATTGATTCTTTATTCTCAAACATCCTACTCTTAGAACCACTTTTCGGTGTAGGGGTGAGGATCATGTCTCCATAACCGAGGAGCACGTCGATTCGAATCAAGTAAAGTAGACCCAGCTGGGGTTCCTATCCACACTGTATATGCAGCACGCCGGCATACATATACCAACCCGTCATCTCAGCTTTTCTATCCCGGAACCGGTCCTGCGCCACCCGAGAAAACGGTACACCTCCAATCCGGGACTCTAACCCACGAGGGTACTCACTATTCTCGCCATCTCTCCACTCCCAGTGCGTGGTTGTCGGTTCCAGCAATAGAGCGACCGGACTCTAGGCTTTCCGTAATGGTATGTGGCTAGTCTGTTCATCATGATCACAACAGGCCGACAACGAACGGTCCCTACTGCTTTCCGCCGGAAGCCATGCATTGGGACTCTAACCCAAATACCCTGGAGTCCGCTCGGTTTTCAAATCCCTTTTCCGTTGGTGACGAAAGTTGGGACTCTAACCCAAACAATTGGCCAACCACCCGGAAAACCCATCCATAATGATGATAGTGAACCGGCCAAAGTACCCCAATCATCATACATGGACATATATACCCTTCACTTGATATTTCTTCATAATGATCCTCAAGTTAAAATAGTATTTTGCAATTCTATTATTTAAGCATGACTGAGCATTTTGCAATACATTTGAAAATCATTAGGTTATCTTGGTAATGGTAGTCAAGGGTGATAAATGCATCAATTGTTTTCATCACACAACTCCTATCAACTTAATGCAATAGTTTAACTCAAGTGATAAAGCATTTGTAAATAGAGGGTTAAATGCACCGGGGCTTGCCTTGCAGAGCAAACAGAACTGGGGCAGGAGTGGCACAGGCTTCAGGCTCAGGAGCTCCTTCCACTGCCTCCTCTTCAGACACCTCGAGCTTCACCTCCTCAGACACGGGAACTACACGGGTGCAATATTGCATGTATGAATGCGATGCAAAAAGTAAACATGTGCGGAAAAGGAAGCTAACCCTAGCACAACACATCATGACTTCACAACGGTGTCCTAGGTCTTAAATGGGTTGACCTAGAACCACATTTAATCCAAAATCACTTAACACTCCTAAATTCAAATTCTAATTGAATTTTTATTATTTAATAAACCAACATAATTCAATTACAGAAGCAAACTAATTTATTTTGGGACCAAACTTTGCCAACAGTTAGATCTTTACTAGTAACAGTACCAATTAAATTTTTGTGATTTTTGGAATTACCTAGAATTAATTAAAAATGTGCAAAGGCCCACTTTTCATTTTATTTAGTGATTTTTAACCACTACAGAATGTACCCAAACATGACAAACAATATTTTTATAAAATTCTACACTACATATATAGCATGTGTAAATTATTTCACAATTCTTGGTTGCACAGAATTAATCATGCAAAAATAATAAAACAGGCTACTATTCAAACCAAATTAAAATAGAAAAGCATTCAAAATTCACTGGAAAATACACAAACCCCATTCGGCCCACTCGGCCCACAGACCGGCAGGCCGGCCCAGCAACACCTGGGCTCCTCTTCTCTTCTTCCCCGGACGCTGACAGGCGGGGCCGGCCTGTCAGGTCCTTCTTCCTCCTCCGGCCGAGCGCACCGCGCGCGAGGCGCACGCGGGCCGACACGACCCTCGCTGCCGGCGAGCCGACGGCAACGCGGACACGACCTACGGCTACCCTACGACCTAGCGGTCACCTTAGTACACCTATCCCCGATCCTAGCCGCCTCCGACGGGATCTATCCCGTCCATGGCGGACGCCAAGGCTCGGCGAGCATGCGCCGGCCGCCCGAGACCGGTAAAAGTTGGAAGGAGAGCATGGGGAGGATCGGTAGCTCACCCCGGGGCTAGTGAAGTCTACGGTTGGGGCTGAAACGGGCTAGAGAAGTGAGGTTGACGGCGGCGGCGGACGAAGTGACTCGGCTCCGGCGGTGACGGCTCGTTCCGACGAACCTAGACCACCATAAAGCCAACCGACGCGCACATGAGAACTAGAACATCACAAAGAAGCTGGAACACGAGGATCTAGGGACTAAAGCTCACCCGAGATGCTTGGCACGCGATCGACCTTGCGGCGGCGCTCCGGCGAACGCACGCGCGCGGCGACGACCACCCTGGAACACACAAAGCGTTAGAGAGAGCCCCGAGAGCACCAAAGGATGCGCAAGGAACCACTCTACTAACCGGCGAGATGGAGAGGATGGAGGCCAACGGAGGGCGACGAATTTCTCCGCGAACCGTGGCGAACTCGACGGCGACCGGCGGAGAGAACTGAGCTGGGAGAGGGTGCTCGGGGGGGTTAAATAGCGGGGAAAAGCGGTCGGGCGCGACGTGGGAGGGTCCGGCGACGTGCTGCGCTCGCAACGAACAGTGCCCCGGCCCCGGCGCACGCGCTGCGCTGCCGCGCACGCCGGCGACGTGCGCGCCGCGCGGGTACGCTGAGGGTGGCAGATGAACAGTACTCGGGTACAGTACCTGATGCAATGCAATTCGTCCAAATTGATCATGTAGATGGCCGAATCTGAGGGAGTGGTCAAAAGGAGATTTGTAGATCTTTAAGTACTGAACAACTTTTGTTTTGGTACCAATTCAAAATTCGGTCAGGATTTGAAAATATTCAAAAGGGGGTAAAAGGTGGTTTTAAATTTCAAACTGTAATTTCAAAATTACTTTTGATTTTTCTGAAGAACTTGAAAATTGGTCAAAATAGAAGTTGTACATCTCATTGAGGCCAACAACTTTTATTTAGGGAGTTTTGTCATATTCTCAATAATTTTTGAAATATAGTTTTAAATTCAAATTTTGAAACACTGTTTTGAGCTTAATTCAATTATTTTCAACATAACTTCGAAATCACCCAAAATAGAAGTTGTTCTACATTAAAAACTCTACAACCTTTGTTAAGGAACCTTCCTCATATTTGATCAAATTTTAAAAGTACACTTAAGGGCCTTGATTAGGGTTTAAAGGTAATTAAGGAGGTCACAAGAAATAACAAGGAAATTAGGGTTTTTAGGACACTCATCCAATTCTAGTCAATCAAACACCCTATTATTCTAAATGGCAAACAAATGCACATAATGGTATGATGACATGGCAGTTTAAATAATCAGTAATACCAGAGGTATTGCAGCCTTCCCCCCTAAAAGAAATCTCGTCCCGAGATTAGGTAGACAACATTGTTTTTACACAAAGTAGAGGAAAAGAAAATGTAACAGTACATTCAATACACACCCAGAGGCACACAAAAAAAACACTAGGCGGGGAGAAGTTACATTTATAGGGTAGCATAGAACTCAGGGAACTTTTCTGCCAGAAAATCCTCTGACTCCCAGGTGGCTTCATCCTCAGATTGCTGACTCCACTGTACTTTGTACCACCTGGTTGAGGTCCTGCGGGTAACACGATCTTTGATGTCAAGGATTCGGACTGGGTACTCAGAGGTTGTCATATCTGGCTCTAACTGAACCCCTTCCACTTCAACTACTTGATCTGGTACTCGCAGACACTGTTTCAACTGTGACACATGGAACACGTTGTGCACTTCTGACATATGCTCTGGCAGCTGTAACCTGTAGGCTACTTTCCCCACACGTTCGATGATCTCAAAGGGTCCAACGAAACGTGGGGCTAGCTTGCCTTTAACTCCAAAACGGCTCACTCCTTTCATTGGTGACACTTTTAGGTACACAAAATCTCCCACTTTAAACTCTAGCGGTCGTCGCCGCTTATCAGCATAACTTTTCTGCCTAGACTGTGCTATCTTTAAGTTCTCTTGTATCACTCGAACCTTGTCTTCAGCCTCTTTTACCAGATCTACCCCATAGTACCATCTTTCTCCTGGTTCGGACCAATTCAAAGGTGTGCGACATCTTCTACCATACACGGCCTCGAATGGAGCCATTTGGATGCTTTCTTGATAGCTGTTGTTATATGAGAATTCGGCCAAGGCCAAACACTCGTCCCACTTGTCCGGGTAATTCAACGCGCAAGCTCTCAACATATCTTCCAATACTTGATTGACTCTCTCAGTCTGCCCATCGGTTTGCGGATGATACGCAGTACTATGCAACAGTTTGGTACCCATTGACTTATGAAAGGCTTGCCAGAAATTTGATAGGAACTGGGTTCCTCTATCGGAAACAATGGTCCTTGGTACACCATGCAACTTCATAAAATTCTCAATGTAGAGCTTTGCATACATAGATGCCCTGTACTTTTTCTTGACAGACAGAAAATGAGCTTGTTTTGTCAGACGATCCACAATGACCCAGATGGAATCAAAGCCTCGAGCTGTATTGGGCAATCCCACAATGAAATCCATACTGATATCTTCCCACTTCCATGCTGGTACTGGCAGTGGTTGGAGTTCTCCACCAGGTCTCATGTGAATGGCTTTAACTTTCTGACATGTGTCACACCTTGCCACATACTGAGCAATTTCAATCTTCATCTTGGTCCACCAGAATTTTTGCCTCAAGTCCTGATACATCTTATTGCTTCCTGGATGAATAGAGAATTTTGTGGAGTGGGCTTCATCGAGGATCGCTTGACGTAAATCAGGAATCTTGGGGACAACCAATCGATCCTTGAACCATACCACACCATCGTCATCAACCCTGAAACAGTCGGCCTTGCCGGCTTGGATCTTTTCTTTGACATGCCTGATCCCTTTACTTTTCTTCTGAGCGGCAATGATCTGTTCTCGGATTGAAGTTTCAATTCTGATGTTGGCTATGCTGCCCTGTGGCACCATCTCAATACCCAATTCTTCCAACTCATGACATAAGGTCAGCGCATATGACTTTACATTTAAACAATTGCAGTGAACTTTGCGACTGAGTGCATCGGCGACTACATTCGCCTTGCCAGGGTGGTAGTGTACCTCAATGTCATAGTCTTTGATCAACTCGAGCCATCTTCTTTGCCTCATATTTAGTTCTTCTTGAGTGAAAATATATTTCAGACTCTTGTGATCAGTGTAAATGTTGCAGGTACTTCCCAACAAGTAATGACGCCATATCTTCAGTGCATGAACAACGGCTGCCAACTCTAGGTCATGGGTGGGGTAATTTTCTTCATGACGCTTGAGCTGCCGCGAAGCATAGGCGATGACACGGCCCTCTTGCATCAGCACACAGCCAAGACCAGTTCCCGAAGCATCACAATAGACGTCAAACGGCTTCTCTATATCTGGCTGAGCTAACACCGGTGCAGTAGTCAACAACTCTTTCAACTTTTGGAAAGCTTCTTCACATTCTGGCGACCAGACAAACTTCACTTGATTCTTTAGCAAGTTAGTTATCGGCTTAGATATCCGGGAGAAATCCGGGATAAAGCGACGATAGTAACCTGCCATGCCCATGAAACTACGGACCTGATGTACCGTAGTGGGTGGCTTCCAGTTCAGAATTTCTTCAACTTTGCTTGGATCCACGGACACTCCCTCAGCAGACAGAATGTGACCAAGGAATGGAACTCGGTCCAACCAAAACTCACACTTGCTAAACTTGGCATAAAGTTGGTGCTCTCTTAGGCGGGTTAGGACAATACGGAGGTGGTTAGCATGTTCCTCGGGGGTTTTGGAGTAGACAAGGATATCGTCAATGAAAACGACTACAAATTTGTCAAGCTCAGGCATGAACACGGAGTTCATTAGGTACATGAAGTAGGCAGGTGCATTGGTTAGGCCAAAAGACATTACTAGGTATTCGTATAGGCCATATCTGGTGGTGAAAGCTGTTTTAGGGATATCTTGAGGACGGATTTTTATTTGGTGGTACCCCGATTGAAGATCAATCTTTGAAAAGACCTTAGCCCCAGATAACTGGTCAAATAGAAGGTCGATGCGGGGTAATGGGTATTTATTTTTGATGGTGACCTCGTTAAGAGGACGATAATCAATGCACAGCCTGAGAGACTTATCCTTCTTTTTCACGAAAATAGCAGGACAACCCCAAGGTGATGAGCTAGGTCTGATAAAACCCTTGTCCAACAATTCTTGCAACTGAACTTTCAACTCTGCCAGTTCCTTTGGTGGCATCCGGTACGCCCTACGAGATATAGGAGCCGTACCAGGCTTAAGCTCTATGGCAAACTCAACATCACGGTCCGGAGGTAACCCAGGTAACTCCTCTGGAAAGACATCCGGAAACTCACAAACCACTGGAATGTTATGGATTTTCAGGACTGAGGTGGCATTAACTTGCTTCACATTTCTCAAAGGTAAGGGAAGTTGGATGAGAAGTTTGGACTGACTATCAGGTATGTTAACTTTGATTGTCCTATTCAGCACATCAATCACAGCCTTGTGCTGATACATCCAATTCATCCCCAAAATGGCATCTATGTCCTGATCCTTTAGCACTATCATAGTGGTCGGGAACTTATGCCCTCCCAATTCTACGGGTACCCGAAATACCACTTCCTTAGTACTGATACGCCCCCCGGGCGATTGTATGATAAAATTTTCATTAACCTCCCCAATTTGAATGTCATGCTTGACGACAAAATTACGGTTGATGAATGAATGTGATGCACCAGAATCAAAGAGTGTAATTGCAGGGTTACCAGCGACGGGGAACCTACCGAGCATGACGGGCTCTCCTTCCGGGATATCAGCGATCTGGGTGTAGTACACCTGGCCAGCCTTCTTGACCACCTTGCCCTTCTGGGCCTGCTGCTGCTGTCCACGGTGCTGTCCCTGCTGCTGCTGCTGCTGTCCACCAGCGCCCTTCTGTGCATTCTGATTGGACTGTTTGGGGAAAGGGCAATTGCGGGACCAGTGTCCCATCTGACCACAGTTGTAGCATGGTTGATTGTAGGCGAACTGCGGTGAGGTGACACGAACGCCAGGGGCATTCGGCTGAGTGGTGTTTTGCTGGTTTGAGGTGTGGGAGGTAGCGGCGGTACGCACAACTACCTGCTGCTGTGGGTACTGTGGGCGGTTGTGGTGGGTGGGATGGTAGATGATTTTCTGGCGCTTTTGGCTGCCAGAGAAAATAGCCTTCTTCTTCTTCTTCTCTCCCTGAAGTTGGCGGTCACTTTCTTCAAAAGCGAGCGCGCTGTCAACAGCTTCATGATAGGTACAATGGCGGTTGTTGGATAAGCTGCGCTGGATCTTGTAGTTCAAGCCTCTGACAAAGCAGCTCCTCTTCTTACCATCAGTATTCACGTACTCTGGGGCATACAGAGACAATTGGTTGAACTTGGTCACGTACTCCATCACAGTGGAGTCCCCCTGCCGCAATGCCAGAAACTGGTCGAGCTTCATTCTCATTATCCCTTCAGGGATGTAGTGGGCACGGAATGCAGTGCGAAACTCTGCCCAGGTAAGCTGGTGTCCTGCGGGCTGTGCTGCCAGGAGATTAGCATACCAGGCACTTGCGGGACCACGCAGCTGCTGTGCTGCGAACTGTGGCTTCTGGATTTCGGTGCAATGGATCAAACCAAACTTCTGCTCCATGGTACGGAGCCAGTCATCCGCCTCAAGCGGCTCATCCGCCTTGGTGAACACCGGTGGACGGGTGTCGGTGAAGTCCACATAGGTAGTTTCCTGGTTCCCATTATTGCGCCCACGGCGCTCTCCACGCTGACCCTGATTCTGAGCGAAAGCATTCGCCGCATTAGCAAGTGCGATAATGGCATCAGCGAGGCTTGGTGGCACGGGTGGTGCCTCAGGAAGACCGTCCTCTCCCTGGTTGCTGGACTGACCACGGGTCTGAACCATCTGTGATTTGCACACTTAACTCAGAACTTGGACTTGACATTACTAAATAGAAACGGAGTAACAGCACAAACTAAAAATTATAACAACACAAGAAACATAGTCTTAGCGACATACAGCACATAGATCCCCAACCACAACTAAAGTTCTAAGGCTCATAAACTACGACATAGAGATACAAGCAACTGCCAACGCTGCAGCACGGGCAACTAGTCGTCGATGACCACGATCTCCTCCTCGACGTCGTCCTCCACCATCTGGTCCTCAGGCTCTGCTGGGTCCTCGGCGAGTGGTACGGGCTCGAAGTAGCCCAACTCCTCGGACTCGCTCTCCTCGTCCTCAGGCCCGACAACCACGCCACCCTCCGGGTCCTCCTCACGGGGAACCAAGATAGGGTTAAGCAGGTTGTTAAGCCTGTGCACCTCTTCATGCAGGGTGTTGATGTACGCCTGCATGTTGCCATTGTGGGCTTCCACCCACTCCACACGCCCAAGGGCGGCCTGCTCGCGCCCCAAAGCCTCATCTCTCTGCTGGACTGCCACCTGCTCACGCTCCAGCGCTGCCGCCTCCCGCTCCATGGCCGCCTGCACCTCGGCCTCGACCTGGTGAATCTCTCGGTGCAGGTCGCGGTTGGTGCGCACATCCCTGTAGTGGTTGCGCACAGCTCGGTCAAAGTCCTCCTCCATCAGCCTCGCCTCGGCCTTGAGTGCCCTGATCTCCTCTTTGAGTTCCCTGCGGCTGCGACGACGGCTGCCTGAGCCCTCGCCCTCCTCATGGCTAGGAGCGAGCTGGTGACGAGGAATGCCACGCGGTCCCACCATCTTGCGTGCGGTCAGCTTCGTGCGAGCCAGCTGGACAAAGAGAGGGTAAGACAAGATAGAACAGGCTAGCATGAACAGGTTGGTAAATCCTATCCCAAAACCCAACATTAGGGAGGAAGTTATTAACATGTGAATCAACATGATGCATGATTCGTTCTTACGCAAATTTTAAATCAATGCAGGTAAATAAATATTAATAACATACTTCAGACATAGGGCTTAACAATAATAATAGTAATAATATTGTTCCACATGCCACCCTACTCCTAGTACAGAGTAAGACAAGAAAAGCAGTTTTGGACTCAAAATAGTTAACTTAAATTTTAGATCCAAAATATTTTGAAGTTTTCGGAAACAACTCCGTAATGATTTAGCAATAGATCGCTCCGATACCACTTGTAACAGAACCGCCTTAATAATATGGCCCACAGGCACCTATCAAAGTCACTAATGACTTCTGACAGTTGGACCCATGTTCCAAATGATTAAAGCAGCTCTGCCGGGCTACATCAGTACCCGTATTCCGACAGGATCTCCATTGCGATGCCATTACAGAGTTACAACATTTCATAATAAAATACATCAGAGTAAATGCGGAAGATTTAATAGAACTTAGATTACAAACGAGTTCAAATAGTAATTAAGTGCAGTTATTACAGACCATCTTGAAATAGTAGCAGTAGCATGGAACAACGGTACAACATAAATAGATAAATAGATACACGAACCCAGCCCACGGATTCTGTCTTTACTCCTCACCACTCTCCTCCTGGATCACGGTGGCACAACAAGGACCAAGGCAGACTTCGGGCTGCGACCCTCCTGCAACGGGGTTAACAAACCCTGAGTACGGGGTACTCCGCAAGACTTACCCGACAAAGTAAAAATATTTGACTCTTGGAATGCAAGGTTATAGGTAAGGCTAGCAGAGATAGGGATTTAGCAGAAAAGCATTACTAATCTATCATAATACTTTATTTCACTTAAATTCAATATTATCATAATTCATTCTTTATCCTCTCTCTAAACATTGATTCTTTATTCTCAAACATCCTACTCTTAGAACCACTTTTCGGTGTAGGGGTGAGGATCATGTCTCCATAACCGAGGAGCACGTCGATTCGAATCAAGTAAAGTAGACCCAGCTGGGGTTCCTATCCACACTGTATATGCAGCACGCCGGCATACATATACCAACCCGTCATCTCAGCTTTTCTATCCCGGAACCGGTCCTGCGCCACCCGAGAAAACGGTACACCTCCAATCCGGGACTCTAACCCACGAGGGTACTCACTATTCTCGCCATCTCTCCACTCCCAGTGCGTGGTTGTCGGTTCCAGCAATAGAGCGACCGGACTCTAGGCTTTCCGTAATGGTATGTGGCTAGTCTGTTCATCATGATCACAACAGGCCGACAACGAACGGTCCCTACTGCTTTCCGCCGGAAAGCCATGCATTGGGACTCTAACCCAAATACCCTGGAGTCCGCTCGGTTTTCAAATCCCTTTTCCGTTGGTGACGAAAGTTGGGACTCTAACCCAAACAATTGGCCAACCACCCGGAAAACCCATCCATAATGATGATAGTGAACCGGCCAAAGTACCCCAATCATCATACATGGACATATATACCCTTCACTTGATATTTCTTCATAATGATCCTCAAGTTAAAATAGTATTTTGCAATTCTATTATTTAAGCATGACTAAGCATTTTGCAATACATTTGAAAATCATTAGGTTATCTTGGTAATGGTAGTCAAGGGTGATAAATGCATCAATTGTTTTCATCACACAACTCCTATCAACTTAATGCAATAGTTTAACTCAAGTGATAAAGCATTTGTAAATAGAGGGTTAAATGCACCGGGGCTTGCCTTGCAGAGCAAACAGAACTGGGGCAGGAGTGGCACAGGCTTCAGGCTCAGGAGCTCCTTCCACTGCCTCCTCTTCAGACACCTCGAGCTTCACCTCCTCAGACACGGGAACTACACGGGTGCAATATTGCATGTATGAATGCGATGCAAAAAGTAAACATGTGCGGAAAAGGAAGCTAACCCTAGCACAACACATCATGACTTCACAACGGTGTCCTAGGTCTTAAATGGGTTGACCTAGAACCACATTTAATCCAAAATCACTTAACACTCCTAAATTCAAATTCTAATTGAATTTTTATTATTTAATAAACCAACATAATTCAATTACAGAAGCAAACTAATTTATTTTGGGACCAAACTTTGCCAACAGTTAGATCTTTACTAGTAACAGTACCAATTAAATTTTTGTGATTTTTGGAATTACCTAGAATTAATTAAAAATGTGCAAAGGCCCACTTTTCATTTTATTTAGTGATTTTTAACCACTACAGAATGTACCCAAACATGACAAACAATATTTTTATAAAATTCTACACTACATATATAGCATGTGTAAATTATTTCACAATTCTTGGTTGCACAGAATTAATCATGCAAAAATAATAAAATAGGCTACTATTCAAACCAAATTAAAATAGAAAAGCATTCAAAATTCACTGGAAAATACACAAACCCCATTCGGCCCACTCGGCCCACAGACCGGCAGGCCGGCCCAGCAACACCTGGGCTCCTCTTCTCTTCTTCCCCGGACGCTGACAGGCGGGGCCGGCCTGTCAGGTCCTTCTTCCTCCTCCGGCCGAGCGCACCGCGCGCGAGGCGCACGCGGGCCGACACGACCCTCGCTGCCGGCGAGCCGACGGCAACGCGGACACGACCTACGGCTACCCTACGACCTAGCGGTCACCTTAGTACACCTATCCCCGATCCTAGCCGCCTCCGACGGGATCTATCCCGTCCATGGCGGACGCCAAGGCTCGGCGAGCATGCGCCGGCCGCCCGAGACCGGTAAAAGTTGGAAGGAGAGCATGGGGAGGATCGGTAGCTCACCCCGGGGCTAGTGAAGTCTACGGTTGGGGCTGAAACGGGCTAGAGAAGTGAGGTTGACGGCGGCGGCGGACGAAGTGACTCGGCTCCGGCGGTGACGGCTCGTTCCGACGAACCTAGACCACCATAAAGCCAACCGACGCGCACATGAGAACTAGAACATCACAAAGAAGCTGGAACACGAGGATCTAGGGACTAAAGCTCACCCGAGATGCTTGGCACGCGATCGACCTTGCGGCGGCGCTCCGGCGAACGCACGCGCGCGGCGACGACCACCCTGGAACACACAAAGCGTTAGAGAGAGCCCCGAGAGCACCAAAGGATGCGCAAGGAACCACTCTACTAACCGGCGAGATGGAGAGGATGGAGGCCAACGGAGGGCGACGAATTTCTCCGCGAACCGTGGCGAACTCGACGGCGACCGGCGGAGAGAACTGAGCTGGGAGAGGGTGCTCGGGGGGGTTAAATAGCGGGGAAAAGCGGTCGGGCGCGACGTGGGAGGGTCCGGCGACGTGCTGCGCTCGCAACGAACAGTGCCCCGGCCCCGGCGCACGCGCTGCGCTGCCGCGCACGCCGGCGACGTGCGCGCCGCGCGCGCTGAGGGTGGCAGATGAACAGTACTCGGGTACAGTACCTGATGCAATGCAATTCGTCCAAATTGATCATGTAGATGGCCGAATCTGAGGGAGTGGTCAAAAGGAGATTTGTAGATCTTTAAGTACTGAACAACTTTTGTTTTGGTACCAATTCAAAATTCGGTCAGGATTTGAAAATATTCAAAAGGGGGTAAAAGGTGGTTTTAAATTTCAAACTGTAATTTCAAAATTACTTTTGATTTTTCTGAAGAACTTGAAAATTGGTCAAAATAGAAGTTGTACATCTCATTGAGGCCAACAACTTTTATTTAGGGAGTTTTGTCATATTCTCAATAATTTTTGAAATATAGTTTTAAATTCAAATTTTGAAACACTGTTTTGAGCTTAATTCAATTATTTTCAACATAACTTCGAAATCACCCAAAATAGAAGTTGTTCTACATTAAAAACTCTACAACCTTTGTTAAGGAACCTTCCTCATATTTGATCAAATTTTAAAAGTACACTTAAGGGCCTTGATTAGGGTTTAAAGGTAATTAAGGAGGTCACAAGAAATAACAAGGAAATTAGGGTTTTTAGGACACTCATCCAATTCTAGTCAATCAAACACCCTATTATTCTAAATGGCAAACAAATGCACATAATGGTATGATGACATGGCAGTTTAAATAATCAGTAATACCAGAGGTATTACAACGGCGTTCCGGGGTCTACAGGCTACTAGAACGGGCACCAAAGGTCGCAATCGGTGCGCAAGGGGATGGGCAAGAAGTTTGGGAGATGGAGGGTGCGAGGGTGGACGGAGCACGGCCAATTCTAGCGGCGACCGAAGTGTGCTTACCGGCGACCGCGTGGAAGGAAAATGAAAAGGGGAGGGTGCTCGTCGTCTTTAAAGGCCAGAGAGTGAGGGGATAAGGTCGGGGACGTCCGGGGCCCCCTCCTCGACCGCTCGACAGCGCCGCGGTGTGCCCACTCAAGCCGGACGACGGCAGCACGCGGCGCGGCACCCGCGTTACGAACCAGGAAGATGAACAGGGGGACCCTCCTAGCTACAGTGTAGGTTTCAAATAGGTCAAATGCTAGTTGGTTTGGATTCGATCTAATCCAGCCAAAATATGAGGAAGTGTTGAATACAAAAGTTGTAGAGAATTTTGTATAGATCATTTTTGCTTTTGACACCAAATTCAAATTCGGTCAAAATTTTAAATTACAGAAAAGGGGGTAGAATTAGGTTTTGGATTACAAACTGAAATTTTAAAATTACTTTTAAATTTTCTCAACAACATGAAAATGTCAAAATAAAAGTTATTCCTCTCAGTGAGCTCTACAACTTTTATTAAGGAGGTTTTATCAGATTCTCAATATTTTTGAAATTGAAGTTTCAAATCTAAACTCCAACATAGTAATTTGAGTTTAATTTAAATTTCTATTACATAACTTCAAAATATCCAAAAATAAAAGTTGTTCCATTTTAAAAACTCTACAACTTTCATTAAGACACTTTCATCAGATTCATTATAGTTTTTGAATTAGGGTTTGAAGTCAATTCTAGGGCTTAAATTTGACTTCTTATTTAATTTGGTATTTGACTTTTAATTAAGGGTTTAATTACACAATCAACAACAAATGAAACCAAATCACTCTAGGGACCCTAAGCACAATCATATACAGATGATTAAATTTAAACATGATGACATGGCAGGTTAATTGCGTTGTAATACCAGAGGTATTACATCCGGTGTCATTATACGGTATAAATACGGTAAACATGTGGGACCCACCATCATCACACCAAGTCATCTCAAGTCCCATCATCAACCACCACCTTTCACTACCATCCAAACTCCATTATTCACACATGCACTACCCACCGTTCATCCATTTCACCAGAGAAAGCATACACACACATGCATTTGGAAGGGCATCTAGACAATGTCTACACCAGCTAAAGAAGAGGGCCAAAGCACACAAGGTGGGGCCGGCCGGTCCATGCCCACGTCGGCCGGCGCCCCTCCTCCTCTTCTCTGCCTCCCACTTTTCTCACTCACTCATTCACTCACTCACACACCAGAGAGCACATAGCTACTCTATTTTGTTGCTCGAAACTTCGAACTTTCACAAATCCTTCAGTTGATTCAAGTTTAAGCTAGGAAAGGAGTAGAGAAGAAGATTAGCAAGAACACCTAGTAGAGAGATTGCCACTTCAATTTATCCTCTCTACTTGTTCTTGCTTGTTCTCGTTTTGTTCTTGTGTTCTTGTTCGTTCTTGCCGTGTTCTTCATTTTACAGGTAAGATGAGCAATAGAATGAAAGGTGCCATTCGATCCCTTGGAAGAGCCTTCTCACGCCGCACAACACGAAGTCAATCATCATCACAAGTGCCATCGTTCATCAGCTCCGACATGAATATCGATCCTCCGTTACCCTTCACGTATGACGACCCTTCATCCTCTTCCCAACCGGAAGAGAGGTATGAGCTCACAAGAATTACCCAAATTTCATTGCCATCTAGACCTCAAAGAGAGATATTAAATGTGGTTAAAAATAAGAAATTTATGCATTCTCCAATTTTTGATGCCACTTTCCTCCATGAAACCGGAATGTATTCCGAGTTTGAGCTTATTTTTAGAAATGTTGGATGGGATAATGCTTGGCAAATTAATGACCAGGGTAGCAAGTTACGAACTATAGAATTTATTAGCACCCTAGACTTTGATGATGATAAGGTTAATTTTAGAATGTTTAATAAACCTTTCACCCTCTCATGGAAAACTCAGTTTAGCACTAGGATTTAATAATCAGTGTGTGATCAATATAACTGAAACTCTTCAAGACTTTGATAAAGATGATTTTTGGGAGAGTATAACTGCAAAGAAACCAGAGAAAACAAAAATATACCACTGAAGAAGTCCATCACCCCATACTGAGGTTCATGTTTAAATAGCTAGCTTTTACATTCTTTCCTAGAGAGAAGTTAAATACTATTAAACAAGATGAGCTGCATTTGTTATATATCATGATTAAAAAGAGGAAAGCGTCACCAGTAAAAATGATGTTGAATTATTGGAGAACTGTCCCTTCCATGAAAAAGTGCAGTATTTCTTTTACTTCCTGGATTACATATTTAGCTGCAGGGCTATCTTTATTATCAAATGCTATACTTGTTTACATTTCTAATACCCGCAGAATTATTGGTTATGATTTTTTCTTTCGTCCTCACATGCTCAAACGTAAGAATAATAAAATAGTTATGATTTACAAAAATTATGATAATGAGTACGAACTAACAGATAGGGAGTTAGCAATTTATTCTGTTCAGAATTTTATTTTTCCAGCTAGTAGAGCTAATGTTGGCAAGTGTCCGTCCGCGCGCATCAGTAGGGCGCCAAGAACTAATTTCACTGGAGCTGACCTAGCACCATCTGGGCCAGCTTATTTTCACTATGTTAATTTTGGTGAACATGGATGGACGCAGGAGCCACGCCAGAAGTGGACTGCACATGTAGGATGGGCGGAACAGCCCACATTTCAGCAAGAAGAATCTTCGTCAGCAGCAGCAGCAGCAGATTGGGGAGCAAATGATTTTTATAGAGGACGAACATCTTTTTCTGCACACGTGAACATGGACTTCACCACCGGTGGACCATATCCGTTCCATGCACCACCAGAAGATGGATACTATCGGTCACCTGAGCAGCACCTTTCGACGACCGCTAATGATCTCCCAGCTTTATCTATACGTCTCACTAACATTGAACAGGGACATAACGCAATAAACGACACACTGCACCAGCACGAGCAGTGGCAGCAGCAGGTCGACGACAGGTTCTACCAGCATGAACAATGGCAGCACAGCACGGACCAACGACTTGATCAGATCTATTAAGGACAGCAGCAGACACAGAGCGGATTGGAGTATTTGATACATCAGATGGGATACCCGCCGCCACCTCCACCACATTACTAAGCAACATCCAGCTTGGGGGAGATCCCCGCTAGGTGAGTACCTCTCACCTTTATATATGTTCTTTATTTCAGTATTTAATTCAGTCTTCAATTCTGTCAATTTTAATATTGCTAAAAAAACAACAAAACAAGAAAACCAAACAAAAATTTATTTACCGTTTTCTTTAGTTATTGCATTAAATTTCTTCTTGTGTAAAAATGAAAATCCAAAAAAAATAGATTGTATAATTAAGTTTGCTTTAAATTCTGCATTCAATTTGTCTTTAGAATAATTAGAACTTGAAGCTAGAGAAAAATCAAAAAGATATTTAAATTGTTTAAATGTAATTTCCTGCAATTGCTGAGTGTTTAAATTTGAATTCTCCTACGAATTGCATGAAGTTTATCTACCATGAAAATTTATTCCGAAACTTGATATCAGTGGGTAGCATAAGCTTTTCTAAGTAATTGACGGATATGATATAAGAAGGTTTGAGTTACTATTTATTTCACTCTGAGTGATACCTAAGCTCCAGACATTTCAAAAAATCAAAATCAAAACAAATATAATAATAATTTGTTCTGCTAATATGATTTAAGTAGACTATTCTGTTATGCATTCATGATTGAATTCGCATGCACAAAAAGTTTTCGCTCTATGCACAAGTCTCTCTCTTAGAAGTCCAACAGAGAGTGTAGGTTATAAAATTAAAAGATACCATACCAAAGAAGTATGAGCCTGAAAGATGGCATATCAAAACGGTATGTGCCAAAAAAAAAGAGAAAAAACAATGGGTGCAAAGACACCCGCCTGAGAGAAAAATGGGTACAAAAAGTATCCGCTGGGGAGATAGCCCACACTCTTCAGAAAGACAGAAAAGAGAGGATAATGCATAGGAGTTCAAAAATGAAATTTGGTCATATTTACACATTCAATCATGATGTATAGCTTAGTAGTCCTCTGCAATCTTATTAGTAGGCTCTCATTATTTTCTAAATAAAAATTATATACTTATTCAAAACACTAATAATAAATATAAAAATCTGGAGCAATGGTTGAAACAAAGGATGAAAGACTTAGTGCTTGCTTGATTATTCTGTCTCTCAATTACCCAAGACTTACCTTAAAAAGCCCCACGATTGAAAAGAATAGGAATAAACTTGAAAGGTGAATTTCAATCCGGAGAAGAATTTCTGTTTAAATATTTAAGTACTTGTTGAAAGTTATACATATTTATGAAACCCTGAATAAATTAGTTCAAGTCAACTTTGCTAAGGGATTAGCAAAGACTTAGCTTGGGGGTGTTGTTGACGGTCGTTAAGTACCAATTTTATACCGTCAACTAATGCCTAGGGAAGGACAATAATAGAAGCATAGGGGGTTATTACTGACAAATTCCATGAGTTTTGGTGAATTGTATATTTTCCAGGGATTATTCCAGAAAGGCTTTAAAGAAGGATTGAAGTGCTTAATTACCACGAAACTTAACCACCAAGGAAACATCATCACGAAGACCTTGGAAGAGTGTAGAACACACCCGAAGCAAGCGGAGGCCCGCACCTGGCCAGGTAGGGCCGGCCGGCCCTAAGGTAGGGCCGGGCGGTGTCCCCCTAGGGTTTCGCCGCCACCTTCTGGAGTCTTCTTCCACCGCCTCCAAGGAGTCATCTGAGCCCTTTGTTTAAGTCGGTTTGATCCCACGACGCACGTTCATCCCACCGGGCTATAAATAAAGGGGCAGACCCCCTCCCAGAGTACCAATTCATTCCTCCTACTTCATTTGTCAAGAGTAGACAGAAGTTAGGGTTTTCAGAGATTAGAAATAGGGCTCTAGTTCTTCAAGTTCATAGTTTAGGCGTCTAGCAAGATTCAAGTAGAGTTGGGCGCTACGCTAGGGATTCTAGATCTGTTCGTCTGGAAATCGATAATCTTATCTTATATCTCATTATGACTTTGCTCTATTTTAATATATTGCTACTTATTCAGTTCTTAGTTTATTCTAGATGCATATTCGATATAGTTGTGATTGGTGATGATTATTGTCATTTGATCGTAAAGTGCCTAATTCAGTACTCGAGTGAGTTAGGTGGTGTGTATTATGTAGACGTGGTGTCAAGATATATTACATACCTACGGAGGCACCTTGACGTGTCGGGTCGTGTGGTAGTCCGCGTAGGTGACAGCTGCGTTGGTTCCTCTGTAGTCCACTCCCCGTACGTAGGACGAGCAGAGCGCGGTCGTGAAGGAGGTGACCCTTGTGTCTTAATATCCTCATTAGATGATGCTCCTTATGATGTTTTCTGAGGTGATTATGCTATAGATGAAAATGTGTAATGTGGCGTAGGCTGTAAACTTTGTATTTAGTAATTACATAGGTTTCCTTTACTTTAGCCGAATCTCGAGATTGTCTTACTACATTAGTGAGTCTCTATATTCTATCTCTGGAATACCATTTACCTCATTTACTCAGTTATCATTTACCATCTATCATTGACTTATTTATTGCTAAAGCAATAGAGTTATGGGTTATCATAGGTCTGCATATTTATCTTTCCAATCATTATAGTAGATTATCCTAATGAGTAGAATGCCCCTTTATCCTTTTGGCATAAAACAAATCAACGATACTCGGAATACTTACCGGGTGAAGTGCTATAATGGGAGAATTATCTGTGTGCTTGCGGATATATTCTATAGTATTATTTTTAGGAGGCAAGTGAAGATTATTTTACGTTTGGTTTTTGGCATCATGTTAGGGATGACAACTTAACGTGAAGTGATGTTAAAAATACCAACACAGGCCGACAACGAATGGACCTTAAGTCCTTTTTCCGCTGGCGACAATGCATTGGGACTCTAACCCAAGTACAACTGTCCCATCGGTTTTCGAATCCCTTTTCCGCCGACGATGATGCATTGGGACTCCAATCCAAACGCATGACCGCCGAACAGAAAATCCCTTCCTGTCGGTGACGATGTACTGATCAGGTGCACCGTCACCGAACGGTAAACATTACCAATCCCCTTTTCATGATTCATATATTTCATATCATCCCAACTTAAAGTAGCATTTTCTCAAATCTAAATAATTAAGCACGATTAAGCATTTTCCAAATACTTTTCATAAAGCAGATTCTCATGTTATAATGAGTGGTCAAGGATGGCAATGGATCAATTGGTTCTCACTCAACTCCTAAAAACCTAATGCAATTGATTACTCAAGTGATAAACTTTTAAAAACACAAGGTAGGGTTTAAATGCACCGGGGCTTGCCTTGGATTGTGAAGAGGGTCGGATCGGGGTCAGTCCCGCAAATATCGAAGCTCTGGACCACCTCTGGAATCACCTCCTCAACAGTGGCCTCAACCTTGACCTCCTCATTCTCGGGCACTACACGTGTGCAAAGATGCATGCTTAACATGATGATGATGATATGGAATGCGGAGCACAATGACAAGTAATAACATCCTTGAGTACAACTTTCCTTCACGGTAAAGTTGCAGAACGATTCTCATAAAGTAGGATGGTGTTTTTGTGTTTCATCTTTATTGACCTTTTTAACAGTCATAGAAAGCCGCTGCACAGCTATTTAACTACTACTAAAGTTACTCATGAGAAACTCAATCCAAAGTGCCTAGGGTCACAAGGGTGACAGACCCAAGGTCAACACTCAATCCAAAAATCAATCAAACCCTAATTACCATTGCTTTCGGTTTAATTTAATAATCAATAATTAGGATATTAATTGGTAAACAAACATTTTACTTCCAATAGCACCCAAATTTTAACAACAGATAGGATTTTCCCTAACATAGTGCCAAAATAAATTTCATGATTTTTGGAGCAACACAGAATTAACTGAAATTCATCAAAGTTCTATTTATAAATTAAAAGGCAGATTTTTAGTCCCTGCAGACATTGCCCAAATTCATGATTTCATATTTTTACTAAATAATACACATAACAGAGAGCTCACACCAAATTTTCCATGATTTTTAGATCTCTAAATTTACTCCTACAAAAATAACAAGATTCAGTACTATTCCCAATAATTAAATTCAATAAATCGATTTTTATTCACACCAAAAATGAAAAGGACCATTTGGCCCGAGACGGCCCACGAAGGGTGGTCTGGCCCAAGTGGCCAACAACGCGGCCCACGCGCGCACACCCCTACCGCAGCGCTCCCGCGCTGCTGGGCCAGCCCAACAGCCCAGCAGACAGCCCGAGCGCGCCCCACTCACCCTCTCTCTCTCGGTCGCGCACTCACGCACACACCCCTACCGCAGCGCTCCCACGCTGCTGGGCCAGCACAACGGCCTAGCAGATGGCCCGAGCGCGCGCCACTCACCCTCTCTCTCTCGGTCGCGCACACACGGCAGCGCAGCCACGGTGGCTCACCGACGGTGGCCGGACCGATGAAGGTGAGCGCACCCATGTGCTCCCCACGGCCCCACGCACCCTTATTGGTTCACGTTTGAAAGAAGAACATCTCCTAGAGAGCTCAACACCGACCATGGCGGCATGGCGAAGGACGACATGACGGCGCGGCCGCGTTCCGGGCAAACCGGACCGGTAGCGTTGGAAAATAAGGGCCGGGAAGGTCTAGCTCCTCACCGAGACTTGATTCGGCTAGCAGGTTGGTCCTGAGGTGGTGCAGAGGAGGGAGCGTGGTGCCGGTGGCGGGATCAACAGCACGGACATGGCGGCGTTGAGGCGTTCCGGCGAACTCTCTGTCCCATTCCACAAACCAACTGGCTCATGAGCATCACGAGGTCTAATAGAGTCTAGGACGTGCTAGTAAAAGGGATGAGCTCACCACAGCGAGCAGGACATGGCGGCGTTGTCCGCGGCGGCGCTCAGGCCGGACGCGAAGTACCCGACGACGGCTCCCGAGCATTACAGGGGGCGAGAAGACGCACGAACGGGCTCAACGGGTGCACCAGGAAGTGGTGAAGCCAGTGCCAAGCTGGAGAGTGTGGAGGTGGCCGAGGTGTGGTGAATTTCGCCAGCGAATGGTGCGGCTTCCGGCGAGCCAAGAAACGGGAAAGCGCGAAAACGACGGGCTCGCCGGTATTTATAGGGGAGCGAATGGCTAGGAGGTGGAGAAGTGGTCCCTACGGGTCTACTTTCACTGATGTGAGAGCAGGAATGGCCAGGATGGCCAGCATCGTCCCCGGCCATGCCGGCGCCAGAGCTCGGACAGGGGAGAGGACAGGGTCCATACCCTAGTACTGTAGCAAGTGCTATTCCCTTTTTGACTTTGAAGTCCAATTACTCCCAATTTCATATAATAAGTTGAAAAATCACAAATATAAAAGTTGTAGTACTATTTGTGCTGACCACTTTTGGTTTTGGAACATTCTCAAATTCTGAAAATTTTTGAAATTATTCAAAAGGGGGCAAAATCACTTTTTGAATTCCATTTGCAATTTAGTTCAAATGTTCATATTTTTCCCAACAACATGAAAATCTCCAAATATAAAAGTTGTTGAATTAATCAAGATCTACAACTTTCATTAAATGTTTTTGATGAGATTCCTCATACTTTTTGAATTGCCAATTCCAATTTGAATTTCAAAGAAGTAATTTGGGTTTAATTCAAATTTTTATTTAATAACTTCAAAATTTCCCTAAATGAAAGTTGTTCTATTTTAAGAAGTCTACAACTTTTATTAAGGACATAACATCAGATTCTTTTTAGTTTTTGGTTTAGGGTTTTGGGGTCCGAATTTAGGGCTTAAAATTCATTTAATTATATAAATCGTAACCACGGACGTTTAGACAATCAAAACACTCTAATCACCCTATGCACAATCACATGCAAAAATAAGCTCATTTTAGTGAATGCACCATGATAGAGTTTTATGCAGGATGCTTTGCATATGAACATGATGACATGGCCGGTTTTAATTAACCGTAACACCGGAGGTGTTATAGGCTCAGTGGGCGGTCGTAGCACGACGGGGACGGCGAGGCCGTGGCCACCAGCATCATCTCGGCTCCGTCTCAGTGGGGGAGGGAAGGGGATGCGCCACCACTGGCCAGAGGAGGGGACGAGGCTGCGCCGCCGCTGGCCGAAGGTCGGGCGAGGCTGCGCTGCCTCTAGGGTCGAGTAGCGCGCAGGGGTGCCGGCCAGGGGTCGGATGGGTGGGGATTAGGGTTTGGGGTATATATGGAGCCCAAAAAGATGGGCCTCATGGGCCTGTCAGTGGAAAGCGGGCCGGTGGGATGCTGGGTTGGATGGATCTGGTTGGGTGCAACCACGTTTGGAGGTTTAGGCTGGGGCTTCCACTACTTTATTAGAAGCCCTAAGCTCCCAATAGTGTATACATATATTATTTCGGCACTTTTTTGCATTTTGAACTCAGTAAACTCTATTTAGCAAAAAAAGGATGTTTGGCACTAGCCATAGAGGGCTCAAGCCCTCCATTACCATGGACAACTTTCTAAAGACCAGATACGATTGAGTCCATGTTGACACTTCTTAGCGCAACCACCAGAGACAGGGTGTTAGGCTATCTCTGATAACGGCGCCAGAAGTGCCTGAGGGTATTTCTTATGTCTATTGGATAATTCCGCAAGTGCACAGAATATACTGATGTAGCACTTCACCCGGGAGTATTCCAAGGTATCGTTATTTATTTTATCCCAAGGGAAAGCGGTTGCTAAAAATGTTAATAGAAGGAGATCCTTAATTCTATCCCAACTTAGCACAACTAGTGCAGAGAGGGGTAATCGAAGTATGATAGGAAGGTGATGATTCAAAGATAACAAATGAAATGCTAAAAGATAACTAGTGTAGTATAGCTAGGTGGGAGGACAACGAGTGAGAAAGGTTCCTGTGATTCAAACTCTACTCATGTGATCTATCCTATCAAATGGACGAAGTACACTAAGACTACTACCTTACTTCTGGTGTGTAGGGGATAGTGCAAAACAATAGAGGATATAACCTCTACCTGAAGCGCCTATGCTCTTATGGGAGCCTACCTTTTAAGAACTTGCCTAAAACACGTGGAGGGATACTAAGACTAGACAGGGCTGTCACCACCTACTAGCACCCACAAACAAACCGTGTGACAAGCGGAATTCAAGGGTAAGATCTAGTCTAAGCACCATGCTTACACTAATTCTCACTACTCTAGCTGTGGCCAAGGCAACTAGATCACCCTATGACAGGCGATGAACTACACACGTAAGTTGGTTACAGGATCACAATCTAACGTATGCCGACCAAGTAATATGATAACTCACAACAATACTATTGCAAGAATAATATTGCACTAAGTAAAGACTCAGTAAAGTAAAACAGGAATATTATATTAAAGTAAATAAGTCTTACATAAAGAGAAAGATATAAGAGCTATACCAGACTCTCCAGCAGATGACTCTGGAGACCCCGAGCGCAGCTCGACACAACTCTAACTCCCACACTAGACTACACTACTACTAGAGGTGGAACTACATTGATCTCAACTTGTATCTTGATTGAATCATATCTTGAGAGGATGGAGGCAGCCTCTATATATAGGGGGAACTGGAGAGGTGCCACATCAGCGATCCACGTGCTCCTTCATTCTCCTCCCTTGGATAAACTGTCATTGAAACCGCCTTAGATGGACGGCAGTGGCAAAACCATCACGTGGGAAGCATGCAGGAAGTCGGTGGAGCATGGCGGTGGCCTGGGCTTACCATGGGTGGGTCGGCCGACCCACCTATGGTAAGGTGGGCCCACCACTGTGGTCCCCACTGGTCATAGGGTGTGGCTATGTACTGATTTCACCTTGGTCTTGTCTGTTCACACCTTGATCCATGTGCTTTGATCTTCCACCGTTGATTGGAAACACAACTTTGATCCAATGGTAGAATTGAGATGAGTGGAGTGTCACACGGATCATGCCATGTCAGCAGAGCCCTGGTGGGCCCCACATGTGGGTCGGCCGACTTGCATGTGGGCCCTCCATGTGCTCCACTCTCTTCTATGTGCCTCCTTGAGTCATTTGTTGAAGTGTGACAGCTTGGTGCCCAAGTGGGTGGTTCGGTCGACCCAACATATTAGGCTCCAAGTGCTCATTTCTGCTCTGTTTGATCTTCCCTGCATTCACAAGCTAAGAGTACAAGTGGAACTAGTTATTGGATAAAATATGTTCATGTTATGTTGATCTTCCATCAGAAACCGAGTCTATTGACGGTGTTAGAGTGTGGAATTTTATTGCTTATCCACCGTCAACAGTCCATTGATTGCGATATGCGGATCTAGTGTGCTAGGACAATGGTCTCCAAAGCGGTTTGATTTGGTGACTAGTACTTCCTATTGTTCATGATAAGGCGGAATACAAAGAGGTAACTAGCATTGTTTCCCATGGTTGACTCATTCATTACAGTCACTACACGATGATCCTAACCCCACACTCTTTGGCCATCACGAGCGTGATTCCATGCTTTCCCACCTTCACGACCCATTAAGGTCGAGATGGCAGACTAATGGGGGTGTATTCTAAAACAAATTATGTTGGCTACCCAATATAAAATGTATAGAAGCGGAAGTAAACTGAACGGTCAAGCCAAAACTATATCCGTTTTATCTATCTTGTAAGCACCTTGCAAAAAGATCCTAAGCAAGTTATGTGTAAGGTTTGTGGGAGCTCACCTAAACAAATCTAGTTAGTAAGGTTACACAAACCTATGCAGCTAGTCAAATAAGCACAATGGAAGCTCCTACCTAGTGAGTAAAACACACAAAACCTAAGCAATACAACACTAAACTAGCACTACTCAACTAGCAAAGCTAGACAAGCTAAACTAGAGATACAACAACACAAGCACAATTTATGAACAAGCAATTACAAACTTGTGGTAGATAATTGCAAACCATAGATTTACTCATCCAGGATTGATGGTCAAAAAAGTAAAGTAAAAAGGGGCAGGCCCAGTGTTGGAGGCTCCCATATGAGTGGGGTTTGAGGAAGGGAAAACTGAGGCAAACCATACCAGCGCAAAATCAGTGGAGAGGCTGCTTTAAACCAATGACCAAGTGCCTCAGTGAGACACCTGATGGTCAAATAGTGAACTAATCATAGAACTACCTTGCTTTTCTACTAAGAGCTCTTTCTAAACAAGAAAACATCTTATTCTTTGATTACAAGAATGAATTCTTCTCGAAAAAAATTGAAAGACTAACCATGATTACGACATGCAAAACGCACCTATCATTTCAAACAAATCATGCTTCATTGCACTCTGCTTGGTCTTTTGATCGCATCCGATTGCTCTAGGGCACTCTGCTTGCCCTTCTTACCTTTTGCATGATCAACTCACAAACATCTGCAAGAACATGGATATATGTGCACTGGGATTCAGGTTCTCAAGATGGAGACATCGTGTTCTGAAATCTAAATGCAAGGTGAAAGGACGATAGGGAATGAGAAAAATATTTGTCATTACCATCAGGAAGGAAAAACCATACCCGAAATGTTGTTGTGCTGAAAGGTCCTTGTTTGGTTTTGGTAATTGAGTGACAATTTAGGTGGACTAATATGTGTTTGAGTATTGATTACACAAGTGATTAGTCCACAGGAACATGTGTGTGAGCATCTATGCCATGGAGGTGTAATAGTTTGGAGATGATGCTTAGCTCACACATGTGATGGTGAAGGAGCTAAAAGCATGAGACTGTGACATGGAGTCATGTGGCTAGGTGGAGAAGATCAAGACATAACTTGGTGTCAATGGACCGGTTGCAAGTGTGAAGGGCAAGCTAGTGGGCTTGGTGCCGATGGACCAATATAATGGTGAATAGCAAGTGAAGTCGAGGATCGATGGACCAAAAGCCATGTGATGGTATGAAGTGGATCATATTTATTGAGGTCTTGGTGCATGTGTTGCATCGGCATCGACCAAGGTGTTGGAGAAGGAGACGAAGACAGTGACGGAATGGAAAGCGCAAGGCAAACGTATAACATAGGGCATTTCCATTTCACCGGTCATAGATTGAGTTGAGAAGTTCTTGACCGGATTTAGGATAGATGACCATACTATCAAGAGTGGCAAACTTGTTTGCACATCGGTCATCTAGTGCCACTTGAGCGATCTAACTTTGCATACGTTACTAGGATCGAGTGGCGCGGTGAAGTAAGTGAAAAAACCCTTTGAAAAATGTTTGTGAAAATAACAACTCACATGCACAAGGTTTTGGAACACTCAATCATGTGGGTTGTGTAGCCCTGTGAATAAGCTTTCCAAAATATCCAAGATCATCGAAATCGGATTTCAGAGTAAAAAGTTATAGCCATTTTAGCGAGCGGACGTAGGCACAAAACGCTGGTTTGCGAGCACCGGATGCGGGACTGCTACTGTATTAGCGTCCGGTGTGTGCGATGTTGTGCCGGCTGAGAAAGAGCACTAGATGCGCGCACGTCCGGTGTGAAGCTGGAACTCTCGGGTATTACGCAACAGCTAGTTCATGTGTGTTTTGGTGCACCGGACGCTGTATCGGACGCTTGAAAGGTCCGAAAGTAGGCTAGAGGGGGTGAATAGCCTAATTAAAATTTTCTTGCAAAACACAAACTATTACATAGAGTTAGTAAAACAAACAGCGGAAGCAAAGCACTTGCTCTAGACTATTCTATGCAAGCCATTGTAACACCTCTGGTGTTACTGTAACTAAAACTGGCCATGTCATCATATGCATTTGCAATTCGTCCTGTATAAAACCCTATCACTATGCATCAACTAAAATAAATTTTATTCCCACATGTGATTGTGCATAGGTGATCCAGAGTGATTTGATTATCTAAGTGCTTGTGTGAAAATTCAATTTAAAAACAAATCATAAATTCAAAAGAAAATCAATTTATGAAACCCTAATTCAAAAACTAAAGGGAATTAGATATTGGGACTTAAACACATGTTGTAAATCACTAAAAGTTGAACAACTTCTATTTTGAGTAATTTTGAAGTTGTTAAATAAAATTTCAAATAAAACCCTATCCTATGTTTAAAAATTTAAATTTAAAATGCAATTTCAAAAACTATCAAGAATTTGGCCAACATCCTTTAATTAAAGTTGTAAATATATTCAATATAAACAACTTTTATATTTGGGGATTTTTCAAGTTATTGAATAAAATTTCAAATAAAACTCAAACGGGTGTTTATAAATTCAAATTTGAAATGTCATTTCAAAAATTATCAAGAATCTGACAAAACTCCTTTAATGAAATTTTTAGGGCTTATCAAGTAGAACAACTTTTATTTTTGGATATTTTCAAGTTATTGAGAATATTTTTGAGAATTGAAGTGGATTAGAATTTAATTTTAAAAGACTCATTTATCCCCTTTTGAATATTTCAAAATCTGCTCAAAATTTGAATATGGTTTAAAAAGCAAACTTGTTCAGTTTGAAATTACCCACAACGTTTACATTGGTAATTTTTAGAGTTACTACATAAAATAAAAAGTAATTTGGGAAAATTTGAATAGGTAAAGTCATGGCTACAGTGTAGGGCATGGGCATCGTCCTCCTCTTCTTTGTACGCGCACAGGCCCGTCGTGCCGCCGCACGTCGCCGCTGTTGACGGTAGTTATTGTATGATTTTACCCGTCAACCAATCATGAAAAAGGATATAAATGAGAGCCAGTATCTAGAATAGGGTTTAAACTGACAGAATTCCATGAGTTTTAGTGAATCTATGTTTTCCAGGGACTATACAGGAAAAGAACCAAAGAGGACCCACACCGCAGAGAAAAATACCGAATTACGCTGCGGCAGGAGATTAAGAATATTCTAGAGAACACCAGATACACGCCTGCCAAAGCAGGGCCCACATGTCAGCCAGAGAGGGTCGGCCGACCCTCTGACATGGTCGGCTGACCTGTCAGAGGCCCCGTTTCGCCACCGCTTCGACGTGGACCCACATCCCAAAATTTCACGCAATCTACACCGTCCGTCGAAGTCGGTTTGATCCAAGGGCTACGGTTCATCCCACCGGCCTATATAAGGACCCCCAGACCCCCCCAGGGTTTCATATGATCCAGAGAGAAATCAATCCAGGGTTTTAGAATTCCACCGACATATCAATAATAGAGTAGAAACCCAAGATAGGATCTAGAGCGAAGCATCAAGTAGAAGATTAGCCTTGTAGTCTCTCTAGATTAGGGCTATTCTTGTTCTAGAAGTGGTGTGGTAGTAGAGCTGGAGATACTTGGGGGAGTTGTCGGCCTGTCGGTGACTGCTCTTCGACTTGTACCTGAGGATTCAAGTCCTTCTTTGGGACTCGTTTCTGAAGATTTCTTCGGAGTTCAACTTCTAATCCAAGTGAGTAACATTGCTATTATTGTTCTTGAGGTTTACGATTATTTTGAGTGCTTTAGTATTGGTAGCTCCTTGATTGAAGTAGTTATTTATAGTTTAAGTGTGGTGCTTAGATTATATTTGCTCGTGAATGCCCTATACTGTTTGGATCGATGGTAGATCGCGAGGGTGACCTAGCCTTGTTGAGTCTTACACAGTCCACCTCCCGTCAGTAGGACCGTAGGTTTCCATTACTAAGGAATTTACCCTTTGTTGGTGTATTCCTATAGTAATACCCTTTTCAGAACAATCATATCATATCTTGTGAGGATTAGAACTAGAAGCCTTAGCAATCTCCTATATCACCTATTTTCTCCATCCTTGATAGTAGCTCAGGGGTTAAGTCTAGATTCTAGTCCTCCCGTTTTCCCTGTGGTAAAATATAAATAACGATACCTGGAATACTCCTGGGTGAAGTGCTACATCAGTATCTGTCCGCTTGCAGATAATCCTAGTGTTTATTTGTTTGAGTTATCTTACACCAACAGCTGACGTCCCGGCTATCGCCGAGCGTCTGCTGGGGGGAATCGACCCGTGGGGTCTCCAGCTACACCGTCATGCATTTCCCAGCCCTATAAAATGCACCCCATGCCATTTTCACTTCTTCCCCTCCATCGTCGTCGTGGGCAAGTGCTCGGTCCCTCGCAAAATTCGCCATCTCTGGTCCATCATCACCCAATTCGTGTCAACTCTAGCACGTACACCTTCTTGCGAAACCTTTGATCCATCGAGTGGTTTCTTTAGTCGTCAGAAGCGTTGGGTCATCGGTTGTCTTCTGTTGACGGTAGCTATTTCTTATTTTTACCCATCAACTAAACATGAATCAAGCGCATAAAAGAATCCACAACATAGTTATACGGTTTGATTCTAACAAGTTCCACGAGTTTTGGTATTCCCACTTATTTTGTAGGAGATGCAAGGAATTGCAAGGTTTGCCCAAACAAAAGTATCTCAAAGAGGAATTTGAGTTCACAATTGCGTAGAGCTCGTTGAGACGATCAAAACGGACCTATGGTTTGTTTTTTTCGGAGTTCAGAGTAAAAAGATATGAAAGTCGCAAAGGAAGGTTCTAGAGGACACCAGAGACCACCATGCCAAAGCAGACCGCGAGAGGCCACCAGGTGGGGTCAGCCGACCCCACCACCAGGTCGGGCGACCCTCGTGGTCCCCGGATCGCCCTCGGCTTCTCTAGAAGGTTCCCCACCGCCATGGAGAGTCTATCTAAGCCGTTGCTTAAGTCGGTTTGATCAAAGGGCTCACGTTTCACGCTCGGCCTATATATACAGCCCAGGGACCCCCTAGGCTCCATCCCTTTCATTATTATAATTCATATTCTCTAGTTAGGGCTTGGATGGAGAGGTGTCCCATTGAAGGATAATCTCTCTCCAATGTAGTAGATTAGTTCTAATGAGAGTTAGGGAGAGCGGAGTCATGCTTGGTTCCAGAGGAGTCTTCGGAGGTCTGGTATGACTTGTATCTTATCTCTGTAAGAATTATGTTTTTATATATTCATCTTCTCTATTTACTGTGGGGATATAGACCCCCGGTACCACAAGACAAGACATGGGCCGCACCATCAAAGCTGGCCCGACCCAGAAGATAAAGACGTGCGGCGCAAGACTGCACCGCACGGTTATTGTTCCAATTTGGATAGTTTACTTGTAATCTTGTCCCTTCAGACTATATAAGGAGGGGCAGGGATAGATCCCCTCAACTCAACTCATAATAATACAAGACAGCAACACACAGGACGTAGGGTATTACGCCTCGCGGCGGCCCGAACCTGTATAAATCTCGTGTCTCGCGCTAACTGCGCAACTCTTGCTCGTCTCAGGCGCACCTTCACCGCTCATCTACTACCTTGATCATACCCCTCGGTAGACTATCGCCGGTATTCCGTCGACAGTTGGCGCGCCAGGTAGGGGGTGTGCTTCCTGATTCCATGGCGAACAAGATGGATATTTTTTCTTCGTCGTCGTCGACCACGGCAACGGCGTCCGGCGGCGGCGAGCCCGTTCCGAATTTTCGTAGTTGTCAACCACGGCAATAGCATCCGGCGACGGCAAACCAGATGGATCTCAAGATCAACATCAACACATTTTGTGGCGACCTGTCGTCATCCTACAGCGAGCATCCACGTCAAGACAGCGTGTCTTGATCTACGGTGGCAGCACCAAGTCATCAGGCTCGGTTGCTCGCGTCGGTAGTCTGCAGGCCACGCAAGCTAACAAGAAAAGGCGGCCGGGCAAGCAGATCGTACCTCGCATGTCTATAGCTCCGTTCCGATCTGCAAGGCCACGTATACAATAAAAAAAGGGAAGAAGTATGATTCCCATGTCACATTATGGAAAATTGAAGCCGATGAAGCTTCCACCTGCAACAAGCAAGGAAAAGTCCTGGTCTCTATATGTCCGTGTACCGGGCAAGTAAATCAGCTGTACAGCCTGAGTCGTCAAGCACCAAGATCACGGCCAGTACAGTCGTCTACTCTTCACGGCAACCAACAAGATGCACGATCCGTACAAGACGAAGATTGAAGGCGTATATTTGCACGATCTGACGCGTGCTACTAGAATAAAAAAAAGAGTCGATCGCGCTCCGCGACGGCCTCGTCGTCGTCCATCTACGGCAACAACAAGCTTGAAGCTGTCCAAGCCATATATCGAGCCACGAGCTGTCCGGCGAGCCACGTCGAGCCATCAATAAGCGAGCCGTCTACGATATATCATCGCCAAGATTATCTCCATAACTCTTTGTCGCTGACGAACTCGCCGCTGAACTCTCGTCGCTCCTCGCCGTACAACATATGCATACATGATGTTGATCCAAATGAAAATCTCGTACAACATATGCATACTGGGGCCATATTCGTGAACATCGATTCAACAAGCAAGACATGCGTCCCGGTTTTGGCTCCCCTCGATCTACGATGGTCGCCGTCTCGAGGCCTAGAAGACCCGCACGAGCATCGTCCGCAGCTATCTAGATTCAGGCGACGGTGGCCTTTTTCAATGAAGTCGTCACCTCAAGGCTACTTGCAGCAAGACAACTCCACCGAATTATCAGATTAATCTATTACCTCTGGCTTTTGGGGCTTCGTGGAGCAAGCCAGGACCCTTATGCATGGAGTTGCAATGCTTTCCCTCAACGGCCAACAGCATCAACCGTGCACTAACTCCAACTGGCAAAGATCCGGAGGCAAAATAATCAAGATGTGTCTCACATGGAGATTTTCTTCGTCATCGTCAACCACAACAACGACATTCGACCGTGGCGAACCAGATCTAAATCCTTCACGGCAATTCGGCGGATCGCGAACATAATCAGCGGCAACATCGTCACGATTCTGTCTCTCTCAAAGGCTTCCGAATCCACGTTGTCTGCAATTAGCCTGAAGACCACCAGCGATTCAAGATGACACAGCTGGCTACGGGCGTGAGATCCGATCTACAGGGCCCTACCAGCCAACGTCGCGTCAAAAGGTCCAAGATCCATGTACATGGCCCTCGTCGCTGCTCACATCGCCGCTCGCCATCATCCCGACGGCAGCCTACAGGGATTGCATTGCTGCATGGCACTGCCCAGCCCCATAAGCCGATCTACTTCATTCATCTACTACGATATCGGCAGTGGCAAGTTCGATCTACTAGATCGGCACGAGAAGCTAACAGCATTAGATGGGAAATTTTCATCGACATCATCTACTCCGATCGCCGAAACAACGTCATAACGGCAATTCAGTGTCACGAGACGAATCAGTATTGTGGCGTCTTGACCAGTCGCTCATCACGGCGTCTTCGACAACCTGCAACGGAACTCGACGGGGACGACTTCGAAGCAGAGCCATCTACCAGATGCATATGCATGTATACGTGCAAGTGCAAGCACAAACCAGCAAGGGAGAGGTGTTCGAATCCAATCTACAAGATATGAAGAAAAACGTCCAATCACAAGGCAGCGTCGTGCAACACGCGCGTGGCCACTACGCACGCTCACATGCATATGAGCCAAGCTAAGTCATGTTTATTACCTTAATTAAGATATTTTATTATACATTATTCATCTTCGGATCAACGCCCTGTGATGGCCTTGTCGTCGTTCAGCAATAGCAAGCTTGGATCTGTCGCGAGCCATCAAGCAACCCTTCGACACACCGACCACTCTTCTCACGGCGGCATCCGTGCACATCTGTAACACCCTAAAAATCACTTTTGGAAATTAGGAATTAAAATTTTGCCAAACAATTACATTTCCCTATCTTGATTTAACTAGGCAAATAATAATTTTTATAAATAATAGGAGAGCTTGGTAATTATTGTTGCATACATGCTGGTACATTTTATTTGTGCTTAAGTGCAGGCTAGGTTGTTTGAAAAATATTTCAAAAATTCAAATTCAAGAGTGTGAAGGTTTGTGAAAATTAGAAAAGAAAAACTCTTTTCTTTTCCCTCTCCCTCCCTTTCTCTCTTTCGGCCCAGGCCGCAGCCGGCTCAGCCTGCCTCCCCTCCTTTCCCTCGCGCGCGCGCAGGCGTGTGGGCCGCGCCCCGGCCCAAACTGCGCAGCCAGCCCGCTGCGCTGCCCTCCCTCTCTCTCTGGCCATTCGGGCCCGCCTGTCGGCCGCACACACGCGCTGCTCGCGCGGGCCCACGCGTCAGCGACCTGGCGCCCCATCCCCTACCTCGCGACGGTTGGGCGCCGCCGCCACCGTCTCGCCTCCCGAAACCGTCGCCGCGGTGGCGTTAATGGCCACCCAGCCACCCCGAGCGCTCGGTGGAGCACTCGCGCCCCTTCACCGCCTCTATTCAAGCCTATAAAGCCGAAGACGAGCCCCTCGGTCCCCTCCTTTCGCACCTCGCCGCCACCACAGAGCGCCGCCGCACGCCGGAGTACCTCCGGTGACCCTCCGCCATCCCTGTTGCGCCGAATCGCCATCCCAGGTGAAGCCGCGTTCGCCTGTGACCATGCCAAGCCCTTCTTTCCCCCATTCTGTATGATTTTGTGCTCACCCGAGCTTCTCCCTTCCTCTGCAGATCGCCACCGTCGTCGAGCTCTGCCTTGGTGAGCTTCTCCGCCGAAGCCGAGCCCATTTTCGAGTTCGCCTCGGCTTCCTCTTCCCTCCTGTGCCCTCTGATTCACGTTCGGTGCCCCGGAACCTCCCCGTTCGCGTGCGCCGACGAGCTTCGTGAGCCGTCCATGGCGCCGCCGTCTGCAGTGCCTCGGTGGCCCTTCCCGTGCCCCTTTCCGTGTTCGCCGTCGTCACCGCGTCCCTCCGGTGCCCTCTGCGTAGCGAACCGAGGCCGCTAACGCCTTCCTGGGCGCCCGCCGGCGAGCACCGCCGCACCGCCCATGGTGCGCCACCGCACGGCCGCCGCTCCGGCAAGCCGCGCCCCCCACTGGCCGTGTGCTCTGTCCACCGTGGACCAGGGGGGATAGCCCCGCACGCCCGGTCCACCACGGTGCCATAGACCGCGCCAACCCCCGCCCGCCACGTGGCCGGCCTGTCGGCCACCGGCGCGGCAGTCCTGCCGCTTTTGCATTCTAGCCCCTGCGTTTTTAGGAAATTGACCCGCAGTCCAAACTAGTTCAAAAGTAATTCAAAAGAGGCCCTGTTTCTTTCGGTTTAGCCCCTGAAACTCTCTGGATCTCACCCCCGAGGTCCAAGGCTGATGTTTTGCTGTCTAGCCCCTCTGCTTTAGGTTTAATTTCGATAGCAGCGTCGGATTTGAATAAAAGGGCTTCAAAATAAATATTCTTTTTGCAGTTTAGCCCCTGGAAAATGGTTTTAGCCATATCTTTCTCATTTTAGCTCCGTTTTCGGTGATCCACATATCTGCGTGATCGTAGAGACGAGTAGAATAATTCTCTTTTACTATTTTCTATCTTTTGATGCATGGTGTATTGTTCTAATAGTGTTCCATATGTTTCTATGCATGTGATGAATGGATTGATGCTTGAATGGTGTTGTTCATGATATTAGAGGCTAAGTTCTTCGAAGAGAACGATTGTGAGCAGTTCCAGGAGCTAGCGGATTATCAAGGCAAGTGTATATATGGTTTCCTTGTTACCTATGGAATATACTATCACTATAATCATGTGCATATATCCAACTTGTTGAACCATAGGATTTACCTAGTATATTTTGTACCTATTACCTTGTTATACCTATGGGGGGGTTTGCATTAAGCTGTGCAGTGCTTCGCTCAACCAAGGATTATTATTAGTGATGGTTAACTACTTTATGCAACTTGATAAAATGTGCTTTTTAGCAACATGGATTAGAGACTAGAGCTGTGAACACCTTTTGAGCTCTAGTCACCTCCGCTCGGACCTTTACTTAAAGCGGCCACCCAGGAATATCCCGTACAACCGTGAGAATCACATGGCTCTGATCTTAGAAGAGTAACTAGATTAACTCTAGCTTGTTAGTAGTTACCGAAAGGCGCTAGAGGGGGGTCTAGGTTCAAGAATGGGTTCCGAGCCTGTCAAGATGTGTGCTGGGCTGCGGTCACATGGTGTGCCATTCTTGAAGGGGGCCTCCATTCGCCTAGCCGAAACCTTGCGTCTACTAACTTGTTAGAGCGACTAGTGAAAGGCTTCGTAGTGACTCCCTGCCCGCTCACCTTAGCAGTGTTATGGGGGTAGCTCCCCCGGGCAATCGGGAACTCACGACTCATGGGTAAAGTGTCCACACTCTGCAGAGTTTGATCGAACTGATATATCAGCCGCGCTCTCGGTCATGAGTGGCCTGGATCCTTTTTGTTGGGTCTGTTGTTCGGAGGATTTTTGGAGAAATGTCAACTTGATTAAATGATGATAACTTTGGGCTAAGGGATATTCTATAATTTAGATAAACAGGATAGTAATAAAAGTTGACCAACTTAAACTAAACTGCAGCTAAGCTATATATAGCCTTTGAGCCTTGCATCCCCATTATATACTTGCTGAGCTGGGTGAATTGACGCTTGTCGTTGTTCACCAAATTATCAAAAATCCCGGATGGGTACCAGACGATGATGATGAGTTTGTGGAGTTTCCGGAGGACATCCAGGATCCCTGAAGATGGTGTGCCCCCAATCGGTGTCCCTGTGGTTGAGAGCCTCGCCAGGACGTATCCGTTGTAATAAAAGCCGTTGGCTATGATGTGAACCTTCTATGATGTAATAAGTTAAATACTCGTTGTTCGTGCATAATGATGTTCAATTTGTGGTATATGTGGTTTTGGACTTCCTGGGTCCACATATACTCTCGTTCGGATTTATTCAAAAATCCGGGTGTTACAACATCGGCGCTCAGCAAGAAGAATCCACGTCGTTTACGAACGGCCCGACCAGATCCATTTAATGATGAAGCCAACGTCATGACGCGTGAAGCTCAGCAGAGAGACCGTAGCAAGCCTCGGCGATTGGCGGCGTGAGATTTGCGTCAAGCGCCGTGGCTGTGTTACCAGTCAACATGCATGAAGACCAGCGAACGAACCACCAAGGGAGACGCCAACGATCTAATCTACAGCACCATGCAGCAAAATCACGACACCTCGTGCTCATCCGATCTACAAGTTGATGCAAGCATCAAGCTCCAGAGCCATCCAAGCTGCTCGCAAGCCACGGCGAGCCATCTTACAAGTCATACGTCGAGCCCTCAAGCGAGCCTATTCCCGTACCAATCCAGCAATGGCGACCATGCAGTCCAGATAAACAAATCAAGATA
This sequence comes from Eremochloa ophiuroides, assembly GCA_038502445.1. Lineage (NCBI taxonomy): Eukaryota > Viridiplantae > Streptophyta > Magnoliopsida > Poales > Poaceae > Eremochloa > Eremochloa ophiuroides. The sequence continues at coordinate 54,145,490 of JAHLJS010000001.1, forward strand.
TCGTTAGGGAGATTTGCATACACGGACATCATGCATCCACCAGAAATTTCCTCATGGCACTCAGCGATCGATACGGACTCATCATCCCGATACGCCAAGATTCTAATTGCGTATGTGCGTCGGACAAGCACATGCCATATATCCTAGAGGAAGCCAACCGGAAAGGAAGGAAATTGAAGACGCTTGTGGTGCACAAGATCATGAAGGCCACCATGGACTTGAAATTAATTACGCCTCTCGTCGTCAAACGCTACGGCGACCTCGGCAATAGCAAGCCTAGGGCCACGTCGAGCCAGAACGTGAGCCGCGTCAAGCGAAATCTCCGAGCCATCGTCGATTCGTCCGAGCCACTCAAGCCATGAAGCATCACTAAGCACGACGACGATCAACCGAGCCATCTGGCAAAACCTCCAAGCCACCAAGCGAGATAACATGCTGGATCATGAAAGCATGTCTACAAGATCGTGAAGGCTAATGAAGACTTGCATGTATATTCATACACGAGAGACGGAGGCATTCATTCATCCAATATCAAGCATGATCGGACGCCTAGATGTGCTTCAAACGTGCACGGAATTCTCCACATCTCCATCGATTCAGTATGATCGGATCCGTCCAATGCCGCGCCGACAAATAGCAGGGCTAGATCCGGTCTACAGGGCCATATCGGCCAACATAAATTACCAAAAGCTAACGGACGATGCCGCACGTACTGAACTCCGGCTGGCCTATCAAGTCATCGATTTGTGCACATACGGTCTACGAAGCCGTACAAGATCAGTACCCTCATGGATGCACGTACATGTACCATGCATCACGACTACACGCCTGAATTTGGCATAACAGAAAACAGCGAAATTGAATTTCTTCAATTAAATATTCCTATATATATCTGTATGTCTTTTCGATATTTCTGCGCTTGTCTCCATGGCCATTAATAGCAGATGTGATCTTCTCATTTTGGGCCCGACGACCAACGCCAAGGCAAGGAGGCGGTCCAGGCTGCTAGCGAGCCATCGAGTCGTCTGGCGAACCACGTCGAAATATCAAGCGAGCTACATCGAGTAACTCCTCCAAGCTACTAAGCGGCAACGGCGAACATATGGAAACTTTTACTTACCAGCATCATCCGCAATGACAGATGGAACTCGAATCCAGCATGCTGTCATCAGTGGCGGCGTCACCAATAATCATCTTCAGCACGAATCGACGAATTATCTCTTCATCAACGTCAACCGCGGCGACTCGGCTTCCTGTGGCGGCGTTCTTCATCCAATACGCCGTCCATGGTAACTCGATCTGGTAGACGTGATGCATAGGCGGCAGAACAAGAAGATCTAAGCACGTCAACCAGCAAAACATGGCAAACAAGGAAGGACTCGCACGACAACCGGCAAAACGTGGCAAAGGCTTCACGCTGATCTTTCCACGTAACCAGCCAAAGCTAAGTCAATCATTAACCTTCAATCAAATATCCTATGCTATATGCATGTATCGAGATATCTGCATGTGTGCATAATAATTCTGCCAGAAATCCGTGTCATCTCGTCGGCAAGCCGCTCGTCCGCCCCGACGCCGCCGCCACGATCAACAGCATGATCCCATCTAAGGAAAAAGGACAACAAGTAAAAGGAAGGAGTCAATATTGATCACAGACTTCCATCAAGCATCGCGGCTTTAATACGACTTACGAACCCATCAACGCCTCGGCCTCCATCTCCATCACATACCGATGCGAATATATAAGTCGAGATTACGACCTGAAGGCATGCAAGCAACGTACGAGCATGGAAGTGCAGAATTACATCGATCAAGGTCCACAGCATCATGACGACGTCAATATTAGACAAGCCAATCGATAAACAAGCAAACTACTAGGCGTGCAAGCCTGCTGGCACGAACGCATCTACCAGGCATACGTGTAGATTAACTGTTCCAGCATCATCAAGCTAAAAAGCAATTCCTATCGGCTCCAATTTGTCGTCACGTTCTTGTCAATAATCAAGAGGTCTATGTTCATCTTCATGCATGCCATGGCCAGAAGAAGAAAGCAAGTCATCCAAACTGTTAAACAAGAAATTGGAGTCGTCAAGCCATCCAATGAGCCACGGCAAGCCACCTAAGCAAGCGACGTCGAGCCGCCTACCATACCATCACCAAGATTATTTTCAAGATTCTTCGTCAATGCGTAAGCCCCGCACCTGCTCGGGCAGCACGTCTTCGCCAATGCGTAAGCCCCGCACCTGCTCGGGCAGCTCGTCTTCGCCAATGCGTAAGCCCCGCACCTGCTCGGGCAGCACGTCTTCGCCAATGCGTAAGCCCCGCACCTGCTCGGGTAGCACGACTTCGCCAATGCGTAACCCCCGCACCCGCCGGGCAGCATCTGGCTCGACGCCGCGTAAGCCCTACACATGATAGGCCGCCCAACTGCGCCACTTCACCAACTGCCCCGATATATCGGGTAGCCTTCGCCCACGATAAGCGTAACCCCCGCCTGGCGCAGGCAGCTTCGCCACCACGTAAGCCCCGGGGACGCCTGCGCCGTTAAGTCTTCGCTAACACGTAAGCCCCGAGGACGCTTGGGCAGGTTAGCAGCGTCTCCAAAAGCCCCGGCAAAAGCACGGGCACCACGCAGGGCGTGGAGGACTCCTCGCCGACCTCTCAATAAGCCCCGACCTCGCTCGGGCACCTCATCACTCTCCAAGACATGCCAGCGCCGCCATATTCTCCAGTTGAGCTTTACGCTCAGAGACTTCGTCGAGACATCGGACTCCATAGCGTTCTCCAGTCAAGCTCTACACCGAGCTCTTCATCCCCATATTGCCGAGCACTCCATTGGCGCAGCGCCGACCACCCCGTCAACACAGCGCTGATCACTTAATACAATACTGAGCTCCATGCAAAGGCCAATACACACTTCGGCGGCACACGTACTTCCTTGGTGGATGAGATCAATTATGGCGGACAAGCACTGATAGGTTGGATTCCGCGCCCGTACCCCGATAGGACCTCGCCTCTGAGTCCTGCCTTCCACAGATTCATTCAAGATCATGACGTCGGCACGTCATCAAGTCCCAATAGCCAGCATCGCCAAATTCGATTATGACCGCAGCAACCTGACAAATCGGCTTCGTCTATCGTGGATCCTCGCCGACGCCAACGACAAATCGCGGGGACTGCGGACGACCAAACAAGAAGGAAAGACCTGGACTCGATGCATCAATATGTATCAGATATACAATCTGATTTTAGCAACCTCGGAAGATCACGATCATATAAGGAATTAAAAAAAACGGCACGCATACGTGCTAAGAAGCAGCGGATGCTTAGCACCCGAGCATGTACAAGGTGGATTCTAACGTACGAGGCAGAAGCAAGCTGTGAAACTACGATGGAGCACGTCAGCCACGCTGTCAAGAGACACGCTAACGACACTACCGGGCGTCAAATAAGCTAAGTGATATTTTTAATATTTTTCTGCATATTCTTCGATCTCCATATATCTTCGGAAATTGTCTCCATGGTTTTTCGCCGCTGACTTCTCCGTAAGCCCTGACAACGCTCGGGCAGAAGATTTTTTCTCCACAAGAATTCGTCGCCGCTCGTCACGGAGGCTACGACATCATCTTCGCCTCGCCGACCACGCTGATCAATGCGCTGGGAGAAACGTGCAAGCCAACGCCGACAAGGAGCCAGATGAGGCATGTGAGGGTGAATTATCTCTCATTATCAATCTACGCCGACTTGAAAGATGATTAACTAGCAAACAACGACTACATACATCTACACAATGCAAGACCAAGCATGTCAACATACGAGGCCATGAGAACTGATACTGAATAAATAAACAATTGGGGCATGGATGAAGATACGCAAGACGATGCATCAAGCAAGTTAACTGCGGCAAGTCAGCTTACCATCAGGCAGCGGCCCTCGTCGTCCACGTTGTCAGTTCAGTTACCAGCAACCCCTACACACCGTGATTCGCTTCATCGATCATATGATCAACACGTACCATCACGACATCGCTCAAGATTACAAAAGATCATGAAGGCTCAAAGACTTGCATGCATACGGCACACACGTGCAAATCGTTCGGCTGCCTGGATGATCTGATGATTGCTACCTCGATCAAAATAAATCTGTTCCGCATCAACATTCTACGGCGGCGTCATAAACTGAACTGCCAGATCCATCAAACTCATCATCCAAAGGAGTAAATCATTGAATCAATCTACCTGGAGGAGAAAGGCGTGCAGATTCACGCGCATCCACGGGACTATGCGGGTCACGTCGATCGACCATGCATGCAAGTCAGATTGCATCTATGAATAATACCGAACTCGAGGGCGACACGACCTTTTCTTGAACAAGCTAAGTCGTGCTTCTATTTTCTGGTCAGAGCATATTCTATTATATCTCCTTGTGTCGATTATTATCTACAGCACCACATGCCGTCACGCTATAGGGATCCTAGTCATATGTCGTCATGATCAAAGCTCGGCCACGGAGGGATCTCAACTGGTCCAACCACGCCAAGCGAGCTAAAGCAAGCTCTCCAAGATCATCGTCCGAGCCGTCGAACAACTCCTTCAAGCTGCTAGCGACGCACCGACCACTCCGCCGCCAGACGTCAATCAAGCTAAGAACTCGTCGCCACTCCTTGTCATCCTCGCGCTGCTCGGACAACGCTTCCGACCATGCTGGGGACTTCGTCGTCGCTCCACATCACCGTTCTAGCGCTGCTCGGACAACGCTTCCAACCAGGCTGGGAACTCGTCGTCGCTCCACATCACTGTCCTCGCGCTGCTCGGACTATGCCTCCAACCAGGCTGAGGACTCGTCGCAGCTCTTCGTCGTCGTCCTCGCACTGCTCGGACAACGTTTTCGACTAGACTGGGGACTCGTCGCAGCTCTTCGTCGCCGTCCTCGCACTGCTCGGACATCGCCTCCGACCAAGCTAGGGACTTGTCACCGCTCCTCGCCATCCTCGCGCTGTTCGGACACCGTCTCCGACCAGACATGGGACTCGCCGCTCTCCATGACTCACCGACCTCCAGAAGATCTCCAAATTGTCGTCACTCCCCATGATACGCCAGCCTCCACCATGTTCTCCAATTGAGTGATCAGCAACAAATCGGCGTCACATGGGCGGAAGTCGTCTGGGCTGCACAGCATTGCACGCACGGCGCCGTCATATGCTACCTCCGTACAATCCAACGTCAAGAGCTAAGCACTAATTCATCTACGCTTGAAGGCTATATCCACCCGTGCCCAAAAAAGCTAAGTCATGCAGCACTTCCAATTAAATATTCTCTATGGAATATATTTACATATATTTTCAGATTTATTTCCACGCTCGAAATATTTCACGTGTCAACAATCTAACTTTCCTTCATAACGCGATGACCCCTGTTTTTTCGTCTCACTTGGTGGCAACCGTCGGATGAAGCATTGCATCAATCGGCAAGATGGCAAGAAAGGCAATAACAAGGAAGCGAAACACGCATGTACGCATGCGCATGTCCGACAAGACGTTCGATCTGCTCGGCAAGTCGTTGAAGCGTCTGATCTCCATGGCAACTTGTTGGCTACATCGCCTGACGTCGATCAAGGGACTCGTCGCCGCTCCTCGACATCTTCGCGCTGTTCGGACTCCGCCTCCAACCACGCTGGGGACTCGTCGCCGCTCCTTGTTGTCCTCGCGCTGGTCGGAAAACGTCTCCGACCACGCTGGGGACTCGTCGCCGCTCCTCGCCATCGCTCCTCATCGCTACCGACCACTCCGGGGTCTCGTCGCCGCGCTATCAAGTCACTCCATGCTGTTCGGATCAGGGTGCTAATCTTGGGCGGCATATCAGGGGTCTTGATATGCGCCTCGCCATGCTCGGGGACTTCGTCGTCGATCGCCTGCTCGGAAGATTGTTTCACGATCACTTGCTATGCTCGGGGACTTCGCCTATGTCAAGCATTTCCGATTAGCAAAAGCTACTCAGGGACTTCGTCATGTTTGTCAAGTGTTTCCGATCAGCAGAAGCTGCTCGGGGACTTCGTCGCTTTCGTCAAGTGTTTCCGAGCAGCAAAGCTGCTCGGGGACTTCGTCGCCTTCGTCAAGTGTTTCTGAGCAGCAAAGCTGCTCGGGGACTTCGTTGTCTTCGTCAAGTGTTTCCGAGCAGCAAAATTGCTCGGGGACTTCGTCGCCTCGTCAAGTGTTTTCGAGCAGCAAAGCTGCTCGGGGATTTCGTCGTCTTCGTCAAATATTTTTGAGCAGCAAAGCTGCTCGGGGATTTCGCTGCCTCGTCAAGCGTTTCCAAGCAGCAAAGTTGCTTGGGGACTTCGTCATCTTCATCAAGTGTTTTCGAGCACCAAAGCTGCTCGGGGACTTCGTCGACACTTCACATGATCAGAAGAATAAAGAGTTTGACCCTGACACCACGTGACTACGTCACCTACTATCAGGCTCGGGGACTAAGTGGATACACTTCACCTAACGGTGAAGGTATTGATTCTGGCGAACCAAAAGTGGATACACTTCACCAAAGAGAAGCTCTTTTCAAATTTTTCTGAGCTCCTTACATCCGTCTGGTCAAGCAACTCTGAAGATCTGCATCTCCCGACGAATGCAAGGCGCTCAGGGACTAGCTGTGGGGATATAGACCCCCGGTACCACAAGACAAGACATGGGCCGCACCATCAAAGCTGGCCCGACCCAGAAGATAAAGACGTGCAGCGCAAGACTGCACCGCACGGTTATTGTACCAATTTGGATAGTTTACTTGTAACCTTGTCCCTTCAGACTATATAAGGAGGGGCAGGGATAGATCCCCTCAACTCAACTCATAATAATACAAGATAGCAACACACAGGACGTAGGGTATTACGCCTCGCGGCGGCCCGAACCTGTATAAATCTCGTGTCTCGTGCTAACTGCGCAATTCTTGCTCGTCTCAGGCGCACCTTCACCGATCATCTACTACCTTGGTCATACCCCTCGGTAGACTATCGCCAGTATTCCATCGACATTTACTTATATGCTTTATTATGTGATTGGTTAGTTTAGTTCTTACAATTTGGCATAGGATCTCCGCTCGTATCGAGTGCTCTAGTTTTCATATGGGATTAGAGTAGTAATTAATAGTGTAGACATGGTGTCTAGACTAGAGGTTACCTGAGTTTGCACTCAACCATACGAATAGTTGTGGTAGCCCCAGGAGGTGACAGCCCTGATGCCTGACGTATTCCACCTCATGTAGGTTGATGATTGTAGGACCGTAGTCAGAACTTCCTAGTCCCATTCTCATCTTAGTCTGAGACTAGTGTTCTAATGTCCCGAAGTGCTATTGTGCGATTTCCTATCAAACTATCGTTCAGTTATCTTAGAACCAAAGTAATAGAGAAGTATTTAGGAACCTTGAACTCTCCCATTGTCCTCTCAACGCTAGACTACTCATTTATCTCACAAGTGATTACTATGCATAACTCCTATTATTTATTACTTACCCCCACTATAGTCTAGTTGGTGTATTAAGTTAGTACATACATGATGGTAGCTATCAAATTCTTTAACCATTGCTACCCTGTGGTAAAATATAAATAACGATAATCTAGAATACTCCTGGGTAAAAGCTACAATGGTGTTCTGTGCGATTGCGGAATCTTTCATATTCTATTTGCACTTAATAAATACCAACAAGCTTTTTGGCACCATTGCCGGGGAAGCAATTGGCATAAGGCTTTTGATAGTGATCTTAATGTCTCCTAATTTAGTGTACCACTAGTTTTAGTAGGATTACCCATGTTCTGTTGAGTTGTGGAATAAGACAGAACATCAGAAGCTATTTTGACCTTCCGGCACGTTCCACAAGACAAGAAGAAGCGTGGAAGAACTCTAGGGTGCCCTAACATTCAAGATTCATCAACAATGGAACCCTACCATCTCACAGGTTTGCATACATATATATTTCTTTCTAACTCTGTGTAGATTGGAGAAGGAAGTCTTCGTCACAACAATTCAAATCACATCTTGAGTGACGAACATAGAAGCTACGCTACGCACAAATCATGGTAAGTATGATCAAGAAGGTGAGAAAGTCTTGCTCATGGACTTTAAACTTTTGAGTAGTTATCTTTTAATTCTTGCATCTCATTGCACATTTATTTTAATCCATGCATCCACTCCATTTAGTTTATGTTCCCTCATATCAAATCCACAACATGTTTAGTTCTTGCATACATCCATACCACTTGCATATTAAAAAAGAAAAAATATATATATACCTCACTATGATCATACTCTTTCATCTCTATTATTGAGTAAATCTCTTTATGCTTTCATGCTTCCACTTTTTATGCAAGTAAGTTTTAGTTTAGAAGTACTGCAAATACTTCCCTAGGCTTTTAAATTAAGCATGGTTGTTGACGCTAATTATTGTATGATTTTACCCATCAACTAAATATGAAATAAGGTTATAAAGGCAAACACCACCATAAAATAGGGCTTTAACTGACAGAATTCCACAGTTTTAGTGAATTAGTGTTTTGTAGGGGGTTATTCCGAAAAGAATCAAGGGAGACCCACATGTCAGATTAAAATAACAAATTCCGCCGCGAAAGGAGATCAAGAATATTCTAAAGAACACCAGAGACTCACCGGAGGAAGTAGGGCCCTCAAGTCAGAGAGGGAGGGTCGGCCGACCCTCTGACCAGGTCGGCCGACCTGTCAGAGTGGCCCCTCCGCGTGCGCTTCGACGTGGACCCACATCCCAAAATTTCACACAATCTCCACCGCCCGTCGAAGTCGGTTTGATCCAAGGGCTACGGTTCATCCCACCGGCTTATATAAGGACCCCCAGACCCCCCAGGGTTTCATATCAATCAATCAGATATAAGTTCAATCCAGTTATAGAGAGCCAGAAACCCTAGAATCATTAGAGCTTCACCATCTAGAGCATATCTACATAGGTTAGAAGTAGAAGGAGGAAAGTTCTACTTGAGTTCTAGATCTTGTCTGGAGCTAGAAGGCTTCCTGGAGCCATTGTAAGCTCTCTCTTGTATTTTAAACCTCTTTTGAGTGCTTAAGATAAAGTTGATTGACATTGTTGTACTATTGATTGTGTTCTCAATTATGCTATTCATTGCTTATATAGATTGTATACTTTGCATAGTTAGGATGCATTCAAATTCATACATAGGTTGGTATAGCTCTCATTCATTGACGTGATGGATGGGTGACCAACAACATGTAAGCATGGTGCTTAGATGTAGTTTGTCTGCAAATACGCCTTATATTCTGGGTTCTGTGGTAGATCGCGGATGTGACACTCCCGTTGAGTCCTTTGTAGTCCACACTCCCGTTGATTTTCCTTAGTAATATTCCCTTAGTTATGAATATGAAGTGTCTTTGCCATGATTGCTAGTATAATTGCACCAATCTAATATGTCTTTGATAGTATAGTTAGAATGACTTAGGATATCCTTATGCTTCAACCTAATCCATGCTAGTGCCTAGATAGGAAGTGCACTAAGTGATCATTGTTATATATATTGATTGATTGGTTGATTGATCATTATGCATGGTTATCTCCAAATTTGCATATGCATATGATAACTATTTATCTACCTGCATCCCAATTATTGCCAACCCTTCCAGTGGTAAAATATAAATGACAACCCGGAATACTCTTGGGTAAAATGCTACAATGGTGTATATTTTATCTGTGCACTTGCAGATACAATATAATACATATTTTAGTCACTTGCAAGAAGGAGAGATCTTTTAGAATCATGCTGGGGATGACAACCTAGTTACTTCTAAGAGATAGAGGATAAAAGTTCAAGTGATATGTAGACTAATCAGGTGGCACATTAATCTATACCTCCCAACATTTCTGGCGCCATTATTGAGAATAGAGTCTAACTCTATTTTTGGTAATGACGTAAGAAATGTCAACAAGCATTTTTGGCACCGTTGCCGGGGAAGGCTGTTTGGCATACATAAGATGTAGATAGATCATATGCATAACACCAAATATGTCGAGAAACCATATAAACCTTACTCAAACAGGCTCACCCTATCCTTGTTTATTCTTTGTGTAGCTTATGCAGGGTTATGTATGAACGGATTTGACCTTCCGCAGAATTTTGTTGAAGATCCAGAAGCTTTGATCAGGAAGACCCAAGCCAAGCTCAAGAAGACTCCAGATCCTCCGTCGGAAGACATCCGTACAAGAAGAAGTATGACACCAGAGTTTGAGGCTATGGTTAACAAGAGCCTTCGCGAGTTCTCTGCTCCAACCACCACTAACATCCGTACGGGACCACCCACTGATGTTGGAGACAATGGATTCGAGCTCAAGCCTGCGCTCATCAACATGGTGCAAGCTAGTCAGTTTTGTGGAAAGGCGCATGAAGATGTGAGTGCCCATCTCCAACACTTTTTGGAGATATGCAGCACTTTGACCATCAAGGGAGTAACCAGAGATGCAATCCTGCTCCGTCTGTTTCCATTCTCACTGTTGGGAAGAGCAAAGTAGTGGTTCTACGCAAACAAAGACAAGAACACTACATGGGACCTCTGTTCCACTGGCTTCCTAGCAAAGTTCTTCCCTATGGGCAAGACGAATGCTCTCAGAGGGAAGATCACCAGCTTTCAGCAATAGCACGACGAATCAGTCTCGAAAGCATGGGAACGCTTTCAAGACTACATTTTGGAATGTCCCCACCATGGGATGAAAAATTGGTTGCTTATGCAAACCTTCTACCATGGGTTGACTACTAGCACCCGTGAGACGATGGATGCTGCTGCTGGAGGAGCTTTTCTGTCACTCAACATTGAGCAAGCTACCACCCTTGTGGAGAAGATGGCATCCAACCAGAGTTGGAATGAAGAACGAGCCCGACCCGCAAGTGAGGAGGAATGCACCAGCTCAAGGAGGCCGACATGATTCCTGCCAAGATGGACCTGCTGATGAAGAAGCTTGATGACCGAGTCAATGAAAAGAGAGAGGTCAAGCACATTCACGATGCCTACATGACATGTGAAGAGTATGGAGGCACTGGCCACGCAGGTCACAACTGTCCAAAGATTCAGGAGGATGTGAACTATGTAAACAACAATAACTACCGTCCCCAGAATCAAAACTGGAATCAGAACCAAGGTTGGAATCAGCAATAGAGGCCCAATTACCAAGGTAATTATTCTAGTCTCTTGCCAGACTAAATTGCTAGATCAGATTCTCAAGAAGCTAGTCTCCAATGACAAGTTGCTAGAAACCATCAACAACAGGATGGATGGCTTTGCCTCTGCTATCAAGAACAAGCTCGGCTTTAATAAAATGCTAGAATCTCAAATAGCTCAGTTGGCATCTTCTATCCATCCGGCCAATGAAGGAAAGATCCCAGGCCAACCAGAAGAACTAGAAACTGCAAATCTGGTGGATATCTTCAATCCAAGATGGTACTATGCAGAGCATCGGTCCAGAGGATGGAACGATGATTCTCTGCCTGAGAAGAAAGGAGACCCAGGATGACCCGTCATACCAATAGCCATTGGACAACACACCTTCGAGGAAGCAATCTGCGACTTTGGCGCAAGCGTCAACATTATTCCCAAGGTGATCTACGAGAAGCTACATGGAGATGCACTCCGATACACCAACATGTGCTTGCAGCTAGCAGACTAGTCAATCTGCTATCCGAAGGGGATCCTAGAAGATGTCTGTGTATGAGTTGGACACCCGTATGTACCTACTGACTTCGTGGTAGTTGAGACAGGAGGAGATGAGAAGTCGCCAATCATTTTGGGACAACCATTCCTTAGCACCACCAAGGCTATCATCTGCGCCGATAGCGCCAAGATCTATTTCACTATCAAAGGAAGCAAAGAAAGATTCAGCTTCAAGAACAAGACACTAGAAAGTCCAGCCCATCCACAGAAGCCGTACGTCTATGAAGATAAGCTTGCGTAGAAGAAGACAAGCAGAAGAAAGAACAAGGCTAGGCAGACTCACACTGAAGCTATGAGGATGATCAACTCAGTCTGAGCTGAGTACAATCACCTTCTGGTTTCACCACACATGCCCAAGCTAGACGATCCAGGAGTACCAACAATCGACTGCACAATCAATCAGAAGATCTTCTACAAGACCTTCTGCGACACAGGCTCGAGTGTCAACATAATGGCCAAGGTAACTTATGACTTTCTATTTGGCAAGACACCCTTGTACTCTACCTACAAGCAGCTGCAGATGGCGGACCAGATGTTCAGATTTCCAGAGGGCATTGCTAAGGACGTTATGGTAAAGATTCGAGATCATTATGTCCCCACTGAGTTCTTGGTCATGGACATGGGAGATGAAGAGTACAACCAACCAATCATACTTGGAAGACCATTCATCAACACTACAAGAGCAATTATCTATATGAGATTAGGAAAGGTCCACTTCGAGTTCCACAAGGAGAAGGTCTACTGCTATTTCAACAGTTACACAACTTATGAGAAGCCGAAGAAGAACAGGTCAAGGAGGAGACGCCGTTCCTCTCAACACCTAAAGACCCAACCACTCAAGGATAATTGGGAATATTATAAAGAAGAACTCGAAAAGAATAAGTCCGAAGAAAAGAAGGAAGAAGACACTGTGAAGGATGAGCTCCCAGCTTTGACCTCACTAGCAACATCAACTTCACCAACCAGGAAGGGATGGAGGAAGAAGGAGTCACCTTCTAGCTCATCATCAGAAGTGCAACCAGGGTCATCTCAACCCAACGATGCACCTAGCGAGGAATAAACAGACAAGGAGTCCTGTCGGAGGACTACAAACCACCGAGCCTTCGCCAAAAGGTAAAACCGGTATTTATCCATATTTACTTTTCAGCATTGCATTAATATCTTAGTAGTTGCATATTTACTTTCCTACACTTAAAAGAAAATAAAAAATATTTATTGCTTAGCATAATAAAATGTCAAAGCCCCATGTGACTAATATGTGGCATTGCTTATAAAGACTATTCACTGTGGTGGCACAAAAATAATTTTGCATCTAGAATCATACTTAATTCCTGCAATCATAAACTTGAAAATACCAAAAATATGTGGGCACATGAAGGTCCACACTTTAGGAAAAAAATATGCCAAAAATATGTGGGCACATGAAGGTTCACCCAATTAGGGAAATTTCTACTGGAATTATACAATTAGTCACTTACCATGGAGTAGTATTAACCTAACCCGTCTCCATGAGATTTTGTATTCTTGTTAGCAATTGAGTTCTGCAGGATAATACAAGATCAAAGAGCCAGTCAACCCGACGCACCTACACTGCCGATACACCTGCTCCCAAGGATCGCTCAACTTGCAATATCAAAAACCATGTCAAACATCCAGCTTGGGGGAGGGCACCCTCCACTTGAATTCAGCTAAGTATAAGTTTCCCACCTTATTATTGTACCATATTTCTTTTCACGTGAGTTAGCTAGTGTGATAAAATTTGAAAACCAAATAAATAGTGTTTAGGTTAGTCAGTGTGTTTGAATAAAATAAAGAGAGAGTGCTTACAATAATTTTTCTCAGACTAGATGGAAACCATGCTCAGGAATTTGATAAGTAGCACCCCACCATGATTCCTCATAACACTTAGTTTTCAACCTTGAATCATCCCAGGTTTTAGACACAACCATGTTAACTTGAAGATTTACTTTGAACCTAAAACTTGTGGGTAGCAATTGCTTGATCTAAGTCTAAGTAATTGAGGGATATGATATGCAAAGTTTAAGTTGCTATTTATCTTGATCCTAGTGACACTTGAATTCTAGAGATTTATTCTGAAAATCCTTAAAACCACATGATGAGTTCCTGTATGACAAGAACTTTATATTCCTACCACAGCCATACATGCTAGACTAGGAAAACATACACATTATATGCTACTTGCTTTGGTTTGAGTTTAGTCAAGCTTTGTTGATACCTTAGGAACTTGTCATGCTTTTACAATCAAGATCATGTGCCCTCCACCCATAATGCACCACTCAATTCCTGAGTAGGCGCATCCATATTCCACACATTCCATCTATTCCACCCAAAAAGTTTACTCCTACACTAGGAGGAAACACCCAAAAATATACCCCAATGGTTACCCCAGATCAATGCTCCAAAGTTCTTGTTGCTATCTCTCAAAAAGAAAAAGAAAAGGGAAGTACTGTTGCAGAGAAGAGGCACGTGGCTATGCAAAAGAGTGAGATGAGAGAAAACAATGGGTACAAAGATGCCCGCCTGAGAGGTAAAAATGGACAAGTATCTGAATTATCAAAAACAATGGGTACTCTAATGCCCACCTGAAAAAAGAGAGAGAGAAGAAAAGAAAGATAGCCTATGTTGTCCTGCAGCACAATTCCCTAGTACCGAAAAAGAAAGAGAGAGATGTTTTCAAAAAGCAAAAGAGTAGAATTAGGATTAGCCACCATACATATCCACCTACCACCTCACATCCACATACACGCACATCTTGATTCAATTGTATGACTTGTTCCTTTGGATCCATTGTTTGACTTTACAATATATTCATTGCAAGTATGTATGAGCTGTCTCCTCACCCATGAGCTCCACATAAGCCATTAGTTATAGGGTAACAGAGAGAGAGACAAGGCATGCATCACTATTGCCTTGGTGAGGATCCACAAATACCACATATTGAGAGACTTGAGAGAGAGTCATACACAGGAAAGTCTGAGTTTTAATTCGAAAACTTGCAAAAGCTCCAGGATAAGAGTTGAACGACAAAGCTTGAGACATGGTGCTTAACTTAGACATTTTGTCCTTCAATTGCCCAAGACCCAAGAGAAAGCTACAAGCTGCATGGTCAAAGGTAATAAAGGTAAGCCTGAGGTTAGCTTGGTCTACTCTAATCCTTGAGTACTTCTTGGTTTAAAACTAAATACTTGTGAGGGGTAGCTATAACTTATAATGTTTGCTAAAGTTTGGCTTTGCTAAGGGACTAGCAAAGGTTAAAATTGGGGGAGCTTGTTGACGGTAATTATTGTATGATTTTACCCATCAACTAAATATGAAATAAGGGTATAAAGGCAAACACCACCATAGAATAGGGCTTTAACTGACAGAATTCCACAGTTTTGGTGAATCAGTGTTTTGCAGGGGGTAATTCATAAAAGAATCAAGGGAGACCCACATGTTACCTACATTTTAGATTAAAATAACGAATTCCACTACGAAAGGAGGCCAAGAATATTCTAGAGAACACCAGAGACTCATTGGAGGAAATAGGGCCTACAAGTCAGAGAGGGAGGGCCGGCCGACCTGTCAGAGTGGCCCCTCCGCGTGTGCTTCGACGTGGACCCGTATCCCAAAATTTCATACAATCTCCACCACCCGTCGAAGTCGGTTTGATCCAAGGGCTACGGTTCATCCCACCGGCCTATATAAGGACCCCAAACCCCCCAGGGTTTCATATCAATCAATCAGATATCAGTTCAATCCAGTTATAGAGAGCCAGAAACCCTAGAATCATTAGAGCTTCAGCATCTAGAGCATATCTACATAGGTTAGAAGTAGAAGGAGGTAAGTTCTACTTGAGTTCCGGATCTTGTCTGGAGCTAGAAGGCTTCCCGGAGCCATTGTAAGCTCTCTCTTGTATCTTAAACTTTTTTGAGTGCTTGAGATAAAGTTGATTGACATTGTTCTACTATTGATTATGTTCTCAATTATGCTATTTACTGCTTATCTAGATTGTATACTTTGCATAGTTAGGATGCATTCAAATTCATACATAGGTTTGTATAGCTCTCATTCATTGACGTCATGGATGGGTGACCGACAACATGCAAGCTGTTGACGGTGGATAACGTCAACTTTTATTAGAACTTTAGACACAAAAGGATACATGAATACACACTAGTCTAGGGTTTTATCTGATAATTTCCACGAGTTTTGCATACTCTGTATTTTCTAGGAGTCATTCCAGAAAAGCGTAAAAGAGGGATTAAAGTGCATAAAAGACACGAAACGTAACCGCGAAGGCAGCATCGTCATCAGGACCCTAGAATCATCTAGAGAACACCCGAAGCAACCGGGGCCCCACCACCTGACAGGTGGGGCCGGCCAGCGCCAAGGGGGGCCGGGTGGCGCCCCCCTAGGGTTTTGCCCTCCATCTTCTGGAGTCTTCTTCCACCGCCTTTGAGGAGTCATCTCAGCCTTTGGTTAAGTCGGTTTGATCCTACGGCACACGTGCATCCCACCGGGCTATAAATAAAGGGGCAGACCTCCCCCTGGAGGCATCCCATCATTCATCCAAGGCATCTAGTCTTCGGTCAAGCCATCAAGAGTCTCCTAGTTCATCAATAGTCTTCTAGTTCATAGTTCTAGCCTAGTTAGATTAAAAGTAGAGGAGTTCTAGTTCTTCAGCGGGATCTGGAGCCTTTCGGTATAGTTCTAGTTCTTTCTTTGTTATTGTATTCCTCATTATGATTAGGGAAACATTGTTCTCAATAGTTTATATGTTCTTGATTATAATAGTCATTGTCTACTTTGATTATATGTCTAGTATAGTTGGTTTGATCTTATTGAATTCATGTAATTGCTCGTATAGCGTTTATCCATACGATCGATGGGTAGATGATGAACAATATGTAGACGTGGTGTTTAGATATTCTGTTTACCTGCGAGTGCACCCTAATGTGCTGGGTCGTGTGGTAGTTCACATAGGTGACAGCTACATTGATTCCTCTATAGTCCACCCCCTGTATGTAGGCAAGCAGGCACGGTCGCGAAGTTGGGTGATGACTCTGTTTCACATCCTTCCTAGATGATGCCCTTTGCATGTGATTATGATATAAGACTAATCTAACAATGATTGCTAGATGTAATTGCACTAATTAGAGTTATTCATTGACGTAGTTATAGAATTACCTTAGATATTAATTCCTTAATTTATCCATTGGCTAGCTATTATTATGACTAGAAAGTGCTCTGATGTTTATCCTTTATTTATGATGCTTGATCATACTTATCACCTTTATTTATCTTTATTATCTTGTGACCTCTACCTGTTATGAGCAGAGTAAATGACATCGGTAACACCGCTTATTCATTGTATATAGTTGTTATCAATATAATAGATTAAAGTTTATCCAGTCCTTTCCAGTGGTATAAATATAAATCGACAACCTGGTAGACTCTAGGTAAAATGCTACAATGGTATAATTATCTGTCCGCTTGCAGAATTGTTCTTAGTTTATATTTATATATTTTTGCCTAGTCACATTGAATAATATATGAAACCTTTATTTTTTTCTTAGCATACATAATTAGGAATGATAACCTAGTTCATGCCTAAGAATGTTGGTGATAGATAGGTGGCTAGTTGCTAATGACCAGTTAATTAATTACCATACATCTCTAATCTCGTCTCTAGTAGTAAAAGTTATATAGTTATATTTGGCGATGTTAGTAGTTGTGAACAAGCATTTTTGGCGCCGTTGCCGAGGAAGGCACATTTAACTTAGGAAATATTGATAACATATATACATAATGGATAAGATTGTATTACCGATTGATCTCTAACTCAAACAGGCACACCCTTATTTTTTATCATTTGCTTATCTTATGCAGGGTGATGAATGAATGGTTATTCTCTTCCAAACAACTTCACTGACGATCCAGAGAAACTCCTTAGAAGGAAGAAGTTTGTAGAGGTGAGGGACAATTTCAAGTTACCATCAAGAACACCCTTCGCTACTCAAGCTAGTCCATCAGAGGAGCCAGCTCTAACATTGGAAGAAGAACGCTTAGGAGAAAATTTAGCTCCTGTGTTTGAAGACATGGCTGAGAAGACACTGTGCGAGTTCTCTGCCCCAACAATAGAAAACATCCGGACTGGACCAGCAGTCAACACTAGGGAGAATGGATTTGAGCTCAAACTTGCTCTTATCACCATGGTTCAAGCCAGTCAATTTTGTAGAAAAGCTCATGAAGATGCAAGTGCAAACTTACAACACTTTCTAGAGATCGGCAGCACCTTCACGATCAGAGGAGTACCAAGAGATGCTATTTTACTCCGTCTTTTCCCATTTTCACTTTTGGGGAAAGTTAAGCAAGTGGTTCTACACCAACAAAGAGAAGAATACTACATGGGACCGATGCTCAACTGCTTTCCTGGCAAAGTTCTTTCCTACAGGCAAGACGAATGCTCTGCGTGGGAAAATTTCAAGCTTTCAACAGCAACATGATGAATCATTCACTGAAGCATGGGAAAGATTTCAAGATTATATTGAAGACTGTCCTCATCATGGGATAGAGGATTGGCTATTGATGCAGACCTTCTACCACGGGCTTATCTCTAGCACCCGTGAGTCCATAGATGCTGCAGCGGGAGGAGCTTTCCTGTCACTTAAGGTTCTAGATGCTAAAGAAGTTGTTGAGAAGATGGCCTCAAATGCAAGTTGTAATGAAGAACGTACTCAACCTCGCAAGAGAGGAGGAGGCATCCATCATCTCAAGGAAACTGACATGGTCGTTACCAAGCTAGACCTCATCATGAAGAAGCTCGATATAGAGAAGAAGGATGTCATGCATATTAATGATTCTCACATGACCTGTGAAGAATGTGGAGATCACGGGCATTCAGCTATTAACTGCCCTACGCGGCAAGAGGATGTGAACTTCATCAACAATAACACCTACTATCGTCCTTAGCAAGGTCAAGGATGGAACCAGCCAAATCAAGGATGGAATCAGCAACCTCGATAAGGTAACTACCAAGGTAACAACCAAGGTAATAATTACAATAATTACAATCTTCCACCTTTAAGAGATTTAGTTGCTGGTCAATCTAAATTGTTAAACCAAATGTCTAGAAAGGTAGCCTCTAATGATAAAGCTTTAGAAAATATTAATACTAGAATGGATACCTTTGCTTCTGCTATAAAGAATCAGCACAGCTTTAATAAAATGTTAGAATCACAATTAGCTCAGCTAGCTGCTGCTGTCTCTCCATTTGAGAAAGGTAAGATTCTGGGCCAGCCAGAAAATTTAGAAACTACTAACCTTGTTTATATTCACAATGCAACCCAATACCAAATTGAGCCTGCAGATATACAGTGGATTGATCACTCACTGCTTGAGAAGATGGGAGACCCTGGAAGACCTATCATTCCTATCTCCATAGGATGTCACAGCTTTCCAGAAGCTATCTGCGATTTCGGTGCAAGTGTCAACATAATGCCCAAGGTAATTTATGAGAAAATATTAGGTGATCCTTTGTTGTGCACAAATATACGTTTGCAGCTTGCAGATCAGTCCATTTGCTACCCCGAGGGAGTGCTAGAAGAAGCTATCATCAGAATGGGGCAATCATATGTCCCAATTGACTTCGTGATCATGGAGACAGGAGGAGATGAGAAGGCACCCATTATCTTGGGACGACCATTCTTGTGCACAAACAAAGCCATCATCTATGCAGAACATGCCAAGATTGTCCTCTCCATCAAGGACAAGAAAGAAAGATTCTCGTTTAAGAACCGCATCTTAAAGACTCCTGCAGTCCCGAAGCAATTCCATCAATAAGAAGAGCAACAACAACCAGTACCCAACAAGAAGAACAATAGAAGATGGAGGAAGAACAAACCCTGACATGTACCTGAAGAAACTGCTCAACTAATCACTGCTCTCAACATAGAAAATGATTATATGCTTCCCCAACCATTCCCAACAAAGAAAGGTGACCCAGGTGTGCCAATCATTGAATGCACAATCAGAGACACCACTTTTGCTGACACCATGTGCGACACTGGATCAGGCGTCAATGCAATGTCCAAAAAGGTATATGATGATTTATTTAATGATTTACCTCTATACCCAACATATAGTCAGTTGCAGATGGCAGACCAATCACTAAGATTCCCTGAAGGCATGGTTAAGGACGTTATGGTAAGAATTCAAAATAAATACATACCCACAGATTTTCTAGTTCTTGACATGCAGGGAGACGATGAATCACCTATTCTTTTGGGAAGACCGTTCCTCTACACCGTCAATGCTATTATCTACATCGGGTCTGGATAGATCCACTTCAACCTACCCACGGGAAAGGTATGCTGTCAATTTAGAATACTTGTTAACTGTGAGCAGATCAGGAAGCAGCACAACAGGAGAAGACGCCAAGCCCACCGTCAGGCTGCCCAGCCTCACTATGGATGGGAGGAATCCCCTGGCAAGATTGTGAAGTATGAAGACTGCTACAAGGAGCAAGAGGAAGCCGTACAAACACCACGCTAGAGTGAGTGGGAAACGGAAGCTGAAAGGATGGATCAGATTGCTAAGGCAGAGAAAGAAGAGATCCACACACGATTAGAAGAATGGATGAAGAAAGATGAAGAGTCAAGAGAAGAACACCTAAGGGAGTGTAACAAGGAAGAGCTAGAGCTAGAAAAGAGAGAAGCAGAAGAGACAGAAATGAGATGGAAGGAGAAAGAAGAAGCACCTACTACACCACCGCAAAATGGGGAATTGACTGAGGTAACCTTAGACGATGAACCTGCTAAGTAAGTACTCTCCTCTATCTCAGTCCTGTCAGTAGACTTTAAATACCGTACCCTAGCCATAAGGTTAGAATGGTAGTTATCTAATTAAGTTAGCATTTATTAGTAATTTTGCTTGAATACATTTATTAGTACAATCACCTTTGCACATTAAATATTAAACAACAAAATATATATATTTACTGCTTTATTTACTGCATCATAAAACTAAAGCCCCATGAAAATAAATATTCTCCGTGGTGGCATAAAAAAATATATCTATAGCATGCATACATATTTGATTACTGCATAAGAAAATTAGAAAATCCTAAAAAGAGAATCCTGCTAGAACCTATCAATTTAAAATCAACTCAAAAGAATAATCAATTCTCATTGGCTGACCTCTAACCCCTTGTTAAATTCAAGCCTCGAGTTTTTGTTTTCTTGTTGGAGTATAATTATGCAGGAACAACATTATGACTAAGGAGAGAGTCTGCCAGTGGCACCCACTAGGACTACTACTGGCTAGATCACTCTGAAGATCATCCAACGCCAACTGTTGCAAACATATAGCTTGGGGGAGGAGCATCCCCTAGTTATCAGGTAATTATACCTAGACGATTATTGAGTCTGTTTTATAGAGTCATAAAATACCAAAAATATGTGAGCACATGAAGGTTCACCAAAGTATCATACGAAAATTCTAAAAATACCAAAAATATGTGGGCACATGAAGGTCCACAAATCATAGTCTTTTTTGACTCCAATCAAAAATAATTAGAAAGATGTATAATCATTAAAACCAAATAAACACTTAGCTATATATTAGAATACGTTCAGAGTCAGTCTAGGCTGAATCAATTACAATTGATGAACACTAAAATTTTGTCTTGGAGATGATGAATAGTTGCTCTGTTGTCATTCCTTTCAAGTACCTAGTTGTCAACCTTAAATTCTCCTGAGTTTTGGATATTGCTGTTTTAATTTGAGAATTTACTCTGAACCTGAAACTTGTGGAGGTATATGTTTGAGCTAAGTCTAGGTGATTGATTTATATGATTCATGAAGGTTGAGCTGCTATTTATCTTATTCCTTGCATTACTAAGTTCTAGAGATTTATTTTGAAAACTTAAAATCTACATGATGAGCTCTTGTATGACAAAGTGTGAATTCCTACCAAAGAAAAAAAAGATACATTTAGAGATAGGAAAATTTTTGCACATTTATGCTCCTTGCTTTGCATTGAGTTCAGTCAACATTTGTTGTATACCTCATGAGAGTCTTGTCATGCTTTTAAAACCAAGATCACTTACACACTCCAGCCACATATGCATTATTCCTATCCTGGAGCACTGGAAAGAAAATACCAAAATTATACCCCATAGGATAGCCCTTGTTTAATTGCTCTAAGTTCTTATCATTATCTCTCAAATTATTTATATTCAAAGGATGCATGTGGCTATGCAAAAGAATTGAAAAAAATAGAAGACAAGGGAGTAAAAGATGGACAAGTGTCCCAGCAATTAAAACAATGGGTACTAGATGCCCGCCTCCCTAATGAAAAAAAAGAGAAGAAAGAATAAAGATAGCCCATGTTTTCCTGCGAGCCCTAAAGAGAGATTTATTTTCAAAAGAGCATAAGTAGAATTAGAATTAGCCACTAAATACCACATATACACCTATCCACCATATTCCATACACATGCACATCTTAGTTTGATTGTATGTCTCGATTCTCTGTGGATCCATTGTTTGACTTTATAACATATGAATTCCAAGTATGCTCATCCTTGTTATTGCTACTCCTATGAGCTCCACTATATATCCTTAGCTATAGGGTGACATCGTTAATGCCTAAGTGAGATCCATAAATACTATATATATTGAGGGACTTGAGGGTGTCATACAATTAAGCTCTGAGTTTTATTTTTGAACTTATAAAAAACTCCAGAATATTAGTACTGTGAAGAATTTGCTACATAGTGGTTGACTTGATTATTCTATCTTTCGATTGCTCAAGACTTATGCGAGAACTGTAAAGCTCCATAGTTAAAGGTAAAACGGGTAAGTCTGAAGGTTAGAGCAGTTATTGTCTAATCCGGAGAAGAATATCTGTTTGAAAGCATGTGTACTTGGAAAGTATGGAAGCATTGTAGCAACTCCTGATCCAATTACATTAGTAATTGTAACAACCCTAAAAATCCACACAATCTAAAAATCCCAACCAATTAAAATTTTTCATTTATTTATTGAGAAAACCCATTTTTCTTGTGCAAGCATATAGGTTTCATTATGAAATTGGTAAATAAAGGAGTGTAGTTTGCATTTTAATTCCAATCACATAGAATAATAACTTATGCATCACATTTGGGATTTATTGCAATTTATGTTTGTATTTACTCAATAAATTAAAATGGGCAATATATGTATATATACACTAAACTGAAAACAGAAAAGGAGAAAGAGAGTTCGGCCAGCCAGTCAGCCCGAGCCCGCCCGACCTTCCTCTCCTCATCCCACCGCGCGCGGCCCACGTCGCGGCTCGGCAGCGCACGCGCACGACCGGCACACACGCGCTCACGCTCGCGCTCGCTGCCAACCCGGCCCCGCCTGTCAGCCACTCTCGTCCCCCCCACTGTTCTTCTTCCTCACGAAGGCGACGCGCCTGCCGGGGGTGTCGCGCGAATGGCGTGACCCCGGTCCCACAGCCGACAGCATGGCAGAGCCCTGGACCCCGCTGTTCCCCTCCTGTCCCCTCCTTTCTTGGCCGCCAAGCGAACCCGCGCCATCAGGAGCCCTAGATCCACTCGAGCCACGGCCCTTCGATCGGCCGAGCGCAATCGAGACCGTTCGCCATTGGAGCTGGCCAAGCTCGCCTATAAATTGGAGCACCCCGAAGCCCTACCCTCATTTCCCCTCGCCGCTACCGCAGCACAGACCGGCACACCGCACCAAGCCGAGAGAGAGAGCGTAGGAGAAGGGCGGAGCAGAGGAGGAGAAGCTGCCGGAGCGCCGCCGCCGCGGAGCACGCCGGAGCCGGACACGGAGGAGAAGCCGAGCTGCGGACGAGGAGCGGCACGGCACTGCGATCGCTCTGCACGGCTCCGACTCGCCACTGCACCGCCATCCTAGCTTCACCGACACCACGGTGAGCCATCGCACGCCATGTCCGAACCTTGCCCTGCTTTTGCCATGGCGTTCCACCCTCGGGACGCGCCGGCACGAGCCTATACCGGCTCGGGAAGATCACCTGCACCATGCACTCACTCGACCAGCCAAAACCCCCGGACTACAAGCTTGCTAGACCGAGAACGCAGCACGACGCGTTCTCGGCGGAGTGCGCTCACCACCGACGCGTTCCGACGCCGAATCACCCGTTCCGAGCAATCCGACTAGCACCCGTACAGGTTAGAACGTCGTGGAGCACCGCCATGACCCCCTTGAGCTAGCTACGCGGATCTAAGCGCTAGAAGAAGCCTGAATCGCCTTGGCCGCGTGCGCCGCGACCTTACCGGAGCGCCGCCGCGAGCCGTAGCCAAAAGAAGGTCATGCCATGGCTAAGTTCGCCACCAGAGTGTTGTATGCCTCTCTAGCCTCACCAATTTGACAAGACCGCATTCGATTGAACCAATACTTGGTCGTAGCCGCGATGCCGCTTTCCGCCGTCGTCGGCGACACGCCGCCGCCACAACCGAGCACCTTGGAAAGCTCGGTAGCCAAAATTGGTAGTTGGTATACCATCGCCTTGGACCCTGGACGCGTATACATCTCCTAGAAGACCTCCTTAACCCCGCCGGAACCTCACCGTCGCGACGACATCGCCGCCGACAGGTTCCGCCTCGCCTAAGATCCGTTCCGAGTACCCCCGGTCGCCTCGCGCTGCGGAGAAAGGCCGCCGAGGTTCGCCAAGTCTGCCTCGGCACCGCCGCTAGAAAGCCGAGCCCTGCCTTGCCGAAATATGGCCATCGCCGCCCTGTCATCGTCCGCCGCACCGGAGAGACACCGCCGCCTTGAACAGACGCCCTGGAACCCTGCTAGCACCGAATCTCCGATTCGCCCGAGCCTCCCCAGGAGAGCTCGGGAGAGCAGCCCCTTCGGCGCCCAAATTTCCGATTCGCCCGAGCCTCCCCAGGAGAGCTCGGGAGAGCAGCCCCTTCGGCGCCCAAATCTCCGATTCGCCCGAGCCTCCCCAGGAGAGCTCGGGAGAGCAGCCCCCTCGGGCGCCCAAATGTCCGATTCGCCCGAGCCTCCGCAGGAGACCTCGGGAGAACGGCACCCTCGGGCGCACCAAATGTCCGATTCGCCCGAGCCTCCGCAGGAGACCTCGGGAGAACGGCACCCTCGGCACCCAAATGTCCGATTCGCCCGAGCCTCCGCAGGAGACCTCGGGAGAACGGCACCCTCGGGCACCCAAATTTCCGATTCGCCCGAGCCTCCGCGGGAGACCTCGGGAGAACGGCACCCTCGGGCGCACCAAATCTCCGATTCGCCCGAGCCTCCCCGGGAGAGCTCGGGAGAGCGGCACCCTCGGCGCCCCGAATCTCCGATTCGCCCGAGCCCCGCCGAGCTAAACCGAGCTACACCGAGCTCCGCCGAGATACCCCCAACCACAGCCGAGCTACCCCCGACCACCGCCGAGCTCCGCCGAGATACCCCCAACCACAGCCGAGCTACCACCGACCACCGCCGAGCCACGCCGAGCTACGCCAACTCCGGCAACTCTCTGGAAACCAGCATCGAACACCTGGACGACCATCGGGTCTGTGTTCTGTTGAGGCGCCACATGCCGCACTACTGGACCCGCGCGCCACATCCCGAGCTGCCCCTGATTAACCGACCAGTTTTCCCATTTTTAGAAAATAGGATAATCTTCGGAAATTCATAACTTATTCATACGATGACCAAAAATTGCGCACCATATATCAAAATTCTCAGGAAAATGAGATCTACAATCTAAGACTATGTTTGTGTGCATCTGGCTCTTTGTTTTATTGGATTTTTCTGAAATACTCTATAGGAGTCGCTGACGCGACTATCTCGTGTTCGATTTCAGAGCCGGAGGAGGATCTGACTAAGGAAGACGACCACGAGTACTTCCAAGAGCTAGGAGACGACTACGAAGGTGCCACGTCCCACCAAATCCTTAGATCCTATTACGCATTGCAAATGACATTGTTGCTATTGCTTTATGACTATGTATGGATTGGTTGCATGGTAGTATATTTGAATTCCCTGCCTTGATAAGACTTTACCCTGCTATCCGCTGTTAGGTTAGCTGCTGCTTATTTTACTGTTACTCTTCCACTACTTACTACTTGCTATATGCTATGTGGTGGAATTGGGACGGTGTATATCTGATTATAACTACTGGGAGAGAGTGCTGCGTGCGTCTTGGGTGCGTGGTAAGGGTTGATGTCGACCAAGTGGGATGTGAGACGAGCCCATGGGGCAAGTCGTGCTGGGGGTGCAACCTGGGCATCCCCAAGCGAGATACCTGTGGCGGGTAAAGTTGTTGAGGAGGTTCCGGGTGGGATAGCCTTGGTGGTTTGAAGCCCGTGAACGGAGGTGCTGTGATGGCACGGGGAGAGTATCCCCTAAGTGGAGATGCCTGCTTGGTCAAACCTAGGATGGACTAGTTTCAGGTTCATGGGAATCCTTTTCTACTCACTCGCTTCTGATGGGCGGGAGACGGCTGGACTACTTGGTAGGACGGTGCCACTACTGCTAGGTTGAAAGGTGATAAGGGTGGGCGGAGACGGTCGATGGGTTCCCGTTCCGTCCTAGATGCACAGTACCACTGGATGGGCCCGGTACTGTGTCTCCCAGTCTCAGCATAACGGTGTAGGATCCGGAATATCCCAGGGCTGAGTGGTAGGGTGGCATCGACCTAGGCAAGCAAGCACCCGGAATTCTGCCTAGGTGTTTGCGCAACACCTATGATGGCTAATCTTGTGAGTAGTGAAACCTCTGCAGAGTGTACGGTTGATCGATCGATACATATGCCAACCTGTTGGCTATGGACCTTTCCTGTGAAGCTTCTACTAGTGTAGTGAGTGTTCTCTTCTCCCCCTGGATGACATTTTTCCGGCAGTGTACCCGTTGTGGTAGTGTGCCGCTGAGATAGGCCCGAGAGGGAGTTGGGCCTGTCGAATGAGAGCGAGGTGTGGGTATGTGAGGTGTGGTGATGGGAAAAGGGATGATGGTGTTAACTGGTGATAAAACTTGACTAATTAAAACATTGATTACAGCTGCATAGGAAAACCTCAGCCTATAGGTCTGCTTGTATAGCCTTGCATCCACTTTCCACAAAGCAAATGCTGCATAGGTGGGCTCCGTGGCCAGTACAAATCGTACTGATAAATTTGCTGTCAGGTGACGAGAATGAGTACGACTTCGAGGGAGATGATGACGAGGAATAGGGTCACGTGCTACACTCAAGTTGGCCGTGAAGGATGAATCGCTTCCGCATCTTCTAAAGCTTCTCTGAATGTTGATTCCGCCAGTGTGGCGATGTAATAAATGTTTATGTAAGACTTAATTATCGTTGTATGGATCCTGGAGTCCACTGAGATATGGGTAATTTCATGGATTGTCCCAAGCAATCTGTTGAATTACAATTCGAGCCTGTGGATTTCCCTTCGTGGAAATCGAGGTCGTTTCAGTTGGTATCAAAGCCATACTTGACTGTAGGACGAGACCCATAGGAAATGGACGTTAGAATAGGAAGCCAGACTCTCTTTCGGTTATATTACCGACCTTGCATTCACTTTTTATGCAATGGCTTATCTAATACAAGGACCTGCTAATCCGTTTCTTGAAAAATTTGCAGATGACCAGCCTTGGACCACCACTTCGTCCACTGCACGATGGCACTATTGAGATCCCGATCAAATGGCTATTGACCTTATACACCAGTAGCTTATGGGACCCTGCGTAGCCCTTAGACTAGAGATACCATGAGTTGTCCTGCCATTGGCTACCTGCGCATAGCACGATCTTCTTAGCAGCTAGGAACATCCTTTATATAATAATAACCATGTGATGAGTGACATTTGGATCTTATGCTTCTTATGGATTTCTATGCTTCTTTGGTTGAGTGTAGGATAGCATGAAAAAAATATTTTAATTCATTTAAATCGTTGAAAACATCTAACTCCTACTTAAACCACTACAAGATTATTACTGCACTGAGCACGTACCTAATAGCTTCAGATGTCAATGAGACGTTCCGCGCGCCTGGAGAACCGCCAGCCCTCCCCCGCACCTGCGCCAGGATACGGGCGTGGTCGCAACCGTGGACGCCCAGCTGGCAGACGTGCTGGAGTTAACCTGGAAGAAGAGCTGCGCCGGGCAGAGAATACACCGCCGGTGAACGATCCGCCACCACAAGGCGAGAACGTGCCTCCGCCACCGCCGCCGCCACCGACGTTGGCGGAAGTGATGGCTCAGCAGACCCAGCTGCTGAATGCCATAGCTGCTGGGATGAACAGGCACCACGGGCCACCCCAGAATGACTTCCAAAGGAAACTGGAGGGTTTCCTGAAGCTGAGGCCACCTACCTTCGACGGGACCGACAGCGATCCTCTCGCTGCCGACGATTGGCTTAAGGAGATGGAGAAGAAGCTGGACCTGACCACTTGCTCCGACGAGGAGTGTGTTGGGATTGCTAGCCACCAGCTGACCGGTGCTGCACGGGCATGGTGGGACAACTACACCAGCGCTCACGAGGACCCAGCCCGCATTGACTGGGATGAGTTCACCGAGGCTTTCCGTGACCACCACATTCCTGAGGGAGTCATGGAGGCCAAGGAGAACGAGTTTCGCAACATCTCCCAGGGAGCTGACCGGATCCACGAGTACACCACCCGCTTCAACTGCTTGCTCCGCTACGCACCTGCGTCTTGCGTGAGTTCCGAGAAGGAAAAGATGTACTACTACAGGAAGGGACTTCAGACCAAGATCAGGTTGGCTCTGTCAGGGAACAAGAGCTACACTCTGCGTGAGCTGATTGACCGCTGTATTGAGATCGAGAAGGATCGCATGGAAGCACGACTGGAATTCGAGGCCCAGAACAGGGGAAAGAAGCGCCGCTCTGAGGGACCCGCTCGCACTACTCCACCCCAGAGACAGCGAACGGGTGCACCTCCGTCTTTCCGAACCCGCCAGGGACCTTCTTCGGGAACGAGCCGTGGTGGTACCAACAGCGGCAACTATCACCGCCCCGCCCTGACCTACCCTGCGCCGACTCGAGCTGTGCAGAACACACCCGCCCCCGCTACCAACACGCCAAGGACAAGCAATTGGAAGGCTCCTGCGACAGCTACAGCAGGCAGTGCGCCCTTCACTTGCTTCGGATGCGGAAAGCCTGGACACCGTGTGGCTGTGTGCCCCGACCTCAACCGTGCACCAGCAGCTGCACAGGGCACACCGAACCGGGGATCTGCTACCCGAGGAAGACTGAACCACATGACCGCTGAGGAAGCTGAAGCTGCACCTGATACTGTGTACGGTACGTTCCTAGTTCAGGGTAGCATGGCTACAGTTCTGTTCGATTCGGGAGCTACATGTTCATACATTTCATCTGCATATGCACGTAAGCATAACATACCGGTAACCCCGAGAGCAAACCCCATCCTAACTAGCTCGCCCTTAGGAACCTTCAGAAGCATTCACATATGTAGGGGAGTGATAATCACAATCGAGGGACTTGACTTTCGAGCTGACCTAACCCTACTACCCTCCAATAGCTTAGATGTCATCTTAGGCATGGACTGGCTAACCAAACACCGGGGAGTGATATCTTGTTCACCTAGATATGTTCAGGTAACCCACCCTTGGGGAACAGCTGTCCGATGTGTACCCCAAACCGAGAGAGTCCAAGCCCTCCTATGTGCCCTGGAGACTAAAGCAGATAGGACAGAGCTGACATTCAGAGATGTGCCAGTAGTCTGTGAATTCAATGACGTATTTCCAGAGGAGTTGCCAGGAATGCCACCAGATAGAGATGTGGAGTTTGTTATAGAGCTGATGCCAGGGACTGCACCGATTGCCAAAAGACCCTACAGAATGTCGGCTGATGAGTTGAAGGAACTCAAGAAGCAGCTGGGAGAATTACTGGAGAAGGGTTTCATTAGGCCAAGTGCTTCGCCCTGGGGATCTCCCGTTTTGTTTGTCAAGAAGAAGGATGGCACGATGAGGATGTGCATTGACTACCGGAATCTGAATGCGGTTACAGTCAAGAATAAGTACCCATTGCCCCGCATCGATGATCTGTTAGATCAATTGAGTAAGGCCAACTACTTCTCAAAGATCGATCTCCGATCAGGGTATCATCAGATGAAGATCAGGGAAGAAGATATCCCGAAGACTGCATTTGTCACTAGATATGGACAATATGAGTGCACAGTAGTCTCATTTGGACTCACTAATGCTCCGGCATACTTCATGAACATGATGAACAAGGTCTTCATGAATGAGTTAGACAAGTTTGTGGTGGTATTCATTGATGATATATTGGTTTATTCAGCCACAAAAGAGGAACATGAACATCATCTGAGGACCGTATTGGAGAGGTTGTCTCGCAACCAGCTATACGCCAAATTCTCCAAGTGCGAATTCTGGCTTGAGGAAGTTGCTTTCCTTGGACACGTACTATCAGGAGAAGGAGTCGCAGTAGACCCAGCCAAAATTGAAGCTGTGAAAGAGTGGGAACAACCCTGTAATGTGTCAGAAATCAGAAGCTTTTTGGGACTTGCAGGATACTATCGCAGATTTATTGAGAATTTCTCCAAGATTGCAAGACCCATGACCAACTTGCTGAAGAAAGAGAACAAGTTTATATGGACTCCTGAATGTGAGAAGAGTTTTCAGACCTTGAAGGAGAAGCTCACTACTACACCTGTACTAGCCCTGCCCGATATTCACAAGGATTTTGTTGTATATTGTGATGCCTCTCGGCAAGGTTTGGGCTGTGTACTAATGCAAGAAGGAAGAGTGATAGCTTATGCCTCAAGACAGTTGAAGGAACATGAGCAGCGATACCCGACTCATGACCTAGAACTTGCAGCCGTGGTACATGCACTCAAGATTTGGAGACACTATCTGATAAGCAACAAGTGTGACATCTACACTGACCACAAGAGCCTGAAGTACTTCTTTACACAGGAAGATCTGAATATGAGGCAACGCAGATGGCTGGAACTCATCAAGGACTATGATCTTGAGATCCATTATCACCCAGGAAAGGCTAATGTTGTCGCTGATGCACTTAGCCGCAAAAGCTACTGCCATACCCTCATCACCAACTCTATGCCACCTGAGCTCAGGAGAGAGTTCGACGCATTTCAGCTCGAGGTAGTCTCCTATGGCATGCTAAATGAGCTTCGCGTCGAGTACAATCTCACCTCACGAATCCGTGAAGCGCAAAAGAACTGTCCTGAGATAGACTATATCCGTGGTTTGATGAAGCTGGGAAGAGGCCCTGAATACCGAGAAGATGAGCAGGGAACTGTATGGTACAAAGATAGAATCTGTGTACCGACGGATTCAGCGATACGAGAAAGGATTCTGTCGGAAGGACATGACTCCAAATATTGCATACACCCAGGGTCAGCCAAGATGTACCATGATCTAAGGAAGCACTTCTGGTGGGAGAATATGAAGACAGACATTGCAGGGCATGTAGCCCGATGTGATACATGCAATAGAATCAAGGCCGAACATCAGAGACCAGCAGGGTTGCTACAACCAGTTGAGATACCAGAATGGAAGTGGGAGTGCATATCCATGGACTTCATAATAGGATTGCCCCGATCCGAGCATGGATATGATTCTATATGGGTAATAGTGGACCGTCTAACCAAAGTTGCACATTTTATACCGGTCAAAAGGAAGTATAGAGTTGAAAAGCTAGCAGATCTATACGTATCAAACATTTTGAAGTTACATGGGGCGCCTCTGAGTATTATATCTGACCGAGGCTCACAGTTTGTATCACAGTTCTGGAAATCCTTGCACAAGTCCATCGGGACCAAGCTCGACTATAGCACAGCCTACCACCCGCAAACAGACGGGCAAACAGAAAGAGTGAACCAGATTCTCGAGGACATGTTACGTGCTTGTGTATTGAGGTACAAGGAAGGATGGGAGAACTGTCTACCCCACGCCGAGTTATCATACAACAACAGCTATCAAACAAGCCTCAAGATGTCACCGTTTGAAGCATTGTATGGGAGACCCTGTAGGACCCCACTAATGTGGTCAGAACCAGGTGAGAGGACATTCTTCGGTCCTGCTAAGATTGTGGAAGCAGAAGAAGGTGTTGCCCAAGTAAGAGAGAATTTGAGGATTGCACAGAGTAGGCAAAAGAGCTATGCAGATAGAAGACGTAGAAAGCTTGAGTTCGAGGTTGGGGATTATGTCTACCTCAAGGTATCTCCACTTCGCGGCACCGTCAGATTCCACGTAAAAGGGAAATTGGCACCAAGATATGTTGGGCCATACAAGATCTGTAAAAGGGTTGGAAAGCTTGCTTACAAGCTGGAACTACCGGAGGAATTATCTGGAGTACACCCCGTGTTCCATGTCTCGCAATTAAGGAAGTGTTTGAAGCTTCCCGAGGAGCAAGTTCCTACAGATGCATTAGACCTGCAAGACACACTTGAATACAAGGAACATCCGATCAAGATCTTGGCACGAGATACCAAAGAGACGCGAAACAAAACCATTCCGATGTGCAAGGTACAGTGGAGCAATCACACTGAAAGGGAAGCTACGTGGGAGAAAGAATCGGACTTGCGGATTATGTTTCCTTACCTCTTCGATGGGTACGATAACTCTGAATCTCGAGGTCGAGATCCTAATGAGGGGGGAGGACTGTAACAACCCTAAAAATCCACACAATCTAAAAATCCCAACCAATTAAAATTTTTCATTTATTTATTGAGAAAACCCATTTTTCTTGTGCAAGCTTATAGGTTTCATTATGAAATTGGTAAATAAAGGAGTGTAGTTTGCATTTTAATTCCAATCACATAGAATAATAACTTATGCATCACATTTGGGATTTATTGCAATTTATGTTTGTATTTACTCAATAAATTAAAATGGGCAATATATGTATATATACACTAAACTGAAAACAGAAAAGGAGAAAGAGAGTTCGGCCAGCCAGTCAGCCCGAGCCCGCCCGACCTTCCTCTCCTCATCCCACCGCGCGCGGCCCACGTCGCGGCTCGGCAGCGCACGCGCACGACTGGCACACACGCGCTCGCGCTCGCGCTCGCTGCCAACCCGGCCCCGCCTGTCAGCCACTCTCGTCCCCCCCACTGTTCTTCTTCCTCACGAAGGCGACGCGCCTGCCGGGGGTGTCGCGCGAATGGCGTGACCCCGGTCCCACAGCCGACAGCATGGCAGAGCCCTGGACCCCGCTGTTCCCCTCCTGTCCCCTCCTTTCTTGGCCGCCAAGCGAACCCGCGCCATCAGGAGCCCTAGATCCACTCGAGCCATGGCCCTTCGATCGGCCGAGCGCAATCGAGACCGTTCGCCATTGGAGCTGGCCAAGCTCGCCTATAAATTGGAGCACCCCGAAGCCCTACCCTCATTTCCCCTCGCCGCTACCGCAGCACAGACCGGCACACCGCACCAAGCCGAGAGAGAGAGCGTAGGAGAAGGGCGGAGCAGAGGAGGAGAAGCTGCCGGAGCGCCGCCGCCGCGGAGCACGCCGGAGCCGGACACGGAGGAGAAGCCGAGCTGCGGACGAGGAGCGGCACGGCACTGCGATCGCTCTGCACGGCTCCGACTCGCCACTGCACCGCCATCCTAGCTTCACCGACACCACGGTGAGCCATCGCACGCCATGTCCGAACCTTGCCCTGCTTTTGCCATGGCGTTCCACCCTCGGGACGCGCCGGCACGAGCCTATACCGGCTCGGGAAGATCACCTGCACCATGCACTCACTCGACCAGCCAAAACCCCCGGACTACAAGCTTGCTAGACCGAGAACGCAGCACGACGCGTTCTCGGCAGAGTGCGCTCACCACCGACGCGTTCCGACGCCGAATCACCCGTTCCGAGCAATCCGACTAGCACCCGTACAGGTTAGAACATCGTGGAGCACCGCCACGACCCCCTTGAGCTAGCTACGCGGATCTAAGCGCTAGAGGAAGCCTGAATCGCCTTGGCCGCGTGCGCCGCGACCTTACCGGAGCGCCGCCGCGAGCCGTAGCCAAAAGAAGGTCATGCCATGGCTAAGTTCGCCACCAGAGTGTTGTATGCCTCTCTGGCCTCACCAATTTGACAAGACCGCATTCGATTGAACCAATACTTGGTCGTAGCCGCGATGCCGCTTTCCGCCGTCGTCGGCGACACGCCGCCGCCACAACCGAGCACCTTGGAAAGCTCGGTAGCCAAAATTGGTAGTTGGTATACCATCGCCTTGGACCCTGGACGCGTATACATCTCCTAGAAGACCTCCTTAACCCCGCCGGAACCTCACCGTCGCGACGACATCGCCGCCGACAGGTTCCGCCTCGCCTAAGATCCGTTCCGAGTACCCCCGGTCGCCTCGCGCTGCGGAGAAAGGCCGCCGAGGTTCGCCAAGTCTGCCTCGGCACCGCCGCTAGAAAGCCGAGCCCTGCCTTGCCGAAATATGGCCATCGCCGCCCTGTCATCGTCCGCCGCACCGGAGAGACACCGCCGCCTTGAACAGACGCCCTGGAACCCTGCTAGCACCGAATCTCCGATTCGCCCGAGCCTCCCCAGGAGAGCTCGGGAGAGCAGCCCCTTCGGCGCCCAAATTTCCGATTCGCCCGAGCCTCCCCAGGAGAGCTCGGGAGAGCAGCCCCTTCGGCGCCCAAATCTCCGATTCGCCCGAGCCTCCCCAGGAGAGCTCGGGAGAGCAGCCCCCTCGGGCGCCCAAATGTCCGATTCGCCCGAGCCTCCGCAGGAGACCTCGGGAGAACGGCACCCTCGGGCGCACCAAATGTCCGATTCGCCCGAGCCTCCGCAGGAGACCTCGGGAGAACGGCACCCTCGGCACCCAAATGTCCGATTCGCCCGAGCCTCCGCAGGAGACCTCGGGAGAACGGCACCCTCGGGCACCCAAATTTCCGATTCGCCCGAGCCTCCGCGGGAGACCTCGGGAGAACGGCACCCTCGGGCGCACCAAATCTCCGATTCGCCCGAGCCTCCCCGGGAGAGCTCGGGAGAGCGGCACCCTCGGCGCCCCGAATCTCCGATTCGCCCGAGCCCCGCCGAGCTAAACCGAGCTACACCGAGCTCCGCCGAGATACCCCCAACCACAGCCGAGCTACCCCCGACCACCGCCGAGCTCCGCCGAGATACCCCCAACCACAGCCGAGCTACCACCGACCACCGCCGAGCCACGCCGAGCTACGCCAACTCCGGCAACTCTCTGGAAACCAGCATCGAACACCTGGACGACCATCGGGTCTGTGTTCTGTTGAGGCGCCACATGCCGCACTACTGGACCCGCGCGCCACATCCCGAGCTGCCCCTGATTAACCGACCAGTTTTCCCATTTTTAGAAAATAGGATAATCTTCGGAAATTCATAACTTATTCATACGATGACCAAAAATTGCGCACCATATATCAAAATTCTCAGGAAAATGAGATCTACAATCTAAGACTATGTTTGTGTGCATCTGGCTCTTTGTTTTATTGGATTTTTCTGAAATACTCTATAGGAGTCGCTGACGCGACTATCTCGTGTTCGATTTCAGAGCCGGAGGAGGATCTGACTAAGGAAGACGACCACGAGTACTTCCAAGAGCTAGGAGACGACTACGAAGGTGCCACGTCCCACCAAATCCTTAGATCCTATTACGCATTGCAAATGACATTGTTGCTATTGCTTTATGACTATGTATGGATTGGTTGCATGGTAGTATATTTGAATTCCCTGCCTTGATAAGACTTTACCCTGCTATCCGCTGTTAGGTTAGCTGCTGCTTATTTTACTGTTACTCTTCCACTACTTACTACTTGCTATATGCTATGTGGTGGAATTGGGACGGTGTATATCTGATTATAACTACTGGGAGAGAGTGCTGCGTGCGTCTTGGGTGCGTGGTAAGGGTTGATGTCGACCAAGTGGGATGTGAGACGAGCCCATGGGGCAAGTCGTGCTGGGGGTGCAACCTGGGCATCCCCAAGCGAGATACCTGTGGCGGGTAAAGTTGTTGAGGAGGTTCCGGGTGGGATAGCCTTGGTGGTTTGAAGCCCGTGAACGGAGGTGCTGTGATGGCACGGGGAGAGTATCCCCTAAGTGGAGATGCCTGCTTGGTCAAACCTAGGATGGACTAGTTTCAGGTTCATGGGAATCCTTTTCTACTCACTCGCTTCTGATGGGCGGGAGACGGCTGGACTACTTGGTAGGACGGTGCCACTACTGCTAGGTTGAAAGGTGATAAGGGTGGGCGGAGACGGTCGATGGGTTCCCGTTCCGTCCTAGATGCACAGTACCACTGGATGGGCCCGGTACTGTGTCTCCCAGTCTCAGCATAACGGTGTAGGATCCGGAATATCCCAGGGCTGAGTGGTAGGGTGGCATCGACCTAGGCAAGCAAGCACCCGGAATTCTGCCTAGGTGTTTGCGCAACACCTATGATGGCTAATCTTGTGAGTAGTGAAACCTCTGCAGAGTGTACGGTTGATCGATCGATACATATGCCAACCTGTTGGCTATGGACCTTTCCTGTGAAGCTTCTACTAGTGTAGTGAGTGTTCTCTTCTCCCCCTGGATGACATTTTTCCGGCAGTGTACCCGTTGTGGTAGTGTGCCGCTGAGATAGGCCCGAGAGGGAGTTGGGCCTGTCGAATGAGAGCGAGGTGTGGGTATGTGAGGTGTGGTGATGGGAAAAGGGATGATGGTGTTAACTGGTGATAAAACTTGACTAATTAAAACATTGATTACAGCTGCATAGGAAAACCTCAGCCTATAGGTCTGCTTGTATAGCCTTGCATCCACTTTCCACAAAGCAAATGCTGCATAGGTGGGCTCCGTGGCCAGTACAAATCGTACTGATAAATTTGCTGTCAGGTGACGAGAATGAGTACGACTTCGAGGGAGATGATGACGAGGAATAGGGTCACGTGCTACACTCAAGTTGGCCGTGAAGGATGAATCGCTTCCGCATCTTCTAAAGCTTCTCTGAATGTTGATTCCGCCAGTGTGGCGATGTAATAAATGTTTATGTAAGACTTAATTATCGTTGTATGGATCCTGGAGTCCACTGAGATATGGGTAATTTCATGGATTGTCCCAAGCAATCTGTTGAATTACAATTCGAGCCTGTGGATTTCCCTTCGTGGAAATCGAGGTCGTTTCAGTTGGTATCAAAGCCATACTTGACTGTAGGACGAGACCCATAGGAAATGGACGTTAGAATAGGAAGCCAGACTCTCTTTCGGTTATATTACCGACCTTGCATTCACTTTTTATGCAATGGCTTATCTAATACAAGGACCTGCTAATCCGTTTCTTGAAAAATTTGCAGATGACCAGCCTTGGACCACCACTTCGTCCACTGCACGATGGCACTATTGAGATCCCGATCAAATGGCTATTGACCTTATACACCAGTAGCTTATGGGACCCTGCGTAGCCCTTAGACTAGAGATACCATGAGTTGTCCTGCCATTGGCTACCTGCGCATAGCACGATCTTCTTAGCAGCTAGGAACATCCTTTATATAATAATAACCATGTGATGAGTGACATTTGGATCTTATGCTTCTTATGGATTTCTATGCTTCTTTGGTTGAGTGTAGGATAGCATGAAAAAAATATTTTAATTCATTTAAATCGTTGAAAACATCTAACTCCTACTTAAACCACTACAAGATTATTACTGCACTGAGCACGTACCTAATAGCTTCAGATGTCAATGAGACGTTCCGCGCGCCTGGAGAACCGCCAGCCCTCCCCCGCACCTGCGCCAGGATACGGGCGTGGTCGCAACCGTGGACGCCCAGCTGGCAGACGTGCTGGAGTTAACCTGGAAGAAGAGCTGCGCCGGGCAGAGAATACACCGCCGGTGAACGATCCGCCACCACAAGGCGAGAACGTGCCTCCGCCACCGCCGCCGCCACCGACGTTGGCGGAAGTGATGGCTCAGCAGACCCAGCTGCTGAATGCCATAGCTGCTGGGATGAACAGGCACCACGGGCCACCCCAGAATGACTTCCAAAGGAAACTGGAGGGTTTCCTGAAGCTGAGGCCACCTACCTTCGACGGGACCGACAGCGATCCTCTCGCTGCCGACGATTGGCTTAAGGAGATGGAGAAGAAGCTGGACCTGACCACTTGCTCCGACGAGGAGTGTGTTGGGATTGCTAGCCACCAGCTGACCGGTGCTGCACGGGCATGGTGGGACAACTACACCAGCGCTCACGAGGACCCAGCCCGCATTGACTGGGATGAGTTCACCGAGGCTTTCCGTGACCACCACATTCCTGAGGGAGTCATGGAGGCCAAGGAGAACGAGTTTCGCAACATCTCCCAGGGAGCTGACCGGATCCACGAGTACACCACCCGCTTCAACTGCTTGCTCCGCTACGCACCTGCGTCTTGCGTGAGTTCCGAGAAGGAAAAGATGTACTACTACAGGAAGGGACTTCAGACCAAGATCAGGTTGGCTCTGTCAGGGAACAAGAGCTACACTCTGCGTGAGCTGATTGACCGCTGTATTGAGATCGAGAAGGATCGCATGGAAGCACGACTGGAATTCGAGGCCCAGAACAGGGGAAAGAAGCGCCGCTCTGAGGGACCCGCTCGCACTACTCCACCCCAGAGACAGCGAACGGGTGCACCTCCGTCTTTCCGAACCCGCCAGGGACCTTCTTCGGGAACGAGCCGTGGTGGTACCAACAGCGGCAACTATCACCGCCCCGCCCTGACCTACCCTGCGCCGACTCGAGCTGTGCAGAACACACCCGCCCCCGCTACCAACACGCCAAGGACAAGCAATTGGAAGGCTCCTGCGACAGCTACAGCAGGCAGTGCGCCCTTCACTTGCTTCGGATGCGGAAAGCCTGGACACCGTGTGGCTGTGTGCCCCGACCTCAACCGTGCACCAGCAGCTGCACAGGGCACACCGAACCGGGGATCTGCTACCCGAGGAAGACTGAACCACATGACCGCTGAGGAAGCTGAAGCTGCACCTGATACTGTGTACGGTACGTTCCTAGTTCAGGGTAGCATGGCTACAGTTCTGTTCGATTCGGGAGCTACATGTTCATACATTTCATCTGCATATGCACGTAAGCATAACATACCGGTAACCCCGAGAGCAAACCCCATCCTAACTAGCTCGCCCTTAGGAACCTTCAGAAGCATTCACATATGTAGGGGAGTGATAATCACAATCGAGGGACTTGACTTTCGAGCTGACCTAACCCTACTACCCTCCAATAGCTTAGATGTCATCTTAGGCATGGACTGGCTAACCAAACACCGGGGAGTGATATCTTGTTCACCTAGATATGTTCAGGTAACCCACCCTTGGGGAACAGCTGTCCGATGTGTACCCCAAACCGAGAGAGTCCAAGCCCTCCTATGTGCCCTGGAGACTAAAGCAGATAGGACAGAGCTGACATTCAGAGATGTGCCAGTAGTCTGTGAATTCAATGACGTATTTCCAGAGGAGTTGCCAGGAATGCCACCAGATAGAGATGTGGAGTTTGTTATAGAGCTGATGCCAGGGACTGCACCGATTGCCAAAAGACCCTACAGAATGTCGGCTGATGAGTTGAAGGAACTCAAGAAGCAGCTGGGAGAATTACTGGAGAAGGGTTTCATTAGGCCAAGTGCTTCGCCCTGGGGATCTCCCGTTTTGTTTGTCAAGAAGAAGGATGGCACGATGAGGATGTGCATTGACTACCGGAATCTGAATGCGGTTACAGTCAAGAATAAGTACCCATTGCCCCGCATCGATGATCTGTTAGATCAATTGAGTAAGGCCAACTACTTCTCAAAGATCGATCTCCGATCAGGGTATCATCAGATGAAGATCAGGGAAGAAGATATCCCGAAGACTGCATTTGTCACTAGATATGGACAATATGAGTGCACAGTAGTCTCATTTGGACTCACTAATGCTCCGGCATACTTCATGAACATGATGAACAAGGTCTTCATGAATGAGTTAGACAAGTTTGTGGTGGTATTCATTGATGATATATTGGTTTATTCAGCCACAAAAGAGGAACATGAACATCATCTGAGGACCGTATTGGAGAGGTTGTCTCGCAACCAGCTATACGCCAAATTCTCCAAGTGCGAATTCTGGCTTGAGGAAGTTGCTTTCCTTGGACACGTACTATCAGGAGAAGGAGTCGCAGTAGACCCAGCCAAAATTGAAGCTGTGAAAGAGTGGGAACAACCCTGTAATGTGTCAGAAATCAGAAGCTTTTTGGGACTTGCAGGATACTATCGCAGATTTATTGAGAATTTCTCCAAGATTGCAAGACCCATGACCAACTTGCTGAAGAAAGAGAACAAGTTTATATGGACTCCTGAATGTGAGAAGAGTTTTCAGACCTTGAAGGAGAAGCTCACTACTACACCTGTACTAGCCCTGCCCGATATTCACAAGGATTTTGTTGTATATTGTGATGCCTCTCGGCAAGGTTTGGGCTGTGTACTAATGCAAGAAGGAAGAGTGATAGCTTATGCCTCAAGACAGTTGAAGGAACATGAGCAGCGATACCCGACTCATGACCTAGAACTTGCAGCCGTGGTACATGCACTCAAGATTTGGAGACACTATCTGATAAGCAACAAGTGTGACATCTACACTGACCACAAGAGCCTGAAGTACTTCTTTACACAGGAAGATCTGAATATGAGGCAACGCAGATGGCTGGAACTCATCAAGGACTATGATCTTGAGATCCATTATCACCCAGGAAAGGCTAATGTTGTCGCTGATGCACTTAGCCGCAAAAGCTACTGCCATACCCTCATCACCAACTCTATGCCACCTGAGCTCAGGAGAGAGTTCGACGCATTTCAGCTC
Organism: Eremochloa ophiuroides; assembly: GCA_038502445.1. Taxonomy (NCBI): domain Eukaryota; kingdom Viridiplantae; phylum Streptophyta; class Magnoliopsida; order Poales; family Poaceae; genus Eremochloa; species Eremochloa ophiuroides. The sequence continues at coordinate 54,186,053 of JAHLJS010000001.1, forward strand.
GAGGTAGTCTCCTATGGCATGCTAAATGAGCTTCGCGTCGAGTACAATCTCACCTCACGAATCCGTGAAGCGCAAAAGAACTGTCCTGAGATAGACTATATCCGTGGTTTGATGAAGCTGGGAAGAGGCCCTGAATACCGAGAAGATGAGCAGGGAACTGTATGGTACAAAGATAGAATCTGTGTACCGACGGATTCAGCGATACGAGAAGGGATTCTGTCGGAAGGACATGACTCCAAATATTGCATACACCCAGGGTCAGCCAAGATGTACCATGATCTAAGGAAGCACTTCTGGTGGGAGAATATGAAGACAGACATTGCAGGGCATGTAGCCCGATGTGATACATGCAATAGAATCAAGGCCGAACATCAGAGACCAGCAGGGTTGCTACAACCAGTTGAGATACCAGAATGGAAGTGGGAGTGCATATCCATGGACTTCATAATAGGATTGCCCCGATCCGAGCATGGATATGATTCTATATGGGTAATAGTGGACCGTCTAACCAAAGTTGCACATTTTATACCGGTCAAAAGGAAGTATAGAGTTGAAAAGCTAGCAGATCTATACGTATCAAACATTTTGAAGTTACATGGGGCGCCTCTGAGTATTATATCTGACCGAGGCTCACAGTTTGTATCACAGTTCTGGAAATCCTTGCACAAGTCCATCGGGACCAAGCTCGACTATAGCACAGCCTACCACCCGCAAACAGACGGGCAAACAGAAAGAGTGAACCAGATTCTCGAGGACATGTTACGTGCTTGTGTATTGAGGTACAAGGAAGGATGGGAGAACTGTCTACCCCACGCCGAGTTATCATACAACAACAGCTATCAAACAAGCCTCAAGATGTCACCGTTTGAAGCATTGTATGGGAGACCCTGTAGGACCCCACTAATGTGGTCAGAACCAGGTGAGAGGACATTCTTCGGTCCTGCTAAGATTGTGGAAGCAGAAGAAGGTGTTGCCCAAGTAAGAGAGAATTTGAGGATTGCACAGAGTAGGCAAAAGAGCTATGCAGATAGAAGACGTAGAAAGCTTGAGTTCGAGGTTGGGGATTATGTCTACCTCAAGGTATCTCCACTTCGCGGCACCGTCAGATTCCACGTAAAAGGGAAATTGGCACCAAGATATGTTGGGCCATACAAGATCTGTAAAAGGGTTGGAAAGCTTGCTTACAAGCTGGAACTACCGGAGGAATTATCTGGAGTACACCCCGTGTTCCATGTCTCGCAATTAAGGAAGTGTTTGAAGCTTCCCGAGGAGCAAGTTCCTACAGATGCATTAGACCTGCAAGACACACTTGAATACAAGGAACATCCGATCAAGATCTTGGCACGAGATACCAAAGAGACGCGAAACAAAACCATTCCGATGTGCAAGGTACAGTGGAGCAATCACACTGAAAGGGAAGCTACGTGGGAGAAAGAATCGGACTTGCGGATTATGTTTCCTTACCTCTTCGATGGGTACGATAACTCTGAATCTCGAGGTCGAGATCCTAATGAGGGGGGAGGACTGTAACAACCCTAAAAATCCACACAATCTAAAAATCCCAACCAATTAAAATTTTTCATTTATTTATTGAGAAAACCCATTTTTCTTGTGCAAGCTTATAGGTTTCATTATGAAATTGGTAAATAAAGGAGTGTAGTTTGCATTTTAATTCCAATCACATAGAATAATAACTTATGCATCACATTTGGGATTTATTGCAATTTATGTTTGTATTTACTCAATAAATTAAAATGGGCAATATATGTATATATACACTAAACTGAAAACAGAAAAGGAGAAAGAGAGTTCGGCCAGCCAGTCAGCCCGAGCCCGCCCGACCTTCCTCTCCTCATCCCACCGCGCGCGGCCCACGTCGCGGCTCGGCAGCGCACGCGCACGACCGGCACACACGCGCTCGCGCTCGCGCTCGCTGCCAACCCGGCCCCGCCTGTCAGCCACTCTCGTCCCCCCCACTGTTCTTCTTCCTCACGAAGGCGACGCGCCTGCCGGGGGTGTCGCGCGAATGGCGTGACCCCGGTCCCACAGCCGACAGCATGGCAGAGCCCTGGACCCCGCTGTTCCCCTCCTGTCCCCTCCTTTCTTGGCCGCCAAGCGAACCCGCGCCATCAGGAGCCCTAGATCCACTCGAGCCATGGCCCTTCGATCGGCCGAGCGCAATCGAGACCGTTCGCCATTGGAGCTGGCCAAGCTCGCCTATAAATTGGAGCACCCCGAAGCCCTACCCTCATTTCCCCTCGCCGCTACCGCAGCACAGACCGGCACACCGCACCAAGCCGAGAGAGAGAGCGTAGGAGAAGGGCGGAGCAGAGGAGGAGAAGCTGCCGGAGCGCCGCCGCCGCGGAGCACGCCGGAGCCGGACACGGAGGAGAAGCCGAGCTGCGGACGAGGAGCGGCACGGCACTGCGATCGCTCTGCACGGCTCCGACTCGCCACTGCACCGCCATCCTAGCTTCACCGACACCACGGTGAGCCATCGCACGCCATGTCCGAACCTTGCCCTGCTTTTGCCATGGCGTTCCACCCTCGGGACGCGCCGGCACGAGCCTATACCGGCTCGGGAAGATCACCTGCACCATGCACTCACTCGACCAGCCAAAACCCCCGGACTACAAGCTTGCTAGACCGAGAACGCAGCACGACGCGTTCTCGGCAGAGTGCGCTCACCACCGACGCGTTCCGACGCCGAATCACCCGTTCCGAGCAATCCGACTAGCACCCGTACAGGTTAGAACGTCGTGGAGCACCGCCACGACCCCCTTGAGCTAGCTACGCGGATCTAAGCGCTAGAGGAAGCCTGAATCGCCTTGGCCGCGTGCGCCGCGACCTTACCGGAGCGCCGCCGCGAGCCGTAGCCAAAAGAAGGTCATGCCATGGCTAAGTTCGCCACCAGAGTGTTGTATGCCTCTCTGGCCTCACCAATTTGACAAGACCGCATTCGATTGAACCAATACTTGGTCGTAGCCGCGATGCCGCTTTCCGCCGTCGTCGGCGACACGCCGCCGCCACAACCGAGCACCTTGGAAAGCTCGGTAGCCAAAATTGGTAGTTGGTATACCATCGCCTTGGACCCTGGACGCGTATACATCTCCTAGAAGACCTCCTTAACCCCGCCGGAACCTCACCGTCGCGACGACATCGCCGCCGACAGGTTCCGCCTCGCCTAAGATCCGTTCCGAGTACCCCCGGTCGCCTCGCGCTGCGGAGAAAGGCCGCCGAGGTTCGCCAAGTCTGCCTCGGCACCGCCGCTAGAAAGCCGAGCCCTGCCTTGCCGAAATATGGCCATCGCCGCCCTGTCATCGTCCGCCGCACCGGAGAGACACCGCCGCCTTGAACAGACGCCCTGGAACCCTGCTAGCACCGAATCTCCGATTCGCCCGAGCCTCCCCAGGAGAGCTCGGGAGAGCAGCCCCTTCGGCGCCCAAATTTCCGATTCGCCCGAGCCTCCCCAGGAGAGCTCGGGAGAGCAGCCCCTTCGGCGCCCAAATCTCCGATTCGCCCGAGCCTCCCCAGGAGAGCTCGGGAGAGCAGCCCCCTCGGGCGCCCAAATGTCCGATTCGCCCGAGCCTCCGCAGGAGACCTCGGGAGAACGGCACCCTCGGGCGCACCAAATGTCCGATTCGCCCGAGCCTCCGCAGGAGACCTCGGGAGAACGGCACCCTCGGCACCCAAATGTCCGATTCGCCCGAGCCTCCGCAGGAGACCTCGGGAGAACGGCACCCTCGGGCACCCAAATTTCCGATTCGCCCGAGCCTCCGCGGGAGACCTCGGGAGAACGGCACCCTCGGGCGCACCAAATCTCCGATTCGCCCGAGCCTCCCCGGGAGAGCTCGGGAGAGCGGCACCCTCGGCGCCCCGAATCTCCGATTCGCCCGAGCCCCGCCGAGCTAAACCGAGCTACACCGAGCTCCGCCGAGATACCCCCAACCACAGCCGAGCTACCCCCGACCACCGCCGAGCTCCGCCGAGATACCCCCAACCACAGCCGAGCTACCACCGACCACCGCCGAGCCACGCCGAGCTACGCCAACTCCGGCAACTCTCTGGAAACCAGCATCGAACACCTGGACGACCATCGGGTCTGTGTTCTGTTGAGGCGCCACATGCCGCACTACTGGACCCGCGCGCCACATCCCGAGCTGCCCCTGATTAACCGACCAGTTTTCCCATTTTTAGAAAATAGGATAATCTTCGGAAATTCATAACTTATTCATACGATGACCAAAAATTGCGCACCATATATCAAAATTCTCAGGAAAATGAGATCTACAATCTAAGACTATGTTTGTGTGCATCTGGCTCTTTGTTTTATTGGATTTTTCTGAAATACTCTATAGGAGTCGCTGACGCGACTATCTCGTGTTCGATTTCAGAGCCGGAGGAGGATCTGACTAAGGAAGACGACCACGAGTACTTCCAAGAGCTAGGAGACGACTACGAAGGTGCCACGTCCCACCAAATCCTTAGATCCTATTACGCATTGCAAATGACATTGTTGCTATTGCTTTATGACTATGTATGGATTGGTTGCATGGTAGTATATTTGAATTCCCTGCCTTGATAAGACTTTACCCTGCTATCCGCTGTTAGGTTAGCTGCTGCTTATTTTACTGTTACTCTTCCACTACTTACTACTTGCTATATGCTATGTGGTGGAATTGGGACGGTGTATATCTGATTATAACTACTGGGAGAGAGTGCTGCGTGCGTCTTGGGTGCGTGGTAAGGGTTGATGTCGACCAAGTGGGATGTGAGACGAGCCCATGGGGCAAGTCGTGCTGGGGGTGCAACCTGGGCATCCCCAAGCGAGATACCTGTGGCGGGTAAAGTTGTTGAGGAGGTTCCGGGTGGGATAGCCTTGGTGGTTTGAAGCCCGTGAACGGAGGTGCTGTGATGGCACGGGGAGAGTATCCCCTAAGTGGAGATGCCTGCTTGGTCAAACCTAGGATGGACTAGTTTCAGGTTCATGGGAATCCTTTTCTACTCACTCGCTTCTGATGGGCGGGAGACGGCTGGACTACTTGGTAGGACGGTGCCACTACTGCTAGGTTGAAAGGTGATAAGGGTGGGCGGAGACGGTCGATGGGTTCCCGTTCCGTCCTAGATGCACAGTACCACTGGATGGGCCCGGTACTGTGTCTCCCAGTCTCAGCATAACGGTGTAGGATCCGGAATATCCCAGGGCTGAGTGGTAGGGTGGCATCGACCTAGGCAAGCAAGCACCCGGAATTCTGCCTAGGTGTTTGCGCAACACCTATGATGGCTAATCTTGTGAGTAGTGAAACCTCTGCAGAGTGTACGGTTGATCGATCGATACATATGCCAACCTGTTGGCTATGGACCTTTCCTGTGAAGCTTCTACTAGTGTAGTGAGTGTTCTCTTCTCCCCCTGGATGACATTTTTCCGGCAGTGTACCCGTTGTGGTAGTGTGCCGCTGAGATAGGCCCGAGAGGGAGTTGGGCCTGTCGAATGAGAGCGAGGTGTGGGTATGTGAGGTGTGGTGATGGGAAAAGGGATGATGGTGTTAACTGGTGATAAAACTTGACTAATTAAAACATTGATTACAGCTGCATAGGAAAACCTCAGCCTATAGGTCTGCTTGTATAGCCTTGCATCCACTTTCCACAAAGCAAATGCTGCATAGGTGGGCTCCGTGGCCAGTACAAATCGTACTGATAAATTTGCTGTCAGGTGACGAGAATGAGTACGACTTCGAGGGAGATGATGACGAGGAATAGGGTCACGTGCTACACTCAAGTTGGCCGTGAAGGATGAATCGCTTCCGCATCTTCTAAAGCTTCTCTGAATGTTGATTCCGCCAGTGTGGCGATGTAATAAATGTTTATGTAAGACTTAATTATCGTTGTATGGATCCTGGAGTCCACTGAGATATGGGTAATTTCATGGATTGTCCCAAGCAATCTGTTGAATTACAATTCGAGCCTGTGGATTTCCCTTCATGGAAATCGAGGTCGTTTCAGTAATTAGGCTTAGCTGTTTGCCAAGGGACTGGCAAAAGGTAAGCTTGGGGGAGTTGTTGACGGTGGATAATGTCAATTTTATTAGAACTTTAGACACAAAACGATATATGAATACACACTAATCTAGAGTTTTAACTGACAATTTCCACGAGTTTTGCATACTCTGTATTTCCAGGGTCATTCCAGAAAAGCGTAAAAGAAGGATTAAAGTGCATAAAAGACATGAAACGTAACCGCGAAGGCAACATCATCATTAGGATCCTAGAAGCATCTAGAGAACACCCGAAGCAACCGGGGCCCCACCACCTGAGAGGTAGGGCCGGCCGGCGTCCCCCTAGGGTTTCGCCCTCCGTCTTCTAGAGTCTTCTTCCACCACCTTTGAGGAGTCATCTCGGCCCTTGGTTAAGTTGGTTTGATCCTACGGCACACGTGCATCCCACCGGGCTATAAATAAAGGGGCAGACCTCCACCCTGGAGGCATCCCCTCATTCATCCAAGGCATCAAGTCTTCGGTCAAGCAATCAAGAGACTCTTAGTTTATCAAGAGCCTTCTAGTTCATAGTTCTAGCCTAGTGAGATTAGAAGTAGATGAGTTCTAGTTCTTCAGCGGGATTTGGAGCCTCAGCATCTGTCTGGAGCGCGGAGTTCGGTATAGTTCTAGTTCTTTCTCTGTTATTGTATTCTTCATTATGATTAGGGAAACATTGTTCTCAATAGTTTATATGTTCTTGATTACAATAGTCATTGTCTACTTTGATATAAGACTAATCTAACAATGATTGCTAGATGTAATTGCACTAATTAGAGTTATTCATTGACGTAGTTATAGAATTACCTTAGATATTAATTCCTTAATTTATCCATTGGCTAGCTATTACTATGAATAGAAAGTGCTCTGATGTTTATCCTTTATTTATGATGCTTGATCATACTTATCACCTTTATTTATCTTTATTATCTTGTGACCTCTACCTGTTATGAGCAGAGTAAATGACATCGGTAACACCACTTATTCATTGTATATAGTTGTTATCAATATAATAGATTAAAGTTTATCCAGTCCTTCCCAGTGGTATAAATATAAATCGACAACCTGGTAGACTCTAGGTAAAATGCTACAAAAGTATAATTATCTGTCCGCTTGTAGAATTGTTCTTAGTTTATATTTATATATTTCTGCCTAGTCACATTGAATAATATATGAAACCTTTATTTATTCTTAGCATATATAATTAGGAATGACAACCTAGTTCATGCCTAAGAATGTTGGTGATAGATAGGTGGCTAGTTGCTAATGACCAGTTAATTAATTACCATACATCTCCAATCTCGTCTCTAGTAGTAAAAGTTGTATAGTTATATTTGGCGACGTTACTAGATGTCAACATAAGCATGGTGCTTAGATGTAGTTTGTCTTCAAATATGCCTTATATTCTGGGTTCTGTGGTAGATTGCGGATGTGACACTCCTGTTGAGTCCTTTGTAGTCCACACTCCGAATGTAGAGAGAGTAGGAAGTTATTATTACTTTAGAAGGCTAGCTATGATCTTGATCTTCCTTAGTAATATTCCTTTAGTTATGAATATAAAGTGTCTTTGCCATGATTGCTAGTATAATTGCACCAATCTAATATGTCTTTGATAGTATAGTTAGAATGACTTAGGATATCCTTATGCTTCAACCTAATCCATGATAGTGCCTAGATAGGAAGTGCTCTAAATGATCATTATTATATATATTGATTGATTGGTTGATTGATCATTACGCTTATCATACACATCATTATTATTGTGACATAACCCCTGTTCTGAGTAAATAGGTTATGCATGGTTATCTTCATATTTGCATATGCATATGATAACTATCTATCTACCTGCATCCCATTTATTGCCAACCCTTCCCAGTGGTAAGATATAAATGACAATCCGGAATACTCTTGGGTAAAATGCTACAATGGTGTATATTTTATCTGTGCGCTTGCGGATACAATATAATACATATTTTAGTTACTTGCAAGAAGGAGAGATCTTTTAGAATCATGCTGGGGATGACAACCTAATTACTTCTTAGAGATAGAGGATAAAAGTTCAAGTGATCTGTAGACTAATCAGGTGACACATTAATCTATACCTCCCAGCATTTCTGGCGCCATTATTGAGAATAGAGTCCAACTCTATTTTTGGTAATGACGTAAGAAATGTCAACAGTGGTGCTTAGGTTAAATTGTCTACCTTAGTCAAATTAGGCATGGAGTCTAGTTTGATTATTGAATTAAAAATTGCTTGTGTAGACATTGGGTATTTTGTTAGACTAACCCCTGCAGAAAACTTTCAAATTCAATTTGGGAAAGTCCCGAGATGAACTCACATAAGAGATGAATCAAGGCGTGCGATGAACTCCAACAACTTTGCACGAAGAAGACACATCAGCTCATCCTTCATGGAGGGAAGAACTGTAAGTATCAAAGACTATTCACTTTGTCTTTAGCTGCAAGTTACCTTTGCCTTGAACCATGTTAGAATGCAGCAAACAAATAAAAAAATGACAAAAAGAAATCGATGCTAAAGTGTCTTATAATCATCTTCTCATTAGCGTGGACAAAAATTGTAGACAACAACCGTGTTTCAAATTCGTTGCAATCCTTCGGGTATGTGTCTACTAACATTCTGCAAGAACAAATATAAGCTATTCTTGTAAATGAGTTGGGATGAACCTGCCGAAAACCAAGGCACCACTACAAGAAGTGGATGAACTTGATGGATCATGAGCATCGTCAAAGACAGCCTAACCTTGAGCGTTTGTTGACACTTGTTAACGTCTAAATTTTATTATCAATTATCACTGCATTACACATGAATATCTAGTAGAATAGGGTTATTACTAATAATTTCCACGAGTTTTGGTGAATTGTATATTTTCCAGGGGATTATCCAGAAAAGCTTAAAAGAGGGATTTAGGTGCTTAATTACCATGACACTTGAACGCCAAGGCAACATACGTCATCAACACGCTAGAAGCCTCTGGAAGCCACCCGAAGCAACCGGGGCCCCACCTGGCAGGTGGTGGGGCCGGCCGGCCCTAAGGGGGGGCCGGGCGGCGCTCCCCTAGGGTTTCTACCCGCCACCTTCCGGAGTCTTCTTTAACCGCCTTTGAGGAGTCATCTCGGCCCTTGGTTAAGTCGTTTGATCCTACGGCATGTATTCATCCCACCGGGCTATAAATAGAGGGCTAGACCCCCTTGGAGGAGGCCAGATCAAGAGCTGAAGAGCCTGAAACAATAGATAGATATCCATTAGATCTTGGCTAGCAATCAAGAAAGAGATTAGAGAGATAGAGTAGATGAGTAGAGATTCAGAGGAGTCCCGACCTGTCGGAGCTTCTTCATAGCTGTATTCGTCTGGAATTTAGCTCCCTCGCCCGAAGTTGCGTTCTGAGGTACTTCTGTATTCAACATTCTGATTCAAGTAAGCATTAGTTCTTATTCGTTCTTAAGTTTGCAACTCGTATTAAGTGCTTTGATCTTGGTAGCTCCTAGGTTGAAGTAGTAGTTGGTAGTGTAGACATGGTGTCTAGGCTATAATTACTTGTGAATGTCCCTTGATTAGCCGAATAGTGGTAGATCGCGTAGGTGACAACTACGTTGAGTCCTCTGTAATCCACTTCCCGTTGATTGGATCGATAGGTGTGTAAGTGCTCGGTAGGAGAGAACTTTGATTTCTGCTCTTATTCGGGTCACTGCCCAGTTAGAACGATATTATTCAAAGCTTACCGGTTGTTGGAACTAGATAGTCACTAGCTATTTCCTCATTCTTGACATTCTCTGGATTGATTGTGTTATCGGGTTAAGAATCAATAGACTTAGTCAGTATCACCTAATGTTCCTTTGGGTTTGATATTAAAACCGGGATTGTCTGGTGAAGTGCTACATCGGTATTCTATCTGTGCGCTTGCAGATACTTTGATAATAATAATATTTAATAGAGTGCAGTTAATTTATACCAATAAGCATTTCTGGGGCCGTTGGCGGGGAACGGTTTGTTGATCTTGACTATAGTTTATCTTAATCTTGTATTATACTTTTATCTTTTATCTTTTACCTTTTTAAATATGGAACCCATATCCCAATTTTTATATCAATACGGAGCACCATCGGGATCGTATCTCCAGCCAAAAGAATCATCTAAACCTGTTACATCATCTGGCTATGAGTTACGCTCGGGATTAATTAAGTTAGTTCAGGAAGACATTTTTTCTGGCAGTTCTAGCGAAAACCCTATTCCCATTTAGCTGATTTTGAGCAGACATGTGCATGTCTGCATATTAAGGGCATGGCGGATGAAACTTTAAGATGGAAAATCTTTTCATTTTCATTAACGGGAAAGGCAAAGAAATGGTATAATCGCCATGTTGGGAGTACTCAAGGAGATTGGGAAGTATTGCGTGCTAATTTTTGTCTTAAATTTTTCTCTATCGAAAAAGTCGCTAAACTTCGTTTTGAAATTATTGGATTTAAACAATTAGATGACGAATCATTAGGCAAGGCTTGGGAACGCTTTGATGGATTTATAAATTCTAGACCTAATTTTGCTTTGGCAGAACCTATGCTTTTGCAACATTTCTTTTTAGGACTTAATGATAAAAATAAAGAACATCTTAATTTGGCCACGGGTGGAGCATTTATGCATATTACTGCTACACATGCTAAAACCATTCTTACTAATATCTTAAATGATCTCCCTAAAGAAAAAGAAGAGTTGTTAGAAGATGAATCTTTGTTACCTAATTCCAAATTTTTGTCTGATTCATCTCAACCTTTACTTGAACTATCTAATGAATTTTTGATGATTATGGAAATACCTCATGCTATCATAAAATTATAAAACCTCAAAGAGTCTATGAATTTTAAAAGTTTTAATGTCTCATATCCTGCTGATTTAAAATTCCTTAGAGAAATAACAAGAGAATTGATTTTTGTTATGAGTAATGAGTAGTTGATAGAATCTGAACTTTCAAATGATATAATTCGTTTAAATTCTCCTGCATTACTATTAAATGTCAAATTGATGCATATCCTTTTGATGCCTTTTATAATCCAGTAGCAGGTGTCAATATTATGTCTCTTACATTTGCTGAGAAATTCTTGAAAGATATGCCATTAATTCCTATGAATAGATTATTAAAAGTCATTTAGGACATATTATTCCTAGTTGAGGAGTTTTATGTGCCCTTCCTATTGTGATTAATGAATTTCGAATTTTGTTGAATTTTTATATCTTTGATGTTTGGGATTTCGATGTAATGATTGGATTACCAATAGGAAAACTTTTGCGGGAAGATTGTACGGACAATTTAGAAATTAAACTTGGAAATGAATTTAATCTCTGTGTGCCTATAACGCATGCATTAAAAGCTAAGGCAGAGCCACTTCCTGAGTTAGATCCAATAGAAGAGGTTAAGGCTGTGTCATTTGAAGAGTTTATTGAACCTAATATAGAAAATGATACCCAGTTCTTCATTAATGAAGAGGAGGAGGATCCTATTGATCCTGAACCTCTGGATGAATTACTGGCCACCTAAGCCTTCTACTGAGCTTAAACAACTACCTTCTGGTATTAAATATGTTTTTCTGAATAATGATCAAAATTCTCCTGTTATTATAAGTGATAAACTTTCTGATGAAGAATCTTTTAGATTAATAACTGTTTTAGAAAAACATCGTGCTGCTTTTGGTTATTCACTCCAAGACCTTAAGGGGATTAGTCCTATTTTGTGCACCCATCGCATTCCAGCCAACCCAGAAATTACACCTTCTAAAGAGCCCCAGCGTAGGCTTCAAAATGAGATGAGGGAAGTTGTTAAGAAATAGGTCTTAAAACTTTTGCATGCTGGGATTATTTATCCTGTGCCGCATAGTGAGTGGGTAAGCCCTGTTCAAGTTGTACCTAAAAAGGGTGGAATGACTGTAGTTCAAAATGATAAAAATGAATTAATACCCCAGAGAACTGTCATTGGATGGCGAATGTGCATAGATTATAGAAAACTTAATAAAGAAACAAAGAAAGATCATTTTTCGCAGCCTTTCATTGATGAGGTGTTAGAGCGTTTAGCGAATAATTCTTTCTTTTGTTTCCTTGATGGTTATTCTGTATGTCACCAAATCCCTATCCACCCTGATGATCAAAGAAAAACCACTTTAACATGTCCTTATGGAACTTATGCTTATCGTAGAATGTCTTTTGGATTATGTAATGCACCTGCTTTTTTCAAAGATGTATGATGTCTATATTTTCTAAAATGATAGAAGAAATCATGGAAGTTTTTATGGATGATTTTTCAGTTTATGAAAAACTTTTGATAATTGTCTAGAAAATCTAGGTAAGGTTTTGCAAAGATGTGAAGAAAAGCACTTAGTTTTTAATTGGGAAAAATGTCATTTTATGGTTAGAGAAGGAATAGTGCAAGGGCACCTAGTGTGACAGAACCGCCTAAATCACATGGCCCACAGGCACCTGTCATTGTCACTAATGACCTCTGACAGCCGGGCCCGTGTCCCATTGATCTAGAAGGTCCTGCCGGGCTACATTAGCGTCCGATTTCCTCCGACAGGATCCCATTGCGAAGCCATTACAGAATTACAACATTTCATAACAAATTACATCAGAGTAAAAGCGCGGAAAGATTATAAGGTACTTAGATTACAAACCGTTTATCCAAATAAGATTAAAGTGCAAATATTACAGACCACATTTAAAATGACTAGCAGTGGAATGACAATACAACATAATTAAGTATTTAAAGATAAGAACCCTGCCCATGGGTTCAACCTTACTCCTCCTCACTTCCCTCCGGGACCACTGTTACACAGCAGGGGGCGAGGCAAACCTCCGACTGCCATGTCAATGCAACATGGGGTTAACAAACCCTGAGTACTGGGGTACTCCGCAAGACTTACCCGACTAAGAAAAAGGAATGAGACTCAGGAATGCAGGCTGAGGGAGTCAAGGTAAGGCTTGAGCAAGAGTCAAAGGTTTTGCATAAAAGCATTACTATCCTATTTCAATATTTTATTCATTTATAATCCATAATTCCAAATTCATTCTCATATATCATCATACTTTCAAAATTCTTTAATCATTCTCAAAACACCTAGTTCCAAACCACTTTTCAGTTGTAGGTCAAAGGATCAAATCTCCATATCCGAGGAGCAACGACGATTCGAATCGATTAGTACTCAGCTGGGGATCCCTATCCACACTGCATATGTAGCACTTAAGCTTGCATATGCCAACTCCGGCTACCACGGCTTTTCTACCCCTGAACCGGTCCTGCGCCACCCGAGAACACAGTACTCCTCTCCTCTCCAGGCACGCCAGCCATGAGGGTACATGCTGCTCTCGCCATCTCTCCACTCCTAGTGTGTGGTTGTCGGTTCAAGTAGTAGAGCCACCGGAGTCAGAGCTTTCCGTAGTATGTGGCTAGTTGCAAAGTCTCGATCACAGCAGGCCTACAATGAACGGTCCCTAATTCTTTTCCGCCGGCGACATTGCATTGGGACTCTAACCCAAATACAAGTGTCCCAACGATTTTCAAATCCCTTTCCCGCCGATGGTCAAGCATTGGGACTCTAACCCAAATTCACAACCAACGAACGGAAAGTTTCTTTCCGTCGGTTACGATGCATTGGGGCTGCTACCCAAGTACACAATCCGCGAACGGACTCATATCCCTTTCTCCTTTTTCATGATTTATAGTTATCACATTCACATAGGTCAAAATAGCTTTTTATTGCAAACCTAGATTGATTAAGCAGGACTAAGCATTTTTTAACATTTTTGTTTTTAAATAGGTTTCCGGGGTAGTATATGTATCAAGGTAGATAATGCAACAATATAGGTGACAAACAACTCCTAACAACCTTATGCAATAATAGACTCAAGTTATAAATATTTTATAAAACACAAGGCGGGGCTGAAGGCACCGGGGCTTGCCTTGGATTGCGTACAGCGTCGGGTCGGGCTCGGTCCCACAGATGTCGAATCCCTGGACGACTTCCGGAGTGACCTCCTCGGCAGTGGCCTCAACTTGGACCTCCTCGGTGACGGGCACTACATGTATGCAATGATGCATGCTTAGCATGGTATGAGGATAATGGATGAAATGCTCAAAAGTAAACCATTTAGACCTTGAGTACAACTTTCCTTCACGGTAAAGTTGTAAACATTTTACGAAAAGTAAAACAGTGTTTTCATACTTTAGATTTATTGACCATTTTAACGGTCATAGAAAGCCGCCCCCACGCGCCTCCGACGAGCTTCACCTCGCCCATGGCGGATGCGACGGCACGGTGACCCTGTTCCGGCCGCGAGGGTACGGTAGAGTTAAAAGAAAAGGGTAGGGGAAGACCAGGAGCTCACCACAGTTCTAGACCGACGGCTGGCTGAGGCTGAGACGGAGCGGAGCGGCGAGCTTGACAACGGCGGCGGATGCAACAGCTCGGCCTTGACGGCGAAGTCCCGTTTCTGCAATCCTAGGGGACAAAATGGAAAACCGTCGCGAGCATGAGCTAAAGCATGACTCAGAGAGTCGCAAACGGGAGGTCTAAGAAAGAGAGGCTCACCACCGTGAGCTCGTCGCGCGAGAGATGGCTGCGGCGGCGCTCCGGTCACCCGCAGAGACGGCGACTAACGTTCTCGGACCACAGGGCACGAACTTAAGCACAAATGGATGCTCTGGGTGTGCAAGGGAGTAGGAAGATCAGCTGCTCGGGAAATTTGGAAGTGGTGGTCAGGTGTTAGCCAATTTGGCCGAGCAGTGGAGGTGGTCACCGGCGAGCCATTCTGGAGAAGAGCGGCAGGGAGGCGACCGGGTGCCTTTAAGGTGGATTCGGGGAGGGGACAGAGGTGATCCGGGTCGGCGGGGGGTCCCCTACAGGCTCAGCTACGGCGGGGAGGGGCACACGGCCGGTCGGCATGGGCGGCGCCGCACGCTCGGCGCGGGCGGCTGCCGGCTCTGTTCGCGAACAGAGGAGAGGGGCAAGTCACTGTAGCTCAATCAATTGCCCCCATTCGGTTTTTTATCAATTCCACTAGATTTTGTGTACCAACAAGGAAAAGTGCAAACATAAAAGTTGTAGTGTTCCAAATTCTGAACAACTTTGATTTTGGGACCATGTTGAGATTTTGAATAATTTTGAAAATATTTAAAAGGGGGTAAAACCACTATTTGAAATCCATTTCTAATCTTGTCAAATTCTCTGGATTTTCTCAATAACTTCAAAATCTTCAAAAATAAAAGTTGTTCTATTTGTGGAGCTTCACAACTTTCATTAAAGAAGTTTTGTCAGATTCTTGATATTTTTCAAATTAGCATTTCAAATTTGAATTTCAAAGTAGTAATTAGGGTTTAATTTAAATTTCTATTAAGGGACTTCAAAAACATCCAAAATAAAAGTTGTTCCATTTTAAAAGATCTTCAACTTTTATTAAGACACCATCACTAGATTCCAAGTATATTTTGATTTAGGATTTTGGGTCCAATTAGGGCTTAAATTCAAATCTTTCTTTTGATTTAATTCTTTTTTTTACCAAATAGGGATTCAATTGAAACACCAATAAAATCCATAAATAAGTCACTCTAAAGTCCCTAAGCTCAATCATATGTAGATGCTTAATAATAAACATGATGACATGGCATAATTAATTAGCCGTAATACCCAGGGTATTATGGCCCTTCCCCCTTAAAGAAATCTCGTCCCGAGATTTGATAGACAGCAAAACCTTAAGGCTAAGTAATGGAAAAGAAAATGCCTCAAGTAAACCTACCCTAGTTTCTACTATAGAATAATAAGGGAGTTTATGCATGCTATAACAAGAAATTTTACATTCACAGTGTAGCGAAGAATTCGGGGAAGTTTTCGACGAGATAGTCTTCAGATTCCCAGGTGGCTTCATCCTCTGAATGTTCGCTCCATTGAATCTTGTACCATCTTGTATTGGTTCTCCGAGTGACGCGATCTTTCCGATCCAAAACCCGGATGGGATACTCAGAGTATGTTAGGTCGGGTTCGAGTTCTATTCCCTCAACATCAATGACTTGATCTGGCACCCGAAGGCACTTTTTAAGTTGTGATACATGAAATACATTGTGTATGGCTGAGAGATGATCTGGCAACCTCAACTTATAAGCTACTTTCCCATTACGAGCTATGATTTGAAATGGTCCAATGTATCGAGGAGCTAACTTGCCTTTAACTCCAAATCGACTAATTCCCTTCATGGGTGAGACTTTGAGGTAGACATAATCTCCTGTCTTGAACACCAAGGGATGACGCCTTTGATCCGCGTAGCTTTTCTGTCGTGATTGTGCAACCTTCACATTGTTTTGTATCTGCCGGACCTTTTCTTCAGTTTCTTCCACCAAGTCGACTCCGAAGAACCATCTTTCCCCAGGCTCAGACCAATTTAGGGGTGTTCGACACCTGTGACCATACACCGCCTCGAACGGTGCCATTTTGACGCTTTCTTGATAACTGTTATTATACGAGAATTCCGCCAGTGCCAAACACTCATCCCAAGATTTTGTATAATTGAGTGCACATGCCCTCAACATGTCCTCCAACACCTGATTGATTCTCTCAGTCTGTCCGTCAGTCTGTGGATGGTATGCAGTGCTATGTAGCAGCTTTGTTCCTAGTGACTTATGGAAAGCCCTCCAAAAGTTGGAAATGAATTGAGAACCTCAATCTGAGACAATGGTCTTGGGCACACCATGAAGCTTCATCAGATTCTGGATATACAGCTTCGCATATTTCACTGTAGTGTAAATAGTCTTGACGGGGATGAAGTGAGCTTGCTTAGTGAGGCGATCAACCACAACCCAGGCTGAGTCAAAACCCCTGGGTGTTTTCGGCAGACCCACGATGAAATCCATGCTAATGTCCTCCCATTTCCATGCAGGAATAGACAGTGGTTGCAGTTCTCCACCAGGCTTCATGTGTACAGCTTTTACTTTCTGACAGGTGTCACACTTTGCTACATATCGAGCGATCTCTATTTTCATTTTGGTCCACCAGAACTTTTGCCTCAAATCTTGGTACATTTTATTGCTCCCAGGGTGGATGGAGAATTTAGTCAAATGTGCTTCATCCAAAATCTTTTGTTGCAACTCGGGTACCTTTGGAACTACTAGCCGATTCTTGAACCATACGACACCTTCGTCGTCAATCCTGAAACAATCCGCAGTACCAGCTTGGACTTTCTCCTTAATATGCTTGATTCCTTTGCTTCCTTTCTGAGCTGCGATGATCTCATCATGGATGGTGGTCTCAATACTAATGTGGTTCAAACTGCCCTGTTCAACTATTTCTACCCCCAACTTCTCTAATTCATAGCATAAAGAAAGGTCTCGGGGCTTCACTGTCAAACAACTGCAATGAATCTTCCGACTGAGCGCATCGGCAACCACATTTGCTTTACCAGGGTGATAATGCACTTCAATGTCATAATCCTTGATCAACTCGAGCCATCTTCGTTGTCTCATGTTCAACTCTTCTTGGGTAAATATATACTTTAGGCTCTTGTGATCGGTGTAAATCTTGCAAGTACTGCCAAGCAAATAATGACGCCAAATTTTTAGTGCATGGACAACAGCGGCCAATTCTAGATCATGAGTGGGATAATTCTCTTCATGGCGCTTAAGTTGTCGCGACGCATAAGCAATGACTCGGCCTTCTTGCATCAAGACACAACCCAGACCGGTTCCAGAAGCGTCGCAGTACACGTTGAATGGCTTTTCAATGTCCGGTTGAGCTAGGACTGGGGCAGTGGTTAACAATTTCTTCAAGGTCTGAAATGTTTGCTCACACTCAGGCGACCAGACAAACTTGACCTCGTTCTTCAATAGGCTGGTAATAGGCTTGGATATTTTGGAAACGTCTGGAATAAAACGATGGTAATATCCCATAAAACTACGGACTCGATGCACTGTGGTTGGTGGTTTCCAATTCAAGATCTCTTCCACCTTGCTTGGGTCAACCGATACACCTTCGGCCGATAGGATATGCCCAAGAAACAGAACTCTGTCCAAGCCAAAACTCGCACTTGCTAAACTTGGCATATAGTTGATGTTCTCTCAAACGAGTTAGGACTACCCAAAGATGTTTGGCATGTTCTTCAGGGTTTTTAGAATAGACAAGGATATCGCCGATGAACACGACCACAAACTTGTCGAGCTCAGGCATGAAGACGGAATTCATGAGGTACATGAAGTAGGCAGGGGCATTGGTTAGGCCAAAAGCCATAACCAGGTACTCGTAGAGACCATATCTGGTAGTGAAGGCTGTTTTGGGAATATCCTTTGGACGGATTTTTATTTGGTGGTACCCAGATCTGAGGTCAATTTTTGAGGACACCTTGGCCCCAGTAAGTTGGTCAAAAAGTAGATCTATGCGAGGCAAAGGGTACTTATTTTTGATAGTGACCTCATTGAGGGGACGGTAATCGACACAGAGTCTGAGGGAACTGTCCTTCTTTTTCAAAAAATAGCAGGACAACCCCAGGGGGAAGAACTAGGCCTGATGAAACCCTTATCCAACAGATCCTGCAACTGAACCTTCAATTCTGCCAATTCCTTGGGTGGCATTCTATATGCTCTACGAGAAATAGGTGTTGTTCCTGGCTTCAGCTCAATGGCAAATTCTACATCACGGTCATGGGGTAAGCCAGGAAATTCGCCAGGGAATACATCCGGGAATTCATAGACTACCGAAATGTTCCGCACCTCTTTAACTGTGGTTGCACATACCCTACCAACTGCTATTTGAGGTATTGGAAGTTGGATAAGAAGTTGAGTTTGACTATTAGGCAAGTTTACCCTGATGGTTCTATTCAGCACATCTATGAGAGCTCTGTGCTGATACATCCAATTCATGCCTAATATCACATCTATATCCTGATCCTTCAGCAATATCATTGAGGTCGGGAATATATGCCCGCCAAGTTCTATGGGCACCCGATGTACTATCTCTTTAGTACTAATGCGCCCTCCGGGCGACTGTATAAGGAAACTTTCCTCTATCTGCCCAATCGGAATTTCATGCTTGACAATAAATGTACGATTGATGAATGAATGCGATGCACCAGAATCGAAAAGCATGATAGCAGGATAACTTGCGACAGGGAACCTACCCAGCATGACGGGTTCACCTTCAGGAATGTCTCCAACTTGCGTGTAGTAGACCTGTCCTGCTTTTCTCACAACTTTTTCCTTCTGGGCCTGCTGCTGGTGGCCACGGTGCGAAGTCTACTGCTGCTGTCCACCAGGAGCCTTCGGCGCATTCTGATTGTATTGTTTGGGGTATGGGCAGTTGCAGGACCAATGTCCCATCTTGCCACAATTGTAGCAGGGTTGGTTATAGGTTGCTTGAGGAGTGGTTACGCGAACGCCAAGGGCATTCGGCTGGGTGGCGCTTTGTTGGTTGGAAGTGTGAGAGGTAGCAGTAGTTCGAACTACGACCTACTGATGGGGATACTGGGGACATGAGTGGTGAGTGGGATGGTATATAATTTTCTGGCGCTTTTGATGGCCAGACGATCCAGCTGACCCAGACTTCTTCTTTTTCTTCTCTTCTTGATGCTTGCGATCACTTTCTTCAAAAGCTATGGCACTGTTGACAGCCTCATGATAGGTGCAGTTGAGATTGTTAGACAGACTTCGCTGAATCTTGAAGTTCAAACCCCTGACAAAGCAGTCCTTCTTTTTCTGATCGGTGTTGGTATGCTCAGGGGCATACTGCGACAGGTGGTTGAACTGGCTGACATACTGCATGACTGTGGATTCCTTTTGTTGCATAGCCAAGAATTGATCCAACTTTATCTTCATCACCCCTGCAGGGATGTAATGTGCACGAAAAGCCTCGCGAAACTCCGCCCAAGTAAGTTGGTGCCCTACCAGCTGTGCTGACTGGAGGTTTGCAAACCAAGCGCTCGCAGGGCCTCGAAGTTGCTGTGCTGCAAACAATGGCTTCTGGGTTTCTGTGCAGCGAATCAATCCAAATTTCTGCTCCATGATACGGAGCCAGTCATCTGCTTCCAACGGCTCATCCGCTTTGGTAAACACCAGTGGACGGGTGTCTGGGAAGTCCACATAAGTTGTTTTCTCATCATGGTGGCGGCCACAGCGCCCACCACGGTCATCCCGGATTTGAGCAAGCAATGCCGTAGCATTGGCTAAGGCGGCAATGGCATCTACCAAGGTGGGTGGAATCGGTGGTGCTTGCGGAATGGCCCTGTCCTCAGAAGTACCAGCACCAGTCGAGCGGGTGTTAACAGGCATCTGTGCATAATTAATCCATACTGAGTCTTAGATTACTTAATCAAGTCTTAATACAATACACACCATACAATACAATAACCAGGGTACATAACCAACACTCGATATAGTTCTCAAACCATAACTAAGGTTTTCATGGCAACACTGACATTACAATACCCTAAAGAGTGTGAATACTGACATCGCTAGTCCTACTGCTAGTCTAGACGTCGTCTCCCACGGTCCCGTCAGAGACGACACCGTCCTCATCAACCTCCGCCACGTGCTCCTCGACGCCCTCCTCGACGTCCTCATCGGCGTCCTCCTCGACGATCACCTGGAGCGGCTCAATCTCCTTGTCAACGTCCTCCATGTCCTGATCCTCAGGACCAACAACCACCCCATCCTCGGGGTCCTCAACATGTGGCTACAGGATCAGGTTAAGCTCGTTGTTGAGCCTATGCACCACCTCGTGCAATGTGTCATTGTAGTCCTCGATCTGCTCCACGTAGATCTCCAGCTCGTGTAGCCTCGCCCTGGTCACGTCCTCACGCGCCCAGGTGGCGTCCCTCTGCTCGATCAGACGAGCCATAGAAGTCCGCAGTCAGTCGATTGTCGCCACGTCCTGGTAGTGCTCCCGACGAGCGGTGGCAAAATCCTCCATCATCCTCCTCATCTCCTCCCTCATCCTCTCTATCTCCTCCTGCAACTCAGCGCGACTGCGGCGGGGGCGACGACTGCCAGAGGCCTCCCCGTCACGCTGGCGCCAGCTGGTGGCGCGGCACACCCCTAGGTCCCGTCATCTTGCGCGCGGTCTGCTTGCAGCGTGCCATGCTGGAGAAGATAAGTTGGGATTAGGGAGGATATAATACAGGCTAGTAAGAATAGGTTTGATAGATCCTAACACATAACCCATTTTAAGGAGGAAGTCATTTATCATGTGAATTAATCATGATGCATGAACCGTACTTACGAAATTTCGAAATTAATGCAAAATGAATAACTGCATATTTAATTTTTAACATAGGGCTAATAATAGCACTATTCCACCAACTACCATATCTATAATATAGATCAAGACAAGAGTAAGCAATTTGGACCAAAATAGCAATTTAAAGTTTATGATCCAAAACCTTTTGAAGTTTTGCAAAGTAATACAGTAATGATTTAGCAATAGAACGCTCTGATACCAGCTATGACAGAACCGCCTAAATCACATGGCCCACAAGCACCTGTCATTGTCACTAATGACCTCTGACAGCCGGGCCTGTATCCCAATTGATCTAGAAGGTCCTGCCGGGCTACATTAGCGCCCGATTTCCTCCGACAGGATCCCATTGCGAAGCCATTACAGAATTACAACATTTCATAACAAATTACATCAGAGTAAAAGCGCGGAAAGATTATAAGGTACTTAGATTACAAACCGTTTGTCCAAATAAGATTAAAGTGCAAATATTACAGACCACATTTAAAATGAGTAGCAGTGGAACGACGATACAACATAATTAAGTATTTAAAGATAAGAACCCTGCCCATGGGTTCAACCTTACTCCTCCTCACTTCCCTCTGGGACCACTGTCACACAGCAGGGGGCGAGGCAAACCTCCGACTGCTGTGTCCCTGCAACATGGGGTTAACAAACCCTGAGTACTGGGGTATTCCGCAAGACTTACCCGACTAAGAAAAAGGAATGAGACTCAGGAATGCAGGCTGAGGGAGTCAAGGTAAGGCTTGAGCAAGAGTCAAAGGTTTTGCAGAAAAGCATTACTATCCTATTTCAATATTTTATTCATTTATAATCCATAATTCTAAATTCATTTTCATATATCATCATACTTTCAAAATTCTTTAATCATTCTCAAAACACCTAGTTCCGAACCACTTTTCAGTTGTAGGTCAAAGGATCAAGTCTCCATATCCGAGGAGCAACGACGATTCGAATCGATTAGTACCCAGCTGGGGATCGCTATCCACACAGCATATGTAGCACTTAAGCTTGCATATGCCAACTCCGTCTACCACGGCTTTTCTACCCCTGAACCGGTCCTGCACCACCCGAGAACACAGTACTCCTCTCCTCAATAGGCACGCCGGCCACGAGGGTACACGCTGCTCTCGCCATCTCTCCACTCCCAATGCGTGGTTGTCGGTTCAAGTAGTAGAGCTACCGGAGTCAGAGCTTTCCGTAGTATGTGGCTAGTTGCAAAGTCTCGATCACAGCAGGCCTACAATGAATGGTCCCTAATTCTTTTCCGCCGGCGACATTGCATTGGGACTCTAACCCAAGTACAAGTGTCCCAACGGTTTTCAAATCCCTTTCCCCCCGATGGTCAAGCATTGGGACTCTAACCCAAATTCACAACCAACGAACGGAAAATTCCTTTCCGTCGGTTACGATGCATTTGGGCTGCTACCCAAGTACACAATCCCCGAACGGACTCATATCCCTTTCTCCTTTTTCATGATTTATAGTTATCACATTCACATAGGTCAAAATAGCTTTTTATTGCAAAACTAGATTGATTAAGCAGGACTAAGCATTTTTGAACATTTTTGTTTTTAAACAGGTTTCCGGGGTAGTATATGTATCAAGGCAGATAATGCAACAATATAGGTGACAAACAACTCCTAACAACCTTATGCAATAATAGACTCAAGTTATAAATATTTTATAAAATACAAGGCGGGGCTAAATGCACCGGGGCTTGCCTTGGATTGCATACAGTGTCGGGTCAGGCTCGGTCTCGCAGATGTCGAATCCCTGGACGACTTCCGGAGTGACCTCCTCGGCAGTGGCCTCGACTTGGACCTCCTCGGTGACGGGCACTACACGTATGCAATGATGCATGCTTAGCATGGTTTGAGGATAATGGATGAAATGGTCAAAAGTAAACCATTTAGACCTTGAGTACAACTTTCCTTCACGGTAAAGTTGTAAACGTTTTACGAAAAGTAAATCGGTGTTTTCATACTTTAGATTTATTGATCATTTTAACGGTCATAGAAAGCCGCTGCACATCTTTACTACAGCCAACAAGTGATTTCATTACTTTCGTCAAGGTTCACTATGGTGAAAGATCCATGAACCCAATCAATCCAAAATCACACCAAACAACACGGATTATTTGTTTAAATCAATTCTATTATCCAATAAACCCCATATTTAATTAACAAGTGACCTAACAGTTTCCAATTGAGCCCAAACTTACCCAACAGATAGGTTCTGTCCTAAAACAGTGCCACATAAATTTTCATGATTTTTGGATTAATCTGGAATTTATTAAAATTGCCCAAAGTTGTATTTGTTAATTAATATGCTGATTTTTAGTCCCCACAGAAAGTGTCCAAATCTGATATTTAATATTTTTATAAAATACTACATACTTCAGAGAGTATACACAATTATTTTCATGATTTTTAGCTTAACAGAAATATTCCTATGAAAATAACAAATATCAGTACTATTCATATTAATTCATAAAAGAAAAGCCACTGAAATTCACATAAAAATAAAGAAAACGGCTTTCGGCCCGAGGCGGCCCAACATCAGCAGGCCGGCCCAGCTTGTGCCCGCGCGCTGAGCCCGCGCGCGCGTGCTCAGGTACGCTGACAGGGGAGACCCCCCTGTCAGCTCCCTCTTCAACCTCCCGCGCGCTCGCGCGCGCGCACCCGCGGCGGCCCGCCTCGGATCTCGCCGCCAGCGGCTCCAGCAACGAAGCCGCACGTCTCAATGTGAACCCCCAAGTCTAGCGCACACCCTAGCTAGGTTAGCCCCGACCCCACGCGCCTCCGACGAGCTTCACCTCGCCCATGGTGGATGCGACGGGACGGTGACCCTGTTCCGGCCACGAGTAGAGTTAAAGGAAAAGGGCAGGGGAAGACCAGGAGCTCACCACGGTTCTAGACCGACGGCTAGCTGAGGCTGAGACGGAGCGGAGCGGCGAGCTTGACGACGGCGGCGGATGCAACGGCTCGGCCTTGACGGCGAAGTCCCGTTCCGGCAATCCTAGGGGACAAAATGGAAAACCGTCGCGAGCATGAGCTAAAGCATGACTCAGAGAGTCACAAACGGGAGGTCTAAGAAAGAGAGGCTCACCACCGTGAGCTCGTCGCGCGAGAGATGGCTGCGGCGGCGCTCCGGTCACCCGCAGAGACGGCGACTAACGTTCTCGGACCACAGGGCACGAACTTAAGCACAAATGGATGCTCTGGGTGCCCAAGGGAGTAGGAAGATCAGCTGCTCGGGCAATTTGGAAGTGGTGGTCGGGTTAGCCAATTTGGCCGAGCAGTGGAGGTGGTCACCGGCGAGCCGTTCTGGAGAAGAGCGGCAGGGAGGCGACCGGGTACCTTTAAGGTGGATTCGGGGAGGGGACAGAGGTGATACGGGTCGGCGCGGGGTCCCCTACAGGCTCAGCTACGGCGGGAAGGGGCACACGGCCGGCCGGCACGGGCGGCGCCGCGCGCTCGGCGAGGGCCGCTGCCGGCTCTGTTCGCGAACAGAGGAGAGGGGCAGGTCACTGTAGCTCAATCAATTGCCCCCATTCAGTTTTTGATCAATTCCACTAGATTTTGTGTACCAACAAGGAAAAGTGCAAACACAAAAGTTGTAGTGTTCCAAATTCTGAACAACTTTGATTTTGGGACCATGTTCAAATTTTGAATAATTTTGAAAATATTTAAAAGGGGGTAAAACCACTATTTGAAATCCATTTCTAATCTTGTCAAATTCTCTGGATTTTCTCAATAACTTCAAAATCTTCAAAAATAAAAGTTATTCTATTTGTGGAGCTTCACAACTTTCATTAAAGAAGTTTCGTCAGATTCTTGTTATTTTCAAATTAGCATTTCAAATTTGAATTTCAAAGTAGTAATTAGGGTTTAATTTAAATTTCTATTAAGGGACTTCAAAAACATTCAATATAAAAGTTGTTCCATTTTAAAAGATCTTCAACTTTTATTAAGACACCATCACTAGATTCCAAGTATATTTTGATTTAGGATTTTGGGTCCAATTAGGGCTTAAATTCAAATCTTTCTTTTGATTTAATTCTTTTTTTTTTACCAAATAGGGATTCAATTGAAACACCAATAAAATCCATGAATAAGTCACTCTAAAGTCCCTAAGCTCAATCATATGTAGATGCTTAATAATAAACATGATGACATGGCATAATTAATTAGCCGTAATACCCGGGGTATTACACCTAGTGTCTGAAAGAGGTATAGAGGGAGACAAAGCAAAAATTGAAGTAATTGAACAACTACCTCCGCCTGTTAATATAAAAGGAATCTGAAGTTTTCTTGGTCATTGTGGTTTTTATCGTAGATTTATAAAAGATTTTTCACATATTGCTAGACCACTGACTAACTTACTAGCTAAGGATTTTCCTTTTAAATTTGATGATGCATGTTTAAAATCTTTTAATATTCTTAAAGAAGCACTCATATCAGTACCAATCATTCAACCTTCTGATTGGTCTTTACCTTTTGAAATTATGTGATGCTAGTGATTATGCTGTAGGGGCAGTATTAGGACAAACAAAGAATAAGAAGCATCATGCAATTGCTTATGCAAGTAAAACTATGACAGGAGCACAATTAAATTATGCAACAACTGAAAAAGAACTCCTGGCTGTTGTTTTTGCTATTGATAAATTCAGATCTTACTTAGTAGGAGCAAAAGTAATTGTCTATTCTGATCATGCTGCATTAAAATATTTGGTTACTAAGAAAGATGCTAAACCACGTTTGATAAGATGGATTTTGTTAGTCCAAAAATTTGACTTAGAAATTAAAGATAGAAGAGGAATAGAAAATCCAGTTGCTGATCACTTGTCTAGAATACACTTTGAGAAACCTCAGGAACTATCTATTAATGACTCATTAAGAGATGACATGTTGTTTGAAGTGAGCAAGTCAGACCCTTGGTACGCGAATATTGTCAACTTTATGGTTGCAGGTTATGTACCACCAGGGGAAAATAAAAAGAAGCTCATTTATGAAAGTCGTCTCCACGTATGGGATCCACCATACCTCTTCAGAATTTGCTCAGATGGGTTACTTAGAAGATGTGTACCAGTAGAAGAAGGCATGCAGATTATTCAGAAATGCCATGCATCACCATATGGAGGTCATTATGGGGCATTCCGCACTCATGCTAAAATCTGACAGAGTGGGTTCTTTTGGCCAACTATGTATGAAGACACCAAAGATTTTGTCCGAAGATGTGGATCATGTCAGAGGCATGGAAATATCAATGTAAGAGATGCTATGCCACTCACCACCAATCTCTAGATCGAGCTCTTTGATGTCTGGGGAATTGATTACATGGGACCATTTGTGAAATGAAGAAACTATGAATACATTCTGGTGGCAGTTGATTATGTATCCAAGTGGGTAGAAGCTATGCCATGCATGAATGCTGATTCCAAACATTCAAAGAAAATGTTCGAAGAAATTATATTTCTGAGGTTTGGGACACTAAGGATGGTCATTAGTGACGGAGGAACACACTTCACTGATAAGAAGTTTCACCGATACTTACAAGCTCATGGAATCCATCATAATGTTGCTACTCCATACCATCCTCAGACAAGTGGCCAGTCAGAAACATCAAACAAATAGATCAAGAATATTCTACAGAAAACAGTGAATGATCGATTACCCGAAGCACTTTGGGCATATCGGACTGCCTACAAGACACCCTTAGGCATGTCACCTTATCAGTTAGTGTATGGTAAGATCTGTCATTTATGGGTGGAATTAGAACATAAGGCTCACTAGGCCATTAAGAGATGGAATATGGACTTTGAAGCCGCTGGAGAGAAGAGAAAGATGCAATTATCAGAATTAGAAGAATGGAGAGAAAAGGCTTATCACAATTCAAAGATTTATAAAGAAAGAACAAAAAGATGGCATGGCAAGAGGATCAAGAAGAAGAAGTTTGCACCAAGAGATAAGGTATTAATTTTTAATTCTAGGTTTAAATTATTCAGGCTCGGAAAGCTACGAAGCAAATGGGAAGAACCATTTATGGTTCTGAACGCATCGCCACATGGAGCAGTAACACTACAATCGCAAGAAGGTACGTTATTCAAGGTAAATGGTCACCGACTTAAATTATTTTTAGAGCCATTTAATTTAGAAGTTGTTGACAGGCTGGACTTTGTCCAGTTACCAACTTTTTAGTCCCGTCATCGTCCGTTACAAAAAATTATCGCGCATCGCAACTAACAGGAAGTAGATAGAGTCTAGAAGCTTCACGAGCACGGCCACCCCGGGAGGACACCTAGTGGGGCCGGGCGGCGCCCCCCTGTCCCCTCTTGTCCCGACTCTTGTTTCCTTTTCTTTCTTCATCCTTCCTAAACACTTTCATGTAGAATCCCGATGCGTGCGGATATTCTTTCGTACGAATCCTGTAGAACCTAGATTTGACCTTATCCTGTCTCCTGAAAACCCATATAAATACACACCCATACCGCCCTCATTTGCATCCCATCAACAGCTGCATCTCTCTCTCCTTCAAAGAAATATTCTAGTTTAGATCTAGTAGCAATGGCAGACGAAGCGGTCTTCGGCGCTGACTCCGGCAAGATCCAAGGCAATGACTCGAAGGCCATCGTCCTCGCGCAGCCGAAGCCTCTCGCCATCGTGCCACTAAAGCACCTCGCTACGGTGCCTCCACAATACGAGCAAGTCTACTACATGCAAGCTCAGCCTGCTCTGCCATCACCACCCGCAAGACTGCTGCTAGAAGACGGTACCAAGGGAAAGCATGTCGCTATTCCCCGAGGCACCCAGCTTCTTCCACCTAGAGACAATGAACGACTCATGTCAGTCAAGACCGACAAGAACGGGACATTAGTGTGTGCAAAATACACCACTACTCACCATGCCATCAATGGAGTTCGTGCACGTCCAAGACAAGTCCACTACACCGATTTCATACCACCTCCGCCCAAGAGACAGAGAGCTGCATCAGCATTATCACTAGAGAAAGGTCCTGAATAGACTCCGCTCTCTCTACAAATCCTCAATGAGAAGATTGAAGCCCTCTCTAAGGGAATAGAGAAGACTTAAGAATTAAGAACTAAGATTATGGGCGACATGACTAAACAGATAGAAATCAATGTCGAGTTAATCCGCAGCCTCAAGTGCGACAAAGATAAGCTTGAAGAAGAGGTTGGGAAGCTTAAGAGAGAGATCAGAGACCTCACAAAGAAAGGGCAGCATTAATCTACCCTATTTATCTACCCTACTTATCTATGTAATAAGGCACAAGTGTGTTAGGTTTGATTATATTATTAAGTTTACTTGGTCATATATTAGAACAAGGCCTAATGAGCTAGGGCAGTCGTTAGCTCAGTTAGTTGTTAGAGTTATCTATTATTATTGAACGAATAAAGTGCCTTATTCTTATTAATGTTTTAGTATTTCTTTATCTACTCTACTTTCTATTTTTGGTACACATGTTGTCTCCACATGTTGCGCAGAAAAGTATACAGGAAAACAAGTGTGGGGGAGGCGCATCACGACCACGAAAATCAATTCGCTCGGAAAAATCACGTAATTCAGAAAACAATCGAACCAGGACCACATGCACCGAAGTGGGCCCCGAGGGGCCACAAAGGCACGCCGCCCGGCGCCCTACCTGGGCCGGTCGGTGGCACTCTACCTCCTCTGCATCCGCGCCTCAGCCACGGTCAGGTTTGAGTCCAATACAAGTATAATTGCCTATGTTTCAATTCCTGTTTCGATCCGAATCAAAAATTACATGGTAAATCATTTTTTAAGAAAGAAAAGGATTGGTTAATTCATGACTTAAGAATAAATTATAAAGTCATGTTACTATTGGAAACTATTTATAGGGACCCCATGATTGCTTAAGTTGTTGTGGAACGTGAGATAGTAGAATAATGAGAACTCAATTCATGTTGTTTCATCTTTGGAGATTTTATTTCAAAAATTAAAATAATTTGTTATACCTCTCCTTTGTGGTAAAGATAATGTCCTACCAGAGCCATATATAGGATAGAAACCTTCTACATTTAGTACTTGTTTTTGTGTTGAGTTTGGTCAACCTTTGTAACCCTTTGAAGAAATTTGTCATATTTTTGAATTAAGTGCCACTTCCACATAAGCATTACTCTAATCCAGAGTAATAGCGAATTATTCCATTAAAAATGTTTCTCTCCTACACTGGGAGAGAACACCAAAAATAATCATATAGAATAGCCACCAAATAATTGCTCCATGTTTCGTTAAAATCTCTCAGTTACTAAATTCAAAAGAGGTATGAGCTATGCAAAAGAAAAAGGGAGTATAAAAAAATGGACAAGTGTCCGAAGAAATTAAAACAATGGGTACTTAGATGCTCGCCTCCCTTGAGAAAAAGGAAAGAGAAAGAAAGAAGATAGCTCATACTCTCTGATAAACTCAGTTGTTTAAGGAGAGATTTATTTTCTCAAGGAGCAAGGTAGAATTAGGTTCCACCATATTCCACCAAATAAAGCTTGATTCGATTATATGCCTCATTTCTCTGTGGATTTATTGTTTGACTTTACAATAAATACAATGCAAGTATACTTTCACATTTATACCTACCTGAGATCCACATAAGCTTTTTAGAAATAGGATAAAGAAGGCAATATCATTATTGCCTCGGTAAGGATACAAAAATACCAGCTATATCAGTGATTCGAGAGTACTACAAAAGGAGAAGGTAAAGCTAAGTTTTATTTGCCAAAATCAACGTACTCTCCAATTAACTTAACTAAAGGAAGAGAGTGATCTGTTTCAAGCTGTTCTGTTGTCCAACTACTCAAAGATTCATGATAGACACTTTGAATTCCGCAGTACATGCATGACTAGACTAGTTTTATATAATATATTCTCAAATTATGTTTTAAATGATCCATTCTTTCTAAACTTTCATATCTTAAAACCAACCTTTCTCTCGGGACAAGTAAAAGCCTAAGTGTGGGGGTAATTGTTGACACTTCTTAACGTCTAAATTTTATTATCAATTATTCCTGCATTACACATGAATATCTAGTAGAATAGGGTTATTACTAATAATTTCCATGAGTTTTGGTGAATTGTATATTTTCCAGGGGATTATCCAGAAAAGCTTAAAAGAGGGATTTAAGTGCTTAATTACCACGAAACTTGAATGCCAAGGCAACATACGTCATCAACACACTAGAAAC
Organism: Eremochloa ophiuroides; assembly: GCA_038502445.1. Taxonomy (NCBI): domain Eukaryota; kingdom Viridiplantae; phylum Streptophyta; class Magnoliopsida; order Poales; family Poaceae; genus Eremochloa; species Eremochloa ophiuroides. Next base: position 54,216,574 of record JAHLJS010000001.1, read on the forward strand.
CTTTGGAAGCCACCTGAAGCAACCGGGGCCCCACCTGGCAGGTGGTGGGGCCGGCCGGCCCTAAGAGGGGGCCGGGCGGCACCCCCTAGGGTTTCTGCCCGCCGTCTTCCGGAGTCTTCTTCCACCTTTGAGGAGTCATCTCGGCCCTTGGTTAAGTCGGTTTGATCCTACGGCACCTATTCGTCCCACAGGGCTATAAATAGAGGGCCAGACCCCCCTGGAGGAGGCCAGATCAAGAGCTGAAGAGCCAGAAGCATTAGATAGATAACCATTAGATCTAGGCTAGCAATCAAGAAAGAGATTAGAAAGATAGAGTAGTTGAGTAGAGATTCGGAGGAGCCCCGGCTTGTCGGAGCTTCTTCTTAGCTGTATTCGTCTGGATTCAGCTCCCTCGTCCGGAGCTGCGTTCTGAGGTACTTTTGTATTCAACATTCTGATTTAAGTAAGCATTTGTTCTTATTCGTTCTTAAGTTTACAACTCGTATTGAGTGCTTTGATCTTGGTAGCTCCTAGGTCGAAGTAGTAGTTGGTAGTGTAGACGTGGTGTCAGGGCTATAATTACTTATGAATGTCCCCTGATTAGCCGGATAGTGGTAGATCGCGTAGGTGACTGCTACGTTGAGTCCTCTGTAGTCCACTTCCCGTTGATAGAATCGATAGGTGTATAAGTGCTCGGTAGGAGAGAACTCTGATTTCTGCTCTTATTCGGGTCACTGCCCAATTAGAATGTTATTATTCAAAGCTTACCGGTTGTTGGAACTAGATAGTCACTAGCGATTTCCTCATTCTTGATATTCTCTGGAATGATTGTGTTATTGGGTTAAGAATCAATAGACTTTGTCAGTATCGCCTACTGTTCCTTTGGGTTCGATATTAAAACCGGGATTGTCTGGTGAAGTACTACATTGGTATTCTATCAGTGCGCTTGCGGATACTTTGATAATAATAATATTTAATAGAGTGCAGTTAATTTATACCAACAGCGTTCCTAAGGCTTAAGCTAGAATGATGATTGCAAGTACGATGGAATTTCTACCGTATGGCCAAACTAAAGCCTGCTCTCATCATCTTCGAAGATAGCAACTTTACTCATACATCGATGGCAAAGACCAGGATGATGAGATGCCACTACATCATAGTTGTTGGCAATTCTAATGTCACTACCAAGAATAGAGTTATTCCTGATAATGGAGTCAGAAATGCTTATTGATAATTTCTATGACTATTGCAGAATTCCGCAAACGCACAGAATCTATCGATGCAGCACTTCACTTGGGAGTAACCAAGTATCGTATTTATTTCCACAGGGAAGCTTTTTATGGCTAGAGTTATCCAATGGTAAACTAAGAACAATCATGATTTATGATAAACGGTGAACTAGTATGATGATAACTAATCCAGACAATCTAGTTCTGAGATAGAGCCAAGCAACGGCGTAGATAGTGATGAGCTCAAGAATGGAAAGCAAGGCAACACGGTAGGCTAACTCCAATTAGCATTTCGGGACAATGCGCGATCCCAAATTATTGGGGTTACTCACATCCAAAAGCCCTACGCTGATAAAACCAGACCGAACGTGGTGGAATCTAGAGGATCTTAGGGCTATCACCACCTAAAACCTACCAGTACTATCCGTGGGTCTAGCCGCAATCTAAGCTAACTTTGGTTTGGGGGAAAACCTTTTAACCCCGAAAGCCCTTTCCTAGTCTAAGCACCACACTTACACTATAAGCCACTACTCTAACCTCGCGCTAAGATTAGAGCACCGTCTAGCGACGAAGATCCTGTACTAATTGATGAAAACCAATAATTAATTCCCTAGTACTACCACAACTTGAGCACTCAAAGTAAAACTTAAAGTAAATACTTGGAAGTAAGTACTAAAAGTAAATATTGAAAGTAATGCGAAAAATGCAAGTACTAGAAAGGAAATTATATTACCGAATGAAAGAGTGCCTTACAAAGAAAGCATCCGAGAGAGAGACCTCCGTAGAGCCCTCCTACTCTTCTGCTTCTCTTCTCACTCACACCCTCACTACTAGCCTTGCTAGGAGGCTTCTCACTAGATGAGCTAGGATGGACTAAACTCCAAGTCTCTCTATTCTTCCTAAGCTGATTACAGCTGAAGCATATGGGGGTATTTATAGCACTTGGAGACCCCTGTGGTATTTCTAGAGGTGGCCGGAGGTCGGTGGCCCGAAAGTGTAGGGCGGGCGCCCCACTAGGGAGGGCGGGCGCCCGGTGAGATCCACCGCCTCGCCATCCAACGCTCCAGGATCCTCCCCAATGATGTTTACAAGGTCGGTTGAGCACTTTTTGGTAGTTGGAGAGGCGGTTTGTGGCCCTCGGAGGATGACATGTGGGTCCATGAATCCTTGGCACTTCATTTGATCTCCTTTGGATGAAAGCCGACTTCAAATGGACGGCCACAAGTGATTGGGTGCCTCTCCTCTGGATTGTGGTCGTGGCAGGCCAGTTTGACAGGGCGGGCGCCCTGTCCAATAGGGCTACCGGATCCAAGTGAGGTGATTTTGTGCCATCGATGTTAAATCAACGTGCCACACTCTGTTTGGGAGCTTGGGACACGAATCCATGATGTGGCGGAGTGCAAATGGCGCCAAGTGGGGGCGGGCGCCCTGTGACTTGGCCCCAACGTGGCTCTTGTCACGTGTACAGCTCAAATGTGCCTTGGTTTGCTTCATTTTCACCTGTTTTGCACCTGCAACCACAATTCTTCAAGTACAAGTGGAACTCCGTTAAATTAAACCAAATTCCTAGCCTCTATGTGCCATTTTCTTTCTTAATTTTATCATTGTTGATGGTTAAAATGTGCATTTAGTGAGCATCAATAAACTCCCCCAAACTTACCTTTTGCTCGTCCCTAAACAAAGACTCGAAATGTTATGCTTATAATTAACTTCTTACTAGTGACTCACTTTTGATTTCAACATGTTAATGTAACTACCCATATCCAATCTCCATTACCCATGGGGCTTTTATCTATACCTTAACCTAAAAAATAGAGCACAGACTAGCTAGAAAGAGGGTTTGTTCTCCATGCCCTTTTTGCCTGATTAAATCTTATGGAGGTTTTTAAATATTTGCAATAATCATGCTTTAGACTCTTCTGTGGCACACTCAGTCTTGCTAATATGTGTGGAATTTTTGACATTGATCAAAAAGCTTGTAATGCCCTCACTTCCTGTCTCTAAAAGCTTATGTGGAGTTTCAGGATTATAGGAGAATGGGGGATACCTTATATAATGTAATATTGCTAAGTCAAACAATTGGATCAAAGGAGCAACAAGTCATAGACTTAGACCAAAAATGTGCAAGTGTATGGTGGTGGTACTAATTACTCCTTTCATGGCTTTTCCCCTTTTTAGAAACATGGCTAGCTCCTTTTACTCTTTTTTCATCAGAGCACATGCTCTCTTTTCTTTCTTTCTTTTTTTTCATCAGAGTACTTGCTCTCTTTTTTTACTAGAGACTAGCCATGCCTCTTTTTGAGTAATATTTCAGAGGGATAAATGGTAATGCCATGGAGTAGATCCTATCAATAAAGGCATGTTGTTGCTTATTCTCTGTGTGAGAATAGCAATATGATGGTGGGTATTCGTGTTCTCGGTTTTGAGAATATGACAAGTTTCACTACTATGATTCACAAAAGTTTGACAAGGCTCAACATAAATATAGGCAGCAAGTGGAGTTTTCCTATCTAACAAATATGGCTCTAGTAGGTGTTTTCTTTTGCCACAGAAGATCTTAAGCAAGTTTTATCATTGTTTTTAAAGAAATTCTCCACAGATTAACCTTGCTCATGACAGGATAGAAACTTACTCTTTTCTTTACTAAATCATGTTACTCAAATTTTTCAAGCCTTCTTCTAGCATTTGCAACCCACGGAGTTCAGGTTCATGGTATAAGTAAAATCATGTTAACAGTCAAATCATCAGCGAATTACTAACTTGAAGTGATTATGAACAATAAACATTTTCATTCTTTTTTTAGTGTGAGTGATTATTATTTTAAGCATATCAATACTAACCTTAACATAACCATTACTTTATTACCACTATTATTTTATTTATTATATATATTTTTTTCATCACACAATTTTTTTAAATGCTGAAAATAATACAAATGTGTAAATAAATGGATGGGTCTGTGTGTACTTACCTTCGCGAGGGACCTCCCCCAAACTGGTTCTGCGAACATCACTGGAAATCCCACCCCTGGCGACGATAGAAATCGTCCCAACGGCGGTCATTGCGATGAGCCAGGTAGTACATGTCCCTCGTCTCCTCCTAATTCTCTTGCCTATATTGCCAGAACTCATATGACAAATCTTGTAACCCTTGATGGAGTTGGTCTTGGCCAATCTGTAGGCCCTCTATCTGATGTTGGACATAGCCAAGGTCTCGCTCCCATCCATGCACTAAAACTGAGTGTCTCGGTGGAGGGTATCCTTCAGTGTTGGATGAGTGCGAGCCTCGCGCACCGGTATATCTATAAGAGCCACCCAAGTGTTGGGTACTCCCATAACTACTGATGTGTGCGGATGCTTGTCCATAGGGGTCCTATGGGTCAGGTTGTTGGTGCTGCTGCTGTTGGGGAGGCTGGTACCAGTTGGAGCCTCCTGCTTGCTGAGAGCCAGGAGCCGGCCATGCACCCCACTGACTAGTGTGCGGCATGGCTCCTTGGTGAAATGCTTCTTGTGCCGCCCGCTCCGCTTGCTCTTGTGCTGCAGCCTGAGCAGCTCTCGTCTGGGCCCTGGTTCTTCTTCCTGCAACCTGCACAGCATGTTCTCGTGCCAGCCTTGCAGCGTGCTGTTCCTCGGTCTCGAGGGGTAAGTGCAAAGAGTTCACATTTCTTAACCATAGAGTCATGTCAGGCAATGAAATTTCATTAACAAAACCTTGGTACATCATGATATATTTATCATTTTCCACATCATATTTCATCATGTGTGCTTGTCAGAAATGCTCGATGTCTAAAATTGCCCTCTCAGTGTTGATAAAATTAATTTGTGCATTGCCCAACAAACCCATGTTACTGACTATCCTAGTCACAAGTGAAGTCAATTCAATGGTTGTATCCGTTACACGTGTAAACACCTTAGACCAATAATCCATCATAGTGCTCACTGGTGAGACATGGATTCCTTTAATTGCGGCAAACAAAATTTGCATTTCATCAGTCCTAACCTTACAGGGGTCGTGTCTAGGATAGAAAGTTATGGCAATAAATCTCTGCAACATCCTAAGTGTTGGGTTATGAATCTGAGAAGTTCTAGGATATGTTGCATCTTGGCGGCCCAAAATTTCATACCAAAAGTTTTTCTTATTAAAATCCTTACAGGCCTTACCTAACTCTAGTGCACAATTCTTGTCAAATCCTAGCAGCACACTAAGTTGTTTCCATGTATAGGAACAATTTTCATTAAACACACGAAAGTTGCAGTGGCTACTTGTGACTTATAGGGTGCATAAAAATTCTAAAATAAGCTCTCTACACCCTAGTTCATTAACTAACCATGCATTTCCCCACCCCAAGGTACGAAATATGGTTTGAAATTCGGTAAACATACCTGTAGAGTTGAGCAAGTCACGGTCGATCTCGGGGGTGTGGATGAATGTGCGCTCGTGAAGTATGCGGAAGGCTTCTCTTTTCCGTTTATTTAACCAAATAATCTGGTTCTCACTCACGAGAATATGAGAGGGTGGTTGTTGAGTGCCTTGTTCTTTGGGAGGTTCGTCACAGCTTGATTGATCGACTGACATGTTGCTTCTTCGGGAATGCCGGCTTTCTGTACTTGAATGGCTTCCGGACGAGAAGCGTAGATGTTGGTTCGGTCTTCCACTACTGCTTCCATCACTGCTCTCTCCCGTCTTCTTCTTCCTCTTCCCAAACAAGTTCTTCAACATGATGAAACACCACAACACTAACAAGGCAAGGATTAAGGTTAGTAAAACAAACCACTCCGCCCAGGAGTGTTCGTGCTGCCTTCCCGTGCCTATCCTTGCTTTGTTTTGCTTAGTGATTAATGGCTAGCGCTTACGAGGTTTGCTCGGGGGAAAGGAAATGAGTGTGAAGCAAAAGTTTGAGCTTGGAGGCCTGGTGAAGCACTTGCTCGAGCATGTGGGAGTGTAAATAGACCAAGTGGGCAGCAGAGGGGACAGAAGGTGGAAGGGGACAGGGCGCCCGCCCTACTACTCTGCCAAAATCTTAGCTTTGCTCTCTCACATGCTAATGTCTTCACTCTAGAGCATCTTGCATTATTCAAAAGTGCATCTATCAGCCAGAGAGATGAGTGGAGACTTTGGAAGGGCTTGGGACAAGATAAGAAAGAAGGCAATGTGAAAGATGGATGGGTTTGTCTGCCAATACTTGGTGCTCTGCTTTCTATTTTCATGTGACAAGTGAGTGGGGTAGCTAGTGGAGCTAGAGGCCAAAGGGGGTAGGGTGGCCGCCCTATCAAATTGGGCCACCGGCCCTCTAATCCCTCCTACTAGCTAACTTTATTACCCTAAGTGGGATATTAAGCTAGTTCATTAAAGAAAAGTGAGATTACTCAAGAAAATAAGTAAGATTATAGCTTACCTTAACTTAACTTACCTTGGTTAGGTGCATCGGATGCTCTCATGATGATCAGCACTTCGTATTGTCTTCGTGCTCTAGAGAATCTACATCATGCAAGGCAGTGTCGGCAGGTGCATCTTCCACTGATGAGCACTGCTCTGGACGTGGCCTGAAATGAAAGATTTCTTCTTTTCCATTAATGTTGAGTCGGATTTCTCCGGCTCCCACATCAATGGTTGCATTTGTAGTACTTAAAAATGGTATTCCTAGGATTAGTGGTTCTCTAAAATTAGGATTTATATCTAACACCACAAAATCTACGGGAACGAAACAATTTTTAATTTGAACAGGGATATTCTCCACTATTCCCGCCAGATATCATGTCGATTAATCGGCAAGCTGCAAACACATAGTAGTTGGAGATAAAGATGCATGATTAAGTTTGTCATATATTACCTTGGGCATGATGCTGACGCTTGCTCCAAGATCGCACAGAGCTTGATCAAATTGTTGAGTTCCGATAGAGCATGAGATGGTGGGATTTCCGGGTTCCTTCTTCTTCTCGGGGAAATTATTGAGGATAGCAGCACTACACTGCTCTATCAATTTCACCATTTCTGTGCTCGGGATTGGTTTCTTTTTATTGAGGATGTCCTTCAAATATTTTGCGTAGGTAGGTACCTACATCGCATCAACTAGAGGAATATGTATATATAATTTTTGTATTACCTCCACGAATTTCTGGAATTGTTCATCCTCCTTTGGTTTCCTGTTACGGTCAGGGAAAGGCAATACCTCGGTGTCATAGAATTCATGAGGAGAAGTTCTTACCTTTCCTTGAGGTGTAGTGGAATCTTCTTTTCAGCTTCTTCTTCTACTACCTTCTTCTTGGGCGTAGAATCAGGATAAGGGGGATCACGAGTGGTCTTACCCCCTCTCGTGGTCACGGCATTAACTTTTCATTATGGCAAGATAGTTTTGCATGAATATCTGCTAATTGCTTTTCTACCATTTTATTAAAGTCAAGTTGTTCTCTTAACAGCTCATGAAATTTATCTACTCTAGCATTTATGTCTCCTAGGATTTTGTCTTGATCAATCAACACTAAACTTAAACCAAAGTTTATTTTAGCTTGATTTAAAACAAATTCCTTAAGAGAATGATTGCTAGAATGTAAAGAATCATTATCCTCCCTACGTGGATTCCATCTTTGGTAATGTGAAACTGGTGGGGGACCATATCCGCCATCGTTTAAAAGAGATTTAGCATCTTTTATTGGACAGATATTTATGTTATGCTTTTTATCTCCACATAATGCACATGGTGTTTTAGCATTTGCATAATATTCTATAGCAGCACGATCTCTTTTCCAATTAGCCCTTTCTTGTAACTTTTCATGAGGCATTCGAAAGATAATGAATTAACTTCGAAATTATTAGAATTACCTTTGAGATGATCATCAGTCCATCCGTGATTGTCCACCATCTTCTCGATCAACCTCTTGGCTTGACCGACCTTGAGAGACAAGAATGCACCTCCAGTGGTAGCATCGAGATATTGTCAAGAATCCATCATAAGTCCATGATAGAAGCTTTGCATTAATAGCCAATATTCAACACCATGGTGAGGGCAGGCTTGAATGTACTCTTGCATGCACTCCCATGCTTCGGGGACAGATTCACGAATCTTTTATGGAAAGTTATAAATCTTGCTACGCAAAAGATTTGTCTTACCAACAGGAAAGAACTTCGTCAATAAGTGGTTGGAGCACTTCTCCCAAGTGTTCATTGGTCCCATGTTGATGTAGAACCACTGTTTCACTTTTGTAACAGAACCGCCTTAATCACATGGCCCACAGGCACCTGTCATCGTCACTAATGACCTCTGACAGTCGTACCCGTGTCCCAAATGATCGAGGCAGCCCTGCCGGGCTACATCAGTGCCCGTATGCCGACAGGATCTCCATTGCGAAGCCATTACAGAGTTACAACATTTCATAATCAAAATACATCAGAGTAAATGCGGAAGATTTACTAGTACTTAAATTACAAACCGAGTTCAAATAGTAAATAAGTGTAGTCATTACAAACCAACTTAAAACAGTAGCAGTGGCATTGGAACAACAATACAACATAAATAGATAGTAGATAATCGAACCCAGCCCACGGGTCCTTCACTCCTCACCACTATCCTCTTCGATCACTGTAGCACAGCAGGGGTCGAGACAAATCTCCGGCTGTGGCCCTCCTGCAACGGGGTTAACAAACCCTGAGTACTGGGTACTCCGCAAGACTTACCCGACTAAGAAAAATATTTAACTCTTGGAATGCAAGGTTAGGGGTAAGGCTTAGTAGGAGGTAAGGGGTTTAGCGGAAAAGCATTACTATCCTGTCTCAGTATTTTTGCTCATTGAATAATTTTATTAGTATCATAAGTCATCATTCATCACTTCCATCTATTTTATTCATTTCATTATTCTCAAAACATCCTATTCTTCGAACCACTTTTCGAGGTAGACGTGAGGATCAAGTCTCCATAACCGAGGAGCACGTCGATTCGAATCAAGTAAGTATACCCAGCTGGGGATTCTATCCACACTGCATATGTAGCACTTAAGCTTGCATATGCCAACCCATTGTCACGGCTTTTCTACCCCGGACCCGGTCCTACGCCACCCGAGAGCACAGTACTCCACTAGTCTCCAGGCACGCCGGCCATGTGGGTACACGCTACTCTCGCCATCTCTCCACTCCCAGTGCGCGGTTGTCGGTTCCAGCAATAGAGCAACCTGACTCTAGGCTTTCCGAATTGGTATGTGGCTAGGCTGTTCATCATGATCACAACAGGCCTTACAACGAACGGTCCCTACTGCTTTCCGTCAGAAACCATGCGTTGGGACTCTAACCCAAATACCCTGGATTCTGCCCGGTTTTCAAATCCCTTCCCGATGATGACGATCAGTTGGGACTCTAACCCAAACAGATGGCCGACCACTCGGGAAACCCATCCATTACAATAACAGTGTCCCGGCCAAAGGACCCTGCCATCATACATGGACTCATACCCATCCCTTGATAATTCTTCATTCCAAATATCAAGTTTAAAATAGCATTTTTGCAATTCTAATATTTAAGCATGACTAAGCATTTGTCAACTCATTTCAAATCATTAGGTTTCTTGGATAACAAGTAGTCAAGGATGGTAAATGCATCAATTGTTTCATCACGCAACTCCTAACAACTTAATGCAGTTGATTAACTCCAGTGATAAAAGCATTTATAAATAGAGGGTTAAATGCACCGTGGCTTGCCTTGCAGCGCAAAAACAGTCGGGGCAGGAGCACCACAGCTTTCAGGTTCAAGAACCACCTCTGAACCTTCTCCTCCAGGCACCTCGACTTTGACCTCCTCGTTTACCGGCACTACACGTGTGCAACAATGCATGTATGAATGCGATGCGGAAAAGAGCATATGCCAGAAATAAAGAACTAAACATATGACAAGCATGAAATGGCATCACTAGGGTGTTCTAGGTCTTAAATGGGTTTGACCTAGAACCACAATCAATTCCAAAGTCACACAAACCCTAAATTCATTTTCTACACCTTTTTTTTACTATTTAATAAACCCATATCTATTTAATACAAGAGCAAACTAATCCCATTTGAGACCAAACTTCACCAACAGATAGCCTTTCATGCCAAACAGAGACAAATAAATTTTGGTGATTTTTGGAGTTACCTAGAATTAATTAAAAATGTGCAAAAATCCACTTTCCATTTATTTTAGGGATTTTTACCTACTGCAGAAAGTACTTAAACATGACAAACAATATTTTTATAAAATTCTACACTACTCAGAGAGAACATACAAAAATTCTCATGAATTTTGGATCAGCCAAAATATTCTAACAATATTATGAAACTGCAGCACTATTCCTTTAAAAATAAATAGAAAAAGCATTGCAAAAACCTGGAAAAAGAAAAAACTGAAAACGGCCCGAAGCTGGCCCAACTCGGGGCAATCGGCCCACACGGCCTGCTCCCCTCTCCCACACTGCGCCGGACGCTGACAGGCGGGGCCGGCCTGTCAGCTCCGTCTTCTACCTCGGCCGAACGCGCGGCGCGAGCGAGCACGCGCGTACCGGCGCGAACCTCGCCGCCGGCGAACCGACGGCCACCCGGATGCGACCTGCGGCTACTACACACCCTAACGGACAACCTAGAACACCTAGCTTCAACCTTAGCCGCCTCCGACGAGACTCTCCGCGACCATGGCGGACGCCACGGCTCGGCGAGCATGTGCCGGCCTCCCGAGACCAAAAAGCGGTAAACAAAAGGGTCGGGAAGGATCTAGAGCTCACCGCGAGTCTAGTGAGGGAGAAGGACGGGGCTGAAGTGGACCGGTGAGACGAGATTGGCGACGGCGGCGGATGCGGCGGCTTGAACACTCCGGCGAGCACCCGTTCCGCTGAACCTAGGGGACGAAACACGCAACCGCCGAGCGCATAAGTTCAAGAGAAGGTCAGAGAATAGGAAACGAGGCTTAGGCAGGGGAGTAGCTCACCACGACGAGCTATGGTCGAGAAACCGAGCCCGCGGCGGCGCTCTGCCGGACCCGAAGACGATGACACCTGAAGCAGAGCACCCAAGGCGTTAGAGATGGCACAAAAGGCTCCAACCGGAGCGCCTTGGAGCTGCACACTTACTGAGAGGATGGAGAGGATGGAGATAGCCGGTGGATGGCGAATTTCGCCGGCGACCGAGTGGAGCTCAAGAATGGTGGCGGTGACGATTTCGGTCGGGAGGGAGCACCTGGGGGCTTAAATAAGCGAGGAGACGGTCGGGGAGAACGTGGGGGGGGGGCTCGGCTCCATGCTGCGCGTGCCATGGACAGTACCCCAGCGCCGGAGGACGCGCTGCACGGTCGCGCATGCCGGCGACGTGCGCGCCGCGGCCGAACGCGCGTGACGCGGTGAACAGTGCCGCCGGTACAGTACTTGGCTCAGAGAAAATCGCCCAAATTGACCGGCCAAAAGACCGAATCCGAGGCCACGCCCAAAAGCAAAGTTGCAGATATTTTTGTGCTGGACAACTTTTGTTTTTGCACAAATTTGAAATTCGGCCTAGATTTGAAAATATTCAAAAGGGGGTAAACTAGGGTTTTGAATTTCAAACTGAATGTTTAAAATTACTTTTTATTTTTCTAAAGAACTTGAAATTTGGCCAAAATATAAGTTGTGCATCTCAGAGAGATCTACAACTTCTATTAAGGAAGTTTTATCTAATTCTCATTAGTTTTTGAAAAGCAGTTTTAAATTCAAATTTTGAAACACTGTTTTGAGCTTAATTCAAAAATTTTCAACATAACTTCAAAATCACCCAAAATAGAAGTTGTTCTACATTAAAAACTCTACAACTTTTATTAAGGGACCTACCTCAGATTTGATCAAATTTAGAAAGTGCACTTTGAAGCCTTTAATTAGGGGTTTAGGGAAAATTAAAATCAACATGCAATAACAACTCAATTAAGGTTCCTTCAAGCACATACAAGAGTTAAACAAGCTAATCACACTATTATCCCTAATGACAAGCAACTGCATATGATGATATGATGACATGGCATTTTAATTAACAGTAATACCAGGGGTATTACAGCCTTCCCCCCTAAAAGAAATCTCGTCCCGAGATTAGGTAGATAACATTGTTTTTAAACAAAGTAATGGAACAGAAAATTTTCCAACATAACTACCCAAACAAAAACTCAAAACAAGGGACTAGAAAAGATCAAATACAGGGAGAGGTTATACCTATATAGAAGCATAGAATTCAGGAAATTTTTCTGCCAAAAAGTCTTCAGATTCCCAGGTGGCTTCGTCCTCAGATTGCTGACTCCATTGTACTTTATACCACCTGGTTGTAGTCCTGCGGGTAACACGATCTTTAATATCCAGAATCCGAACTGGATATTCAGAGGTAGTCATGTCGGGTTCCAACTGAACTCCTTCCACATCGATCACTTGATCTGGCACTCGCAGACATTGCTTCAGCTGCGACACATGGAATACGTTATGTACTTCTGATATGTGCTCAGGTAACTGCAACCTGTAAGCCACTTTTCCCACACGTTCGATGATCTCAAAGGGTCCAACGAAACGCGGGGCTAGTTTGCCTTTAACTCCAAAACGACTCACTCCTTTCATTGGTGATACCTTCAGATAAACAAAATCTCCCACTTTAAACTCTAGCGGTCGACGTCGTTTATCAGCGTAACTTTTCTGCCTAGACTGGGCTATTTTTAAGTTCTCTTATATCACTCGAACCTTGTCTTCAGCCTCTTTTACCAGATCTACCCCATAGTACCATCTTTCTCCTGGTTCGGACCAATTCAAAGGTGTGCGACATCTTCTACCATACACGGCCTCGAATGGAGCCATTTGGATGCTTTCTTGATAGCTGTTGTTATATGAGAATTCGGCCAAGGCCAAACACTCGTCCCACTTGTCCGGGTAATTCAACGCGCAAGCTCTCAACATGTCTTCCAATACTTGATTGACTCTTTCAGTCTACCCATCGGTTTGCGGATGATATGCAGTGCTGTGCAGAAGCTTTGTCCCCAAGGACTTATGAAATGCCTTCCAAAACTTGGAGACAAACTGGGTGCCACGGTCAGAGACAATGGTTTTTGGCACTCCATGCAGTTTCATCAGATTCTCAATATACAACTGAGCATACCTTGGAGCTCTAAAGTCCTTCTTGACTGGCATGAAATGGGCTTGTTTCGTAAGACGGTCCACAACAACCCAGATGGAATCAAAACCCCGAGTAGTCTTGGGCAATCCCACAATGAAATCCATGCTGATATCTTCCCACTTCCATGCTGGCACAGGCAATGGTTGTAGCTCTCCACCAGGTCTCATGTGAACAGCCTTAACTTTCTGACATGTGTCACACCTTGCCACATACTGAGCAATTTCAACCTTCATCTTGGTCCACCAGAATTTCTGCCTCAAGTCCTGATACATCTTATTGCTTCCTGGATGAATAGAGAATTTTGTTGAGTGCGCTTCATCGAGGATCGCTTGACGTAACACAGGAATCTTGGGGACAACTAATCTGTCCTTGAACCAGACCACACCATCATCATCAATCCTGAAACAGTCAGCCTTGCCTACTTGGATCTTTTCTTTGATGTGCTTGATCCCTTTGCTTTTCTTTTGAGCGGCAATGATCTGTTCTCGAATAGGAGTTTCAATTCTAATGTTGGCTGTGCTGCCCCGTGGCACCACTTCAATACCCAATCTCTCCAGCTCACAACACAAGGTCAGAGTATATGACTTCACATTCAAGCAGTTGCAGTGAACCTTGCGGCTCAATGCATCAGCTACCACATTTGCTTTAACAGGATGGTAATGTACTTCGATGTCATAGTCCTTGATCAACTCGAGCCATCTTCTATGCCTCATATTCAACTCTTCTTGAGTAAAAATGTACTTCAGACTCTTGTGATCAGTGTAAATATTGCAGGTACTTCCCAACAGATAATGACGCCATATTTTCAGAGCATGAACCACGGCTGCCAATTCTAGATCATGAGTAGGATAGTTTTCTTCGTGACGCTTGAGTTGCCGTGAAGCATAAGCAATGACACGACCCTCTTGCATCAACACACAGCCAAGACCGGTTCCCGAAGCATCACAGTACACATCAAATGGTTTCTCAATATTCGGCTGAGCCAACACTGGTGCAGTGGTTAGCAATTCCTTCAACTTCTGAAAAGCTTCCTCACAATCTGATGACCAAACAAACTTCACTTGATTTTTCAGCAAGTTGGTGATGGGTTTAGATATCCTGGAGAAATCTGGGATAAAACGACGATAGTAACCTGCCATACCCATAAAACTGCGGACCTGATGCACTGTGGTGGGCGGCTTCCAATTCAGAATCTCCTCGACCTTGCTGGGATCCACGGACACTCCTTCCGCAGACAGAATATGACCGAGGAATGGAACTCTGTCCAACCAAAACTCACATTTGCTGAACTTGGCATAAAGTTGGTGATCTCTCAAACGGTTTAGGACAATTCAAAGGTGGTTAGCATGTTCTTCAGGGGTTTTGGAGTATACAAGGATGTCATCTATAAAAATGACTACGAATTTGTCAAGCTCAGGCATGAATACGGAGTTCATCAGATACATGAAATAGGCAGGAGCATTGGTCAGGCCAAAAGACATGACTAGGTATTCATATAGGCCATATCTGGTGGTGAAAGCGGTTTTGGGAATATCTTGTGGACGGATTTTTATTTGGTGGTACCCCGATCGAAGGTCAATCTTAGAGAATACTTTGGCCCCAGCAAGCTGGTCAAAGAGAAGATCGATACGGGGCAAATGGTATTTATTTTTGATGGTGACCTCGTTGAGAGGACGATAGTCAATACACAGTCTGAGAGAGTTATCCTTCTTTTTCACAAAAATGGCCGGACAACCCCAAGGTGACGAACTGGGCCGGATAAAACCCTTGTCAAGCAATTCTTGCAACTGAACCTTCAACTCTGCCAGTTCTTTTGGTGGCATCCTGTACGCCCTACGAGATATAGGTGCCGTACCAGGCTTAAGCTCTATGGCAAACTCCACATCACGGTCCGGAGGCAAACCAGGTAAGTCATCAGGAAAGACATCCGGGAATTCACAAACTACTGGAATATTCAGGATTTCTTGAACTGAGGTAGCATTGACTTGCTTCACGGTTCTTAGGGGTAACGGAAGTTGGATAAGAAGTTTGGACTGACTATCAGGTATGTTAACTTTGATTGTCCTATTCAGCACATCAATCACAGCCTTGTGCTGATACATCCAATTCATCCCCAAAATGGCATCTATGTCCTGATCTTTTAGCACTATCATAGTGGTCGGGAACTTATGCCCTCCCAATTCTATGGGTACCCGAAATACCACTTCCTTAGTACTGATACGCCCCCCGGGCGATTGTATGATAAAATTCTCATTAACCTCCCCAATTTGTATGTCATGCTTGACGACAAAATTACGATTGATGAATGAATGTGATGCACCAGAATCAAAGAGTGTAATTGCAGGGTTATCGGCAATAGGGAACCTATCGAGCATGACGGGCTCTCCTTCCGGGATATCAGCGATCTGGGTGTAGTACACCTGGCCAGCCTTCTTGACCACCTTGCCCTTCTGGGCCTGCTGCTGCTGTCCACGGTGCTGTCCCTGCTGCTGCTGCTGCTGTCCACCAGCACCCTTCTGTGCATTCTGATTGTACTGTTTGGGGAAAGGACAATTGCGGGACCAGTGTCCCATCTGGCCACAGTTGTAGCATGGGTGATTGTAGGTGAACTGTGGTGAGGTGACACGAACGCCAGGGGCATTCGGCTGAGTGGTGTTTTGCTGGTTTGAGGTGTGGGAGGTAGCGGCGGTACGCACAACTACCTGCTGCTGTGGGTATTGTGGGCGGTTGTGGTGGGTGGGATGGTAGATGATTTTCTGGCGCTTCTGGCTGCCAGAGAAAACAGCTTTCTTCTTCTTCTTCTCTCCCTGAAGTTGGCGGTCACTTTCTTCAAAAGCGAGCGCGCTGTCGACAGCTTCATGATAGGTGCAGTGGCGGTTGTTGGATAAGCTGCGCTGGATCTTGTAGTTCAAGCCTCTGACAAAGCAGCTCCTCTTCTTACTATCAGTATTCACATAGTCTGGGGCATACAGAGACAACTGGTTGAACTTGGTCACGTACTCCATCACAGTGGAGTCCCCCTGCCGCAATGCCAGAAACTGGTCGAGCTTCATACTCATTATCCCTTCAGGGATGTAGTGGGCACGGAATGCAGTGCGAAACTCTGCCCAGGTAAGCTGGTGTCCTTTGGGTTGTGCTGCCAGGAGGTTAGCATACCAAGCACTTGCGGGACCACGCAGCTGCTGTGCTGCGAACTGTGGCTTCTGGACTTCGGTACAATGGATCAAACCAAACTTCTGCTCCATGGTACGGAGCCAGTCATCCGCCTCAAGCGGCTCATCCGCCTTGGTGAACACCGGTGGACGGGTGTCGGTGAAGTCCACATAGGTGGTTTCCTGGTTCCCATTATTGCGCCCACGGCGCTCTCCACGCTGACCCTGATTCTGAGCGAAAGCATTTGCCGCATTAGCAAGTGCGGTAATGGCATCAGTGAGGCTTGGTGGCACGGGTGGTGCCTCAGGAAGACCGTCCTCTCCCTGGTTGCTGGACTGACCACGGGTCTGAACCATCTGTGAATTGCACTCTTAACTCAGAACTTGGACTTGACATTACTTAAATAGAAACGGAGTAGCAGCAGAAACTAAAAATTATTTCAACACAAGAAACATAGTCTTAGCGACATACAGCACATAGATCCCAACCACAACTAAAATTCTTAGGCTCATAAACTACGACATAGAGATACAAGCAACTGCCAACGCTGCAGCACAGGCAACTAGTCGTCGATGACCACGATCTCCTCATCGACGTCGTCCTCCACCATCTGGTCCTCGGGCTCTGCTGGGTCCTCGGCGAGTGGTACGGGCTCGAAGTAGCCCAACTCCTCGGACTCGCTCTCCTCGTCATCAGGCCCGACAACCACGCCACCCTCCGGGTCCTCCTCACGGGGAACCAAGATAGGGTTAAGCAGGTCGTTAAGCTTGTGCACCTCCTCATGCAGGGTGTTGATGTATGCCTGCATGTTGCCATTGTGGGCTTCCACCCACTCCACACGCTCAAGGGCGGCCTGCTCGCGCCCCAAAGCCTCGTCTCTCTGCTGGACTGGCACCTGCTCACGCTCCAGCGCTGCCGCCACCCGCTCCATGGCCGCCTGCACCTCGGCCTCGACCTGGTGAATCTCTCGGTACAGGTCGCGGTTGGTGCGCACATCCCTGTAGTGGTTGCGCACAGCTCGGTCGAAGTCCTCCTCCATCAGCCTCGCCTCGGCCTTGAGTGCCCTGATCTCCTTTTTGAGTTCCCTGTGGCTGCGGCGACGGCTGCCTGAGCCCTCGCCCTCCTCATGGCTAGGAGCGAGCTGGTGACGAGGAATGCCACGTGGTCCAACCATCTTGCGTGCGGTCAGCTTCGAGCGAGCCAGCTGGACAAAGTGAGGGTAAGACAAGATAGAACAGGCTAGCATGAACAGGTTGGTAAATCCTATCCCAAAACCCAACATTAAGGAGGAAGTTATTAACATGTGAATCAACATGATGCATGATTCGTTCTTACGCAAATTTTAAATCAATGCAGATAAATAAATATTAATAACATATTTCAGACATAGGGCTTAACAATAATAATAGTAATAATATTGTTCCACATGCCACCCTACTCCTAGTACAGAGTAAGACAAGAAAAGCAGTTTTGGACTCAAAATAGTTAACTTAAATTTTAGATCCAAAACATTTTGAAGTTTTCGAAAACAACTCCGTAATAATTTAGCAATAGATCGCTCTGATACCACTTGTAACAGAACCGCCTTAATCACATGGCCCACAGGCACCTGTCATTGTCACTAATGACCTCTGACAGTCGTACCCGTGTCCCAAATGATCGAGGCAGCCCTGCCGGGCTACATCAGTGCCCGTATGCCGACAGGATCTCCATTGCGAAGCCATTACAGAGTTACAACATTTCATAATCAAAATACATCAGAGTAAATGCGGAAGATTTACTAGTACTTAAATTACAAACCGAGTTCAAATAGTAAATAAGTGTAGTCATTACAAACCAACTTAAAACAGTAGCAGTGGCATTGGAACAACGATACAACATAAATAGATAGTAGATAATCGAACCCAGCCCACGGGTCCTTCACTCCTCACCACTATCCTCTTCGATCACTGTAGCACAGCAGGGGTCGAGACAAATCTCCGGCTGTGGCCCTCCTGCAACGGGGTTAACAAACCCTGAGTACTGGGTACTCCGCAAGACTTACCCGACTAAGAAAAATATTTGACTCTTGGAATGCAAGGTTAGGGGTAAGGCTTAGCAGGAGGTAAGGGGTTTAGCGGAAAAGCATTACTATCCTGTCTCAGTATTTTTGCTCATTGAATAATTTTATTAGTATCATAAGTCATCATTCATCACTTCCATCTATTTTATTCATTTCATTATTCTCTCAAAACATCCTATTCTTCGAACCACTTTTCGAGGTAGACGTGAGGATCAAGTCTCCATAACCGAGGAGCACGTCGATTCGAATCAAGTAAGTATACCCAGCTGGGGATTCTATCCACACTGCATATGTAGCACTTAAGCTTGCATATGCCAACCCATTGTCACGGCTTTTCTACCCCGGACCCGGTCCTACGCCACCCGAGAGCACAGTACTCCACTAGTCTCCAGGCACGCCGGCCACGTGGGTACACGCTACTCTCGCCATCTCTCCACTCCCAGTGCGCGGTTGTCGGTTCCAGCAATAGAGAGACCTGACTCTAGGCTTTCCGAATTGGTATGTGGCTAGGCTGTTCATCATGATCACAACAGGCCTTACAACGAACGGTCCCTACTGCTTTCCGTCAGAAACCATGCGTTGGGACTCTAACCCAAATACCCTGGATTCTGCCCGGTTTTCAAATCCCTTCCCGATGATGACGATCAGTTGGGACTCTAACCCAAACAGATGGCCGACCACTCGGGAAACCCATCCATTACAATAACAGTGTCCCGGCCAAAGGACCCTGCCATCATACATGGACTCATACCCATCCCTTGATAATTCTTCATTCCAAATATCAAGTTTAAAATAGCATTTTTGCAATTCTAATATTTAAGCATGACTAAGCATTTGTCAACTCATTTCAAATCATTAGGTTTCTTGGATAACAAGTAGTCAAGGATGGTAAATGCATCAATTGTTTCATCACGCAACTCCTAACAACTTAATGCAGTTGATTAACTCCAGTGATAAAAGCATTTATAAATAGAGGGTTAAATGCACCGGGGCTTGCCTTGCAGCGCAAAAACAGTCGGGGCAGGAGCACCACAGCTTTCAGGTTCAAGAACCACCTCTGAACCTTCTCCTCCAGGCACCTCGACTTTGACCTCCTCGTTTACCGGCACTACACGTGTGCAACAATGCATGTATGAATGCGATGCGGAAAAGAGCATATGCCAGAAATAAAGAACTAAACATATGACAAGCATGAAATGGCATCACTAGGGTGTTCTAGGACTTAAATGGGTTTGACCTAGAACCACAATCAATTCCAAAGTCACACAAACCCTAAATTCATTTTCTACACTTTTTTTTACTATTTAATAAACCCATATCTATTTAATACAAGAGCAAACTAATCCCATTTGAGACCAAACTTCACCAACAGATAGCCTTTCATGCCAAACAGAGACAAATAAATTTTGGTAATTTTTGGAGTTACCTAGAATTAATTAAAAATGTGCAAAAATCCACTTTCCATTTATTTTAGGGATTTTTACCTACTGCAGAAAGTACTTAAACATGACAAACAATATTTTTATAAAATTCTACACTACTCAGAGAGAACATACAAAAATTCTCATGAATTTTGGATCAGCCAAAATATTCTAACAATATTATGAAACTGCAGCACTATTCCTTTAAAAATAAATAGAAAAAGCATTGCAAAAACCTGGAAAAAGAAAAAACTGAAAACGGCCCGAAGCTGGCCCAACTCGGGGCAATCGGCCCACACGGCCTGCTCCCCTCTCCCACACTGCGCCGGACGCTGACAGGCGGGGCCGGCCTGTCAGCTCCGTCTTCTACCTCGGCCGAACGCGCGGCGCGAGCGAGCACGCGCGTACCGGCGCGGCCCTCGCCGCCGGCGAACCGACGGCCACCCGGATGCGACCTGCGGCTACTACACACCCTAACGGACAACCTAGAACACCTAGCTTCAACCTTAGCCGCCTCCGACGAGACTCTCCGCGACCATGGCGGACGCCACGGCTCGGCGAGCATGCGCCGGCCTCCCGAGACCAAAAAGCGGTAAACAAAAGGGTCGGGAAGGATCTAGAGCTCACCGCGAGTCTAGTGAGGGAGAAGGACGGGGCTGAAGTGGACCGGTGAGATGAGATTGGCGACGGCGGCGGATGCGGCGGCTTGAACACTCCGGCGAGCACCCGTTCCGCTGAACCTAGGGGACGAAACACGCAACCGCCGAGCGCATGAGTTCAAGAGAAGGTCAGAGCATAGGAAACGAGGCTTAGGCAGGGGAGTAGCTCACCACGACGAGCTATGGTCGAGAAACCGAGCCCGCGGCGGCGCTCTGCCGGACCCGAAGACGATGACACCTGAAGCAGAGCACCCAAGGCGTTAGAGATGGCACAAAAGGCACCAACCGGAGCGCCTTGGAGCTGCACACTTACTGAGAGGATGGAGAGGATGGAGATAGCCGGTGGACGGCGAATTTCGCCGGCGACCGAGTGGAGCTCAAGAATGGTGGCAGTGACGATTTCGGTCGGGAGGGAGCACCTGGGGGCTTAAATAAGCGAGGAGACGGTCGGGGAGAACGTGGGGGGGCTCGGCTCCATGCTGCGCGTGCCACGGACAGTACCCCGGCGCCGGAGGACGCGCTGCACGGTCGCGCACGCCGGCGACGTGCGCGCCGCGGCCGAACGCGCGTGACGCGGTGAACAGTGCCGCCGGTACAGTACTTGGCTCAGAGAAAATCGCCCAAATTGACCGGCCAAAAGACCGAATCCGAGGCCACGCCCAAAAGCAAAGTTGCAGATATTTTTGTGCTGGACAACTTTTGTTTTTGCACAAATTTGAAATTCGGCCTAGATTTGAAAATATTCAAAAGGGGGTAAACTAGGGTTTTGAATTTCAAACTGAATGTTTAAAATTACTTTTTATTTTTCTAAAGAACTTGAAATTTGGCCAAAATATAAGTTGTGCATCTCAGAGAGATCTACAACTTCTATTAAGGAAGTTTTATCTAATTCTCATTAGTTTTTGAAAAGCAGTTTTAAATTCAAATTTTGAAACACTGTTTTGAGCTTAATTCAAAAATTTTCAACATAACTTCAAAATCACCCAAAATAGAAGTTGTTCTACATTAAAAACTCTACAACTTTTATTAAGGGACCTACCTCAGATTTGATCAAATTTAGAAAGTGCACTTTGAAGCCTTTAATTAGGGGTTTAGGGAAAATTAAAATCAACATGCAATAACAACTCAATTAAGGTTCCTTCAAGCACATACAAGAGTTAAACAAGCTAATCACACTATTATCCCTAATGACAAGCAACTGCATATGATGATATGATGACATGGCATTTTAATTAACAGTAATACCAGGGGTATTACAACTTTCTCAAGTAATAAGAAAGGAAACAGGCGCAGACGGATTGTATCCTGCGAAATTCCTGGAATAGAGATTGTATTGCATATCTCTAGAAAATTCTAGAGGTGAGTATTGGCATCCTCTGAAGGGTTGCCATGAAATGCAATTGCTTGCACCATCATGATCAATGCAGGTTTAAGCTCAAACTCTCTACTTCCACTATCTGCACTAGGCATAGTAGCAATATTGGAAATAGATGGAGTAGAATACTCACAGATAGTTCTTGATGTAGATGAACTGGTTGGCTCCGAAGTATTAGGATGCTCGGATTCATCAGATGGATGATCTTGCAATGTAGGTTCTCTCGATGAAGATGAATGAGATCCAGAAGTCATTCTTGGAGGAGTGAGATTAGCTCTCGCTCTTCTAAGGATTGACTTAGGGTCTTCATGAAAATCTTTAGGTACATTGAATCCAGCCATTCTAGATATCTAGCTCAACAGTCACCACAAAAAGACAGATAGGTCTGATCCCGCTAAAGAACGGGGTTAGTTCTATAGCAAACACAAAAGAAAATCTAGGCCAATTGCTTCCTCGGCAACGGCGCCAGAAATGCTTGTTGGCAATTCTAATGTCACTACCAAGAACAGAGTTATTCCTGATAATGGCGTCAGAAATGCTTGTTGATAATTCCTATGACTATTGCAGAACTCCACAAGCGTACAGAATCTACCGATACAGCACTTCACTTGGGAGTAACCAAGTATCGTATTTATTTCCATAGGGAAGCTTTTTATGGCTAGAGTTATCCGATGGTAAACTAAGAACAATCACGATTTATAATAAACGGTGAACTAGTATAATGACAACTAATCCAGATAATCTAGTTCTGAGATAAAGCCAAGCAATGGCGTAGATAGTGATGAGCTCAAGAGTGGAATGCAAGGCAACATGGTAGGTTAACTCCAATTAGCACTTCGGGACAATGCGCGGTCCCAAATTATTGGGGTTACTCACATCCAGAAGCCCTACGCTGATAAAACCAGACGAACATGGTGGAATCCAGAGGATCTTAGGGCTGTCACCACCTAAGACCTACCACTACTATCCGTGGGTCTAGCCGCAATCCAAGGTAACTTCTAGTCTAAGCACCACGCTTACACTATAGGCCACTACTCTAACCTCGCGCTAAGATTAGAGCACCGTCTAGGAGCGAAGATCCCGCACTAATTGATGAAAACCAATAATTAATCCCCTAGTACTACCGCAACTTGAGCACTCAAAGTAATACTTAAAGTAAATACTTGGAAGTAAATACTAAAAGTAAATACTGAAAGTAATGCGGAAAATGCAAGTACTAGAAAGGAAATTATATTACCGAATGAAAGAGTACCTTACAAAGGAAGCACCCGAGAGAGACCTCCGTAGAGCTCTCCTACTCTTCTGCTTCTCTTCTCACTCACACCCTCACTACTAGCCTTGCAAGGAGGCTTCTCACTAGATGAGCTTGGATGGACTAAACTCCAAGTCTCTCTATTCCTCCTAAGCTGATTACAACTGAAGCATACGGGGGTATTTATAGCACTTGCAGACCCCTGGGGTACTTGTAGAGGTGGCCGGAGGTCGGTGGCACGAAAGTGTAGGGCGGACGCCCTACTAGGGAGGGCGGACGCCCGGTGAGATCCACCGCCTCGCCATCCAAAGCTCCAGGGTCCTCCCCAATGACGGTTACAAGGTCGGTTGAGCACTTTTCGGCAGTTGGAGAGGCGGTTTGTGGCCCTCGGAGGATGACATATGGGTCCATGAATCCTTGACACTTCATTTGATCTCCCTTGGATGAAAACCGACTTCAAATGGACGGCCACAAGTGCTTGGGTGCCTCTCCTCCAGATTGTGGTCGTGGCAGGCCACTTTGACAGGGCTACCAGATCCAAGTGAGGTGATTTTGTGCCATCGATGTTAAATCAACGTGCCACACTCTGTTTGGGAGCTTGGGACACGGATCCATGACTTGGCGGAGTGCAAATGGCGCCAAGTGGGGGGCGGGTGCCCTGTCCAACAGGGCGGGCGCCCTGTGACTTGGCCCCAACGTGGCTCTTGTCACGTGTACTGCTCAAATGTGCCTTGGTTTGCCTCATTTTCACCTGTTTTGCACCTGCAACCACAATTCTTCAAGTACAAGTGGAACTCCATTAAATTAAACCAAATTCCTAGCCTCTATGTGCCATTTTATTTCTTAATTTTATCATTGTTGATGGTTAAAATGAATTTAGTGAGCATCAACAATAGTGCATCTTGCACACCTCATTTGCCAGTGGTGGTCTGTCTGTGGTGTCTCGGGAAGCCAGGAACAACTATGGTCGTAGGATGATATCCCTAAGTCATTGGAAATGAATGAAGAAGCATGTTACTATCCACATCAATGTCTCCTGGATCAGATGGTGCAAAAGAATGAGAGGTCCTGCTCAAGCACAAAGAAGCCTTTTTAACAAGTAATTCAGATCAAGACAATCTCACGAAGCATCCCAAGAAGGCGCAACAAGTGCTGAGTAGAATTGCATCAAGACATAAGGTGGCATGAAGTAAGGTCCTTGTGAAATTCAAACAGACATCATGGTGATGCAAGGGCACTTAAAAGAGCAAGCTTGGGGGAGATTCACTTTTTCCTCATTAATAAGACAAGATTTGAGGGAGCTCTCTCCCCAGTAACCATCGCAACACAAGGGTGTAGAAAAAGGTGAGAAAGAACCAAGCTTAGGAGGAGCACTTCTCACTTAAGAGGATCAATGCAACATTTAGTAGAAGTGGCTCTACTGCCCATTGTAGATCGGTTGAAGCACAAGGAAGGAAGAATTGACTCCTCTAAAAATGGTCCAACAACGCTCTTCCTCCTCTCAAGCCTCAATCGCTCAGGAGGGAACAAATGAGAGGAGCAAAAAGGTATTAAGAAGAAGATAATGATAGCATGACAAAAGGATGATAAAGAAGGAGTGCAATGTAGGAGTCAAGCTCATGGACAAGATTTACAACTAACAGAGCAAGAAGAGCTTCTACAAGGTGTTACGGCATCACGCTCCAATAATGAAGGTAACATCTTGAAATCAAGGAGCAGATGTCGTTCGTCCCAACGCCAGAAGAACCAGCCACCCAAGGATGGCTGGGCAGATTATGAAGGGGAAGTTGTAAGGAGTGATGAGACTCCTACATAAGAGTGAGAAAGAAGGGACTATGAAGGATGAGACTCCAACCTCAGTGTCAACATCACCTTCACCAACCAGAAAGGAATGGAGGAAGAAGGAGTCACCTTCCAGCTCATCATCATCGGAGGTGCAACTAGGGTCATCATCACAACCCGACGATGCACCAAGCAAAGAATGAACAAGACAAGAAGTACTGTTCGGAGGACTTTAAACCACAGAGCCTTCGTTAAAAGGTAAACTTGGTACTTATCTATATTTCCTTTTCAGCATTGCATAATTTCTCTTTAGCATATTAGTATAAGTAGTTACATATTTTATTTGCTGCATTTACATAGAAAAGAAAATAAAAATATTTATTGCATTGCATTAAAAAAACTCTAAGCCCCATGTGAATGATCTTATGGCATAGCTCACAAGACTATCACTGTGGTGACATAAAAATAATTTGCATGCATCTAGAATAGGTTGTTGCATCATATCTACTTGTTGCATTCATAAACTTAAAAATACCAAAAATATGTGGGCACATGAAGGTCCACACCTCTATCAAAAATCCCAAAAAAATGTGGGCACATGAAGTTCCACCCACTTAGGGAGCTTTCTGCTAGAATTATAAACCAACATCAATCTCTAACCATGGAGCGGCATTAATTGAAACGACCTCGATTCCCGCGAAGGGAAATCCACAGGCTCGAATTGTAATTCAACAGATTGCTTGGGACAATCCATGAAATTACCCATAGCTCAGTTGACACCAGGATCCATACAACGGTAATTAAGTCTTACATAAACACTTATTACATCGCCACACTGGCGGAATCATCATTCAGAGAAGCTTTAGAAGATGCGGAAACGTTTCATCCTTCACGGCCAACTTGAGTGTAGCACGTGACCCTGTTCCTCGCCATCGTCTTCCTCGAAGTCGTACTCATTCTCGTCACCTAACAGCAAATTTATCAGTACGATTTGTACTGGCCACGGAGCCCACCTATGCAGCATTTGCTTTGTGGAAAGTGGATGCAAGGCTATACAAGCAGACCTATAGGCTGAGGTTTCCTATGCAGCTGTAATCAATGTTTGATTAGTCAAGTTTTATCTCCAGTTAACACCATCATCCCTTTTCCCATCACCACATCTCACATACCCACACCTCACTCTCATTCGACAGGCCCAACTCCATCTCAGGCCTATCTCAGCGGCACACTACCACAGCGGGTACACTGCCGGAAAATGTCATCCAGGGGGAAGAAGAGAACACTCACTACACTAGTAGAAGCTTCACAGGAAAGGTCCATAGCCAACAGGTTGGCATATGTATCGATCGATCAACCGTACACTCTGCAGAGGTTTCACTACCCACAAGATTAGCCATCATAGGTGTTGCGCAAACACCTAGGCAGAATTTCGGGTGCTTGCTTGCCTAGGTCGATGCCACCCTACCACTCAGCCCTGGGATATTCCGGATCCTACACCGTTATGCTGAGACTGGGAGACACAGTACCAGGCCCATCCAGTGGTACTGCGCATCTAGAACGGAACGGGAACCCATCGACCGTCTCCGCCCACCCTTATCACCTCTCAACCTAACAGTAGTGGCACCGTCCTACCAAGTAGTCCAGCCGTCTCCCGCCCATCAGAAGCGAGTGAGTAGAAAAGGATTCCCATGAACCTGAAACTAGTCCGTCCTAGGTTTGACCAAGCAGGCATCTTCACTTAGGGGATACTCTCCCCGTGCCATCACAGCACCTCCGTCCATGGGCTTCAAACCACCAAGGCTATCCCACCCGGAACCTCCTCAACAACTTTACCCGCCACAGGTATCTCACTTGGGGATGCCCAGGTTGCACCCCCGGCACGACTTGCCCCATGGGCTTGTCTCACATCCCACTTGGTCGACATCAACCCTTACCACGCACCCAAGACGCACGCAGCACTCTCTCCCAGTGGTTATAATCAGTTATACACCGTCCCAATTCCACCACATAGCATATAGCAAGTAGAAAGTAGTGGAAGAGTAACAGTAAATTAAGCAGCAGCTAACCTAGCAGCGGATAGCAGGGTAAAGTCTTATCAAGGCAGGGAATTCAAATACACTATCATGCAACCAATCCATACATAATCATAAAGCAATAGCAGCAATGTCAATTGCAATGCGTAAATAGGATCTAAGGATTTGGTGGGACGTGGCACCTTCGTAGTCGTCTCCTAGCTCCTGAAGGTACTCGTGGTTGTCTTTCTTAGTCAGATCCCCCTCCGGCTCTGAAATCGAACACGAAATAGTCGCGTCAGCGACTCCTATAGAGTATTTCAGAAAAATCCAATAAAATAAAGAGCCAAATGCACACAAACATAGTCTTAGATTGTAGATCTCATTTTCTGAGAATTTTGATATATGGTGCACAATTTTTGGACATCGTATGAATAAGTTATGAATTTCCGAAGATTATCCTATTTTCTGAAAATGGAAAATGGTCGATTAATCAGGGGCAGCTCGGGATTGGTCCACGTGGCGTGCGGGTCCAGTAGTGCGGCATGTGGCGCCTCATCAGAACTCAGTCCCAATGGTCGCCCACCAAGTGTTCGATGCTAGTTCCCAGAGAGTCGCCGTAGCTCGGCGTAGCTCGGCGTAGCTCGGCGGGGCTCGGCGGAGCTCGGCGTAGCTCGGCGGGGCTCGGCAGAGCTCGGGCGAATCGGAGATTCGGGGCGCCGAGGGTGCCGCTCTCCCGAGCTCTCCCGGGGAGGCTCGGGCGAATCGGACATTTGGGCGCCAAGGGTGCCGCTCTCCCGAGCTCTCCCGGGGAGGCTCGGGCGAATCGGACATTTCGGCGCCGAGGGTGCCGCTCTCCCGAGCTCTCCCGGGGAGGCTCGGGCGAATCGGAATTTTGGGCGCCGAGGGTGCCGCTCTCCCGAGCTCTCCCGGGGAGGCTCGGGCGAATCGGAATTTTGGGCGCCGAGGGTGCTGCCCTCCCGAGGGTTGGCTGTCATTAGTGAAATGATGTCGTGGGCCTCCTTCTCTCCCACGGCATACGGCGGTTCTCCGACGAGGTGGAGGCGCACGTAGCCAAGGCGACAGACATGATTTGGGGCTCGGCTATCTACGCGGCGGTGCCGAGGCAGACTTGGCGAACCTCGTCGGCCTTTCTCCGCAGCACGAGGCGATCGGGGGTACTCGGAACGGATTTTAGGCGAGGCGGAACGTGTCGGCGGCGATCACGTTTCCCCGAGAACGCACCTCTCGGTGTTCCGAGCTATGGAGGTTCGATCTTCCGCAACTAAGCTTGTCCGAGGTGGTCGGTGAGTTGGTGGTCACGCTAGCGGGTCGCGTCGGCGGTTTCACGGCTTGTGCGCGCGGGAACGCCGTCGAGGTGGCGGTGCTCCGAGCACATGTGACGGCGATGCCCATCGGAAGTGGCCTGACGTCCATAGCCGATGTCCAGTGGTTTGATGGCCGGTCTTGTGCGCGTGTTGTGCGAAGTGTTCAGGGGCCGGAAACAGCTCGCGGCCTACACGCTCGTGATGCCGAGCGCCATGACCGTAGCACGGCGAGGTTGGATGAGGTGCTCGGTGGCTCACCGTGGGGCTGGTGAGGTAAGGATGTTGGTGCAGTGACGAGGTGACGCTGTGCAGAGTGATCGCAGTGCCGTGCCGCTCCTCGTCCGCAGGTCGGGCTTCTCCTCCGTGTCCGGCTCCGGCGTGCTCTGCGGCGGCGGCGCTCCGGCAGCTTCTCCTCCTCTGCTCCGCCCTTCTCCCTTCTCCCTCTCCCTCTATTGTGCGGTGTGGTGTAGTGGTTGTGCCGCAGCGCGGTGGCGGCAAGTGGGACGAGGTCTAGGGCTTCGGGGCGACTCCTTTTATAGACGGCCAGGGCATGGCGTGGCGGCGGACGATGATTAGCGGTGAAGGGGGCACGTGGAGACCATCGGTGCTCCCGAGCTAGGGTTTCCCAGTGCGCGTGGCTTCTTGGCGAGCAAGGCAGGGGACAGGCGAGGGACAGCGGGGTCAAGGCTCTGCCATGCGTGGCGCTGTCGGTCATGCCATTTGCGTGACTCTGTCGGCCACCGTCTTTCGCGAGGTGAGAAGAAGAACAGTAGCGAGAGCGGCTGACAGGCGGGGCCGGGCGGTCAGCGGCTGCGGGGGAGTGGGTGAAACGGTCGCGCCCACGCGCTTGCTCGGTTGGGCCGCAGCTGGGCCGACAGGTTGGCTTCCTTTCTTCCTCTCTTCCCTTTTCTTTTTCCTTTTCTATTTTCATTTAAGTGTATTTATATACATATATTACCCTTTTTAAATATTGAGTAAATACAAACATAAATTGCAATAAATCCCAATTGTGATGCATAAGCTATTATTCTATGTGAATGGAATTAAAATGCAAGCTATATTTCTTTATTTACCAAATTCATAAAGAAACCTATATGCTTGCACAAGAAAAATGGGTTTTCATAATAAATAAATGAAAAATTTTAATTGGATGGGATTTTTAGGTTGTGTGGGTTTTTAGGGTTGTTACAGTCCTCCCCCCTCATTAGGATCTCGACCTCGAGATTCAGAGATAACGTACCCATCGAAGAGGTAAGGAAACATAATCCGCAAGTCCGATTCTTTCTCCCACGTAGCTTCCCTTTCAGTGTGATTGCTCCACTGTACCTTGCACATCGGAATAGTCTTATTCCGCGTCTCTTTGGTATCCCGTGCCAAGATCTTGATCGGATGTTCCTTGTATTCAAGTGTGTCTTGCAGGTCTAATGCATCCGTAGGAACTTGCTCCTCGGGAAGCTTCAGACACTTTCTTAATTGCGAGACATGGAGCACGGGGTGTACTCCAGATAATTCCTCTGGTAGTTCCAGCTTGTAAGCAAGCTTTCCAACCCTTTTACAGATCTTGTATGGCCCAACATATCTCGGTGCTAATTTCCCTTTTACGTGGAATCTGACAGTGCCACGAAGCGGAGATACCTTGAGGTAGACATAATCCCCAACCTTGAACTCAAGCTCTCTACGTCTTCTATCTGCATAGCTCTTTTGCCTACTTTGTGCAATCCTCAAACTCTCTCTTACTTGGGCAACACCTTCTTCTGCTTCCACAATCTTAGCAGGACCGAAGAGTGTCCTTTCACCTGGTTCCGACCACATTAGCGATGTTCTGCACGGTCTTCTGTACAACGCTTCAAATGGAGACATCTTAATGCTCGTCTGGTAACCGTTGTTGTATGAGAACTCGGCGTGGGGTAGACAGCTCTCCCATCCTTCCTTGTACCTCAATACGCAAGCACGTAACATGTCCTCGAGAATCTGGTTCACTCTTTCTGTTTGCCCGTCTGTTTGCGGGTGGTATGCTGTGCTGTAGTCGAGCTTGGTCCCGATGGACTTGTGCAAGGATTTCCAGAACTGTGATACAAACTGTGATCCTCGGTCAGATATAATACTCAGAGGTGCCCCATGTAACTTCAAAATGTTTGATACGTACAGATCTGCTAGCTTTTCAACTCTATACTTCCTTTTGACAGGTATAAAATGTGCAACTTTGGTTAGACGGTCCACTATTACCCATATAGAATCATACCCATGCTCGGATCGGGGCAGTCCTATTATAAAGTCCATGGATATGCATTCCCACTTCCATTCTAGTATCTCAACTGGTTGTAGCAACCCTGCTGGTCTCTGATGCTCGGCCTTGATTCTATTGCATGTATCACATCGGGCTACATGCCCTGCAATGTCTGTCTTCATATTCTCCCACCAGAAGTGCTTCCTTAGATCATGGTACATCTTGGCTGACCCTGGGTGAATGCAATATTTGGATTTATGCCCTTCCGACAGGATCTCTTCTCGTATCGCTGAATCCGTCGGTACACAGATTCTATCTTTGTACCATACAGTTCCCTGCTCATCTTCTCGTTATTCGGGGCCTCTTCCCAGCTTCATCAAACCACGGATATAGTCTATCTCAGGACAGTTCTTTTGCGCTTCATGGATCCGTGAGGTGAGATAGTACTCGACGCGAAGCTCATTTAGCATGCCATAGGAGACTACCTCGAGCTGGAACGCGTCGAACTCTCTCCTGAGCTCAGGCGGCATAGAGTTGGTGATGAGGGTATGGCAGTAGCTTTTGCGGCTAAGTGCATCAGCGACAACATTAGCCTTCCCTGGGTGGTAATGGATCTCAAGATCATAGTCCTTGATGAATTCTAGCCATCTCCGCTGCCTCATATTCAGATCTTCTTGTGTGAAGAAGTACTTCAGACTCTTGTGGTCAGTGTAGATGTCACACTTGTTGCTTATTAGATAGTGTCTCCAAATCTTGAGTGCATGTACTGTAACACCCTAGTGTTAGTTACTATTTTCACACTTGCATTTGCATGTCATCAAGCATAGATCATGCCATTTCATGCATTATTATCATTGCATTTTATTTGATTCCCTTTTATTGCTATATGTTTGTTTATATGTCCATATTATGCAAAAATGTGTTGACATGCAAATGTGATGCTTGTTTATGGTTCTAAATGCTTTATACATGTTTAGGATAACATTTGGAACAATGTTCATGTTGGTGAAATCCCCAAAATACCCCTCTAGCTCATAGTTGACTAGAGAGCCCTTTAAAAGCTATTCTGTTTGACCAAACAAGAAGGGCATTTTAGAGATTCTGCATGTTAGTGCACCCTTAATCAAAGTTGTGTAGAATTTTATAAGCAACAAACTTTATTTTTGGGTCAACTCATGAAAATGAGTGGAAGAAGGTCAAAAAGTTGAATTAGTGCAGATTTGGAGCTGTTTTGGAAGTTTTCAAATTTTCCTAAGTCTAAACCGGTTTTCAGTTTCGGTGTACCCCTGTTCATCGACTTGTATCTCTCAATCCAGGCCGAACTAGAGTAAAGTGCCTTAATATGAAATGATCTACTCGTATAGCTCTTCAACCCATATTAGTGAAGTTTTCACTGAAACGCCCTGAATCGCGAGTTATAGATCGATAAAAATCGAGTTTCAGTCGGGTCCGCGGAGACTGAATCGGAGCCGATTCAGTTCGACCCTCGGGCGAATCGCGCGACCGCGTCAGGCCTCGGCCGCCAGGTGGCGCCGTACGCCGTCGTTGCTGCCGCGCGGTCGGCTTAGAAAGGGGAACACGCAATCCTGTCTCCCGCACGCTCGCCCTCACTCTCCCCGCTCTCTCGCCCTTTGTTCGCTCGCTGCTCTCCTCTTTCCCCTCCGCCGTCGCCATTTCCGCCGCGCCACCGCCGCGGTGAAATCCGCCGCCACCGAGCCGTCTCCGACCGCTCCACCCTCGGCGCAGCTGCGGCTTGCTCTGCTCTTCGTTTCCGACCCGTTGCCGACCTCAGCCGACCTAAGGTACAGCTCCAGCGAGCTTCTCGCCGTCCGCCATTGCCGGAGCGCCGCCGAGCTCTCGGGTCGCCGCGACGAGGGCGATGCCGGGGTCGGCTTCCCTCTCTTTTGCTCGTCTAAGAGTCCCCGTTAGCCGTAGATCCATTCCGCACCGTCGGTTAGGTCTATCTCGCCGTAGTTTCGCCGGAACCCGAGTTCGCCGTGAACCCGCTCGCCACCGTGCCGCCATGCGAGCGCGGTCAGTGAGCTCCCGTGCGCAATAGTTCGATTCGTCGTACGCACAGGTCCGCTAGAGTTCCAGAAACACGAAACGAGGCCGAGCAGCGCGAGCAACGGCCGGAATCGGCCGGCGCGAGTTCGCCGGACCACCGCCGTCCGCCATTGCCGCCGTCGAGCTCGCTCCGGTGGAGTACTACCCTCGGCAGTTGGTCCATCGGATTCGTCTCGTTGCCACGAGTCGGTAGGTAGCCTCGGCGTCGCCGGAGAGCTCGCCGACAGAATATTTTGAGTTATTACTATAATTGAAACTTATAACCGTAAAGCAATCCATCAAAAATGAGTGAGGGATTAGGAACACTAAAGTACATACAGGATTAGTAATGAGAGAATCTAAATCATTAGACATTTTTCCTCATAAAAGGAATCATAATAAGGACTTGAAATTGGTGGAAATTATCAAGCAGTACTTTCTTCAGATTCCGGTCTAGAGTATGTTCCCATTCACTTGTTAAGGAAATGGCTATCAAGAACGAATTAACCCTTTATTCTTTTTTTTTAAGTATACCCCTTCTGGGGAAAGAAGAATAGGACAAAAGATATGGAATACAAAAAAGGATCTTTATTTATTCTTTCCTTCCTTTATCCCTATTCATAGAGAATTCCTCATGAACTAATGGCAAATTCTTTCCATTTATTAATTGCTATAATGAGTGCTGACCGGCGGCTCTGTTCCGCTCTCTGACGCGTGGGGTCGGGTCGACCCCGGGGCCCGCGAGTCAGCCGTTCGGGTGCGCCTCTGGTTCACTGAGCCGGGTGCACGTAGCAGTTCTATCGGGTTTAGGTTTTTGATTTATAAAATGAATTTCCAGAAAATGTGTAAAACCTTCCAAAATTCATATCTGGAGCTAGGAATGTCCAATTGGGGTGAACCAAATTTTGTTGTGTTTGTATTTCTGAGCTCTATCAAGGAAAAATATAAAATGTACTTTTTGAATACTTTTTATGTGCAGTTATAATTAAATTGTTAATTGCTTGCAAACTTGATAAATGCATAAGTAATTGTAGAAATGTGCTAAAAATGTGATTCCACTTGCATTAATCTTGTTTAGGGAAGTAGAATCTATGAAAATTATGTTTGCTGGTGTTTCACTGTTATTTATATGATGTCTAGTATAATATGCCTTTTATGCTTTAATCTTGCAAAAATCACCATGCTTAATGTGTTAAGGTTATGGACATGAATATTTTTCCTGGGCTATGTTATGTTGGAAAGAAGCTAAGAAAATTAGGAAATCTATTGTTTGATACTTTTCACTGTGTTAAGTATTTTCCATTGTTTAAAAGGCTGGTTGCTTGTTATTTTTGTGTAGACTGTTATACTTGTCCAAATGACTTGAAATTTTGTCAGTAGGCTAATCTGGATGTGTAATAGCTACTGTAATTTCTATGGATTTTTCTGGTCACAGTAAATAGTAGGTCCAGTTATAGGCTAGGGTTTATTTAATTGTTTCTAAGCAAATATCTTTTGGTTGTGGTAGGTTAGTTGATGCATGTTAATTATTAAGTGCAGGTTGTAGACCTCTCACCCGGGATGAGAAATTGTTCTATGCTTTGCTTAAGAAGGGTGAGTATGAGTTGGTTGTCTAGGAAAGAAATAAATGAGTGTGGATTGTTAAACTGATTGCATATCATGGGTTAATTCGTGCATCTCTATCTTGCATTTCATGTGCATTCTCAGTTCTCATATATGCATATCATGCATACAGGATCGCCGGGAGGCGTGACGCTGTTGCAGTTCGATCCACCGGAGGAGGGAGTTCCGCCGGAGATTGAAGTGCCAGAGGTCCCCGAAGGTCGAGAAGAAGAAGCTGAACTTCCGGAGTGCCCGGATCACCAACCCACTAACTTTGTGAAAGGCAAGCCCCGGAGCATTCCTAAGTCTCCACCTACTCTTTTTACAAATACACTGGTCTTTATTAAATCGTATGATTGTGCACTTAAGTATAGGAGTTGATATGATACCGTTGCTGCATTTATTCCTTGTCCACTTATACTTGATCCTGAAGTTATTACTAGACAAGAGGATGGGTTCGATCTTATGCTTAGCCATGCTTAGACCGGTAGAAGTCGAGGGATTTCCTGTCCTTCGCAAGCATAGGTGGTTACTAATGATGATGGGGTTGGATTCCACATGATGGACTATATGTGCCACCATCCCACAGTGTCTAATGAGAGAATCAAGGCTAGGTAGCGGGGAGCCGCATGACATGGTTGAGGTCATGCCGTCTTCGGTGCTGCTTGCGGCCGACTAGGACTGAGGCCACCAGACATCAGTTGAGATTGAAAGACGTCGTCACATAGCTGGCCAGATAAGTCGTTCTGACCGCGAATCCGAGTATTTCTTTCTGAGCCGGGAATTGGGCGTGATAAGGCAGACATATTCTGGAGGTAGGAAGGATGTGCGGAGACACCATCTTACCAAGGGCAGGTCAGGGACCTGATGCATCCTGGAAGTGGGTTTGTCTCTGAGAATATGGACCCCTCCAAGCCCGCGATACATATTATGTCTCAGAAAGATTTAACGGTGGCCCAAGAAGCCAGTGGCTCGGCTGACAGGGTTTGTGATTGGCATAATTGCCAGCTGGCACAATCGATTCGAATCGCCATCTCTCCTGGTTAGTGAGAAACTGAACTGATCTTCTGGTGAGGTAGAGGCTAATAACTTGAACATAATGATTATGGTGAGATGAGGTTGATATCTGTGGATATCGAAAATCATATGGTTTTATTGATTGCTACAATATTCAGTGAATGCTTAGTATAGTGGCTAATCCTAGTAAATAGTTAAACTAAAATCGAAGCTTATCACAATTAAAATGAATAAGTTGAGGTTCTACTGTAGTAATGCTTTTGATGCAAAAATGATGCTACCCTCTGAGCTCCACCAAATAAGCCTTGCATATCCTTAAGAGTCTTTTTATTTACTCCCTGTCGGGTAAGTCTAGCTGAGTACAATTGAGTACTCAGGGTTTTATTCCCATTGTTGCAGATGGTGTAGTCTACTACGCGTATTGCAGGAATTGCTTCACCCCTGCGGGCGAAGAAGACTAGACCCGAGGGCAGGGTCATTATCTATCTTTAGTTGTTGTAAGAATGCTGTGACAGGGTCATGTGATGGTACTCGTATTTGAACTCTGTGGTGTAAAACTATGTTGACTTCCGCTACTACCCTATTTGTGTAAAAGACTATGTTGTACTCTGATGTTTAAATTCGGTTGCGAACTTATGTGTCATGTGATCGGGTATTGCTGAATGAATGATCCTTGGGGTATGAAATGTTTGAAATCCTTCGAGATTTCCGGACTACCGGGTTTATATTGGCTCAAGTGCGACTGGATTGCGGCTAAAATGCGATCGTTGTACTTGTGCTCGTATAAATTGGTCGGTTCTGTGACAGCTGGTACCAGAGCATAATTCAGCATATACCGTCACTTGACTATTTAAAAACTAAAAGAGTTTTGAGTTTTACAAACTAATTACCAACTGATAGTGTGTATAGGTGATTTAAACTGAGTGTTTGCAAAACTTATGAGTACCAATGACCAAGTCCTATAGCCCTATGTATATGTGGTAATTAGGTGGCTTATGTAAGTACTGACTTGGGGGAAATTGCATCATATTTCTATTTGTGGTTCATTTGGTTTTATCATGCGGATAATCATGAACTGTCGGTTTCTTATTGCTTCTTATGGGTCAATGTACCACGTCGCCTAAGGTAAGGTGAGATGTGAGTGTAAGATCGAACAACCATCGATCGATGGTGAGTGTATGATTACTGAAGTGAGTACATGTTATCCATATGTGTACTTATGGAAGTAAGGTGGAGTAATTAATTTTTGGGGTCGCAAATGTTCATGGGAACATTTCCGGCAAAAAGTGCTTCTTGTTGCCCTGCATACATTGGGATTGGGCTGAAATGAATCTTCTGCAGGTACACTAACCACGCAAAACGTATAGTACGGTTAGTTACGTATATGAGAGCACGTGGTATGCCACCGACTATAACGTTAGTTAAAATATATTATGTGTGAGGTCGTTGGCACGTGCATGCATCATGATCATGAAATTAATTTAAGCTATTTGTACTATTTCCTTCCCTATGGTAAAATTTGTGCTGTCCTATCTTATTCTAAATGCTGAAAGATGTTGTAATGTACCAGATGGCAGCTGAAGGTGAGCCGCAGAGTGGTCTATTTCTGGAGCAGTTTGGCACACCCACTGTGCTATGGAGGTTGTTGAAGTCGGTGGGATATGCAGAGCCACCAATGTATTTCTGGAAGCCAGCAAAAACCATGGTGCAGCCTTGGTTCGATGTTTGGGTGACTATCCCTGTGCTTGAAAGGGGTTGGTTGTTTCCAGGAATAAAGGTGGAAGTTGACATGAGGACACCATGGGATGGTGCGCAGCTTGCAGCTTTTGAGGTGTTGACGGATATTTGCAGCCGGTTCAACAAGAGAGCTGATTTGGGGCCAGCAAATGTTTTTCCCAGGGTGGATGCTTCTCAGGGTGAGTGGGCTCAGTCTAGCCAAGCTTCTTTAGAGCGAGGCAGGGACGAGCGTGCTCATAGCACGGGTGCTTCTATGAGTGCTATGTTTGCTGTCCTGAGGATGCACTATTCCACTAGGGATGGTTGGATGAAGTGCGTTGAAGCCCTGCATGATGCTGTTGAGAAGAAGTTAGAAGCTGAAGAGTGGGCACGTATGGCTCGTCGTGGCTCAGATGACTTGGTGGTAGCTCTCACTGCCTGTCGCAATGAGTTGTTACGATGCACTGGCGCCTTGTTGGCAGCTGATCGCCGTGTCGAGGTGCTTGAGAGGGAGAATGCAGATCTTCGCCGCCAGCTTGACAATCGCAATATGAGTTTGACACGTCAGCGCACTGAGTTTCTGCAGGAGTTGCGTGCTAGTCAGCAGCAGGTTTGGGAGTTGCAGCAGGTTGTTCATCGTCTGAACAACCGTGCTGATCCGTTTCATCCTCCGGGTGTAGCGGAGTTTGCTCCTGAGATCTTCATTGCAGCTGATGATGGTGAAGCAAGTGAGGAAGAAGCGGAAGAAGACCCCGAGGAGATCGTGCCTATTGACGAGAGTGATGACCATGGTGGGAACGTGTCCAGCGTGGACAGTGACCACGATGACTAGGCTTTTTCTAGTGATCTTGCCATGATCGGCACCCTTTTGTATTGGGAAGACCTTTAATGTCATGTAATGGGTAGAACCTGAATTGTAATGAGAGAACCCTGTGTGTTCAGGGCTGGAACCATCAAACTTTTAATTAAGTAATGGTAACTTATGCAGCTTACTCAGGGTACCAAGACCCTCACTCAGTATCATCATGCCTTTAACAATCTGTCGAGGTATGCCCCGTGGATGGTAGATACAGATGAAAAGAAGATTGAAACCTTCAAGAGAGGTCTTAGTACCAAGCTTATGAAGACTCTGGCGAACAACGCTCGTACAACTTTTAACGAGTTCATCAGTGAAGCTTATATCCAAGAGAAACAGAACAACTTGCACACTGCTTCCAAGGGAGGCAAGAGGCCATTTGAAGGAAGCTCTTCTCAGTCGAGGACTCCAGCAGCTAGTCGTGCGGTGGCAAATCGCCCTGCTTACCGTCCGGCTGTTCCTGGAGCAAAATTCAGACCCCCTCCAAAGAAGCAGCCAGCGCCTCAGCGCTACAAGAAAGGTTTCACAGTGCCTTTGAACAAGAACAACGCTCCTCCAAGCAACGCCGTTCCAGTGAGGACCAACCAAGGTCTGGGGCCATGCTTTAACTGCGGTCAACAGGGGCACCTTGCTCGCTATTGCCCTCATCCAAAGCAGGCTCGAGTGCATCACACCACTATTGAAGAAATTCCAGAAGGTGAACCAGTCACCGCGGGTATGTTTTCTGTGAATCAGCATCCTGCTATTGTTTTGTTCGACTCTGGATCATCGCATTCTTTCATAAGTCAAGCATTTGCACAAAGGCATGCCTTTCAGATCATTGATTTGGGCTGTAACTTTCGGATAACCTCAGCTGGGGCTGAAATATGCACACGAGAGGGTATCAAGCAGGCGAGTATTGAGATTAATGATAGAAGTTTTATCAGTCATCTCATTGTGTTGCCTGGGCTAGGTCTGGATGTAATTCTAGGGGTTAGCTGGATGAACAGATGGGGTGCGGTATTGGACGTTGCTAACCGAACTTTGACATTGAAGGCGCCCCAGGGTGGGGGTACCTTTCAAGTTTCCTTACCTCGAAGAGGGGATCTTTTTAATCTCTCTTTCGCAGTTGAGGGCAAGACCGTCCAAGGTATTCCGGTAGTGTGTGAGTTTCCTGATGTCTTTCCTGATGATCTACCTGGACTTCCTCCTGATCGAGATGTGGAGTTTACAATAGAACTTATTCCCGGTACGGCGCCTATTTCTCGAAGGCCATATAGAATGCCTCCTCATGAATTAGCTGAACTCAAGAAACAACTCCAGGAGTTATTGGACAAAGGGTTCATTCGCCCTAGTTCTTCTCCGTGGGGCTGCCCTGCAATCTTTGTTAAGAAGAAGGATGAAACTTTACGTATGTGTGTGGACTATAGGCCACTAAATGCTGTGACAATTAAGAAACAGTATCCTCTACCTCGTATTGATATCTTGTTTGATCAATTGTCCAAGGCCAAGGTTTTCTCCAAAATTGATCTGAGATCTGGGTATCACCAAATTAAGATCAGACCACAAGATATTCCCAAGACGGCTTTTTCCACTCGGTATGGCTTGTATGAGTATTTGGTTATGTCTTTTGGATTAACCAATGCTCCTGCACATTTCATGTATCTAATGAATTCGGTATTCATGCCTGAGTTGGATAAGTTCGTGGTAGTCTTTATTGACGATATTCTGGTGTACTCTGAGAGCATGGAGGATCATGCTGAACACTTGAGGATAGTCTTGACTAGACTCAGGGAGCATAAGCTGTATGCTAAGTTCAGCAAGTGTGAGTTTTGGTTGACTAAGGTACCTTTTCTGGGCCATATCTTATCTGCTGAAGGTATTTCTGTAGATCCGTCAAAAGTTCAGCAGGTATTGGATTGGCAGTCACCAACAAATGTGTCTGAGGTTCGTAGCTTTCTGGGATTAGCTGGGTATTATCGCCGCTTTATTCAGGATTTCTCTAAAATAGCTAAACCTATGACCAAGCTATTGCACAAAGATACCAAGTTTGTGTGGAGTGAGGAGTGTGAAACAGCTTTTCGCACCTTGCAAACGTTGTTGACCACTGCTCCAGTTCTTGCACAACCTGATATTGAAAGGCCTTTTGATGTGTACTGTGATGCTTGTGGCACTGGGTTTGGATGTGTTCTCATGCAAGAAGGCCGAGTCATTGCTTATGCCTCGCGTCAACTGAGAAAACATGAGCAAAACTATCCTACTCATGATTTGGAACTTGCCGCTATAGTTCACGCATTGAAGATTTGGCGCCACTATTTGATGGGTCACAAATGTCATATCTATTCCGATCACAAGAGTCTCAAGTACATTTTCACTCAGCCTGAGTTGAACATGAGGCAAAGAAGGTGGTTGGAGTTGATCAAAGACTATGATCTAGAAGTACACTATCATCCGGGCAAGGCCAATGTCGTAGCCGATGCCTTGAGCCGAAAGTCTCATTGCAATGTATTGCAGCCTTTGCTAGCAGACGGGTTCAATCTTGTGCATCCAGTGGTGTTGAATAATATTACTCTCAGTTGTACTTTGAAAAGCAAGATTATTGAAGGTCAGAAAACAGATCCCGGCATATATCATATCAAAAGGAAGATGAAAGAACAAGAAATGCTTCATTTCCGAGTAGATGAAAAAGGTATATTGTGGTTCAAGGATCGATTGGTAGTACCGAAAGACCGTGAGTTGAGGAATCAGATTATGGACGAGGCTCATTTGTCCAAGTTGTCTATCCATCCTGGTAGTAGTAAGATGTATCAAGACTTGAAACCTAGGTTCTGGTGGACCAAAATGAAGAAGGAAATTGCAGCCTATGTGGCCAGGTGTGATACCTGTTGTCGCGTGAAGGCTATTCATCTTAAGCCAGCAGGCCTATTGCAACCCTTACCAGTTCCAGGTTGGAAATGGGATGAGATAACCATGGATTTCATATCTGGGTTACCTCTAACGCAAAAGGGCCACGATTCTATTTGGGTGATCGTAGATCGATTGACTAAGATTGCACATTTCTTACCAGTTCGAACTACAGATCGTCCTCATCAGTTGGCACAGCTCTACTTTGCTCAGATACTTCGGTTACATGGTGTGCCGAGGACGATAGTTTCCGACAGAGGCCCGCAATTTATTGCACGCTTCTGGGAGCATCTACACAAGTGTTTGGGAACCAATTTGGTTCGCAGTTCAGCTTATCATCCTCAAACTTCTGGTCAGACTGAAAGGGTAAATCAAATTCTTGAAGATATGTTGAGGGCTTGTGTTCTATCGTCTAAAGGTTCGTGGGAAGAATGGTTGCCTTTGGCTGAGTTCTCATACAACAATAGCTATCAAGAGAGTATTCAAATGGCTCCTT
Organism: Eremochloa ophiuroides; assembly: GCA_038502445.1. Classification (NCBI taxonomy): domain Eukaryota; kingdom Viridiplantae; phylum Streptophyta; class Magnoliopsida; order Poales; family Poaceae; genus Eremochloa; species Eremochloa ophiuroides. Next base: position 54,257,794 of record JAHLJS010000001.1, read on the forward strand.
TTGAAGCTTTGTATGGGCGCAAATGTAGAACTCCTCTCAATTGGGTTGAATCAGGCGAAAGGAGATATTACGGGATTGACTTTGTGAAAGAAGCCGAAGAGAGAGTGCATACCATTCAAACACATCTCAAAGCCGCTCAGACTCGTCAAAAGAGCTATGCGGACAAGCGAAGAAGGCCATTGGAATTTGAAGTGGGTGACTATGTATACTTGAAAGTGTCACCTATGAAAGGCGTGCAACGCTTCGGAGTGAAACGAAAGTTAGCTCCAAGGTTTGTAGGTCCTTTTCAAATTCTGGAAAGAAGTGGGAAGGTAGCATACAAGTTACGGTTGCCACCACACATGTCCACTATCTTCAATGTGTTTCATGTATCTCAACTCAAGAAATGTTTACGAGTACCGGAAGAGCAAGTGGATTTTGGTGATATCAAGTTGAAATCAGATTTGACCTATGAAGAAAAGCCTATTGAAGTAATAGATTACAAAGAAAGAATCACCCGTAGCCGAGTGATCAAGTTCTATAAGGTGGTGTGGAACAACCAAAGTTATTGGGATGCGACTTGGGAGCGAGAAGATTACCTCAAGGAAGTCTATCCGTCTTTCTTTAAACAATGGTAATTAACTCTAATCTCGGGGACGAGATTCTTTTAAGGGGGGAGGGCTGTAACACCCTAGTGTTAGTTACTATTTTCACACTTGCATTTGCATGTCATCAAGCATAGATCATGCCATTTCATGCATTATTATCATTGCATTTTATTTGATTCCCTTTTATTGCTATATGTTTGTTTATATGTCCATATTATGCAAAAATGTGTTGACATGCAAATGTGATGCTTGTTTACGGTTCTAAATGCTTTATACATGTTTAGGATAACATTTGGAACAATGTTCATGTTGGTGAAATCCCCAAAATACCCCTCTAGCTCATAGTTGACTAGAGAGCCCTTTAAAAGCTATTCTGTTTGACCAAACAAGAAGGGCATTTTAGAGATTCTGCATGTCAGTGCACCCTTAATCAAAGTTGTGTAGAATTTTATAAGCAACAAACTTTATTTTTGGGTCAACTCATGAAAATGAGTGGAAGAAGGTCAAAAAGTTGAATTAGTTCAGATTTGGAGCTGTTTTGGAAGTTTTCAAATTTTCCTAAGTCTAAACCGGTTTTCAGTTTCGGTGTACCCCTGTTCATCGACTTGTATCTCTCAATCCAGGCCGAACTAGAGTAAAGTGCCTTAATATGAAATGATCTACTCGTATAGCTCTTCAACCCATATTAGTGAAGTTTTCGCTGAAACGCCCTGGATCGCGAGTTATAGATCGATAAAAATCGAGTTTCAGTCGGGTCCGCGGAGACTGAATCGGAGCCGATTCAGTTCGACCCTCGGGCGAATCGCGCGACCGCGTCAGGCCTCGGCCGCCAGGTGGCGCCGTACGCCGTCGTTGCTGCCGCGCGGTCGGCTTACAAAGGGGAACACGCAATCCTGTCTCCCGCACGCTCGCCCTCACTCTCCCCGCTCTCTCGCCCTCTGTTCGCTCGCTGCTCTCCTCTTTCCCCTCCGCCGTCGCCACTTCCGCCGCGCCACCGCCGCGGTGAAATCCGCCGCCACCGAGCCGTCTCCGACCGCTCCACCCTCGGCGCAGCTGCGGCTTGCTCTGCTCTTCGTTTCCGACCCGTTGCCGACCTCAGCCGACCTAAGGTACAGCTCCAGCGAGCTTCTCGCCGTCCGCCATTGCCGGAGCGCCGCCGAGCTCTCGGGTCGCCGCGACGAGGGCGATGCCGGGGTCGGCTTCCCTCTCTTTTGCTCGTCTAAGAGTCCCCGTTAGCCGTAGATCCATTCCGCACCGTCGGTTAGGTCTATCTCGCCGTAGTTTCGCCGGAACCCGAGTTCGCCGTGAACCCGCTCGCCACCGTGCCGCCATGCGAGCGCGGTCAGTGAGCTCCCGTGCGCAATAGTTCGATTCGTCGTACGCACAGGTCCGCTAGAGTTCCAGAAACACGGAACGAGGCCGAGCCGCGCGAGCAACGGCCGGAATCGGCCGGCGCGAGTTCGCCGGACCACCGCCGTCCGCCATTGCCGCCGTCGAGCTCGCTCCGGTGGAGTACTACCCTCGGCAGTTGGTCCATCGGATTCGTCTCGTTGCCACGAGTCGGTAGGTAGCCTCAGCGTCGCCGGAGACCTCGCCGTCGGTGAGCTCTCGCCGGTCAGCGCCGGCGGCTCTGTTCCGCTCTCTGACGCGTGGGGTCGGGTCGACCCCGGGGCCCGCGAGTCAGCCGTTCGGGTGCGCCTCTGGTTCACTGAGCCGGGTGCACGTAGCAGTTCTATCGGGTTTAGGTTTTTGATTTATAAAATGAATTTCCAGAAAATGTGTAAAACCTTCTAAAATTCATATCTGGAGCTAGGAATGTCCAATTGGGGTGAACCAAATTTTGTTGTGTTTGTATTTCTGAGCTCTATCAAGGAAAAATATAAAATGTACTTTTTGAATACTTTTTATGTGCAGTTATAATTAAATTGTTAATTGCTTGCAAACTTGATAAATGCATAAGTAATTGTAGAAATGTGCTAAAAATGTGATTCCACTTGCATTAATCTTGTTTAGGGAAGTAGAATCTATGAAAATTATGTTTGCTGGTGTTTCACTATTATTTATATGATGTCTAGTATAATGTGCCTTTTATGCTTTAATCTTGCAAAAATCACCATGCTTAATGTGTTAAGGTTATGGACATGAATATTTTTCCTGGGCTATTTTATGTTGGAAAGAAGCTAAGAAAATTAGGAAATCTGTTGTTTGATACTTTTCACTGTGTTAAGTATTTTCCATTGTTTAAAAGGCTGGTTGCTTGTTATTTTTGTGTAGACTGTTATACTTGTCCAAATGACTTGAAATTTTGTCAGTAGGCTAATCTGGATGTGTAATAGCTACTGTAATTTCTATGGATTTTTCTGGTCACAGTAAATAGTAGGTCCAGTTATAGGCTAGGGTTTATTTAATTGTTTCTAAGCAAATATCTTTTGGTTGTGGTAGGTTAGTTGATGCATGTTAATTATTAAGTGCAGGTTGTGGACCTCTCACCCGGGACGAGAAATTGTTCTATGCTTTGCTTAAGAAGGGTGAGTATGAGTTGGTTGTCTAGGAAAGAAATAAATGAGTGTGGATTGTTAAACTGATTGCATATCATGGGTTAATTCGTGCATCTCTATCTTGCATTTCATGTGCATTCTCAGTTCTCATATATGCATATCATGCATACAGGATCGCCGGGAGGCGTGACGCTGTTGCAGTTCGATCCACCGGAGGAGGGAGTTCCGCCGGAGATTGAAGTGCCAGAGGTCCCCGAAGGTCGAGAAGAAGAAGCTGAACTTCCGGAGTGCCCGGATCACCAACCCACTAACTTTGTGAAAGGCAAGCCCCGGAGCATTCCTAAGTCTCCACCTACTCTTTTTACAAATACACTGGTCTTTATTAAATCGTATGATTGTGCACTTAAGTATAGGAGTTGATATGATACCGTTGCTGCATTTATTCCTTGTCCACTTATACTTGATCCTGAAGTTATTACTAGACAAGGGGATGGGTTCGATCTTATGCTTAGCCATGCTTAGACCGGTAGAAGTCGAGGGATTTCCTGTCCTTCGCGAGCATAGGTGGTTACTAATGATGATGGGGTTGGATTCCACATGATGGACTATATGTGCCACCATGCCACAGTGTCTAATGAGAGAATCAAGGCTAGGTAGCGGGGAGCCGCATGACATGGTTGAGGTCATGCCGTCTTCGGTGCTGCTTGCGGCCGACTAGGACTGAGGCCACCAGACATCAGTTGAGATTGAAAGACGTCGTCACATAGCTGGCCAGATAAGTCGTTCTGACCGCGAAGCCGAGTATTTCTTTCTGAGCCGGGAATTGGGCGTGATAAGGCAGACATATTCTGGAGGTAGGAAGGATGTGCGGAGACACCATCTTACCAAGGGCAGGTCAGGGACCTGATGCATCCTGGAAGTGGGTTTGTCTCTGAGAATATGGACCCCTCCAAGCCCGCGATACATATTATGTCTCAGAAAGATTTAACGGTGGCCCAAGAAGCCAGTGGCTCGGCTGACAGGGTTTGTGATTGGCATAATTGCCAGCTGGTACAATCGATTCGAATCGCCATCTCTCCTGGTTAGTGAGAAACTGAACTGATCTTCTGGTGAGGTAGAGGCTAATAACTTGAACATAATGATTATGGTGAGATGAGGTTGATATCTGTGGATATCGGAAATCATATGGTTTTATTGATTGCTACAATATTCAGTGAATGCTTAGTATAGTGGCTAATCCTAGTAAATAGTTAAACTGAAATCGAAGCTTATCACAATTAAAATGAATAAGTTGAGGTTCTACTGTAGTAATGCTTTTGATGCAAAAATGATGCTACCCTCTGAGCTCCACCAAATAAGCCTTGCATATCCTTGAGAGTCTTTTTATTTACTCCCTGTCGGGTAAGTCTAGCTGAGTACAATTGAGTACTCAGGGTTTTATTCCCATTGTTGCAGATGGTGTAGTCTACTACGCGTATTGCAGGAATTGCTTCACCCCTGCGGGCGAAGAAGACTAGACCCGAGGGCAGGGTCATTATCTATCTTTAGTTGTTGTAAGAATGCTGTGACAGGGTCATGTGATGGTACTCGTATTTGAACTCTGTGGTGTAAAACTATGTTGACTTCCGCTACTACCCTATTTGTGTAAAAGACTATGTTGTACTCTGATGTTTAAATTCGGTTGCGAACTTATGTGTCATGTGATCGGGTATTGCTGAATGAATGATCCTTGGGGTATGAAATGTTTGAAATCCTTCGAGATTTCCGGACTACCGGGTTTATATTGGCTCAAGTGCGACTGGATTGCGGCTAAAATGCGATCGTTGTACTTGTGCTCGTATAAATTGGTCGGTTCTGTGACATGTACCACGGCTGCAAGTTCTAGGTCATGAGTCGGGTATCGCTGCTCATGTTCCTTCAACTGTCTTGAGGCATAAGCTATCACCCTTCCTTCTTGCATTAGTACACAGCCCAAACCTAGCCGAGAGGCATCACAATATACAACAAAATCTTTGTGAATGTCGGGTAGGGCTAGTACAGGTGTAGTAGTGAGCTTCTCCTTCAAGGTCTGGAAACTCTTCTCACATTCAGGAGTCCATATAAACTTGTTCTCTTTCTTCAGCAAGTTGGTCATGGGTCTTGCAATCTTGGAGAAATTCTCAATAAATCTGCGATAGTATCCTGCAAGTCCAAAAAAGCTTCTGATTTCTGACGGGTTGTTCCCACTCTTTCACATCTTCAATCTTGGCTGGGTCCACTGCAACTCCTTCTCCTGACAGTACGTGACCAAGGAAAGCAACTTCCTCAAGCCAGAATTCGCACTTGGAGAATTTGGCGCATAGCTGGTTGCGAGACAACCTCTCCAATATGATCCTCAGATGATGTTCATGTTCCTCTTTTGTGGCTGAGTAAACCAATATATCATCAATAAATACCACTACAAACTTGTCTAGCTCATTCATGAAGATCTTGTTCATCATGTTCATGAAGTATGCTGGAGCGTTAGTGAGTCCGAATGAGACTACTGTGCACTCATACTGTCCATATCTAGTGACAAATGCAGTCTTCGGGATATCCTCTTCCCTGATCTTCATCTGATGGTACCCTGATCGGAGATCGATCTTTGAGAAGTACCTGGCCTTACTCAGTTGATCTAACAGATCATCGATGCGGGCAGTGGGTACTTATTCTTGACTGTAACCGCATTCAGATTCCGGTAGTCAATGCACATCCTCATCGTACCATCCTTCTTCTTGACAAACAAAACGGGAGATCCCCAGGGCGAGGCACTAGGCCTAATGAAGCCCTTCTCCAGTAATTCTCCCAGCTGCTTCTTGAGTTCCTCCAACTCATCAGCCGACATTCTGTAGGGTCTTTTGGCAATCGGTGCAGTTCCTGGCATCAGCTCTATAACAAACTCCACATCTCTATCTGGTGGCATTCCTGGCAACTCCTCTGGAAATACGTCATTGAATTCACAGACTACTGGCACATCTCTAAATGTCAGCTCCATTTTATCTGCCTTAGTCTCCAGAGCACATAGGAGGGCTTGGATTCTCCTGGTTTGGGGTATACATCGGGCGACTGTTCCCCAAGGGTGGGTTACCTGAACATATCCAGGTGAACAAGATATCACTCCCCGGTGTTTGGTTAGCCAGTCCATGCCTAAGATGACATCTAAGCTATTGGAGGGTAGTAGGGTTAGGTCAGCTCGAAAGTCAAGTCCCTCGATTGTGATTATCACTCCCCTACATATGTGAACGCTTCTGAAGGTTCCTAAGGGCGAGCTAGTTAGGATGGGGTTTGCTCTCGGGGTTACAGGTATGTTATGCTTACGTGCATATGCAGATGAAATGTATGAACATGTAGCTCCCGAATCGAACAGAACTATAGCCATATTACCCTGAACTAGGAACGTACCGTACACAGCATCAGGTGCAGCTTCAGCTTCCTCAGCGGTCATGTGGTTCAGTCTTCCTCGGGTAGCAGATCCTCGGTTCGGTGTACCCTGTGCAGCTGCTGGTGCACGGTTGAGGTCGGGGCACACAGCCACACGGTGTCCAGGCTTTCCGCATCCGAAGCAAGTGAAGGGCGCACTGCCTGCTGTGGCTGTCGCAGGAGCCTTCCAATTGCTTGTCCTTGGCGTGTTGGTAGCGGGGGCGGGTGTGTTCTGCACAGCTCGAGTCGGCGTAGGGTAGGTCTGAGCGGGGCCGTGATAGTTGCTGCTGTTGGTACCACCACCACGGCTCGTTCCCGAAGAAGGTCCCTGGCGAGTCCGGAAAGACGGGGGTGCACCTGTTCGCTGTCTCTGGGGTGGAGCAGCGTGAGCGGGTCCCTCAGAGCGGCGCTTCTTTCCCTTGTTCTGGGCCTCGAATTCCAGACGTGCTTCCATGCGATCCTTCTCGATCTCAATACAGCGGTCAATCAGCTCACGCAGAGTGTAGCTCTTGTTCCCTGACAGAGCCAACCTGATCTTGGTCTGAAGTCCCTTCCTGTAGTAGTACATCTTTTCCTTCTCGGAACTCACGCAAGACGCAGGTGCGTAGCGGAGCAAGCAGTTGAAGCGGGTGGTGTACTCGTGGATCCGGTCAGCTCCCTGGGAGATGTTGCGAAACTCGTTCTCCTTGGCCTCCATGACTCCCTCAGGAATGTGGTGGTCACGGAAAGCCTCGGTGAACTCATCCCAGTCAATGCGGGCTGGGTCCTCGTGAGCGCTGGTGTAGTTGTCCCACCATGCTCGTGCAGCACCGGTCAGCTGGTGGCTAGCAATCCCAACACACTCCTCGTCGGAGCAAGTGGTCAGGTCCAGCTTCTTCTCCATCTCTTTAAGCCAATCGTCGGCAGCGAGGGGATCGCTGTCGGTCCCGTCGAAGGTCGGTGGCCTCAGCTTCAGGAAACCCTCCAGTTTCCTTTGGAAGTCATTCTGGGGTGGCCCGTGGTGCCTGTTCATCCCAGTAGCTATGGCATTCAGTAGCTGGGTCTGCTGAGCCATCACTTCCGCCAACGTCGGTGGCGGCGGCGGTGGCGGTGGTGGAGGCACGTTCTCGCCTTGTGGTGGCGGATCGTTCACCGGCGGTGCATCCTCTGCCCGGCGTAGTTCTTCTTCCAGGTTAACTCCAGCACGTCTGCCAGCTGGGCGTCCACGGTTGCGACCACGCCCACGTCCTGGCGCAGGCGCGGGGGAGAGCTGGCGGTTCTCCAAACGCGCAGAATGTCTCATCGACATCTGAAATTATTAGGTACGTGCTCAGTGCAGTAATAATCTTGTAGTGGTTTAAGTAGGAGTTAGATGTTTTCAACGATTTAAATGAATTAAAACATTTTTCATGCTATCCTACACTCAACCAAAGAAGCATAGAGAACCATAAGAAGCATAAGATCCAAATGTCACTCATCACATGGTTATTATTACATAAAGGATGTTCCTAGCTGCTAAGAAGATCGTGCTATGCGCAGATAGCCAATGATAGGATAACTCATGGTATCACTAGTCTAAGGGCCACGCAGGGTCCCATAAGCTACTGGTGCATAAGGTCGAGTACGGCGTCAGGTATGCGGCTGTCCTCTGCCTCGATCTCATCGTCGGTCATGGTCAGGCACTTGACATAGTCGAGAGCTACAGCTAGCTCTGGAGTGGCCTCAATCTCTTGCATCCTTAGAGACGGACACGCTCCCAGGTTGAGCGTAGTGGGTGGTACGCGGAAGTCTCCCTCCCGGGGCTTCACCATCTCCAGTGGGGGAAGCGAACTCTGTACCTTCCGGACCTCAATAGCTCTCCTGGCGTCGGACTGCTTCCAAGCTGTCTATGTCCTCCGTAGCTTGTCCTTTAGGAACTCCACCATCTTCACGCGGTCGATCAGAATCCCTTGGTTGCGGGTGGACTTATCATCGGCTTTCTCCAGCTGCTTCTCCAACTCCCTGATCCTGGAGCGCAACGTGCTCATCTCGACTCCTCTGTCTCTGCTCCTCTGCTCCCTCTCAGCAAGCGCTCTCTCCTTGTCGTCCAGCCTCCTCTGTAAACCCAATACTCTGCTGTTCAGGTAGTCATTGCGAAGCCCAAAATCCCCGATCTTGTCTCGCAAGTCGGCGATCTCGGCTCGGTGTAACTCATCACGGCGCTGCATCTCCAGCTGCAAGTCAATGACTGCTCTGCTCAAGCTCTCCAGGGTCTGAGTCCCTTTCTGCAAACTATCCTCGACCTCTGCCATGCGTGCTCGGTCACGCTGCCTCCTTTGCTCCAATGAGCTGATAAACTCGTCCTGCTCCTGGAGGTGGTGTGCCACTATGCGTAGGCAGGGGTCAGTCTCGGCCTGAACGATCTGGCTAGTGTACAGAATCCTCTGAATGGGGTCAGGGTGCAGCTCCAAGGCCTGAGGTAGCAGACGGAAGTGGGTCCCCTTAAGGTACTCGTATGCTGTGTACACAACTGCACGTAGTACCTTGCGGGAGACGGACTATACTCCGTCCTCCACAGTCTCTCCAGCAGTGTAGTCAGTAAAGACCGGCATCCCTGAAAGGGTCAGGCTGACGGGTGTCTCAACTCTGGTAGTGACAGGTCCTTCAAACCTCTCAGCCTCGACAAGCTTCCCTTGGCTGAAGTACTGGATCTGGTCAGACGGTGCTCCCAGCTCCTCCAATACCTGGCGTAGTACCGTGGCAAATCCGCCGTGGTTCCTTCCGTTGATCGGGATCTCAATAGTGCCGTCGTGCAGTGGACGAAGTGGTGGTCCAAGGCTGGTCATCTGTGAATTTTTCAAGAAACGGATTACCAGGTCCTTGTATTAGATAAGCCATTGCATAAAAAGTGAATGCAAGGTCGGTAATATAACCGAAAGAGAGTCTGGCTTCCTATTCTATCGTCCATTTTCTATGGGTCTCGTCCTACAGTCAAGTATGGCTCTGATACCAACTGAAACGACCTCGATTCCCGCGAAGGGAAATCCACAGGCTCGAATTGTAATTCAACAGATTGCTTGGGACAATCCATAAAATTACCCATAGCTCAGTTGACACCAGGATCCATACAACGGTAATTAAGTCTTACATAAACACTTATTACATCGCCACACTGGCGGAATCATCATTCAGAAAAGCTTTAGAAGATGCGGAAACGTTTCATCCTTCACGGCCAACTTGAGTGTAGCACGTGACCCTATTCCTCGCCATCGTCTTCCTCGAAGTCGTACTCATTCTCGTCACCTGACAGCAAATTTATCAGTACGATTTGTACTGGCCACGGAGCCCACCTATGCAGCATTTGCTTTGTGGAAAGTGGATGCAAGGCTATACAAGCAGACCTATAGGCTGAGGTTTCCTATGCAGCTGTAATCAATGTTTGATTAGTCAAGTTTTATCTCCAATTAACACCATCATCCCTTTTCCCATCACCACATCTCACATACCCACACCTCACTCTCATTCGACAGGCCCAACTTCCTCTCGGGCCTATCTCAGCGGCACACTACCACAGCTGGTACACTGCCAGAAAATGTCATCCAGGGGGAAGAAGAGAACACTCACTACACTAGTAGAAGCTTCACAGGAAAGGTCCATAGCCAACAGGTTGGCATATGTATCGATCGATCAACCGTACACTCTGCAGAGGTTTCACTACCCACAAGATTAGCCATCATAGGTGTTGCGCAAACACCTAGGCAGAATTCCGGGTGCTTGCTTGCCTAGGTCGATGCCACCCTACCACTCAGCCCTGGGATATTCCGGATCCTACACCGTTATGCTGAGACTGGGAGACACAGTACCGGGCCCATCCAGTGGTACTGCGCATCTAGAACGGAACGGGAACCCATCGACCGTCTCCGCCCACCCTTATCACCTCTCAACCTAGCAGTAGTGGCACCGTCCTACCAAGTAGTCCAGCCGTCTCCCGCCCATCAGAAGCGAGTGAGTAGAAAAGGATTCCCATGAACCTGAAACTAGTCCGTCCTAGGTTTGACCAAGCAGGCATCTTCACTTAGGGGATACTCTCCCCGTGCCATCACAGCACCTCCGTCCACGGGCTTCAAACCACCAAGGCTATCCCACCCGGAACCTCCTCAACAACTTTACCCGCCACAGGTATCTCACTTGGGGATGCCCAGGTTGCACCCCCGGCACGACTTGCCCCATGGGCTTGTCTCACATCCCACTTGGTCGACATCAACCCTTACCACGCACCCAAGACGCACGCAGCACTCTCTCCCAGTGGTTATAATCAGTTATACACCGTCCCAATTCCACCACATAGCATATAGCAAGTAGAAAGTAGTGGAAGAGTAACAGTAAATTAAGCAGCAGCTAACCTAGCAGCGGATAGCAGGGTAAAGTCTTATCAAGGCAGGGAATTCAAATACACTATCATGCAACCAATCCATACATAATCATAAAGCAATAGCAGCAATGTCATTTGCAATGCGTAAATAGGATCTAAGGATTTGGTGGGACGTGGCACCTTCGTAGTCGTCTCCTAGCTCCTGAAGGTACTCGTGGTCGTCTTCCTTAGTCAGATCCTCCTCCGGCTCTGAAATCGAACACGAAATAGTCGCGTCAGCGACTCCTATAGAGTATTTCAGAAAAATCTAGTAAAATAAAGAGCCAAATGCACACAAACATAGTCTTAGATTGTAGATCTCATTTTTCTGAGAATTTTGATATATGGCGCGCAATTTTTGGACATCGTATGAATAAGTTATGAATTTCCGAAGATTATCCTATTTTCTGAAAATGGAAAATGGTCGATTAATCAGGGGCAGCTCGGGATTGGTCCACGTGGCGCGCGGGTCCAGTAGTGCGGCCTGTGGTGCCTCATCAGAACTCAGTCCCGATGGTCGCCCACCAGGTGTTCGATGCTGGTTCCCAGAGAGTCGCCGTAGCTCGGCGTAGCTCGGCGGGGCTCGGCGGGGCTCGGCGGGGCTCGGCGGAGCTCGGGCGAATCGGAGATTCGGGGCGCCGAGGGTGCCGCTCTCCCGAGCTCTCCCGGGGAGGCTCGGGCGAATCGGACATTTGGGCGCCGAGGGTGCCGCTCTCCCGAGCTCTCCCGGGGAGGCTCGGGCGAATCGGAGATTTGATGCGCCGAGGGTGCCGCTCTCCCGAGCTCTCCCGGGGAGGCTCGGGCGAATCGGAATTTTGGGCGCCGAGGGTGCCGCTCTTCCAAGCTCTCCCGAGGAGGCTCGGGCGAATCAGAATTTTGGGCGCCGAGGGTGCCGCCCTCCCGAGGGTTGGCTGTCATTAGTGAAATGATGTCGTGGGCCTCCTTCTCTCCCACGGCATACGGCGGTTCTCCGACGAGGTGGAGGCGCACGTAGCCAAGGCGACAGACATGATTCGGGGCTCGGCTATCTACGCGGCGGTGCCGAGGCAGACTTGGCGAACCTCGTCGGCCTTTCTCCGCAGCGCGAGGCGATCGGGGGTACTCGCAACGGATTTTAGGCGAGGCGGAACGTGTCGGCGGCGATCACGTTTCCCCGAGAATGTGCCTCTCGGTGTTCCGGGCTATGGAGGTTCGATCTTCCGCAACTAAGCTTGTCCGAGGTGGTCGGTGAGTTGGTGGTCACGCTAGCGGGTCGCATCGGCGGTTTCACGGCTTGTGCGCGCGGGAACGCCGTCGAGGTGGCGGTGCTCCGAGCACATGTGACGGCGATGCCCGTCGAAAGTGGCCTGACGTCCATAGCCGATGTCCAGTGGTTTGATGGCCGGTCTTGTGCGCGTGTTGTGCGAAGTGTTCAGGGGCCGGAAACAGCCCGCGGCCTACACGCTCGTGATGCCGAGCGCCATGACCGTAGCACGGCGAGGTTGGATGAGGTGCTCGGTGGCTCACCGTGGGGCTGGTGAGGTAAGGATGTCGATGCAGTGACGAGGTGACGCTGTGCAGAGTGATCGCAGTGCCGTGTCGCTCCTCGTCCGCAGCTCGGGCTTCTCCTCCGTGTCCGGCTCCGGCGTGCTACTCCGGCAGCTTCTCTTCCTCTGCTCCGCCCTTCTCCCTTCTCCCTCTCCCTCTATTGTGCGGTGTGGTGTAGTGGTTGTGCCGCAGCGCGGCGGCGGCGAGTGGGACGAGGTCTAGGGCTTCGGGGCGACTCCTTTTATAGACGGCCAGGGCATGGCGTGGCGGCGGACGATGATTAGCGGCGAAGGGGGCACGTGGAGACCATCGGTGCTCCCGAGCTAGGGTTTCCCAGTGCGCGCGGCTTCTTGGCGAGCAAGGCAGGGGACAGGCGAGGGACAGCGGGGTCAGGGCTCTGCCATGCGTGGCGCTGTCGGTCACGCCATTTGCGTGACTCTGTCGGCCACCGTCTTTCGCGAGGTGAGAAGAAGAACAGTAGCGAGAGCGGCTGACAGGCAGGGCCGGGCGGTCAGCGGCTGCGGGGGAGTGGGTGATTTTTTTATACGCTTCAAGGTCAGACACAGAGAAAATGATTTTAAATTCAATTTGATTTCGGTTTACGGCCCAGCACAGAGTGATCAAAAGTCACATTTCTTATCCGAGGTTGTGCGAGTTTGCACCAAAGAAGCCATACCTATTGTTATAGGTGGCGACTTTAATATTATTCAGAGACCCGAAGAGAAAAATAACGATATTTATAACGGTCGGTTGCCTTTTTTGTTTAACGCCGTGATTGATTCTTTAAATCTTAGAGAGATTGAAATGTCAGGCCGGAACTTTACTTGGGCTAATCATTTACATAATCAAACTTTCGAGAAATTAGACAGAGTCTTAGTCTGCACGGACCTAGAGGCTAAATATCCGCATACCACTGTAGATGCTTTATCTAGGGAGATATCTGACCACACACCTTTGATATTCTCCACAAACAACCCATCCTCATCTTATCAACCTCAATTCAAATTTGAATTGGGGTGGTTGCTTAGGGATGGTTTCTGTGAGATGGTTACTGAAGTGTGGAACAACACCCTTGCTGTTGGCTCACCAATAGAGAGGTGGCAAGCTAAGATTAGAAGGCTCCGCCAGTACCTCAGAGGATGGGCAAAAATTGATAGTGGTGCGTATAAAAAAGAAAAGACTCTTATTCTCAATAAGCTGAATGATATGGATAAGAAGGCTGAAACGGTCTTAATAACTGTTTTTGAACTAGATTTAAAACATGTGCTAAATTAGAGGTTGGCAGAGCTACTTAGGGAGGAGGAACTCCAATGGTACCAAAGGGAAAGTTATACACCTCTTAGAGGGAGATGCAAATATGAAATATTTTCACTTGATAGCTAATGATAGACACAGGAAAACTCGTATTTTTCAACTGGAGGATGGAAGCAACATCATAAGTGGTGATGCTCAACTCAAAGAGCATATCACCAGCTATTATAAGAATCTGTTTGGGACATCACCTGATTCGCATTTCATGCTGGACGAGTCGCGAATTGATGACATCCCTCAGGTTTCTCCGTTGGAGAATGGTTACTTGACGGATACATTCTCTGAAGAGGAGGTGAGGATTGCGATACTTCAAATGGAACATAATAAGGCACCTGGACCAGATGGTTTCCCGTCAGAGTTTTATCAGGTATTTTGGAATGTATTAAAACATGACTTGATGGCTCTGTTCATGGATTTCCATCAAGGAATCCTACCACTAAACCGCCTCAATTTTGGAAATATTATTCTCATACCCAAAAAGGAAGATGTGAAAGTTATTCAGTGTTGATAATTCCTAACGCAATCACCAAGGCTAGAGATATCCCTGGCAACGGCGCCAGAAAGCTTGTTGGCACTAAATGTGGCAAGGGGGTAAAACCACAAGCGCACGGTTGTCAAAGTAGCTTTCACCTAGGAGTATTCTAAGGTATCGATTTCCACAGGGAACGTGAGTGTTCTATTAAGAATCAAGGTCGTCCTAAAATAACTAGATGTTTGGGATCAATAGGGTAGAGAGGGTCTTAATTATAGTGCTAGAGTACTCTAGGGGTATTTGTAGGTCGGTGGCCGCCAGAGGTAGGGCGAGCGCCCTACTAGGAGGGCGGGAGCCTGGTTGATTTCACCGACTTGCGATCCAACGGCTGTGGTTCCTCCCCAAAGGCGGTTGCAAGGTCGGTTGATGTCCGTTTTCTGGTTGTAGAGTCCGTTTGTGACCCTTGGACGATGATATGTGGGTCCATGGATCCTTGACACCTCCATCTTGCACCATTGGTTGAAAACCGACTTTGATTGATGGCTAGGATGGCTACTAGGGACCTTCACACGGATTGTGGACGTGGCAGGCGATAGAAGCATGGCGGGCACCCTGTTGACAAGGCCACTAGACCGTAGATCTTGCACCGACCTTGGATCAATGGAGGACAAATTTTATTTGGCATCTCCCACGGATTGCTGATGTGGAACGTGACAGGGACAGGGCGGGCGGCCTGTGGATAGGGCGGGCGCCCTCCAACTTGGGCCAAATGTGCTAATATTTGGTGAGCACGTAGGCCTCTCAGTTAGCATTCCAACGCCTGGTCGTTTGCCTAATTCCGAGTCCGGATGCATCCTGGGTGCTCATTTACCCGGGACTGCTCCTGCGGCCCGTTCTCCACTCTCCGGAAAGCGTAACCTTATCGTCCGTCCTCCAATTTGAGTGAACCAAAACCTTATTTCAAAATTGGTGTAGTCACAAGAAGCATGGATGAAACCTTTTCTCCTTATATATCGCCGCTTTTTACTTACCTTGCACCTACACTCGCATAGCCATCACAACTTGTGGAAATGGTTAGAAATATAAACCTATGACTATGGTTTGTATAATTTTTATGACCAAATTAGGCACTGTTGACTGTATAAAATGGGGTGTTAACGACCGTCAACATTCAGCAATATAGACCTATCTGTTTGCTGAATGTGTCTTTCAAAATCCTCACCAAGGTTACGACTAAAAGGTTGTCTACCATTGCCCAAAAAATAATTCGACCAACAGAGACGGCGTTTTTTCCTGGCAGAAATATAATGGAGGGTGCAGTAATACTCCATGAAACGATACATGAACTTCACTCAAAAAATAGGATGGGGTCATATTTAAAATTGACTTTGAAAAGGCATATGACAAGGTAAAATGGAGATTCTTACAACAAACGTTAAGAATGAAAGGTTTCTCACAAAAATGGTGCGGCTGGGTGGAAAAATTCACACAAGGGGGGAATGTTAATATCAAAGTCAACGATCAATAAGGCTCCTAATTCCAGACTAAAAAAGGCCTTTGGAAAGATGACCCAATGTCTCCTATACTATTTAATATAGTGGTAGACATGTTGGCCACACTGATTGCCAGAGCAAAAGAAGCGGGCCAGGTCGAAGGGGTTATCCCTAATTTAATTCAGGATGGGTTGTCTATCCTTCAATATGCAGATGACACAGTTATTTTTATGAGCCACGATGTTCATAAAGCGGTAAATATGAAATTATTACTTACCACTTTTGAACAATTATCGGGGCTTAAAATTAACTTTCACAAAAGTGAAATCTTTTGTTTTGGTAAAGCAAAAGACCATGAAGTGTTTTACTCGCAACTTTTTGGGTGTGTAAGTGGTAAATATCCCTTTTGGAACCTTGGTTTACCAATGCATTCTAGGAAATTAACAAACAAAGTTTGGAAGGCAATCGAGGATAGGATTGAAAAAAGACTCAGTGGATGGAAAGGCAAAATGCTTTCGGTGGGGGGACAATTGATTTTGATAAACTCCGTACTGTCAAGTTTACCGATGTTTATAATGTCATTCTTTGAACTGCCGAAAGGTGTATTACAAATATTAGACTGTTTTAGATCACGGTTTTTTTGGCAAGTTGATCAACACAAACGGAAATATAGACTGGCTAAATAGGAGGTTTTATGTCAACCCAAAAAGGTGTGATTTTAACTAAGGACAACTTAGCTAGGAGAAACTGGAATGGTGACAGAACATGTTGTTTCTGTCACGCTTCAGAATCAATTAAACACCTTTTCTTAGATTGTGCTTATGCCAGGTTCATGTGGCACGTGGTACATATACTTTTTGGAATATCGCCCCCCCCCCCCCCCCCGATATTTCTGACCTTTTTAGCATGTGGTCAAAAGTAGGCAAACAAAAAGTATAATACATTATTGTTAACAGCAGTATCTGCGCTTTATTGGGCAATATGGATAACAAGAAAAGAGGTGGTTTTTGACAAAGGTAGACCAAAAACTTTTTTGCAGGTTCTGTTCAGGGGCACGCACTGGCTACGGCAAAGGGCAAGATTGCAACGGCGGGATGAGCTGAGGGAATAGATGACTCTAGCTGGACAACACCTGGAGACATCAGCCCTGTAAATTTTTTAGTGCTAATGGATGGTTATCTACAAGACGCATTGTTCATGTTTAGTCAAATCCTTACTTTGTTTCGTTGGTCTGTTTGGTTAGCTGTAAACTTGTTGTCGCAGTCTTTGTGTGGGCCCTCGGGCGAGACTATATAATAATTGACCTGATTCTATCTGTTGATAGATGAAGCCAGATAGATTCATATCCATTATCTTAAAAAAAGCTAGACTACTCATTTATCTCACAAGTGATTACTATGCATGACTCCTATTATTTATCACTTACCCCCACTATAGCTAGTTGGTGTATTAAGTTAGTAGATACATGATGGTAGCTATTGGATTCTTTAACCATTGCTTCCCTGTGGTAAAATATAAATAACAATATTCTGAAATACTCCCGGGTAAAAGCTATAATGGTATTCTGTGCGCTTGCAGAAGCTTTCATATTCTATTTGCACTTAATAAATACCAACATCTTCCTCACGGACGGCAGGGGTGCCGCCGTGGGCAACTTCTCCATGTCCAGTCCGCTGTGGTGAGCTACTTCCCTCAAGCCGGCATGTCCTAGGCTCTAGATGACCTCGTGATACTCATGCGCTAGCCGGTTTCCCGATTTGAGCAAAGGGTCTGCCGGAACGCTGTTGCCGACCTCAGTGTGTGCCACCGTGTCCACCACCGATGCCACCACTGAGCTTCGAATCATCCTTGTCCCCAACCAGTGCACGCAACGGTTTCTGGTGAGCACCCTGGTTCTTTAGAGGTAGCTGGTTAGGCCATGTATAGCATCGAATCATCAGAACGCGTGATGCCGCCGGTGGACAGCCGCCGTGGCCGCCATAGGCGTGCTGGAGCTCACATTCGAACCATATGGTTGGGGGCTGGGCCTCCGTATCAACAAGGGAGATGAAAGGGAACGCGTAGGCAGTCGTTCCGTCGCTAGGCAGGTCATCGACGGCGAGGGCTCGCCGGCCGAGCAGGGACCAAGAAACAGCAATTAGAAAGAGGTGAGGGGGTTAAGTGAATTTAGATAGACTCAAATGAATAGTTCACCTTGGACCGCGGGTTTAAGCTTAGGAAGTTCAAGGGGCTTTCTGCAAAGAGGGAAGGCGTGGCTCGAGCAGGCCGAGTGGGCCGGCTTGTGCTGAGTTGGGCCGTCTCGGGCCGAAATGAATTTTTCATTTTTCCTCGCGAATAAAAACTGGTTTTCTGGATTTACATATTTAAGAATAGTAATGCACTTTGTTATTTTTGTATGAATAAATCCATTGCACTAAAAATCATGAAAATAATTGTGGATGCTCTCTGTGATATGCTTTACACATGAAAAATATAGAATATATGTTTTTAATACTTTCTGTTACCAAAAATGTGCCTTTTAATTAATAAATGAAGTTTCTAGTATTTTTTGTAGGATAGAATAATTATCCAAAAATCATGAAATTTAACTTGGAACTATTTTAGGCTAAGACTTATCTGTATAAAAAGTTTAGGCTCACACGGATATAATTTAGTTATTCACTATTTTATGCTCCATTAAATGATAAAAAAATAAATAGAAAACCCTAATGAATAAGGTTTTTCTGTGACTTTCGGATTGATTGTTGACCCTGGGCCATTCCCTATAGTGATCCTTGGCATGTTAAATATTGTATTTAGGTAGTAATTGAACAACTATGCAGCGGCTTTCAACAACTGTTAAAATGGTTAATAAATCAATTATGTAATCACCACCTCATTTAATGAGATCTTGATTATAACTTTATCGTGAAGGAAAGTTGTACCCAAGGTTGTTAATTAAATGTTTGTTCTACCTTTTTCCATTCATGTCATTAATCATCATGTTAAGCATTCATTATAATTTTGTGTAGTGAACGCGAGAGAGTATTGTCTGAAGAAAATCCTGAGTAAGGTCTTCAATCGGTAGACGTGGATCTTTCTCGGTGATTGACTTTAGAGTTCTATCTACTCCAAGCAACAGGCAAGCCCCGGTTGAAAGGTCCTGATAGGCTAGAGGGGGTGAATAGCCTATAAAAATTCTATAAAGTACTAGACCACAAGTTAGTAATTAACAAAGCTATTGCTAAGCACTAGCTCTAAGCTATTCTATGCAAGCCACCTAGCACAAAATGCTACTCACAAGAATATGCACACAAATGCAAGAAACTCGCTCCTTCGAAACCTAAGGAGAGAGCACCTAAACAAGTAATAAAGTGCAAGTGAGTCAGTATGAGAGAGATAATACCACCGAGGAGAGTAGAGGTTGATCCAATCACCGGAAGAAAGTAATCAATATGAAATCCAAGTGATCAACCAATAGAACCACTGGAAAGCCAAGTCATCCACTCGAAGGTGGAGAAAAAAGAACACTCGATTTTTACCGAGGTTCACGTGATCGCCGTCATGCTACTCCTCGTTGTGGCACCGGTCTTCCTTGGTGGATTGCGAGTTAGGCTTCACACGCCAATCCCTCACCGAGAGCCGCTCACCAACACAAGAGAAGTGGCTTTCAACCACGAGCAATCGACTAGAGTCGGTTTTGGCACTCCTCCGGGGAATAACCGCAAGAACCCCTCACAATCAAACCTTCGGTGTGGGCTTGAACAATCACCAATCAACCTCAACACCAGAATCACCTCCACGCCGCTAAGGACACGGCAATGCCCCAACAGAATAAGAGCTCAGCAATGGCTTGCTCTCAAGTGCTCTAGAATGCAATTCACTAAGCAATGAAGCACTTGAAGATCACTCAACTCACAAAGATGATCAAAGGTGAACAAGTGAGTGAGTGGGAGGCTACAGAGTTCTCACAAGTGTATGGCAATGAATCAAAATGTGCAAGAAAGTCACCAAGTGACCAGGGAAGGAGTATAAATACCCCTAAGTGCACTCCTAGCCATTGCCTCACACAAAACAGCCGTTAGACACGATTTTCTAACGTCGGACGCAACTGTTCGACGCACAGCGTCGGACTAATGGTCACGGTCCGATGCTCGGATCTGCGCCACGTGTCAAATTAGTTCAACCACAGCCGCTGGATCTCAACGGCTAACTGCTCGCGCCACTTTCCCAACAGTCGGACGCCACTCCGTCGGAACCAAAGTCCTCCAGAGCCCGACACTAACAGAAACTATGCAGGGAGGTTTTAATTCATTGAACGCTGTCCGACGCCCTACGTCAGACCAAGCCTCTGCGTCCGACGCCCTGAACTCAGCTCACCGCGAAAGTGCCCAGAGCGTGAACTCGCCAGGCCGCGCCGTCAGTCAGTCAGCCAATAGTCCGACGCTCGCAAGCCACAGACCGTCGGACTGTCCGACTCTCACAGTCCAGTTCACCGCTCTCCGCTGTCGGACGCTCGCTCGTCAGTGCGTCAGACTAACTCTTCCCAGAGTCCGATGCTGTGCATTTTTACGCAGAGAGCTCCCGAAATGCTCGGACGCTGTCTGACGCTCACCGTCCAACCAAAGAGCACCGTCCGACTGTTGACGGTAGTCATACCAAGTTTTTACCCCATCAAAACTATCAACAAGAAATTCTTTTTGGAAGGAAACCACCAAACACATAGTGACTTAGGTACAAATGACTTGGTTCCATATGTACTTGTCATTATTTGGTTGCAGGCACTCAGAACAGGTACTTTTCAGTGTCCGGAAACTCCATATGAAGGTTAGGCAACCAACCAAGTATAGCCAAATGACAAACCAAGTTCACAATCACTAATATCATAGCTTCTGGAGACAATGTGCAAAAGATGGGCACAATGATGGGGCTGGCCGACCCCACCTTGGGCAAGCCAGCACCACCATTGTGCTTAGAATTGCATGTAGAAGCCACCTGTAGAAGATGGTCCTTTGGTTCCACCAAAGGGGGGTCGGCCGACCCCCTTATGGGACCTCCTCAAACACTGCCAGACCACCAGGATCCTCCCAACACAGTCCCAAGCAAGTGCCACCCTTGGATCACAAGTCAGTTACCTCTCAATGGTAAAAGATGAACTCACATGGATCCATGGGCCCACAACGAAGGAACCGACGTGACAAGAATATAACCAACACCGGGAAAGGACTCTATGACATGTGGGGACACTCACCCATGGTCCCACCTAACATAGAGGGGTCGGCTAACCCCCACTTGGTGGGCCCCGAAGCTCAACTTTCCTTCAGCGTCATAGGAAACCTTCTAGAAGACCCTGGATGGGCCACCGGCCATAGGGGGTCGGCCGACCCCCTCCTTGGGCCTAGCCAGGTCGGTTGAACCTCCACTGCCTTCCTCATGTTGAACACGTGATGGAAAAGCTCCACCCTTGATCCTAAGGCGGTTATATGGCGATTTGATCCAACGGTGCATGATTGAGGTCACGCGGATTGATGACATGGCAGTGGAGTAGCCTCTACTCCACCTCCCCCTATAAATACCCCTCACAGGCCTTCACTTTAGAGCATGATTCATAGGAGAAACCATTATGTAGTACTTTAGCTCTGCTATAGTGCTGTGCTAATTGGGAGAGAGTGAGGGAAGTCTTCAGGAGAAAGCCCCGGGCCTGTCGGGAGTCTTCTCCATGGTGTACTTCAGCGGATGCAAGCTTCTAGTAAGTTTTGCATCTAAGTCCTTCTAGTATTTGATATTCTGGTTCTGGTACTATAAGTATATACTTACTTTACCTGTACATTGCTTTACTTAGTGAAGTGCTCTAGTCTCTTGTAAGGATTAGAGTAGTAAGTGTAGTGTAGACATGGTGTCTAGACTATATCTTACCAGTGTAGGCCGCTTGTCGCACGAATTGTTTGTGGGTGCCAGCAAGTGGTGACAGCCTTGTCTGGTCTTAGTATCCCACCACTTGTGTAAGATAAGTTATTAAAATGGCAGGGCATCAATACAACTGCATAGTCGCCTCGGATAGGAGTTGTATTTCCTACTGTTTCGTCTATCGCCTCTTGTAAAGGGAGGAGGTGGTAAACCTCTTTATACTTAGAACACCAAGACCAGATATTTTTGCTATATAAGAACCTCTCTATCCAGTTATCATAGATCCTTTGTCTCATCACTGGACGGTCTTGAACCTAGTTAGAACACTTCACGTTCCCTGTGAAAAATACGATACCTGGAATACTCCCGGTGAAGGCTACATTGACTACTGTACGCTTGCGGTATATCCGTTTTCCACTTCTGGTGTCAACAAGCTTTCTAACGTTGTTGCCGGGGAACGGCAGCTGTCTTAACTAGAATCGAGTCGTCCGAGTTATCCTTCTTTTACCTTTCTTTTCTTTTTATCCTTTCCACACCATGAACCAAACACCCATCTCTCATCTCGCCGCTCCAAAGGGCGCTTGTTTGGATCCACCACCATTATCACAACCCATTCTTTCTCCTAGCTATGAGCTTCGCCCTAGTTTCATTGCTAAGGTTTAGGAACAATCTTTTGCTGGGAAAGGAGATGAAAACCCCTACACTCACTTACGTGATTTTGAGCAATTGTGTTCATGCCTTCACATTCAAGGCATGACACGAAAGACCTTGAAATGGAAGCTATTCCCGTTCTCTTTGACGGGGGTAGCTAAACATTGGTATGCTCGACACATAGAGAGTGCACATGGAGAGTGGCAAAGCCTTCAATCCAAATTCTGCTTAGCTTTCTTCCCTATCTCTCGTGTTGTTCATCTTCAAATAGAGATCCTAACCTTCAAACAAAAGGAGAAGGAGACTCTAGGTGCGGCATGGGCCCGTTTCATAGATCTAGTAGCCCTTGGTCCTGATCTTGCTATAACCAAGCCAACATTGTTACAACATTTTTACCTCGGTCTTAGCAAAGATTTCGCACGATTCCTTGATATATCTTCTGAAGGAGCATTCCTTCGTTGTACCGTTGGTGAAGGGAAGAAACTTCTTGCTAAAATTCTTGAAAACGCTCCCCACACCCACGGGTATAATGAACCCCTTGAGAAAGAAAGGGAATCGACCCCCAAGCAAGAAGAAATCTCGATAGCTGGATCACCACCAACCCCATCCAAATATTCCGCTATCAAACCTGAACCACATATACCACAGATATCGAGGGAGGAAGATCATATAAATCGCTCCTTCGATTACGAGGCTAATCTCCTATCTGATCTTGCTGGTTTTGGAAATGCCTTAAATTATTCTATCCAAAAGAGACTTTCTAAGAAACATCATTCAAAACCTCTCAAGAAAGGATCTCTTCAAAAATCTCCCAAATTAGCATCACTAGACGCCTTGAATTCCCATGGGGCACATAGGGAAATATCTAGGATCTTGGATCAACCTCCAAAAGGAATGCTGACTGTGCCCATAGAAGGAGAGCCAAAATGCTTAGAAGAAAAATCTATCCTCTCCTCTTCTATGCCCACATCCGCCATGTCCTTTGTACCCATTTCCAAACTCATCCTGGATCCCGATGATCCCAATTGTGCCCTTCCTTCAAAGTCTTATGATGATCCGGTCATTGACTCCGGAGATTCATTAAGACACCCTAGGCATGAGAGTCATCAGGCCCATAAATCTGACCAAAAAGAGCAACAACAACGGTTAGTAAATCTATCTACCCTTGTAAGTAAAGAATGGTTAGATGAGGCCGAAGTATCAATGAAGGTTGCTAAAATGCCCACTCATGTAAGAAGGATATCTTGTCAAGTAATGGGCATTTATAGCAAAATTTGCTATGACCCTAGCCTTGGCATCAACATCATTCCTCATTTCCATGTTCAAAGTTCATCAAAGAATCACCTACTCCAATCTTAAAAGTGTCTTAGTCTCCCCAATGGTCAAGTCCTTGATTGTTTAGGAGTTCTTCGAGACGTACCTGTGGTGATTGATGATCTAAAGATCTCCCTAGATTTCCACATCTTTGACCTTCCTGGACTTTCCTTTCATCTCACATTTATTGGAAGGTCAATCTTGGTGGACATTGCATATGAGAAGCTTGGTCATAGAATAGGTGACGATTATCTACCTGTTTGGTCTTCACAACCTCTCAACATAGGGGTAGAATCCAAATCTATTCATGATCCAAGGCGTGAGCTTATGGCAATTTCAATTACAACCATGGCTCATCCAGGACTTGGAATGTCTTGAAAAAGAAAATGCTCACCCACTCCTTAAGCAGGAAGGTTATATCAATGAGCGTGGAAGTTATCCCCTGATTCTCTCATTAGATCCTTGCTCATATGAGAAACCTCCCAAATCAATCCTCCTCTCTACCACTACCACACACAACATCCACAACCCCTTCATTCTTCTTCTTTCTAAAATCTTTGCAAGGGAGGCTGTAGATGTGTTTGTCTATCATAAATTTTGCAAGTCTCGTAGTGGTTTGGTATGAGTTCTTGCAACCAGATCTACAAAGGTTGATAGTGAATTGAACATGATGCAACCTATTCCTAACCTTTAAGGATGGATTCGGATGTCTAGAAATCCAAATTATCCGTATTTGTATTCAAAAAAGTGCTAATATAGATATCCGTATTCGTATTCGATTTAAATATGGATGTCAAATGGATGTATTCGAATTCGATTCTTCTCTATCTGATTTAATATTCGTATTCAAAATATCCGACATAATCCGTGGATATCTGACATTATTCGTATTCGAGAAGAATAAATTACTTGATAAAATTATTTAAAACTACTAATTGCTAATAATAAATATGCTAATTTTAATTATACTAATAAAGTAATGATATATACCATTTAAACAGTTAAAAATTATTAATATAATAAATACTTAATTATTTTAATCTATTATTACTCTTGATATATGTTTATACCATGTTCAAAACCCCGTCTATATACGCTACTTGTACTTGTGTTGAGTTTGGTCAAACCTTGTTGACCCTAGTTGAGAATTATGTCATAGTCCCAAGATCAAGATCACATACACGCCACATATACACATGCTGCTTCTACACTGGAAGTACGCAAAAACATGCCATCCATCTCCATCATAAATATGCTCCATGCTTTAAAGTTTAGAATATCTCTCTAAGTATGACTTAGTAGATGAGACACAAAGGATATTCAAAAAAAATGTGGACACATGAAGGTCCATTACATCTGAAAAAATATGTGGACACATGAAGGTCCATTACATCTGAAAAAAATATACGAACACATGAAGGTCCATTACTTTAAAAAAATAAAAAAAGATAGAGAGAGAAAAATGCTAGCCATGTCTCAAATAAAATAAAGTAGAGAGAGAGATCTTATCAATTAAAGGAGCACTACATTCCATCATTTTCCACACACTTGCACATTCTTAGATCTTGGATTATGACAGTCTTCTCCTTGGATCCTTGTGTTGACTTTACAATATATGCAATGCAAGTATGCTATCTTATCCCTAACATAGAGGGGGTCGGCCGACCCCACTTGGTGGGCCCCGAAGCTCAACTTTCCTCCACCATCATAGGAAACCTTCTAGAAGACCCTGGCTGGGCCCACCGGCCATAGGGGGTCGGCCAACCCCCACCTTGGGCCCAGCCAGATCGGTTAAACCTCCACCGCCTTCCTCATGTTGAACACGTGATGGAAAAGCTCCACCCTTGATCCTAAGGCGGTTATATGGCGGTTTGATCCAACGGTGCATGATGGAGGTCACGCGGATTGATGACATGGCAGTGGAGTAGCCTCTACTCCACCTCCCCCTATAAATACCCCCCATAGGCCTTCACTTTATAGCATGATTCATAGGAGAAACCATTATGTAGTAGTTTAGCTCTGCTATAGTGCTGTGCTAGTTGGGAGAGAGTGAGAAAAGTCTTCAGGAGAAAGCCCCAGGCCTGTCGGGAGTCTTCTCCAAGGTGTACTTCAGAGGATGCAAGCTTCTAGTAAGTTTTACATCTGAGTCCTTCTAGTATTTGATATTCTGGTCCTGGTACTATAAGTATATACTTGCTTTACCTGTACATTGCTTTACTTAGTGAAGTGCTCTAGTCTCTTGCAAGGATTAGAGTAGTAAGTGTAGTGTAGACGTGGTGTCTAGGCTATATCTTACCAGTGTACACCGCTTGTCACACGGATTGTTTGTGGGTGCCAGCAAGTGATGACAGCCTTGTCTGGTCTTAGTATCCCACCACTTGTGTAAGACAAGTTATTAAAACGACAGGGCATCAATACAACTATATAGTCGCCTCGGGTAGGAGTTGTATCTCCTACTGTTTCGTCTATCGCCTCTTGTAAAGGGAGAAGGTGGTAAACCTCTTTATACTTAGAACACCAAGACCAGATATCTTTGCTACATAAGAACCTCTCTACCCAGTTATCATAGATCCTTTGTCTCATCACTGGACGGTCTTGAATCTATTTAGAACACTTCACTTTCCCTATAGAAAATACGATACTTGGAATACTCTCGGTGAAGGCTACATTGACTACCGTACGCTTGTGGTATATCCGTTTGCCACTTCTAGTGTCAACACCGACGCTTTTTGATTGTTAGAAACAGTGCTCAAGACTGTCGGACGCTGACCATCAATGGTCCGACGCTCTGTCCCCTTAGCGTTCAACGCTCTGTTTTGAGCTCTTTTCAAGTTAGAGTCTCACCCCTTGCTTCTATGTGCTAACACTCAAGGTCTACAACACTTGTGCACAGTGTGTTAGCATTTTCAAAACAATTTTCAAGGGTTTCAAAGTTGATCTCTAGGTTGAGTTAGTCAATGCACATGAAATGTAATCTAGAGCACTTGAAGGTAATCCAATCACTTAGTTCTCCCCTTGATAGTCGGCTATCTATCCTAAATGTGATCACACCCACTTGGTGTCTTGATCACCAAGAGAAAAGCCTACTAGGGGTAATACCTTTGCCTTCAAGCCTTTTCTTTTCACCTTGAACATCTCCACTTGATCCACCACACTTGGTCCATGGTTTAGCCTTCTTTGATCATCACCATCATCTCATTAGGCTTCTTACTCCATGGATAGGACCACCTACACTTAGCCATCACTCAGCAAGTAGGTTAGTCCTTAGGGTGTCGTCAATTATCAAAAACCAAACTAGGGCTTTCACCGGTGCATTTAATCCGTCCTTGTAATTTATAAAATGTTTATCACCTTGAGTTAAACTATTGCATTAAGTTGATAGGAGTTGCGTGACAACCCAATTGATGCATTACCATCCTAGACCACTGAAATACCATCCTTGAAACCTATTTTAAAATAAAATGTTTGAAAAATGCTTAGCCTTGCTTAATTAATTAGATTTTTACATAAAATACTATTTTCTGAGCTATGATATGCTATTGATGAATCATAAAAAAATGGAAATGGATTTGCAACTGTTCGAATGGCTTGCACTTGGGTTAGAGTCCCAATGAATTATCGCTGACGGAATGGAAACTATTCGGATGGCTTGCACTTAGGTTAGAGTCCCAATGTATTGTCACCAACGGAAATGGAGTTTCAATTGTTCGGATGATATGCACTTGGGTTAGAGTCCCAATGTATTATCACCGACGGAAATAAAATTAGGGATCGTTAGTTGTAGGCCTGCTGTGATGGAGACTTTGCAACTAGCCACATACATCGGGAAGCCCTGGCTCCGGTGATTCTACTACTTGAACCAACAACCACGCACTGGGAGTGGAGAGATGGCGAGAGTAGCGTGTACCCTCGTGGCTGGCGTGCTGGATTGGAGGTGTACTGTGCTCTCGGATGGCGCAGGACTGGTTCAGGTTTTGGAAGAGCCATGGTAGACGGGATTGGTATATGCAAGCTTAAGTGCTACATATGCAGTGTGGTTAGGGATCCCCAGCTGGGTATTAATCGATTCGAATCGCCGTTGCTCCTCGGTTATGGAGACTTGATCCTTCGACCATTCATCGAAAAGTGGTTCAGAACTAGGTTTTGTGAATGAATAAGTAATTGGAATTTGGAGGATACATGTGAACCAACTTATCTTCAGGACTACTATTTAATACTGAGATAAAATATTGAAAGTAGAAACTAAAAATATAGAGCTTTTCTGCAAAAGACTTTGATTCTTGCTTAAGCCTTACCTTGATTCCCCTCAGCCTGCATTCCTGAGTCTTCTCCCCAAATTTTTAGTCAGGTAAGTCTTGCGGAGTACCCCATGTACTCAGGGTTTGTTAACCCCTGTTGTAGGTTCTGACTGGTGCTTCTAACCAAGGTTATGTCGGTGGGCACGACATGCCTGGTTGTTCTCTCCTGACTTAGGACCACTACAAGTTATCTCCTGCAGATCCACTCATCTTCCGCAGTTTAAGTTAAGTTGTAAAATTTAGATGAATCATGATTTGTAAATTTATTATTATTACTCTTCCGCACTCTGATATATATATTTTTGTAACAAATGTTGTAATGTTGTAGTCACCCCATTGTTAATCCTCGGGTGAATCATGGTTTCCGAGGAAACCCGGCAGACCCTTTTAGGTCATTTGGGTCGCATGCACGGCCGTCGGAGGTCCTTGGGACAATGACAGGTGCGTTTGGGCCATATGACTTAGGCGGTTCTGCCACAGCCACTTAACAATAATTCTAGACAAGTTATGCACACAATCGAAACAATCAAGCACTCCGATCCTAAGTGCTCAAACCTATGCCAAAGAGCTAACTCTCGATCCTAAGGAGTAGCTAGCTATGGAAAAAGTAAACCGATAGAGGAATGTTCTGATAAGGTTATAGCGATGGTGTTGACGAAGTGAAGTCCGCTTGCCGGAAGAACTAATCACTGCGAGAAGATATCCAATAAGCTTGATGAAGACCAACCACCAAGAAAGAACACCGGAAAACCAAATCATCCACTCGATGGTGGATGATCAAGATTGTGTCAAGTGAGTGAGTGGGAGGCTTAGGAAATGCTCACAAAGTGTATGTTAATGAACCAAATGTGCAAGAGAGGCAAAAAGTGCATGGAGATCGATTATAAATAGTCCCAAGTGAGCCCCTAGCCATTCCTCCCACAAAAACAGCTGTCAACACCATTTACAGACCGTCGGACTGAGCGTCAGACTGAGTCCATTGGACCAATCCTCCGCGTCCGACGCCTCGGATTCGTGCCACGTGTCCCAGGGGTTTGAAGATAGTCGTTGAGTCACAACGGCTAGTTGTTCGTGCCAGTTACCCAACCGTCGGACTCACTCATCGGACAGGCTGTTGGACCATTCCAACCGAGCGTCTGACGCTTCTAGAGAGCTCCTAGAATGTTAAAATGTGTCGGACTCTCGTCCGAGGCTCACCATCAGACTAAAGAGTTGTGTCCGCCACGTTCAAACAGAAAGGCCTGCGCACTGGTGCTACTCATCGTCCTATGAGGAAATAGTCCATCGCTCACCCTTTCTTAGCATTCGAACCATCGAGCATAGTCTGACTCTCACAGACTACCCAGCGTCGGACTCTGCTTAGTTAGTGCGTCAGACCAAAAACTCCAGCATCCGACACTACCAGAAATGACTAGAGAGCTACAAAATTCGTCGGACTCTGTCCGACGCCCTGCATTGGACCATCACCCATGGTACGATGCCCTTTCAACAGTGAACAGTCAACTAGGGTTAGCCGTCGGACTGTAAGCAATAGTCCATCGCTGCGAGAAGTCCAGGGTCCGACACTTGTTTTTCTAATGTAACAACTTCAGAAATCACCAAATCCTGCCGACCCCAAACCCCTCTCTACCTCACAAACATCATCCCATTTTATAAATGTACTAACAGCAAGGTATTCTAACGCTTTTGCACAGTGTGTTAGCTTTTGAAATCATTTTTCAAGGGTCTCTAAGTCATTCTCTAGGTTCAAAGTGTATGCCATGCATGAGATGCAACCTAGATCACTTGAAAGTAAGTCATCTACTTACTTCTCCCCTTGATAGTCGGCTATGTATCCTAAATATGATCACTTCTACTAGAAGTCTTGATCACCAAAAAAAACCTAATGAGGTATACCTTTGCCTCTAGCTTTCCTTTCTTTAAGTCCTTTTCTTTCTAGCTCCATTAGTTGATCACTTTCATCACCATGGCTGAGCTTCATGATCATCACTTTCTTCTCAACTAGCTCCACACCATGGGTTGGACAACCTATTCCTAATCATGCACTTAGAAAAATAGGTTAGTCCTTAGATGTCATCAATTATCAAAACTAAACTTGAGCTTTCAACGCTGCATCGGACGCATCCGGTGCAACATAGAGAGCATCCGCTGCTCACGCAGAGTGCCTAGTGAAGGGGCATAACGGCTCTATTTGTTTGGGGGCTATAAATTGGAGTGAGGGATGGCCATGGCCAGTTGTCTTGCACCTTGGGAATGTGTTTTCCTTTGTGCATGGCTTAGTGCTCTCTAACTCACTTGTGCTCATAGATTTCACATTCGAGAAGTGAGTGATCGATCGATAGTGCGTTGCATTGAGAGATTGCAAGTGTTGGCACTAAGTGATCAAGTTGCAAGTTGGTGGTGCCTGTTACTCTTGGAGGTTGCCACCTCCTAGACTGCTTGGGGGGTTCATGGCTCCGTCAAAGCAAGCAAGAAGATTGTGCTTGGCTCCGAAGAAAGCATGTGCGGGGTGAGCTCACCCCGCGGGAGATCGCAAAGAGCATCGCTTGCGGGCGAGACATGAAGAACGAAAGTGGTCCGGCTGGATCAAAGAGCAAGTGCTTGCGGGTGTCCCACGTGGGGGTGGTGACTTTGAAAAGCCCTAGTTTGGTTTTGGAAATTAATGAAACCTAGTCACTAATCTTGAGTGCTAAGTATGTAGCTAAAAGAAGATTAGTGCATGTGGTGGAGGAGATGAAGTGGAGCAAAGGATGAGATCAAGTGTTCAAAACATGAAAAGGAAAGAACAAGGAGCTAGAGGCTAAGGTAAAAAGATAGGAGCTCTTTGTTTCGGTGATCAAGGCACTTAGTGAGTGCTATCAAATTTAGGATAGATGGCCGGACTACTAAGAGGGGAATTACTTCTAGACTCGGTCATCAAGTGTTCTAGGGTTGCATTTTTTGCATACACCTGGAAACTAACCTAGAGAGACTAACTCCGCCTTACAAACGTGTTCAAAACTTGCTAACATTTGTGCCTAAGAGTGTGAAACACTTAGATGTTTGCCTATGAGAGCAAGGGCAGTGAGAAGGACTTGGGAAAGTGCTCAGAGGAGCACCGGGGCATGCACCGGGTGCATCCGGTGTGCCTTTGATCTCTCTAGAACCTTACTGGAACTGCACCGGACGCTAGAATAGAAACTCCAGCGCGTCCGGTGCCCTCAAACGCGCGTTCGGTGTTATCTGTGCAAAACTGACTCGGAGAGAACAATGGACATTGTGAGCGTCCGGTGACCTAATAGCGGACGCGTCCGGTGCGTCCAGGAGCTCTCTAGACCCTCTCTAGACACGCATCGGACACGGACGGTGGAGCGTCCGGTGTGACGTTTCCGCGTCCGGTGTGAAGGCGCGCAGCGAAGAAATTCAAATGGCTAGTACACGTGTTAACGGGCGATACACCGGACATTCACCGGACGCGTCCGGTGTGAACTTAACCAGCATTCGGTGTGCCTGATTTCAGAGTAAAACGGCTAGAATTTTTAGGACGCTTATAAATAGAAATGTGGCTGGCTTGGGGTAGCTCTCTTGCGCAGTTTTTATCTTTCTAAGCCTCTTGTGATCCTAGCACACTCCCTCCAACTCTCTCCTCTTAATTCAACTTGAGTTTTTGATCGAGAGTGATTCGAGTGTAGTGATTATCATCTTGCATCCTAGTGCACTTGGTGGCAGAGTAATTCTTGTTATTCTTGGTGATTGATGTCACCTAGGTGGTTTAGAGGTGGAGAAGGTGTGGAAAAGCTTAGTGATTGTGCTTGCTCATACCAGTGGATTGTGAGGGGTTCGTGACTACCCTGAGCGGAGTGCTCAAAGGTAACAATAGTGGATTGCTCGTGTCATTGAGTTACTTCCTCCGTGGTAGGTCCTTGTGGCGCCTTGTGTAGGCTCGGTGTGTGATAACGATTAGCCACCAGACCACCGGTTGAAGTCGACACAACGGGGACGTAGCGTGCCGGCAAGCACGTGAACCCCGGGGATAAATCTTGGTGTTCATATTGATCTTCTCACCTTCGAGTGAATTATTGTGATTATCCCGGTGATTGGCTTCATCTCAAGGCAAAGGTATAACTTCCAAAGCTCTCCTCTTTACCTTGGGCAAAGTAGCTAGCTCTCTAGTTTGCTTAGCCTTGTGTATTTGCTTTGCCTCTTGTTAGTTAGTTTGTGTGGCTTAATGCTTAGAATCACTAGACTTGTGTAGGTGACTTGCTTAGATTAGTTGTTGCTTTAGCATTGCAATTATAGCCTCTTGTGGTACTAATCTCTTGGTTGAGTACTTTGTAGAATTTTAATTTAGCCTATTCACCCCCCCCCCCCCTCTAGCCATCTCGGACCTTTCAGACTTGTGGCGGGTCACCTCTTCCTAGAGGGTCAGCGGCAACCTTGGTGCTTTCTCAACGGAGGACGTAGCTTGTGGCGACAAGTGAACCTCCGAGCAAAAAATCACCGCGTGAACATCTTTCTATCCTTCGCAATGGTTTGCTCCTTTTTACACACGTTATGTATTGTGTTCATTACTTTAATTGTGTAGTTGTAGTTGCTCTTGTGAGATCGATTAGCTTGTGTAGCTTTCCACTCAATTTCGTAGCTCGTGTAGCTTAGAAGTAGTGTTCTTGATTAGTTTGTGTAGCTAATCAAGTTGCGCTCCTTGGTTAGGATTGTGTATACTTGTCATTGAGCATTTAATGAGCTTAGGTGCTGAGTGTGCTTTTTCTTGCTAGTTGATAGGAGCTCCCCCGTGCTTGAAGTACTAGCGCTTAAGTTTATGTGATCTTGCGCTAGAATGATTTAGGGAAGCTCAAGTTAGGTTAGCACTTTATTTCTTGTTAAGATCTTTTACAAGGTGCTTAAAGTCATAGTTTGAGGGGTGAATCGTTGCAAGAACCGGTTAGGTTTAATTCCGTTGCGATTAGAAGTTAAAGAGGACTATTCACCCCCCCCCCCCCCCCCCCCCCCCACCTCTCTAGTCCGTTATCTCGACCCTACATGTACGGCACTGCTCGGTCACGCTCAAGAAAGCTGGAGTATCAAGGAACTTTTTTTTAGTAAAGAGGACTTTATTAACTAGGCAAACAAATAGTTACAATCAGATATAAGCCCTTCAACACTAGTCGGTGCTCCCTTCCATCTGGACTCACATGACTTTAGTTGCCTAGCTAATATGGCCAAAGAATTCCTACTTTATTCCCGTCGTTACTTGTGACATCTTCCACTCCCCCTGGCAAGTAAGTGAACTCCTTGGCTTTCGTGATGGTAATGCCGATCTCTGATTTATCCCGCTTCACAGAGTTCATCGCACGTACTATCCTTTCACACTATCCTCAAGAGAGATGGAGCATCAGGGAACTGATCATTCAGGATTGCCTTGGCCAGATATATAGTTCTACCGAGACATGAGCTAGACATATTGTACGGTCCCTATCTTAATAGCTTGTACAATCGTTCATTTGTTCCAAAAGCAGAACATTTCTAAAACATGCTCGTTTCGTGTAATTGTAAATTTGTCCAGAAGTGGAACATTTCTAAAACAAGCTCTTTTCGTGTAACTATAGTTTTTCCTCAAAAAGATAATACTGGTCCGATCGCATCTCTTCTAGATGGAATTAAGAGGCATTAGTCAGGACTGGCCAAGAGTTACACAGTTCATTGCCACAAAGACAAACTGGTCAGGTAAGAATGGCCCAGCAAGTTTCACAATTCCTCATGCCTACATTTCATAACATTTTGTGTGCGTGCGCTACCAATAGCACTTTCACTATACGCTGCAACAGTTTCATGCTTTTGAGACCTGTGTCCATGCCCAATTAATCAGTTGAAAAAAACCATCTCAATTTCATCCTGTCCAAGGCATGAACACGAGCATGAATGACCTCACAACTGAACAGTTATCTTGTCTGTGACATAAGCATGAGCAGGACTGACTAAACAATTTAATTTAGACCTTCTTTAGTTCCAATGTATAAAGTTTAGAAGTGTTTATATGGAGTATCACATGGGTTATTCACATACCAATACAAAAAATTACAAATTCCATCAGCTTGCTCAACATTATCAAATCATGGACTATTAAAATTTTAAAAATTCATAACACAAATTAGTTGCAATCTGTATAATTAATATATTACGTCATGCATGTGTCCAACCGATAGGGCAAAGTTTTAGGGGAGAAACTAAAAAGGGGCGTGAAGCTTTAGGGGAGAAACTAAAAAGGGCCTTACATGTCTATGTGTTCTGCATACACCATGTCATATTGTTGCTAATACACGTGCCTGATGAGTGATGAATCCTTGCTGCATTCAAAGCAATGCTCCAAAAAAGGTGTTATCAAGAATCAGAACATATGGCAGACCTGACAGTAACCAGCTATTTGTTGACTTTGTGTTCCACGACAAAAACCTGAATCTGTACACGGTTAAGAGCAAGTTGCGCACCAACATTTCAACAACAGATTAAATATCATTGCTGGGCCCCTTCCATTCCCCATTTTCTGCCTAACCTACTGACTAGTGACATTTGCCACAAAAGGCCAATGCACATTGGGTTACAGTATATACACGCGTGCGCATTAGTTGAATACAAGCAACAAGGTGTTGAAGCATTATA
This sequence comes from Eremochloa ophiuroides, assembly GCA_038502445.1. Classification (NCBI taxonomy): domain Eukaryota; kingdom Viridiplantae; phylum Streptophyta; class Magnoliopsida; order Poales; family Poaceae; genus Eremochloa; species Eremochloa ophiuroides. The sequence goes on from JAHLJS010000001.1 coordinate 54,292,274, forward strand.
CAGAAAAGCTGGACTTAGCAATGAGAAGGATTTCCTCTCCTCCAAATGAATAATCAAATGAGAGAGCATGGTATGAATACTGACCCTAAATGCCAAGATTAGACAAAAAAGATCTACTCTTTCACCTACACTGCAATAATTTTACAACAGCTGTGAAAAAAGATGACCAAGCCACATCTGAGCAAGAAATGCTAGCCACAGGATAGCCCATACGCTCTCAAGCCTCCACTCAGGCTGTTGCTTATCAAGGAGCTTTCTTGCCTTTCCATCAGATCCACTGAGCTCACATCTCAAGTGTCACAAATGGGCTCTCCAAGGGCCAATTTGGCACCTATGGAAAAACAATTGCTCAGGGGCTTCACACATTCCATAGCTGTGCCAGTGGCATTAAGCACTATGTGCATATGCAAAACCACTTCAACCTTCAGGTGAGGGGGGCCTGTGACCGTATGGCAAATAATACGAGGTCTCCTGGTCAATTGGTGTCCGGAGAAGAGGATTCCATCGATCAAAGATGATGCGCCCGCCTCGTCCAATCCTACCTCGACACCGAAATGGTGGTGATGTGGCACCATTCTCAATAGGAGGATCAGGTGGTTGCTTGATACCTGCTGCGACCAACTTCTCCGGATCCAGCGGTCTTGTGAATAAGAATACTGGCTCCTCAGGATCCTGTATTTGAAGAAGCTGGTGAATAAACTTGACAAGGTGACTACAGCAACTGGAGCCTTTTCCGATCTAAACCAAGCTCCATTCCAATTAACAATTGAACACTAAATGATAGTGGTGCTCTTGCATTCAAATGCTCAATGTCCTATAGGGCAACAAAAGATTAGTTCGCAAAAAGAAAAATCTGGATGTCCACTAGAGAATCCTCTATCTGGCCAGTTTCTCACTGGATTCCAGACAGGTGTTTTCTATTTTATGCTTCATGTGTTTGCTCAAGTTACATATCTTTCTGGAACAAAATAATAAAATTAGAATGTAAACAAATTCAAACAGAACTTAATAGCTTTGCCAGTTATGCTGGTTAAAATCATTGGGGTAGTGGGTTTAGCATGAAACACATGTTTAAGTTTAACCCCATTTTTTTGGGTAGTGACTGAGAGACACCATACCCTTTTAAATACCCAGCCATTCTGCTGAGGCCTCCTTTTTAGTTCTCGTTCGCCGCGCCTTATGCGAAGCGGAGGGATCACCGATAGCTTGTTAGCAGGGAACCTTGGATGGAAAACAGCTGGACGTATATATGTCTGTTCAGTTGTGGTGTCATCTGAATCCGCATAATCATCATCACTCGATTCAAATCTGCTAGAAGTTTGCTGGAAGCCAGACAAGGTAGTCCCATCCTCAACAAGCTGAGCCTCATGCTGAACCAAAAAAAAAATATATAGTGACTCAACAAGAATCTAATGTACCACTGTACCCAGAGTTAGAAAGCAAATAGACTAGGGCATAAAAAAAAAGAAATGGATTTTAACTAGAATCTTAAATCTGGACAACATAATATCATTCATTGATAAATCCTTAATCATGAGTAGTGGACCATAATATAAGGAAAATGTATTTAACAAATTTACACAGGCACTTCTGCTACCACATGTGTAAAACTATAGAAGTGAAGCTAGCCTTTTATTCATGGAACCAAGTACCAGCAGTTCTCAATATGACACTAACTAGAGTGGTGACCATTTTTTAAGCTATGATATAGTGCCTATGTTGTTTTGGAAGTTGTGGAGGCTACCAACCTTCCTGACATCTAAGAATGAAATAACAGAAAAATGCCTATCTGCAATCTGGAGGCTATCAATTGCAGTTCTGTGATTATGAACGTAAATATTGCCATGGCATCTGTGTCGGCAAGGTCCTGGGCTCTAGGCATAGCGAAGATAGCAGGTAGTTGTGGCTTGTAGGTAGGTGAGGTCATGGGATTGCAAATATAACAGGGGAATGCAACCAAATAATAAGTATCCAATGTGCCTAATGATGCTGTCCCATTTTATGTGCCACCCCATGTGGTATGGTAGACCAAGGCATACAGTAAAGCATCAAGGGATTTAAGCTTCACATACGATCGATATGTGTATCAGTAACAGAAGGATATCTGTAATTCACCTTTTTTTGGGGGGTGGGGTGAGGTTGGTGGGGAAGGGGGAAGGGTTATACCTTATATTTCATCTGAACACGTTGCAGGTTAACTTGGCATTCCATGGCCTCCCGCTTTGTCTCCTCCCTCTGTAAACCATGTGTTAGTAACTAAATCTACAGAAGTGCTGTTTAGCAATTCTAAAGAATACTACAAGGCACTCCATGCATGCACTAACCTTAATCAAAGCATCCATGAGTGCTTTTGCTTGCTCCAAGTTGCGTCGCACCTGATATAAAATTTTTCAAGCTAGGATCATAAGCAGTAAAAAGCACAAATCACGTAGCACCATGCAAGATCTTTTAAGATTCAACCTATATCAAGACATGCAAAACAATGGTTTTACAGATTTTAAATATGTGCATGCACTCCTTTCTTTGCAACTGCATCACATTAAATAAAGGTACCACAAAAACTAGTGCAGATATACAAAAGGGAATTCTCCATGCAGTCACAGTTCCTAAACTAAATGTAATTAGCCAATTCAAGAAAGCAAATACAGTTCCTAAAGTAAACATAATCATCAGACTATTGTTAGCAACAACTGTGCATTATTATGGAAAACTAGGACTTTTTTTCCCTTTTGAACATCTTTGTACAAGTTCAGTTAAAAAAAACGTAGAAGAAAAGCTCCATGTGGCATCCAACACAAAAGGATGGCTAAAGAACTAGATCACTAATTAGTGAGCACTAGAAACAAAAATTACAACTGAAGAAAGAATTAATGAAAATCATGGATAAGTAATGAGGTTCCATAGTGTCACAAATTTAGGGATGTAATAATATAGACATGAGGTTCCATAATGTCAATATCTAACTTACATTTTCTGCAGTTAGAGGATTGGATTATTGCTTTCTTTATTTACTCCCTCTATCCCAAAATATAAGGCATGTACATACTTAAAAAGTGAACTTCGTCATCTCTGACCAAAAATTAGTCTAATACATAAAAAAAGTGTTGTGAAAGTGATTACATTGGAGTTGTATTTAGAAATAATTTCTAATGACCAAACTTTTGTTCTACAAATATTTTATTATAGGAAAAAATTAGTGGTCAAAGTGTAATCTTGAAGTCAACACCAAGTCGAATCATTGCTTTTGGGGCGTCGCCTAGTCATATCCTAGGCGACAAGGCGTGCTGGAGGCCCTGGGCGTTGGGGTCACCACGACCTCCGCTGGTATGGCGTCCGCCTTGTAGGATTAGGCGTCGCCTAGGTGTGAATGGTGTTAGGCAGACACTTACAGCCCTCCAGCGGACGCCAGATGCAAGTTGTGGGGAAAGGTATGGGAAATCGACCACGGGTTGGGGCGCCTAGGCCGGAAATCGACTGGGCGCTCACACGAGAAGGGAAACGGAGGGAATCGACCTCATGTATGCTCGCCCGCGCGGGAAATCGCTGCTCGGAGGCATTTACTGCGGGTGCGGGCTGCTTCACGGAAAGGGAGAGAAAAAGAGAAGGCAGGCTGCTTCACGGAGAGAGAGGGAGAGGAAAAGAGAAGGCGGAGGTGGGAACCTTTGGCGGCGGCGGCCATGCATCTCCGCTTGCTGCTCCTCTGCTCGGGTCCAGCGGCCGCCCGCATCTCCCACGAATGCGCCCCTGCTCCTGCTCCTGCCCGTCCGCACCTGCAGCTCCTGTGCGGCTGTGCGTCCGCTCCTGCTCGCCCGTCTCCGTCGACCGGCAGGACCTGCAGTTGTTAGCCGTCCGCGCCTGCTTGACTGCCTCCGTCAACCATCTTCCATCTGCTTAGTATGCTCCCTGTCTCTAGTCTCACAAAGGCCAAATTTCCTAGGATATTATATGAACTCTGCTGTGTCTCTGCCTCCTCCCGTGCTTGGTTTATTTGGCCTCCCGTGCTTTGTTTATTTGGTCTGCACACTGCTCTGCTTTTGCTCACATCGTGTGTGCCTGTGTACTCTGCTCTGAATTCGTATGAGGAACTGCTGAGTGCTAATGCCTGCTTTTTTATTTTATATATTAGATGGGTTCTCACTCATACTGTTACTCATATACAAATGCCTGCTACAGCCTACAAGACCCTGCTTTGATTAGTATATAAGGATCTTTCTCTGATCAGTATACAAAATATTCAAAGCAGTTTGGGCTCACACACCCTACTATAACACAAAGCAAAAGGATCTTTCTCTGATTAGTTCACTTGTGTTTACTTGTGTTCAATTATGCACTGCAATAGTATATAAAATTCTAGCTTACAACGCTTACAATGTATATATGGCGTCGCCTAGGCGTCCGCCACAAACGCCTAGGCGTTGTGAAGGGGGCGCGGCGCCTCAAAACAATGAGTCGAATCATGCCTTATATTTTGGTATGGAGAGAATACCAATGCAACATTAATATGATTCACTGATGTAATAACTACAAGAAAATAATTGTTGCTTACCAGGCGGAGTTTTTCAAATGATTGGATATTGTTTTCCCTTCTTTGCATCTGGAAAAGGCAGCAAGAATTATGTAACTAAAGGGAAAAGCACCACTCATGTTCAAAGGGGGGAAAAGCGTGATACCATAAGGTAAAATTCAAAAAGGGGGGAAATTGAGCTTCTTCATTAATAGCTGCAGCCATAAATTAAATCATTGGTCTCAAGCCACCTACCCTTCTTGTATGAAGACGATGGGCCTTTTCTCTTGGTCTGAAGACATTGTATGGATTTGTATCATTCACTGGTGGAGGCGGCTGCAAAACAACAGTTAATTAGTTAATGCAGGCAAGCAACCAAAAACATACTGTAAGATACTAACTTCATAAACCAAAACAAACCACATGGATTTGTCTTAAATTGTAACATCTGATTATGGTTTGGCTGTATGGGTGAATTTCATCAATTTTTATTTCCTCAAAGCACTCCATGAGTTTCATTAATTACTTCAAGGAAAAGGTGCGCTAGAATTTACAACTCATTTGGGATGCCAAAAAGAACAACCAAGTTGCAAACATCACTAATAAGGGCCAGATATCTACCTAAACTACAGGAATCAGCACTCTGCAAGCCAAACATAGGCTGCCTTTTAGGACTCCAATTCAAGCAAAGATTTAATCCAACATCTGCACTGCTATCATGCTGTTACAACATGTGATTTCAATTTCATTAAGAAAAATGCTTGTCACTTCAATAAATAAAAAAGATTAAAACAGGGTCCACTCATCAGTTTCAAACCAGTTTCTCAAGTGGTGTGACTCCACATAACACTCCGACGGCCATGAATACTATACATTTTAATACAATTATAGCCATGGTTACTGACAAGAATTACAGGGTACATTGCAATGTCATGTTTATGGGTTTAGACTTCTGAGACATTGCCTAGGCGTTGAGGCATACCCCAGGCGTCACAGCACAAGGTTTTAGTTACGCCATATTGCCTGGACGTAACCCCAGCACCACAGTGCCTCAAAAAACATGGTCACATGGTACACTATATTTCGCAAACAAATATCATGTTTCACAACTGGAATCTGGAATAATTACACAGAATACTATTTTACATTGGGCTCAAGAAATATCATTCATAAACAGAAGACTGCTTAACCACAAAAGGAATTAAGGAAATTCATAAAAGGTTGAGATAATTAAGAAATATGCTAACCTGCAAACGCCGAAGAATAGGCTTTTGCCATAGCTCCCTCTGATAAAGATATAAGAAAAAGAGATATAAGCCAAGTTTCTTATTTAAACACAAACCAAGATAAGAAGGTTTCAGAAATGAAAAATTTATAAAGAAAACAAGATATGAAAGCGAATGACAGAAACTCATGCTAGAAAAAACTAAAAGAGGAACATAGCTTGCACTATGTTTCATCTTAGAAGTAAAAAATACCTTTGTTTTCCAGTAGTTATATACAGCTTGGAAAACAGCATATCGAACGGACAAATACTGCAAAGCCTGTAGAGAAAGCACTTGGTCAGTAACTGTTCAAATTGAAAGAGAACAGATTGATAAGGTAACCCTCCCCAAAAATCTAGAGAAAAAAACTGAATAATAATCAGATCACCTGCAAATTTATCATTTATGACATACAATTTTCATTTTAACTCAATATCCACAAACATTAGTAAGCAAATCCATCATGGCATACACACTAAAAGCTAACAGCATGTTGGCACGTAATTCTATTTGCTGCAAAATTTCCTTGATAATCCATAATGAGCGCACAAAGTTTAGATTATGTATGCCATATTGAATACCAATATTTTTCAAAAAACAGCAGGATGAGAGTTTTGAATTTGATGCATATGTGTTTTCACACATATTGGACGCCGGACGTCAAAACATCAGTACATCGTACATCCTAACACAAACATCGAACAAAAACATTCATATCAGATGTGTCTAGCATGAAGAGGTCTAAGACACTGGACACACGAAATTGAATGGCCAGCTTTCTATGCATTTGAACTTCAAGTGGATCTGAAGTATGAAAGATGCTGCTATATCAAGTACAGGATCCACTAAAAGAAATATAGTCCACGTGCTAACTAAGTTATCTCCTTAAGGTTTCCATTTAACATGTGGTTTTACCTCCATAGCAGCATCTAGCTGCAAGAGGACTGGCACTGGTCCTATGAAAGTTGGTGTTATGGCTCCTGCTCTTTCACGAGCTTTGTGGTCCAAAACTTCCAGTTTGAATAGGAGGACCTCCAACCTGTGATAGGACTTGAATTAAAATATAGAAAAATGGCACAAATGATAAAAATAATTGACAAACTGCTCTTTTGCACAAAACTAATTGAACAGAGGCAAGGAAGTTGAAATATGAATTGCCCTCCCCCATCGTAAATAGAATCAGAGAAAAAACACCAACACAAGCCATACTAATATTACATAGTGACTAAGAATATTGTAAATAGTAAATCTGTACAGGTGTTAACTAAACTTCAGAAGCAAACTAAACCTATTCTCCTTCCATTTCACAATATCCCTCTGTTACCACCATATCAGAAACCAAGGAAGCGATGACAAGTTGCAATCACTTAATGTCTTTCATCTTCTTAAGTAGGGCTAGATAGTAGAAGCATAGCAATAAATACACTCTAGCCGACCTCAATTGACAAATATTTAAGATAACCTGAAAACATATACTCCCTCCATTTCAAATTATAAAATGTTTTGGCTTTTTTAGATACATATCTTTTCATAGCAAAAGCAATGTGTCTAGAAAAGCCAAAACGTCTTATAATTTGGAATGAAGGTGGCAGTTCTAAACTCTCAGGTTCGTTCTAAAACTCTATGCACATAGTGCATACTCTAACCACAACTTAAATTCCAGCCTTAGGTCCTTTAACAGGTCAATCAATTTTTAAGACAATGCATTTCTTAGTTTATATATATCCTTAAGTTATCTAGATCAATAGTGTTATCTTACTTTTCAGAGTTTATATTCTTCCGCTCGTTATTGAATTCTTCAAGCCAGTCCTCATCTTCGTTGTCCAGGTCATACTCAACAAATTCACCGATCTCAGCTCTGGCTGCAGATATTGATCACTCTTAGTACTAAACCTAATAAACATAACAGTGTAAGTTAACAAGAAAAAAATCCCCAGGGAAGCAACAAGAAAGAAACCTCCTCTTCCACGTATATAAGATGTCGGTTGTGCAAAGGTACGAGTATAATCCCTTTCATATGTGTCCACAGCATCAAACTGCGGTGTAGGTATTTCTTGGGCATTTTTCTTACTGAGTGCTTGATTTCCCTGCAGAGTAGAGTGATATAATTCCGTTGTCCAGCATCCTTTGAAACATATAGTAGCAGTCCAATAGATGTACCAAGAACACATTGGTTTAGGTGAGGGATTAAGAAAAGCCCACATCAAACTATTTCTTGTAATAGCGGAATAGCCCATACAATAATTTAAACTGATGAAAAATAAGTAAAGCAACGGTTTTGAATTCTTCCAAGGACAAAACATTTATAAAAAGGATACAATAGGAAAAAGACACTATGATTTCAATTAGGTAGAGATTTAAAAAATTAATATTGTTGGAAATGTGCAATACAGAACTATTTTCCAAAAAAATAACAACCAGTGTGTATCCAAATTCCAGATAAGAGAACCAGACAAAGAGTTCAAAATAGATTAATTAATAAAGGCTTGCCCTCTTATAAATGAGGTGTACACAAATAAAAGTATTAACAGCAACAACTTCATTAAGCGACTCTTCAGACCTAATGGTAAGTGGTACTGATTGGTTCATAAAGAAATGTATATGACAAGCTATTTTAGGATACAGTACAGCTTGCATCATTCGACCAGAAAAGCCTTATTTCTAGCTAATTTTAATATAAGATCATGTTTGATTCCAAAGAATTGAGAGGAATTGGAAAGTAACCTAATAATGAAATGGGAAGCACTTTCTAGATATTGGCTTCAATTCATAGGATCCAAACAGGCCCTAAGAGATGCTTTGTTACATTGTCCGCGTAAATTTAGCCACAACATGCTAGTAAACTTCATTTGACATGTACAAACATTACTAGGATTGGAGTGGTTCCGTGATATTACAACCTGCAGTCTAACCCAAGTTCTCCTCATTTCACATTTTCACAATGGCCACCAAGAAAACAACTATAACAAAGAGTACAGACACATGATGCACGCAACAGAAAGCTTAGAGGGTGAAATGGGGATTCAAGCACAAGAAGAAAGCTCAATTCATGACACTTCAACCTAGAAACAAACTCTATGAGCCTATAAGCTCCAACATTTAACATTGCTGAAGATCAAACTAAAGTAGCAGGACCAAAATACCTCGCCTTCTGTAGCGTTGTTCGCCCCAGACGCGGTGAGCTCAGCTCCTGAGTGACGCAGCAGCACCCCAGCCCTCGCAGAGGAAAGTGGCGCGACCCCTGGCTCCTCATCCTCGAACTCCCGCACAGATTTGAGGATGGGGAGCTTCTTGTGGATGTCTAGCGGCCGCGGCCTGAACGAGAGCCTACTCATAGTTCCCACCACCCCCACTGCCGCTGCAACCTCATCTCATCACCGCCCACCACCTCCTCGCCCAACCACCTGCCCACACCGGCTCGCCCAAGGCAGTGAACGAACTCGGGCCCGGGAGAAACCCTAGCTCCGCGAGGGCCCAGTGGCAGGGCCGGGAGCGCCGGGCTGCGGGAGCCGTGAGGGAAGCCGCGGAGCGGTGGGTGATGCGGAGGAGAGGAGGCGGGGGAGCTAGGGTTAGGGTTTTGAGCGGGGAATCGGGCTCTTAGGGTTTGAAAGGAAATGGAAGCGAGGGAACAAGGACGCGAGGAGGAAGAAAGAGGCAGGGCATCGGAGGGGAGGGATTGGGAGCCCGGTCGGGCTCGAGGCGCGGCAGTTGAGTAAGTGTACGTAGCAGTATGGGCGTAGACGGTATGTGTATACATACGTACTTGCATTTGTTTTTGTGTTCGACTATTATTATTCTCTCTGGTTGGGGAATGTTCATTCAGCCTTGTTTAGTTACATGCTGTAAAAAGTTTTTACATATCACGGATGTTTTATTGGATGTGATTGTTCGGATTTTAATAAAAAACAAGATAAATTTGTTAAATCTAATTAATTTATCATTAACAAATATTAATATACATGATATTGTCAAATTATGATCCAGTTAGACTTGAAAAATTTGTCTCGTAATTTACAGGCAATCTGTGCAATCAGTTATTTTTCATCTATACTTAATATTTCATGCATATGCAAACATCCGATATGATGAGACGTAACGGCACACCTTAGCTTCACAAGTGAAGCTATATTTTTGAAAATGATTTTATGGGCAACTTTTTTTTAAGCCAAACTGTATTGAGAATGGTGTTTGACAAAACAGTTTGTTTGCACCCGAATCTGTGCTGGCTGGCGAAACCGGCCTGGCCGGGTTTGGCCCCTGCGCCGACTTTTGGCAGGCTGCCACGTGGCACCCCGAGAGGCCCCGTGAAAACCGGCTTGACCGGGTTTGGCAGAGTCCGAACCGATTAATAGATCTAATCGGTTTTTAATAGTTTTTGGACGTGGCAAACTTGGAGACTTACCTAGATATGTGTTTCCTACTGGGATAAGACCACCCCCCTCTATTATATGAGAGGATCATGGCCGATTGAGATCTTAACCATCTAATCGTCAAAACACATCTACCAAGTAGATTCTCGCGGTGGTTCATCTCTATCCTGCTGTTCGGCTCGACTCTCTGCGAGTTTAGTCGGCGTTCTAAGTGATCTCCGCGATCCCTAGGGCAACCTCTATGTGCATCTCTCCGACGGATCTTTCCGAGGGGTGTTCGGAAATTTCCGGCGAAGGCCGGGCGCTACATCGACCACCAAACGTCCTGTCGGCGTTCTAAGTGATCTCCGCGATCCCTAGGGCAACCTCTATGTGCATCTCTCCGACGGATCTTTCCGAGGGGTGTTCGGAAGTTTCCGGCGAAGGACGGCCGCTACATCGACCACCAAACGTCCTCTGTTGCTGAAGATGGTCGTCCCGACGACCAGAAGACCGGAACCCTAGTTTCCTCGGCGAACCCGAGGAAACCGGCCCAGCCGACTATCAAAGTCGGCCAGGCCGGGTAGGCGGCTCGGCCGGGTTCTGAAACCGGCCAGACCGGGTTTCGCGGGTGTGCTGCTCCGTGCTGTTTTGTTTCGTACGCGACTGTGCGATCTAGCACCTTACCGTGTGTTGTCCCGTTTCGGCGTCAACATACTTTTTGGCGACTCCGCTGGGGAAGAAGGCTCAATTCCAGATCCAATCTACTAGCGGCATGGCGGCCGACGACGGAAAGAAGACCGACAAGAACGTCAATGAAGACAACGTCGTCCGCCCCAAGACTATCGACGAGCTTCCTGAGGAGCTCCGGAAAAAACTGGAGGCCAAGCTTGCTGCCGATACCCAAGCCTTTCTGGATAGCTGTACTAAGGACCGGCGCAACAAGGTCACCTAAGCCTCCGAGCCTAACTTCGGCGACTCGTCTTCTTCATCCGGCGGAGGAAGCGGGAAGACCGAAGCGGAGAGGGCTACTAAGGAGGAGGAAAAGCTCAAGGCTAAGGTAAATAATGATGAGAACCCCTCCACTACTACTCATGATGGTCTTGCATATTTAGTTGAAGATATGGGTAAGCAAATTAAAATTTCTATTGATGCATCTGAAGCTAAAATCGGCAAGCGCATATCTAAAATTGAGGAAAAGTTAGTTGGTTTTTCAGATCCTGATAATCAACCTGAATTTGGTATGCCTTTCGATTTTTATGAAAATCAACCTGATTTTGCTATAGCTAACCAACTTCAATCGGGTCCTTCGGCGCATGAAACCGATAGAACCGATCGCGGCATGGCTAGCTCTTCAGCTAGGTAGGTGAATCCGACTAGGCCATCGGTGGGTCGTAACACTGTTTTACCTAATCCCCTGCAGTCACCTAGTCAGATTCCAGTGGCTAATAATGCGGTCACCGATTCCTCCAAGACCGATGTAGATGCTATCGTAAATCGGTTCAAAGCTGAGATGACTAAATCCATTGAGAGGAATCTGGGAATAACCATTAAGCCTATTCAGAGCTCATACCAAAAATCATATCCTTCCACCTATGACGTTTTGCGGGCACCGATTGGGTGGAAGATGTCCGATTTCCAGAAATTTAATGGTGATGATAGTAAAACCACTATGCAGCATATTGGTATGTATCTGGCTCAGTTAGGAGAAGCTAGTGCTCATGATTACATGAAAATTAGATGTTTTCCTTTATCTTTGTCTGGTACAGCATTTGCATGGTTTTCTTCATTGCTACCATATTCAATTAGTACCTAGAATGATGTGGAGGAAAAATTTCATAACTATTTCTTTACTGGTGTTCAAGAAACTAAACTGTCACATTTCACATCGGTTCGTCAAGGGCGTGATTCCGTACTTGATTATGCTAAACGTTTTAGGGACGTTAAGAACCAATGCTTTAATTTGAATATTTCTGATAGAGATTTAGTAGATTTATTTCTTAACGGTATAAACTCTAATATTAGAGAGAAATTAAAGCATTATGAATTCTATAGCATTAATCAATTATTGCAAAAGGCTATTGCTGTAGAATCTCGTTTAGCAAGTAAATCCAAGAAATTTTATCGGACCCATGTGTTGGAATGCTCTGACAACGAGGACGATGAGAATTTGTGGTGTAACTCTGCTGAATTTGTTTGGTCTCCAAATAAAAAAAGAATTTATTGCCCATCTCTAAAACCGATTTCTAAAAATCGGCAGGATGAAATTAAATTTAATTTTGATGTTTCTAAATGTGATCGGATCTTTGATGAATTGCTTAGAACCGGTAACATTAGAAATACTCATACCTTGCCGTCCAGTGAAGAATTGAAAAAACGGACGTATTGCAAATTTCATAATTCTTCTAGTCATGCTACTAATGATTGCAACTATTTTCGTCGACAGATACAATCGGCCCTCAACGAAGGACGATTGAACTTAGCTGAGATGATGATTGACAAAATGCCTTTTCCGATGAATGTCATCGAGAAAGGGGAGCCCGCTATTTTGATTCGTCCAGAGCAAGCCGACACCACGTAAGGCAAGAACGTGATTATCGGCGAACCACGGGAAGTTTCGGGGCGTCAAGTGGTGTTTGAGAAGGACGAAGACGGCAAGACCAAATTGAAGATCTCTGCAGGGTCGTCGCAGTACTTATCTCGGCAGCGGCGCTGGGAGGCCACGGCGGCACAGCAGAGGCCGGCCAGGCCGGTTCCAGGAACCGGCCCAGCCGGGAACACGGCCCAGCCGGCTACAGAAGCCGGCCAGGCCGGTTCTGGCGCCTACCCGGCCAGGCCGGGTACAGTAGCCGGCTCAGCCGGTTTTGTCGGGGGTGGCGGCTCTTCTTCCTCTGCTGCTCCCAGGGCTGCCAGCGCTGGTGGTGCCCACATGATCAGGACGTTCGTCCCAAAGCGTCCAGAAATTGGCACTTGGAAGACGAACACAAGTTCAAACAAGGGGAAGTTCGTTCCGAAGAAGCTTGGCACGTTTGACCGGCTCATGGAAAAGTACCAGCAAGAAAAGGCCGATTCCCAGAATCGGCCCATAAAAAAAAGAGAGGCTACATCGCCAAAGTGAGATGAGCAACCAAAGAAGATGACGGTGGCTCCGGCAGCGTCTCCGGCGCAGGAGGTTGCTCGCCCTCGCGTCTCTCGTTGGGGTTCCCCACTTCCACCTCAGCCGCATTGGGGCCCCAACGGGGTGTTCGTGCCGTATACCTTCCTCATGCAACAGCAGCCGATGGACGGAGCGTCTTCATCATCGGTGTTTAGTCGATTGGGCTACGGTCAATCGGGCTACGGCGGCCAAGGGGCGTCGCTCCCGCCGCCGCCAGCGAGGTTGGTGATTGGTGATGCAAGAGAGAAGGCTCCACCGCGACAAGTCTATGTGCCTAAAAGGGTCATGGAGTCTCCCATTGTTCCTATTGCTCCTACTGCACCGCCGCCGAAGGAGGCACCTTCGGCAACAATTCTTATCGTCTTTCAAGAGGTGCCTATCGTTGACAGCGACGAGCCGATGAGGATTGAGAAGCCATCATCCACCGCTCCGGAGGTCGCCGCTAAGGTTGTGGAGAAGAAGCCGATTGATCCAAAATATTTGCAACCGAAGTGGTGCCCGTCGGGATTGACCAAGACGCAGCGGCGGAAGTTACAGCGAGCGCGTCAAACTCAGCAAAAGCGGGAGAAGTTGGAAAAAATGAGAGAGGAGATCTTCAATGCTACACACCCAATTTTTCCGCAAACTCAGAAAGGAAGTGATCCGGCGTGCTTCGCAAAATCTGCAGAGAAGGTTGCTGGGCAGAGAGATCTGCCAGAAGCGAAGTCTGCACAGGTCGCAGAAACCGGCCAGGCCGGGTCAGAGCCGGCCCAGCCGGGTTTTCCAGGAACCGGCCAGGCCGGGTCTGCCTAAAGCCGTCCAGGCCGGGTCAAACCCGGCTAGGCCGGGTTTTGCGGCTTCGTCTCCCGCCGCCGCCGCCGACGCCGGTTCACTGGAATCGGCTGTCGCTGCTGTTTCTTCTGTTGTTGCAGGTTCTGGTGACGCAGAAGATGAGGAGATGGTCGATTATGAGCCGACGCCGACGCGCGCCGAACTTAATGTCGTTTACCTGTCTTCCAATTACTATGTAATCGATGAAGATGAAGGTTCGGCGATGGCTCAGTTTTGCTTCGCCGCCGAGGATGCCGTCTTCAAGAAGCCGGAGGATTCCGTCAACCACCTTCGGCCGCTCCATATCAAGGGGCATATCAACGGCACGCCGGTTCATCATATATTGAAACATCGTGTGGATCAATATCGGGCTTCTATGACCGATGTCTGTGAAACAATTAATGATTTTGATGAGCTCAATAAGTTGGGCCAAGGTTTCACGTCGACCGACCCATTGGAAGAAGTTGACATTGGGGATGGTTCTACACCAAGGCCGACGTTCATTAATAAAAATTTGAAAGCCGATTATAAAGCTGAATTAATCGCGCTTTTAAAAGAATATGCTGATTGTTTTGCATGGAGCTATAATGAGATGCCCGGATTGAGCCGAGAGCTTGTTGAGCATTGGCTTCCCATTAAGCCTGGATTTCGGCCTCATATGCAACGATCTTGTTTCTTTCATGCTAAAATTTACGACTGCATTAAAGAAGAAATTAATCGGTTGTTGGAAGCGGGATTTATTCGCCCATACAGGTATGCAGAGTGGATCTCTAATATTGTGCTCGTTGAAAAGAAAGGATCGGGCAAGATTAGAATTTGCATTGATTTTAGAGATTTGAATAGAGCCACTCCAAAAGATGAATATCCTATGCCTATTGTCGATATGCTTATTAATGATGCTTCAGGACATAAAATTCTTAACTTTCTTGGTAACGCTGGTTACAATCAAATATTTATGGCCGAAGAGGACACGTCTAAAATGGCTTTTGTTTGTCCTGGGTTTGTTGGAGTATTTGAGTGGATTGTCATGACATTTGGATTGAAAAATGCCGGTGCTACCTATCAACGTGCTATGAACTTAATCTTTCATGATTTAATTGGCGTGGTCATGGAAGTATATATTGATGATATTGTGATCAAATCGGCTGGCAATAATTCTCACTTGGCCGATTTGCGTCTTGCTTTTGAGAGGATGCGCCGGTATGGTTTAAAGATGAATCCGTTTAAATGTGCTTTTAGTGTATCGACGGGCAAGTTCTTGGAATTTATTATTCATGAGAAGGGCATAGAAGTTGATCCCAAGAGAATAGAGAGTATCAAGCAAGTTCAGGCGCCTGCATGTAAAAAAGACTTACAAAAGTTTCTGGGAAAGGTGAACTACTTAAGAAGATTTATTGCTAACTTGTCCGAGAAAGTTATTCCTTTCACCCCCATATTGAGATTGAAAGATGAGAGTGAGTTTGCTTGGGGGGCAAAGCAACAAGAGGCATTTGAGAAGATCAAGGAATACTTGTCGAAGCCACCGGTTCTTCGTGCTCCAAGGAGAGGAGTTCCTTTTAAATTATATATTACTGTCGAAGAAAAAATAATTGGTGCGGTTTTGACTCAAGAGGATGATGGCAAGGAGTATGTTATTGCTTATATTGGTCGTCGTCTTCTTGATTCCGAGACAAGGTATGCCCATATTGAAAAATTATGCTTATCATTATACTTTGCTTGTACAAAGATGAGACATTACTTGTTAGCTAGTACATACATTGTTGCTTGTCAGGCCGATGTAATTAAACATATGTTATATCGGCCAATCCTTAGTGGAAGGATCGGTAAATGGGCATATGCATTGGTTGAATATGACTTGACTTTTGAGCCTTTGAGAGCCATGAAAGGTCAAGTTCTTGTGATTTTATTGTTGAGCATGCAATTGATTTAGGAGATGAGATCAATTACATAACTTTTACTCCATGAAAACTTTATTTTGATGGATCAGTTTGCAAACAAGGCAAGGTGTTGGTATTGTTATTATTTCACCACATGGTGCTGAGATGGATGTGTCAAACTGATTAGAAAATTATTGCACTAATAATCAAGCCGAATATTTAGCTCTTTATTGCGGCTTGGAGATGTTGAATTCCATGGGAGTAAAACATGTTGAGACTTATGGTGATTCTTTATTAGTGGTGCAACAAGTTTCTGGTGAATGCCAATGTTTAGGGGAATCATTTAATGCTCATCTTGATACTTGTCTTGATTTAATTGCATCTTTTGCCGAATTTAAAATTAGGCACATACGGAGACATAAAAATTCAAGAGCCAACATGTTAGCTCAGTGAGCATCAGGCTTTGATGTCGGTGGGCGTAAAGATTTAAAGTCGATGCAAAGCATCTTTTCTGGTTTCTCTGCAGGTACGTCGAAACCGGCCCAGCCGGGTCTAGGAGTCGGCCAGGCCGGCTCTGGACCAAACCCGGCCAGGCCAGGTACAGAAGGCGGCCAGACCGGTTCTGGCCAAGAACCGGCCAGGCCGGGTGTTGAATCCGACTCGGCCGGATATTGCGGCTTTGATCCAAATCAGCCAGAATTGTGCCAAGTTGATGGGCAGGCCGATTTAGAGGATTGGAGGACTCCCTTGTTAAATTTTCTGCGAGATCCCAGCACTAAAGCCGATAAAAGTATTCGGCGGATTGCGTTTAAGTTCACTTTGCATAATGATGAGCTTTATCGGAAGACCGCCGATGATTTGTTGCTCAAGTGCTTGAGACCTGATGAAGCTAAAGTGGCTATGGGGGAAGTCCATGAAGGTGTTTGTGGTACGCATCAATCGGCCCCTAAGATGAAATGGCTTTTGAGAAGGGCTGGTTTTTATTGGCCTACTATGATAGCCGATTGTTTTCGCTACTACAAAGGATGTGAGGAGTGCCAACGGTTTGGTAATATTCAGTTGGTGCCTGCTGCAATGCTTCATCCTATAATTAAACCGTGGCCTTTTCGTGGTTGGGGACTAGACTTCATTGGCCAAATTCATCTCCCTTCGTCAAAGGGTCATTGCTTCGTGTTGGTGGACACAGATTATTTTACTAAGTGGACCGAAGCAGTGCCTTTGAAGAATATGACACATAAGGAGGTGATTGAGTTTGTGACTGAGCATATTATTCATAGATTCAGCATTCCTCAGACTTTGTCTACAAATCAGGGGAAATCTTTCATATCAAGAGAGGTGCGAGAGTTTGCCGAATCATATAAGATTAAGTTGCTTAATTCATCTCCATACTATGTTCAAGCCAATAGCCAGGCTGAGTTTAGTAACAAGACCTTGATCAAGCTTATCAAGAAGAAGATAGAGTATAATCCAAGAAGGTGACACGAAGTATTATTAGAGGCTCTGTGGGCTCATTGTATATCTCGTCATGGTGCTACGAAAGTTACTCCTTTTGAGCTAGTATATGGATAAGAGGCTGTGTTACCCGTCGAGGTGAATTTAAATGCATATCGGCTCGCTAAGCAAAATGACTTGTCTGCCGTTATGTATCATGATTTGATGATGGATAATATTGACGAGGTGACTGACAAAAGATTAGTGGCTCTAAAGGAGATGGAAAAGGAAAAGGTCCGAGTTGCTAGAGCTTATAATAAGAAAGTGAAGATCAAGTCGTTCCAAGTTGGGGAATTGGTGTGGAAGACTATACTACCAATTGGAACAAAGAGCAATAAGTTCGGCAAGTGGTCGCCTAGTTGGGAAGGTTCTTACAAAGTGATCAATGTGATATTCAGAAATTCATATATGCTAGAGACGTTACAAGGTGATCGTCTCCCAAGGGCAATTAACGGGAGGTATTTGAAACAATACTTTCCAAGTGTTTGGCAAGAAGCCTAAAAGCTCTCCAAGTAATGGCCGATACATGTATCGCCCTTAGAACAAATATGGCCGATGTATGCATCGCCCTTTGTCACTAAACAGCCGTTGGATTAAGTATCGTTGCTGCTTAGTTATTTGTTTTCAGGTTCATATGCAGAGAATTCGCCTGAAAACAGGGGACATATGTTTGCACCCGAATCTGTGCTGGCTAGCGAAACCGGCCTGGCCGGGTTTGTGACCCGGCTTGGCCGGGTTTGGCCCCTGGGCAAACTTTTGGCAGGCTGCCACGTGGCGCCCCGAGAGGCCCCGTGAAAACCGGCTTGGCCGGGTTTGGCAGAGTCCGAGCCGATTAATAGATCCAATCGGTTTTTGGTAGTTTTTGGACGTGAAAAACTTGGAGACTTGCCTAGATACGTATTTCCTACTGGGATAAGACCACCCCCCTATATATATATATATATATGAGAGGATCATAGCCGATTGAGATCTTAACCATCCAATCGTCAAAACACATCTACCAAATAGATTCTCGCCGTGGTTCATCTCTATCCTGCTGTTCGGCTCGACTCTCCGCGAGTTTAGTCGGCGTTCTAGGTGATCTCCGCGATCCCTAGGGCAACCTCTACGTGCATCTCTCCGACGGATCTTTCCGAGGGGTGTTCGGGAGTTTCCGGCGAAGGACGGGCGCTACATCGACCACCAAACGTCTTCTGCTGCTGAAGACGGTCGTCCCGACGACCAGAAGATCGGAACCCTAGCTTCCTCGGCGAACCCGAGGAAACCGGCCCAGCCTACTATTAAAGTCGGCCAGGCCGGGTAGGTGGCTCGGCCGGGTTCTGAAACCGGCCAGGCCGGGTTTCGCGGGTGTGCTGCTCCGTGCTGTTTCGTTTCGTACGCGACTGTACGATCTAGCACCTTGCTGTGTGTTGTCCCGTTTCGGCGTCAACATAGTTTCACCAACAACTTCATGCATGGTTGTGAGAGAGAGAAATGCGGGAGAAAACTGAGCTATTTTTCCGGCTTTATGCCAAGTCATCTTTTTGTGATAAGAGAATAAAATGACTTCACCCATAAAACTGTTTAGAAAATGGTATTTGAAAAAAAAAGCTCACGACAGCCCGTGAAGCTATTTGTGACGTGCACCGAACAGGCCCTAAACAAGGTCTGAATTGAGCGATTGATCTTAGGAAAACACTCATTCCTACCTGAGTACTCCCTTCGTATTGGATTTAGAAATTGTTTAGGACGACGACATGGTCTTCAAAACATAACTTTAACTTCATATTTCTATTAAAATATTTATCAAAAAATAATATATACATATTTTTATGAAAGTATATTTGAAGATAAATCTATTTATATAGTTTTTACATTTGTAAACTCAATAATTTAAAAGTTATTCATAATTTATATTCCCAATATTTAACCAAAACCTTTTCTAAAACAACTTCTAAATTCCACACGGATGGAGTACTTTGGAAGCGTCGTATTTTGACGTGAAGTGCCGTTTTCCTTTGGAGCTCTTACACGGGCTTATATTTTAAAAAGTCATGCGCTGAAAACTCTGTGTTACACATTATAAATTCAGGGAATAAGTTAACCACGCCAAGTTATACAACATTACACATCTTTTCTCCTTTATAAATCATGCTTATTCTAGTCATCGAGGAACATGGGAAAAAGGGTAAAAAGGGTGGGGTGAAATAAAACTTGCTTTTTTACACATTACAGGGGTGAAATAAAACTAGCTTTTACACAGTACATACTACACAAAAATATTCAAAACACTAGATAAATACCTATTGTCCAAGGACGCAGTGTTGCTGACATAATGAATTAACCTACATGAAATACGTCTCTTCAGTAGTTATTAAGCAACAGAACACACACCATCGCTCTTTTTTCCCGATAGTTTGCTCATCTTCTGCTCTGCTGAGATAAAGAAAAAGTGTGATTTTTTTCCTAACAAATATTTGAAACGGGCAAATATATAAACACTTTCATTTTTAAAATTTCCAGTCCTAACCCAATCCAAGTATTATTTCTCAGAAATCTCATATACTCAGTTAGCAGTAGGAAGAAGAAAAAAAGAACCAGCAATGCTCACCAACATGCGTCGAGAGTTGTCCAGCCATTCCCTGGTATCATATAACCCCATCTTGTACACAATCACTCAAATCATCAACTACTCGGTTCAGATGCTTGTGAGGAAGAATGCCCCCACCCTAGAGGCAAACTAGTGATAAGTGTGCCCCTGCGAACGGGTTGGCATCATTGATATAGAAGCCGAACAGATAAGCCTGAATGACACTCAAGATCAGCTTAATAGTACAGAGTCTATAGTAGCGGTCATTGCTTTTTAGATGACATGTTGCAACACAAGGTACATAGGTAAATTATGCAGGCCTAAAAACATCACACAAGGTTCTCTCCTTTGGACGCTATGCAGGATTGGTAATAGCTGCTCAAGATAACTGTTGGAATGGCGATGATTGTTGACAGTCACAAACGATGAAATTTGATCGTCCAATAATATCAAATATAGGGGAATTTAGCGAACCAACATCACATATGCATTTACTTCTAACCTAGTTCCACATATATTTGAAGAATTGTATTTTTCACAGGACATATGCACAAATACATGAATTCATACCCGAAAGGCGCTTTCCAACACATATTTGCACAATCAAATAACAAGGATGTCAAGCAAATAAACTCTAAAGAAGCCCAACACGCAAAGGAATCCACCAGAGGCACAGAAAAGCCCACCACGCGAAGGAGGTTGCAGGGTGGCGCAGCCAGGGTCGATCGCCTGGTTCGGCCGAACCTCCACCGAGCCATCTATGCACTGCCTTCCTCTGGCAGTTCGACGTTCTTAGGGATTTAGTATGGGAGTATACACAAGGATGTTAGGACCTACACAAGTATGAAACTACAGGAGTACACACCAGGATGAAATCTACGCAAGAATGGCTATGCAAGAACATACATGAGGATGGAGATATAACCCTTGCACAAGGAGATTCAAATGAGAGGGACTACAAGTAGTGGTTCACAAGAATGAGCTGAAGATTGAGGTTTACGTCTGCACTCCAAGTTTCCTTAGAAATGAAACCACATTGATGTAGCGACGCTATGTTAGACTCTGAAGTTTGTTCTCAGGCCTATGGCACCATGTTTGTAAATATAGACCCTGTAAATATGTAGCAGTTTGAGTTTGTGATAAATAGTTCGCTGGTTAACATGGTCTACATTTACACAATAGGCTATTGTGACACCCGAAAATTTTCAATTTATTAAATAGTGATAAAATGATTTTTTTTATGTAATGGCTTGACATTTAATTTAGGGAATAATAATTTTTGGGGAAATTAAAATTTATCATAGGCAAGAGAAACTTATATTTATGCATTCATACTGTCCAATATTTATTTGTATTGCTTGCACTTGAAGTTGGTTTAAAAAGGAATTTGAAATCCAATTGAAAACTTATTTGAAAAATTGTTTTTTTTAAAAAAAAGAGAAAATCTCCTTTGATCTCTCGGCCGAGCAGGCCAAGGAGCCAATCCGTGCTCTCCCTATTCCCTTGCCGTAACCAGCCCCTGACTCGCTTTGCTAGCCCGAGCAAGGCCAAAGTCGTGCGCTCCCTCGTGCAGGCAGAGCCCAGCGATCCCTCCTCTCTGCCTGAAGCTGCCAAGCCGAGTCCACGCTCAGTGTCTCCTCCTACCTCCAGGCGGTGTCCGAGCAGGACACGAACAACGGCCCCAACTGTCGTATCTTCCGAATCTAGCGCAGCTACGCCTCCTCACGCCCATATAAGTCGCCCAGCACCCTGCCGTCTTCCCCAGAACCGTAGAACGCGTTGCTATTTTCTATCGCGCCGCCGCTGCCCTCAATCCGCCCAACAGAGCAGCCGCCAGAGCAAGCTAGCGCCGCTGCCGTCGAACTCGCCGATTAGAAGCTTGGGTGCCGCAATTGACGACACCTCAAGCTTCGCAGGAGGTTCGCAAAGCCCCTGGAGCCTTCAATTTCCCTTCAAGTATCTTTGCTGACCCCGGCGACATTCGCAGGGAACAACATCCGCCATTGCCGCCAAGAACGCCGACCCGAAGTCTTTTCTCCGCAATCTTATCCGTGAGGTGAGAAAGCTCCACAACCCTTCTTTTCTTGTTTTCGCACACGGTAGATGTACCAGCAAGTTCGCTGCCACCATCGTTCCGCCGCCGCGCTCGCCGCTTGCTGTGTAAGCCGCCATGGCCCAAACCGATCCCAAAGATTGTTTCGTCTTGAGCCTCCTCCACCAAAACCGATGGCTGATATGAGTTCGTATCGGTCCCCTGTTCCTCCGGATGCTTTCCCCGAGCCAAACCATGCACCACATGACCCTATTCGTGTTTGCCGGCGAGGAAGTTCGCAGCCGGCGATAAAACAGCCGGCCGGAGTTCCTTTTCCTGGCCAGAGATCCCTCTCCCTTTTCTCTGATCTAATCGTGACCATCCATTGCAGATCCAACGAAGCAGAACTAAGGATACCCCTTCGCCGGCCTCTTTTGCGAAAACCCCCTCGATCTTTTTAAAGTGCTAATCTACAGTCCTTAGCGGCTTTTAGATAGTACGCTTCCCGATTTAGAAAACGTATTTTCATTTATAGATTCAAATATACGTTTTCAATATTCACAAAATTGCCATTGAGTTTATTTTGACCATAAAATATTCGTTTTAGCTCCGATCTGATCCGTTCAAATTTCATTGGATTCGTAATTTCGTAATCTAACTAATGATGCTACTGTTACTCATGTTTTGAACTTTTAAAATTCGAGGTTAGATTTAATCTAATATTTTATTAAAGTAAATCTTGATTAATTCATAACTTCTTCGTTTGAACTCCGATTTTCGTGAACTTTATATCATTGGAATCGTAATGACACGTAGATTGGTTTTATAAACATTTCAATCTGTTTTTCTACTGTTGGTGTACTGTTTCTAATCTAAATCTTATTTGCTTCGTGTATGATTGCTACGATGATTGTGTGGTGATTTTATGCTCGAGTTCAGACGGTGAGCGATACGTTGGTGATCAAGAGTATTGCGTTGAGGATCTAAGTTCTCAGGATCCCTTTGATCAAGGCAAGTATAGCATGGACCATCCTTGTTGCCTATTCACCTTAATCACTAAATTCATGATGCATGTGTCTACCTTAGTAACCCTAGCATTTATTCCTAGTTTTGATGACTTGATCCTTGTTATCTATGAGATTGCATTTGAGTAGTGATGCTAGTGCTTGATGGGTCATGATCTTCTGAATTTGAATAATTAATTATGAAATAAAGATTAAAAGATGTTTTTTAGCAACATGGACTAAGGACTTAACTGTAAGTATGACACCGAGACTTACAGCACAACCATGAGAGCTATATGGCTCTGTCTTTAGTCAAGTATAAAGTTACTTTCTATCATGTTGTTAATCTTGAAATGTTCCTTGCCGAGTTGGTTGTTTTGCGGCTCCTGTCTTTGTGTGTACTGCTGCGTGTGTGTGCCACTTGGAAGGAGGGCTCTACCGCCCCTTGCCATTGCGTCTGAATTGATTAGTAACTTGTTAGAGAGCCTTTTGAAAGACTTCATAGTGAGACCCTGTTATGCACCTTGGCAGTGTAGTGTGGGCCTTGCAAACCCCGACACATGAGAATCACGACTCATGGTGAAAGTGTGCAACCTCTGCAGAGTGTAAAACTGATATATCAGCCGTGCTCACGGTCACGAGCGGCCTTGGACGTCTTACAGAATAATAATAATTGAATATTGATTTATTAATTTGAAGTTTCTATTGATGTTTGTTCCATATTAATTATCATGTTTATATGATCATGTGACCTTGTCCCTTGGATTATTTCACTTGATGCTACTCAATTGCTAAAACATGATCAACTAAAAGCAACCGCTGTCAACCAGTGTCATGCCTTATTTGTGGCTCATGAACCCGTGCTATTCTTGTTGAGTACGACATGTACTTACGTTTGCTTTATTTTTCATATTTGGATAAAAATCCCGGATGGGTAACATATGATTATGGTTATGAAGACATTTAAGAGGATTATTAGGATTGTGTTCACCAGTTAACTATTCCCTGTGGATTGGAGATTCCGCGAGAGAGTTATCTATATTATTCCGCTGTTATTAATGTAAAGACTCTGTGATATTATTCATTATATATTAAACCTTATGATGGTACTATGTAATTTGTCACTTATGTGTGTGATTGATCTTTGGGCGCATATAAGTTGGTTCATTCAATTTTATCCTTAAAATTGGGTGTGACAGCTATGTGTTTTGAAAATCATGTTGTATGTATTTTTTATAAACTTAGTTAAAGTTAAGAAAGTTTGACCAACACCTATCCCGTAGCGACATTTATTTTGGGACGGAAGGAGTATATAGTGGAGTCCGCTTTTAGAAAGATACTTGGACCTGAGATATTCCCTTGAGCATAAGATTCCCTAAAAATAGTATGTGCGCCCAGCCCGACAACAGGACAGTTGATATGCTTAATCAATAGAGAATGGGAGCTAGTTTTTAGGAGATCTCTCCATGGGTAGGAGATCAGACAATGTCGAGCATGAAGTAGATGGGGAAGTGAGGGATGAGGTAATATGGGCTTTGGACAAATCAAACAGGTTCACCACTGAATCTTTGTACCGGTTTCTATCTCATGGTGGAGTTATTGACTGTCATGCTATAATCATTTGGACATGCAGGGTTCTATTAAAAATCAGAAATTTTCTCTGGCAAATGTTACACAGTAAAATGCATGGCGACGGGAGCTACTTTAAAACCCATTGCGGTGATGCATTTCTGACTTTAAAACCGAGGGACTGCAAGGGTAAGTATGCTGTCTATGTAGGAATACAGAGTACGTGGATCTGGATCATATTTTCTTTCAATGTACCATGGCAAAGGGTGCTATGGTGCTGCCTTAGGACCCGACACCTCCCCCCCCCCCCAACAAGCCAACTGACGTAGTTTGCAATGGCATGACATTTCTACAGAAAGAGCAAAGAACCTTGGATCAGCTGATGGAGCAGCCGGTGAAGGGCGGCATGACTTGGTTCCCCTGAAGAGCAATGTTTCAGATACTTGAGAATCAGAATATCTGATCCTGCCTTGACTTGTAATAATAATAAAAGGATAGCTGCTTTCTCTTGCACTTTTGCTTTCTGTGCGAGCTAGTAACCCCAGCTTTTACTTTGTGAACCTTTAGTTGCTTTCGCGTGGGCGTGGCGGATTGGCACCTAGCTTGGCCAGTATAATGCAGCTAGCTCTCAGCACCACAGAACTAGCTATCAGACGCCTCCACCCCACACGCTCTATCATATCATCAAGTCCGCAGCATCGATCCCGACGACGAAGAACTCCCTGCTGGTGGCCTGGCGAGGCGACAATAATATCTCTTGTTTCTTTCTTGCCCAGATATTTCCCCGGCCAGGGCGACCAACGCGTGCGTATATCTTCTCCGGTCTCCGATGATTCATGCACTGGCATTGTTCCACTTCTTCTTTTTCTGACTCGCCGCTAGCTGTATGCTATAATGGCCATGGTCACCACTTCGCCGGCCACTCTACAGCCATCATCATCATCGCCATGCAAGCGCGGCGCGGCGCGGTGCTGCCCTCCTCCTCTGCTGTCGTGGAAGAGACGGATCAGCAGCGGGCAGCAGGTGACGACAAGGGCCACGGCGGCGAGCTCCCGAGGGAAGGATGTGGCCGCGGCAGAGGAGGGCGACAGCATCCGGCGGCTGCAGAACGGGCCGGACGTGCGGGGCGTGGCGCTGGAGGGTGAGAAAAGCCGGCCCGTGGACCTCACGCCGCTGGCGGTGGAGACAATCGCCGAGAGCTTCGGGGAGTGGCTGCGGGAGGAGCTCAGGCTCCGTGGCGAGGAGCAGCAGCAGCTGCTGCTGCGGGTGTCCGTGGGGCGCGACCCGCGGCTGTCGGGGCCGCGTCTCAGCGCCGCGCTCTTCGCGGGGCTCGCCAGGGCGGGCTGCTCCGTCTTCGACATGGGGCTCGCCACCACGCCGGCCTGCTTCATGAGCACCATACTGCCACGCTTCAGCTATGACGCCTCCATTATGGTAATAATATTTCGTTTCACTTGTTTTAATATAATAACATACTGCCATGCCACGCCACGCTTTAATTTTAACTGTGTTCCATGCATGCATGCAGTTGACGGCGTCACACCTCCCCTACACCCGCAACGGCCTCAAGTTCTTCACCAAGCACGGCGGGCTCACCTCGAGCGACGTCGAGCACATCTGCGACCGCGCGGCGTACAAGTACGTGGCGCGGAAGCTGGGAGTCGGCGGCGGCACCAGCTGCACGCCGCCTCCTCCGGTGGTGATGCGCGTGGACCTCATGAGCGCCTACGCGCAGCACCTCCGCGACATCATCAGGCAGCGCGTGGCGCACCCGGAGCACTACGACGCGCCGCTGAGGGGCTTCAAGGTCGTGGTGAACGCCGGCAATGGCTGCGGCGGCTTCTTCGCCCGGGACGTGCTGGAGAAGCTGGGCGCCGACACCGCGGGCAGCCTGCACCTGGAGCCCGACGGGCGGTTCCCCAACCACATGCCCAACCCGGAGGACGCCGCCGCCATGTCGCTCACCCGCGGCGCCGTGCTGGCGCGCGGCGCGGACCTGGGCGTCGTCTTCGACACCGACGTGGACCGCAGCGGCGTCGTCGGCGGCGCCGCAGCGGGCGCCGCGCCCATCAACGGCGACCGCCTCATCGCGCTCATGTCGGCCATCGTGCTGGGCGAGCACCCGGGCACCATGGTCGTCACGGACGCGCGCGCCGGCGACGGGCTCACGAGCTTTGTCGAGTCCAGGGGAGGCCGCCACTGCCTGTACCGCGTCGGCTACCGCAACGTCATCGACAAGGGCGTGCAGCTCAACGCCGACGGCGTGGAGACGCACCTCATGATGGAGACCACCGGCCACGGCGCGCTCAAGGAGAACTACTTCCTCGACGACGGCGCCTACATGGTGGTGAAGATCATTATCCAGATGGTCCGGTTGAGGCTGGCAGGGGTGGAGGGAGGCGTCGGGAGCCTCATCGGGGATCTGCAGGAGCCCGCCGAGTCCGTGCTCCTCAGGATGAATGTCCTAGGCGAGCCCAAGCATGCCAAAGAAAGGGCAACACGGGCTGTCCAGGCTTTCAACAAATACATCAGGGTAAATCCAAATCCTCCCAATTCTAGCTATATATCCCCCCAATTCTAGTTCTAGCTGTATATATATTTTGTTAATTATATAAAATTATAATGAGCTAGTATATATGAATACTGCTAGGAGAACAAACTTTCCGGTTGGGTGCTCGATGATTGCGGGGCTTGCTCAGTTGCCGAGGGATGCCTTGAGGACTCAAATGATCATCCCATCGATGTTGATGCATACATGTACAGGTAACCAGACTGCATTGCCATTGCCACGACGATGACTTTCGGATGCTTTACTTACTAGTTTCTGAAAGCAGAGCAAAACTATACGACGAGAACCAGAGAGCACTAGGCATGGTCCACCTTCGTCAAAGCGTGCATAATCCCAATATAGCACTAAACATGCAGTCCTATGTTCCTGGTGGTTGCAAAACCATGTCAAAGGATCTTCATCAGAGGTAACACTGAGCAGATCCTAAGTCTCACTTGATCGGCTTTATGACATTATTGATTTTGTTGATTGTAGGTTTTTGCTGGCAAGTGGACTGAATGAGTTTGTTGACATAAGCGAAGTAGAGAAATTTGTCCAGTAGTTCTTATGCTTATAGGATCTTAGATTTATCCACTCTGTATACACTGCAGTTCAGATCCTAGGGGTTCACTACTACTGCGAGAGTACATATAATTATAATACATTATTCTCGTATCCCATCCATGGTGAACCTTGTATATGTTTAGCAAATGTACATAACAGTACTTTTTATTCTGTTATATCATGATTTTGGCATTTTAAAAAAAATATTTGCATTTCACTTGCTAAAATTTATTTGGTGGCTGAAACTTTGTTGCCAAAAACTTGGTCAAACCAAGTTTTTGCCTTCAATTTGGTTTGCAACCAAAATTTGCAAACATTTCACATCTGACTTACTAAATCTATAGCGAATATCTTTGTCAAATTTCTGACAATTTTTTCTTGCCAAATTGTTTGGTGTGAAAATTTTGATGGGCAACCAACGAAGGCTTTCGTGGCTTGATAAATCTATGATAACAAATATTTTTGTCTAACTTTTAGTAGACATACATGAGTACGTCAGATTGAATCTTGGTTGTTGGTCAAACCAAGTTTTTTGCCTTCAATTTCGTTTGCAACCAAAATTTGCAAACAACCGTGAAGAGCGGCAACCAGAGTTAAGCCACGGCCTGCCGCTGCCGCCCATGAGCCCAGAGCTGCATCGGACATGACATCCTACGCCGTCCGCCGCAGATCTAGCCGCCACCAAGCCACCCGCTCTGTTGTCCTCGAGCATGATGGGGCATTAGAGCCTCGCCACCGCTATTCAGTAGCAGACCTAAAAGTCTTCGTAAGCCCGGACAAATCTAATGTCTAAGTATAAGATTATACTTAATCTCTAAATTAGATAGGCAAAACAATAATATATAGAAGAATTGGCATCGATGAGACCGGACGGTGGTCTTGGGTCTCCGGACCCTGGGTCCGCCAGTGCCGCAGTCCATGTGGGTCTGTGTGCCTTCGGAGCGTGCTCAAGGGCAGCGACGAGCAGCGGGGTCGTGGGCTCGCGGCGACGCGACGCCATGGTTGGGAGCCGCAGTAACGCAAGTAGTCGAATTGAAGAAGCAAGGAAGACAATGGGCCTCAGTTAGGCGATTCCGCGAAGATGGCAGCAGTATCAATTTTGTACGAGACGGTACTCGATTACACGGGACCCGATTTATGGTAGAGTGCTAACCAAATATTTTTTTAATGTAAACGCATACCGCTGTAAATAGATAACGTTACATGCAACCGAACCAAACGCTATTGCAGCAACGCAGCTGTAATTTACAAGTGAGTTTCCTCTGCATTCTCTCTTTTGTGTGAGCAACTAGAAAGTACAACGTGATCTGTGTTCGAGAAAATTAGAAAGTGAGCTGATGAACGCCAATGATAGCCATCAATTGCTCATGAATGTCTTTCTTTTCATCTTTTTTGACAGCGGATAACTAACTATAATTAATTTTATTGCCGGTTTTTAGGTGCTTGGGGAAGTTCTTCGTGTCGCGCGATTTAGGTAGAAAGGAGTATGCTGCGCAGATTTGACGTTTCATGTTGCACACGAATACAATAAAATTGCACATATTACCGTCAGATTATGAGCACGTCTAACACAAAGCAACTGTGGCACAAGAAAGAACTTATGCCTGTGTACCTCCGAGTGTTGGGTTGCCTCGAAATAAACACTAGCTGAGGTTGATTTATAGTAAGAAAAAACACTGTTCTATTTTATAAAAAACAAAATCTTAGCTAATTAGAGCAGCCTTCTTTTCAAACAACCGAAAACTCCGTGAAAATAAACGCTAGCTGATGTTGATTTGTTATGACAAAAAACACTATTCTATGACTTTAAAAAACAAAATCTTACCTAATTGGAGCAGCCTTCTTTTCAAAGAACCGAACACTCCGTGAAGCAACTATGGCATATGGAACTTAGGTTTAAGAAAGAACGTATGCCTGTGTACCTCCTTCATGGCGTATTCGGTTGTCTAAAAAAAAGTGTTGATTTTGACCGATGCTGATTTATTGTGAGAAAAACAACCTGTTCGATTGCTGCAGTCAGTTAAGATTTTATCTTCTTTTCAACCAAAGAACAATATTTTCCTCTCATAACAAATCAATATTAGCCGAAATCAATGCTTCTTTTCACTTTGCTTGCTTGCAGTCGCTACATGTTAATTGGAATATCTGAGCTACAATTCCAGTTCCAGCTTAAACCACCAACCATTTCAAAACTTAACTTTGCTAAAATAGGAGTAAATGTTAACGTTAAAATAATAAACATCAACGTACTTTCCTGACCTGGGATGATATTTGCTTTCAGTGCACTGGAAAATTTTTATAATCATCCATGTCAATATTATATAGTATGCAGTGCAATTGCAACGCGTCAATTACAAGCGCATAATAGCTGACATAGCGGAAAATGGTCTGGTTTATTACAAGTAACCTAACACAATGTATGGTCTATATCTATAACCAGAAAAAGTTCCAACTAACACTCTGCTTTTCATCTGGAGCCCCACTAAAGTTCTCAAGGAGGCCTAGAAATATATACATGCTTCCTGGCTATCATCATCCTCATCCCCCAGGGGAACAACTGATTCAAGCCCTTATAATTTGTCCTACAGTATACAGGTATGCTCTGGCATATGGTACTCAACTAAAGTATGCTCCTGCTATATTTTGTTCAACCAAATCACACACACGCTGTCATGCACGTCAGTTCTGCTCCGTGTATTTAGCTTGACATGTAGAGTGTCAAATTCTGCTATTGATCATAAAACGCTAGTCTTCGGTTTTGGGGTTGTTGACCTGACACAATAAATTAGAGCAACAAACAATTTCAGAAATAAGTGAGAATCAGTATCTTTAGATAGAACTAATTGCTCACCATTAATTTGCTAAGTAAATTGACAAGATTTAGTGGACTAGATAGAGGATGAAGATAATTATGCTATACTTAATCATAAGTAGCACACAAGACATCATTTACTGCACATTTGTTAAACAAATAATTTACTCACTGAAGTCTTCCTCGTCGTCATCTGTCTGACTGGTGAAAAATGGAGTGAGATAGTTCTTGTCAAGGGCAGTGAATGATGTCGTGCTGCATAATCATTAGTAGTAAAGGATAAGCTATTGTTTCTACCTCATGACTTGTAAGCAAATCGAAACCAAGAACAAATACCTTTTGTGAAACTGTTTGAGTTTCATTCTCAATCCTCCCCCAGACGATGTACCTTCTTCATAACTTGGAGGCATGTAACCATTGTTGTCCTCGTAATTCTAAGAATGGTGAAGCATAGAAATGATAGTCACCTCAGAAGTTTTTCGAAGGGCCACAGATGTATTAAAAGCAAGGAAATAGCATGACACAAAAGAGTAAAATAAACTAAAATCATTTAAATGTGTGAGACTAAAGGCAGATAATCAACCACACTTTCACTAACACTAAGCATGAGTCTAGGTGTGTCAGGAGCAGTACCAACAGACCCTTAACAAAATAGCCAAATTGTAGTACTGTAATTTTAATATTTTGGTTACATTTATGGTATTGTCCCTGTCTCACTTAGACGCTACAATATTAAAAGAACAGCAACCCCCCCCCCCCCCCCCCCCCCTCTCCCTCCCTCCTCTCCCCCTATGTCATGAACTAAAGTTACTATAGTACAATAGCCAGAGTGTGCTGTAGCAAACTACTGCACACAAAATTGCGCATCCTAGTGGAGTGTCATACAGCCAATTTTATGTAACTAGGAATACTAGAAGACAGATTCTTCCATTTACAAAATGTTAAAATACAACAATTACCTCATTAGGAAAATTGAATGGCTATGAGCTCAAAGCGAAACATGAATTCCACTATATATTCCAAATACTATATAATGGTCATATTCACACGTCTCATTCAAGTAAGCTAAGATAAGCAAGTCTTACTTCTATTGATGTGTTTTCATCTCCAACAACATCCAAAGCTTCAAGCATAGTTCCTGTCGACCCTCCAATGAGAAGTACCTGGGTGATTATTCATAATTGATCAAAGCAATAAAGTTGACTTGTAAAGATATTGTAGTGGTTATGTTGTGTATCATTCCAACATATAGCATTCCATTTTTTTTTACAAGCAGGAGAGCTCTGGCATTTTATTAAAGAAGGAATTAAAGAAGGGTAACAAAGAGAAACACCTGAATACAACACATGCAAGTCACATGCCCACATACTAGTTAATTAGAAAAATCGCGCGCCACGGGCAGAAGATAGGTGGCCAATAATACTATCTAAAGCAGGGAGGGAAACCTAGGCTTGTCCCTCAACCAAGTTCCTGAGGTCCCTGGCCCCGTAGCACACCAGGCGGTACCTTCTTCAGTTACCGTCCCAATCACCATATATTCATAGATGATCAGGCCATAATATATGGCAATTCAATAAGCCCATAATTTCAACCTTTACAAAGAAAACATGTTTGCTTCTGCGCACGCAACTAAATTTAATATATTACTTTGCGGAATTTATATTTAAGCTTTGCAATAGTCAAACAAGCAAATGCTACGAGTGCACCAAACTACAAACACAGTGATAGTTGTAACTGGACCATAACCCTAGTGCATTATCTCATGGAACTGCAGCCTACATGTATGTTACCGAGCTGTAAGGCACTCCAGCTTTATGTGAAGTGTGCTGTGGCCAAAACTAAGTGTCAAAAATAAGTAATTACCGTCAAAACAACAATGGCAGTGGTGGTGGTGAATATCGTTTTTCCATGTCCTTCAGGAAGTTCATGCACAGATTGGAGGGCAAGTGCAAAAGCCATGGCCCCTCTAAGACCTGTTTGTCAAAAAATAGCAATGAGCTTCATAGAGTGTCAGTTTACAGTATAAAATCATAACTCTAATGGCACTTACCGCTGAACCAAAGTGCTTTTTGATGCTTTAGAGGTATACGGCGATGTGTTGGCCGAGACATGTTAACCAAGTATGCACAAGAAAAGACATTTGCAGCTCTATACATTAAAAAGCTCCATAAGTTTATCTTGAATCAAAGCAAAATATAAAAAGCATAACATAATGGATAAAAATTCCTCCCACAAATGAAAGCAGTAGAATGCAGCATATTGTTTGTCACATGCACTAAGGCTTAATTTGGATAAAATTGATTAAGTTTTTGGGATAGATTTAGGAATAGGTCATTTTTCTAGAGTACTTTACTGCCATAGACACAATGATGACTCATCCCTCATTCTTCTACAAATCATTTGCTTGTCAAGGATGGTGTTCATATCAATCTATTCCATTCCTCAAAGCAAACATGAAAATGATAAGCAAGAAGGTGATGGATCACCCAACTCCTCAAACCAAACAGTTCAGATCTCAGTATAGGCATTGCATAATGATAAAAATCATGCAAGTCCCAAGATAAGCATTGCTACAAACTATAAAGAAACAAACATAGACATGTGACCTAGTAACTACTATAGATAGGATATCGTAGAAGTACCTTGCAACAACTATGAATATCTGTTTTTGAGTAAGTCAAGGAACCAAAGTTAAGATAAATAACTGAAAGGCCAACCAGTAATTATTCTTTTATTAAAAATATAAAATGATTTTTTAAGGATACAATTGAAAAGAAGATGAAGCCAACATGTGACCAGCTATGCTCTTCCATGGCAATATCAAATCCCATATAAATGAACCTAAAAGAAAATAAGGAACAAAGTGCATGGTTATACTTTCCAATTAGGCAATTACATAACTAAAATTGCTCCTGATGCTTACACAAATGTTTCAGCTAAAGATGACAGTAAATGGAAAAAGGCAGAAACAAAACGCTGTGAGTTGTCTGAAAGATTGGAATATGTGTAATGCTTCATAACCTGAGGATAAATATGAAATGCGTCAGGTACAGCAACAGTACAAGCCTGAATGATACAATACGATGAATTGCAATAACAACAGCACTTACCATCCCCGTGAATAATATAGAAACAATCCCTGACAAACCAAGTCCTTCTGCTAACATGTACCTATATAATTCACAAATATTCACTGAAACAAATCTCCCAAAAGGGGAAAATACATTTAAGTTTAGAAGTATTCTTACGAAAAGTATGGAAAGAGAACAAAAAGGCAGCACTCCAAGTTCTGCAAACTGAAAGAGTAAGCAGATCAGTAAATTAACATATATCAGTCCTTATAAACAAAAGAAGTGAAAATAGGCAGCATGGTGACTTACCTATCAACGTCCAATCCAGCATATTTGAATAGGTACCGAGTGGTCAAGGGCTCACAAGTAACTCAATGTGCAGTAGAGCAAGCATTTGGCGTACTAGAAGTTAGCAAGTTTGCATCAAGCTTGCCAGAAGTCAGCACTACAGATTCACTAACTACTAAATGTATTAGGTGAGAAGAACATAGTAAAAAACAGGCATGCCAACAAATTTTCTGTGTAAGTTAGCAAAAAGATAAGATATTTGAATTGATCAACGTATGTTCCACAATACATCTGATGAAAAAGTACAAGTGCGTTAGATTACATTAGATCAACAGATCAATTGTAATAGGTGTGCAGCTATTCATTCATATATGATAGAAACAATAAGACTTAGGAAAAAGGATATAAGAGCAGAGATAAATCCAACTCCCACACCTGCAAACAGGATATGGAACGGTTATATAAGCTCATGAATGAACAAGGACAGCGAAAAAAACACAAAAATCAGTTTATAAGAATGAAAAGTATGCTTATTGCCAGAATAAAATCCATCCCTAAATCAAAAGAGACATGCAGCAAATATCATTTAAGCAAGAGAGCCTCTCTTGGTTTATTGTTTCAATAATGACAGAAGAAAATAAAGAAATGATATGCAATTGTTGTAGTTAAAATAACTGATCGCCCTACTTGAAACATTAAAACAAAACTATTCCACGGCACTGCAAGGTTCAGCAGCTAAACGTGATACTGTCACTGTTCAAATGAATGTTGTTTCCGAAAGTACAGGTGCAAACAAATATGATAGGAAACTAAAAATAGGAATCTGACCTAGGGCGTTTAAAGAAAGCGAACATTGATAACGTGACCATGTACCTTTTGGTAAAGAGTAGCCCAGTATTCAACTATATATGATTGATAACATGACATTTTACATATGCCTATTGTAAGATTCTAAATAAATGGAAAAACAACCAAACAGGCAAATGCTGCAGCAGATTCAGTTAAAACAGAATTTTCATCTAAACAATTTCTATATTGCCTATTTTTAGGTTCTGCGGGAGACCAAGCCTTAGATTGTAAAAAAATGGTAGTAATGGAAATTTCCCAGTACTAAATCTTGCAAGATGTGAAGTGCCAAATTCCATATGCACAAGATAGTAGAGGACACAATTTTGTAAACTTTAGAGCCATATAACAGCTGAATATGGAGCAAAAGTGCAACCTGATGACATTGAACCAACAAAGGTTTCAAGAAATTGGAGAATCATCATAAAAAAGTTCTCGCCACCTGATGCATGGCTTCTGACTGATGACATTGTCCTGAAGAAAAGTACATATGTAAGCGAGAAAATGGTTTTGGAAAAAAAATATGCATCAGCTCAGAGCCAGAGGCAGACCTGTAAAGAGAAATTGCCATCTGTCCTTTCAAAACAGGGATACAGGCAAGTTAGTCATAAGTAAAAGTGCTGACTAGTAAACTGCAAGGAAGTGAAAACAGACCGCATCATTCAAAACAGATTCTCCAAACACCAAAGCATACAAGTTAACATCAGAGCCCAGTTCCTGCACAGAAACAAATTCAAAGAGTTGCGTATTATCAATCTATGGATAACATCTTTAGAATCAGACATTTTCCCAGCCTAATGTGTAATTAAATTTGAGTCATGGTTACCACTGGAACAGAATCTGTTTAACGAAAGAATAAGGAGGAAGGGCGTCTACTGGAGCATGTAAGAATGGTTGCTTAGCACAACTTCACTATACTGGTGAAATCTACAGTAACTTCACAGCTAAAGAAGATATCTGTTCTGATGAAACGTCAGTATGTACTGATTATCATGGATTTTCATTTTGAAACTTACAACTACCATAAACAGTTATAGTTGTATGAGGAAACAATGGCAATGCAGCTTAGGTTACTATCTGGCATGCAAATGCATAAGCATATTTATTTTCGTAGTCAGCAAAAAAAAATTATGACTAGCTTTCTATTTCGAACAAATAAATAATAGGCTGCATAATGGGGCTGGTTAGGCTTTAAAATGCTACAATGAGGGGGTGATCAAAATAAATTCCGGATATCTCTTCTGAATCCCCAACTTAATGTAAGGCATGATTTATTGAAAGTTACAATAAACCTAGGCTAAAGAGCAAACTTAAAATCACTAACAAGTAAAGTATCAAATAACCATAGCATGTAATGTTTCAGAAACAAGGAACTAGAACACTGGAGCTTCTTCGAAGAACAGAGACAAGTTAAATTATTAACTGGTGAATTCCTGGTCAAAATGAGCATTAATTTCATGGATAAGAAACATATGAAAAATGCCAAACATTTTAATAAATGGCTTTGAAGATTATATCGAAATACAAGTTCAAGAATGTCAACAAAAACAAATCCAGGCACCTGGAATATTGATAGCACTGTGACAGGATCAGTTGCTGATATAAGAGCACCAAACATAAGGCATTCAACCAGTGGAAGCTTGTACATTAGAAATGTCAGCCCACCAAGGTAGCTGCAGTATAATAAAGAACAGACTCAGCAACAAAATATTTCAGCAAAATATGGTAAATAGAGTTTGTTAATTGCTTACACAAGAACTCCTGTTACAACAGAAGCCATGAATGTCCCAAGAATTGCAAAAGTTACGATAGCCCCAAAGTTTGCGAAAAATGGTTTCTGTAAACCGATTAAGAGATTTCAAAAGGTAGCTTAGATAAAGAAAAACATAGCCACGGTGATGTACATGTACTAACCGGAGATAAGCTGAAACCGGACTGGGTATGATGAAGTCAAGGAATACAAATTTAATATTCGAAAGAACTCCAGTATGGATGCTTATGGATAAGCAATATGGTAGGTAGTAGACCTTTTTTTCATCAAGAAAATCAAAGTGATAGAAGAAAAGAATTGCAAAAAAGGATATAATATTATTGGAGGTAATAAGAACAAGAAGAAGAACTCTTCATGAAAGTTGAACCACGTCCTGCAAATTGATGTAAACATGACATAATCAGTCATAGCATGCTCAAATCTTGTGGAAATTTAAATCGCAATGAATGAACCGATATTGAAGATGTATAATAAATAATAAAATTGTAAAAAAATAATAGAAACCTTGTGTTGGTCTCTGTATTTGAAATATTAGCGAGTCCTCCAACAACTAAGCCTGCAATAGAAACATTGAAGTTCCACAGTTAAAGAATAAATGCACGATGTGAGCCAAAAATCAAATAAATAGACCTTGAGGGAAGCAATTTAAGAAGGTTCAAAAAAAACAAGAATAATGGAAAGTGCCCAATTGTTTCTACCTACATTCCCTTTACTCATCGGCTGACCTGGCTGTGACCTGAGTAATTGGCTTCACAGAAACCACACTTTCCATACAAGAAGCCTAATTTTTCCAGTGGGTCTCATTGATCAAACAATAGAAGCTATTGTGAACCACCACAAGGAATTGTGCATTTGAAAAAAAATTCTGGTGATCAAACTTGAGTGTTGAATTTTGTCAGTCCATAATACTCCCTCCAGTCCGGTTTCTAAGGCGTTGTAGTATTTGTCCAAAATTCCGATTAGTTAGGCGTGGCAGCTTTCCGAGGCTTGTGGCAATTAAATACTCCTGCTGGCCATGCATGCATGTTGGAGCATAGGCGTCCATGTAGACTTCCGCTGGCCAATCGTGAGTGAGGGGTCAGTACGGACTAGCCGATGGCCAATCATCTGTGAGGCATGCATACGCATGCCGCATGGGATGTGGCATTTGGCATTCCAGCATGCCACCGAGGCCAAGCTAATGCTCATATTAACGCATCCGTCCATCCATTTACCTTGGTATCAAGAGTACTACTTATTGCGCCTAAGAACGGACCAGAGGGAGTAAATACCAAAAAAAGAAAATACTTTTTAAGTCATCTTGTGTGATGTTTTGGGAAGCAATATTGCTTGACTGCAATGGATGTAGCTTACCAGCATGATTTAGCCTACAGATTCAAGTATGCATTTGTTGACATAACTATTTTCTTCAACACACGAGAGATGCATACCATTATATTAAGAAGAAAAAAAATGGTTCAGAACCCATATATACACCACACAATGGTTATATATGCTCACCACTAAAAATAATTACTAAAAGTTAAAAACAACCCTCAACCAACAAATCAACTGTCAGTTGGCGCAAGGGCAAGGTGATGAGAAACCCCTTGAGCCCTAGGCAAACACCAGAGGTGTAACTCCTCCCTAATGAGCACAGCACCATATTCAAGTTAGGCACGATCCCATCACCCCATTTGTTGATATGCGGATGAAGGAAATGAATGGTTCTGATCACCTTTTGAAAAGCATCCTTTCAATTACTAAGATCGGCAACCTTGCCTTCCCGAGCGGTAAAGTACCAGCATAATCTTGATCTTGTCATCATGTACCATTTAACACAAGCTACCAAGTCAGCTTATGACATCAATCAACAGAAAACCATGACAGACCCATAGGTTTCATAGAAGAATTTTAATTTTCTTTCAAAGGTACCACTCAATGTGTATTACTGCAATAAATTTCAGTAATCAAGATTACATACCCCACGAAGATGATTTTTCCTCTTTTCACTCAACCAAAGGTTTTTATTTCCATACATTAGGGGTAGTTCAGTGACTCATATTGCCTAGCTAGACGGCACATTTTGGATAATTTTCTTCAAGGGGATTACCATAATCATTTGCCCTCAAATAAACTTGTGCAGTTACACTATGAACGTCATTTAGCTCAATACCAGTAGCATAACATCACAAATAGGGATTTCAAATAGAAATAGTAGCAATAAAACAGAATTCTCCTTTATCCAAGTCAAAAGTAATCACAAATACAGTTTACCTAGTGCTACAGAAAAGGGTGGTGACATGAATTTCAGGTTTATATCTAACAATTCAAACACGGCAGAGTTATAAATAAGTATTGACCAAAAGAGGTCGTTTCAAGTTGAAATTCAGCAGTTAATATTTTTTTCAGAGGGCAATATGATTTGAAACATGTGAGAGGATTTGGAAAATTTGGGCACCAGGCAAATGCTTCTTCATGCAGCTGGTCACACATAACAGTTGCTGGATAGCTGACAGACTAGCACGGCATGGTCTTTATCATCCAACACGGTGTCCTCATTGTGATCAGGACTCAGAAACTATCAACCATCTTCTGGTAGATTGTGTGTTTGCACGAGATTTTTGGTACAGCCTGCTGCAAAGGATTGGTATGCAAAGTCTCTTTCCCCATCCGGGAGAGGCGTCTTACAAGTGCTGGTGGGCCAGAACAAACGAGGCTGCGCATGGTCTGGCAAGACAATGCTTGAAATCTATCATCATCTTGGGAGCTTGGGCACTTTGGAACCGTAGGAATCATTGCGTGTTTGCCTACTATAGCCCGGGCCCCATGCTTTGACTATTGCCTTATAGGACATGAGTTTGTGGGTATTGCAGGTGCCAGGGGTATTTCTTACCTAGCTGGCCTGCTGCCTATGTGAGACTAAGTCTGAGGTCGCCTTTTTTTAATAGCAAGGGCGAGCATATACTCTTAGCTTCTTTGGTGTGAGTTTGGATTGTTTGTAAGGGTTCTTTCCCCTTTTTTTCTTCTTAGTATAAATGAGAGCTCTCCTACATGTTCAAGAAAAAAGTATTGATCATTTTGGATTAAAATTCAGCAGTTATTTCCTCAGTGTGTCAAGGAGGCTAGAGGTGATTGCTTGAAAAAGAAGAGTGGAGACTAGAGATGTGAAACTGAACATAGACATTGCATCCTGAGACATACAGGGCACACTCTTCAGACAGGCTCTGATGAATTAGTCAATGGAACAAAAGTAACGATAAACTACCCATTATGTTTTTGATAAGTTTTACGTCGTGAACACGATCAAATTCTGCAATAATCTCAACGAAGCATACTAAACGAACTTGAGAACTAAGATTTGTAGCATCTAAAACCATCGTCCTAAATGAATCGCCCATAGTGTACTAGAGTGAGTAGCCACTATGCCTAACATACATTTCAGCCTCGGGGAGGTAATCGGGTAAGGCATGGTGCGCAGGGCAGGCGCGTACGTACCGATGAGGAGCGAGGCGCTGGCCTCGGGGAGGTAGTAGAAGCGGTGGCGGCGCAGGACGTGGCCGAGGACGAAGGAGAGCACGAGCATGGAGATCTGCAGCAGAATCCCCACGCCGGCCACCTGCTGCTCCTTCCCTGGCGGGGCGAGAGGCGGCGGCTGAGCCAAGCCGCCGCCCGCCGGCGGCGAAGCCGAGGCCAGGCTCAGCTCCAGCGCCATCAACCCCGCCGGCGGCGCCGGAACCCCCCTAGTCTCGCTCGCTGGGGCGTGGCTCGGTCAAGGGCTTGGGCGGAGCGGAGGAGGTTCTAGAAAGAAGGCCGGGATGAAGGAAGAATCGGAGGGAGGCGCGGGGTGGTTCGCAGACGGCTTGGGGGGGGAAGAGGGGGTGCGGGGGTGGGCGATTCCTGGTCCTGGACGCGGAGGATGCGTACAACGCCGGTGCTTCGTGCTAGATGTTTGATGCGTTGATTCGAATTCTTCGGCTTGGTTTCGTGCGTGTCTTGTTCGAACCAACAGACAGAAAAGTCATGGGTCCCGAAGAAGAACGGGCTGCAAATCTGATGTATTTTGTCCCTTGCGTATTTGTACAGAGAGAAATGGTCAACCTTGATGTTTTGAATTGCGAGGCATACGATTGAAAACGAAGTCTCTTGAAGTTGTCTTTGGCCTTCGTGTGGTTTATAGCTGTCTACTCTCTCCTCCCTAAAATACTATTATTATTAGTATGTGTGCCATAAATGTAACTTAATTTGTAGAAAATATATAGTATAATAGTTGTATCCTAAATAAATTTATTAAAAAACTACATTAAAAGATCTTTTAATGATACTAATTATGTACCATAAAAATTAATAAATTTTTAATATATATTTAGCTAAAGTTATTTCTCGAGAAATGAAAACGATACTTTTTAGGGGACTGAGAGAGTACACCCGATCTTAGGTTCCCTCTCCTCCCCGTCATCCTCCTCGCCCTGCCGCTCGCCAGTCTGGCTTGCTGCTAGCG
This sequence comes from Eremochloa ophiuroides, assembly GCA_038502445.1. Lineage (NCBI taxonomy): Eukaryota > Viridiplantae > Streptophyta > Magnoliopsida > Poales > Poaceae > Eremochloa > Eremochloa ophiuroides. Next base: position 54,333,281 of record JAHLJS010000001.1, read on the forward strand.
GGCTTCGGTCAGTTCGGCGGTGGGCATAGTCCTTCTTGCAGCTCCCTGTGGCGGCTCAGGTCAACGGATAGCTCCCTTGGCTCTTTGTGTCCCGTCTTCGTGATGGGTCGGAGGCGTCGTCATATGGTTGCACTACTGCAAGGACGCTTGTGCGTGTGGTGGCATTGGTGTCAGCAGGGTTGCCCGTGTTCGTCACCGAGTCTTCCTTCATGAATGTCTCTTTTTATGATGGACATTGGTGAACAGTGTCGGAGTGTGAGAGATCTTTGTAAAACCTCGGATGGCAACGTTCGTGTACGTCCCTTCCTTCTTAGAGACGTCCTTCTGGCACCCCTTCTCCTGTCGAGCTTGGATTTGTAGGTGAAAACCCTTCCATACAAGCTTGCAACGCCAACGTCTTCGGCGTCGTTTCGTTCTTGGAGGTTGAAAGGGTCGAGATGGCGGACGAGAGGGGGGTGAATAGTCCGATAAAAATTAATCGCAGCGGAAAATAAAACCTAATCGGTTCTAACGACAATTCACCCCTCTAACTAAGACTCTAAGCACCTTGTAAAAGATCCTACCAAGAAGCAAAGGTGCAAGTCTAGCTTGAGCTTCCATAAACTGTTCTAACACAAGATCACACAAATCTAAGCACTAATATTTTAAGCACGGGGGAAACTCCTACCAACTAGCAAGCAAAAGGGCACTAAGCACCTAAACTCACTACATGCTCAATGACAAGGATACACAATCCTAATCAAAGAGCGCAACTTATTTAGTTACACAAACTAAACAAGAAACTACTTCTAAGCTACATAACCTAAGAAGATGAGTGGCAAGCTACACAAACTAACCGGTCTCATAAGATCAAGTACAACTACACAAGTGAAGTAATGCACAAAGTAAAAGACTTGTGTAGAAGGGAGCAAACCACCGCGAAGGATGGGAAGATGTTGACACGGTGATTTATTTCCCGGAGGTTCACTTGTCGCCACAAGCTACGTCCTCCGTTGAGACAAGCTCCAAGATTGCCGCCGGTCCTCTTGCTAGTGGTGACCCGCAAGTCACACTCTCCCACGTGGAGTGCTTACCACAAGTTCTAGCACTTGACTCGGCTGGACCACTTGTCGCTATTCACGTCTCGCTATACTAGCGATGCTCTTCGCGATCTCCCGCGGGGTGAGCTCCAACCCCTCACAAAGCTTCTCCGGAGCCAAGCACAATCTACTTGCTTGCTTCCACAGAGCCACAAGCCACCAAGCCGTCTAGGAGGTGGCAACCTCCAAGAATAACAAACACCACCGGCTTGCAACTCGATTACCTAGTGCCACTCGAAGCAATCTCTCAATGCAATGCACTAAAATCACTCACTAGCGATCAATTGGATGAACACTAAGCACACTAGTGAGTTAGAGAGCTCCCAAGCACACCTACACAAGCCACACAGGCCTAAGGGTGCTCAGCTAGTCAGCCAAGGCCGCCAAGTGCTTGGTTTTATAGCCTTCAAGCGAATAGAGCCGTTACTCTCTCAAACCGGCCATCGAACTGAACGTCGGACGCTTAGCCGCGCCACCGTCGGACAAAAGTCGACGGTCCGACGCTCCCGATGGCCACCACGTGTCCCCGACCGTTTAACGACGACCGTTGAAATACAACGGCTACTTCAAGCGCCAACTCCACCACCGTCGGACGGGTTGCGTCGGACCAATGAGCGCCACAGTCCGACGCTTCCAGAGAGCAACCGAGAGCTGAAAACACCGTCGGACTTTGTCCGACTATAACAGAACTGCCTAAATCACATGGCCTACAGGCACTTGTCATTGTCACTAATGACCTCTGACAGCCGGGCCCGTGTCCCAAGTGATCTAGAAGGTCCTGCCGGGCTACATTAGCGCCCGATTTCCTCCGACAGGATCCCATTGCGAAGCCATTACAGAATTACAACATTTCATAACAAATTACATTAGAGTATAAGCGTGGAAAGATTATAAGGTACTTAGATTACAAACCATTTGTCCAAATAAGATTAAGGTGCAAATATTATAGACCATAAATAAAATATGTAGCAGCGGAATGACGATATAACATAATTAATTATTTAATGATAAGAACCCTGGCCATGGGTTCAACCTTACTCCTCCTCACTTCCCTCTTGGACCACTGTCGCACAGCAGGGGGCGAGACAAACCTCCGACTGCTGTATTCCTGCAACATGGGGTTAACAAACCCTGAGTACTGGGGTACTCCGCAAGACTTACCCGACTAAGAAAAAGGAATGAAACTCAGGAATGCAGGCTGAAGGGAGTCAAGGTAAGGCTTGAGCAAGAGTCAAAGGTTTTGCAGAAAAGCGTTACTATCCTATTTCAATATTTTACTCAATTTTATTTTAATCATAATCCATAATTCCAAATTCATTCTCATATATCATCATACTTTCAAATTCTTTAATCATTCTCAAAACACCTAGTTCCGAACCACTTTTCAGTTGTAGGTCAAAGGATCAAGTCTCCATATCCGAGGAGCAACGACGATTCGAATCGATTAGTACCCAGCTGGGGATCCCTATCCACACTGCATATGTAGCACTTAAGCTTGCATATACCAACTCCGTCTACCACGGCTTTTCTACACCTGAACCGGTCCTGCGCCACCCGAGAACACAGTACTCCTCTCCTCTCTAGGCACGCCAGTCACAAGGGTACACGCTGCTCTCGCCATCTCTCCACTCCCAGTGCATGGTTGTCGGTTCAAGTAGTAGAGCCACCGGAGTCAGAGCTTTCCGTAGTATGTGGCTAGTTGCAAAGTCTCGATCACAGCAGGCCTACAATGAACGGTCCCTAATTCTTTTCCGCCGGCGACATTGCATTGGGACTCTAACCCAAATACAAGTGTCCCAACGGTTTTCAAATCCCTTTCCCGCCGATGGTCAAGCATTGTGACTCTAACCCAAATTTACAACCAACGAACGGAAAACCCCTTTCCGTCGGTTACGATACATTGGGGCTGCTACCCAAGTACACAGTCCCCGAACGGACTCATATCCCTTTCTCCTTTCTCATGATTCATAGTTGCCACATTCACATAGGTCAAAAATAGCCTTTTTATGCAAATCTAGATTGATTAAGCAGGGCTAAACATTTTTGAACATTTTTATTTTTAAACAAGTTTCCGGGGTATTATATATCAAGGCAGGTAATGCAACAATATAGGTGACAAACAACTCCTAACTACCTAATGCAATAATAGACTCAAGTTATAAATATTTTATAAAACACAAGGCGGGGCTGAATGCACCGGGGCTTGCCTTGGATTGCGTACAGCGTCGGGTCGGGCTTGGTTCCGCAGATGTCGAATCCCTGGACGACCTCCGGAGTGACCTCCTCGGCAGTGGCCTCGACTTGGACTTCCTCGGTGACGGGCACTACACGTATGTAATGATGCATGCTTAGCATGGTACGAAGATAATGAATGAAATGCTCAAAAGTAAACCATTTAAACCTTGAGTACAACTTTTCTTCACGGTAAAGTTGTAAACGTTTTATAGAAAGCAAAACAGTGTTTTCATATTTTGTTTTATCGAGCATTTTAACAGTCATAGAAAGCCGCTGCATAGCTTTACTACAACTAACAAGTGACATAACTACTTTTGTCAAGGATCACCATGGTGAAAGATCCATGAACCCAATCAACCCAAAAATCACACACATTACAGGGATTATGTGCTTAAATCAATTTTATTATCCAATTAACCCAATATTTAATTAACAAGGGATCAAACAGTTTCCAATTGAGCCCAAACTTAACCAACAGACAAGTTCTACCCTAAAACAGTGCCATATAAATTTTCATGATTTTTGGATTAATCTGGAATTTATTAAAATTGCCCAAAATTGCATTTATTAATTAATATGCTAATTTTTAGTTCCTGCAGAAGGTGTCCAAATCTTATATTTAATATTTTTATAAAAAACTACATACTTTAGAGAGCATACATAATTATTTTGATGATTTTTAGTTCAACAGAAATGTTCCTATGAAAATAACAAATAGCAGTACTATTCCTTAAAAATCAAAATGGAAAAGTCCTCATTAAATCCCCGGGAAAATAGAAAAGGAATTCAGCCCGAGGCGGCCCACGAGCGAACAGGCTGGCCCAACTCGGCCTGCCCGCGCGGTGCCATGGCCATTTTGCCAGAAACCCCTCGGACAACGAAGCAATCAACCCGCAGTCCAAAGCCCACTATTCACATGAGTCATCCATTTTACAAATAAACCCCTGAACCTTGGTTTCTTCTAACCCGAGGTCCCTCTCGCTCTCTCACACGCGCTGGCCAGTTGCCCGCCGGCTCTGACCGGTGTTAGCTCGCCGCTGACGAGGTCTCCGGCGAAACCAACCGGCCCAACACACTCCCAAGACCCTAGCGCATCCATCGAGGTAGGTTTTGAGGCTACTGGGGCCTAGGGTTTCGCCCAGCCGCGAGCACGGCGGCTCAGCCTCGGCGGCAAGCCGTACTCCGGCGAGGTCAAAGCGGTAGCGTTCAAAGTTAGGGGCATAATCGACTTAGGAGCTCACCGGGACTTCGTTCGGCTAGAAGGTGGAGCTCGAGGCGGTACTGAGGCGCGAGCGTGACGACGACAGCGGCTGCAACGGAGTTCACCGACAGCGTGCTTCCCGTTCCGACGATCCTACGGGACAAGGTGGGAAACCGATGCAAGCATGAGCTTAAGCATGAAACAGAGAGTCACAAACGGGAGGCCGAGGGAGGAGAGGCTCACCACAGCAAGCTGGTCGCGTGAGGGATGGCTGCGGCGGCGCTCCGGTCACCCGCGAAGACGGCGACGAACGTTCCGACACGCACGGGCCACTACGGCTCGCACCACCGGAAGCAAACGACGCGCAAGGGAGCTGGCTAGTCGACTGCAAGCTAGAGGCGGTGGTGATGGCTCGGTGAGGGTGAATTTCGCCGTATCCTGAGGCGGACACGACGGTGGCCGGGAGGGGAGAACGGTGGAGAGCGGGCGACCGTCACCTTTTAAGGAGCTGGAAGGGAGGGGACAGGTCGATCCAAGGCGGCGCGGGGCCCTACACATGCGCGGCTACGCCGGGGAGCAAAATCCCGGCCGGCACGGGCGGCGCCGCGCGCGGGCGGCACGGCGGGCGGCCGCGCCTGTGCGCGAACAGGTGATGGATGCAGGGTACTGTAGCACTTAATGCCTCTCTCACTCGGTTTTTGACCAAATTGCCCAGTTTTTGTGCAGCAACACGAAATTCGGCCAAAATAAAAGTTGTAGGGTTTTAAATTCTGCACAATTTTGGTTTTGGGACCAAGTTTAGATTTTGAGTAATTTTGAAGATATTTAAAAGGGGGTAAAATCACTATTTGAAATCCATTTCTAATCCTGTTAAATTCTCTGGATTTTTCTCAATAACTTTAAAATCTTCAAAAATAAAAGTTGTCCTATTTGTGGAGCTTTACAACTTTCATTAAAGAAGTTTAGTCAGATTATTAATAGTTTTCAAATTAGCATTTCAAATTTGAATTTCAATGTAGTAATTAGGGTTTAATTTAAATTTCTATTAAAGGACTTCAAAAACACCCAAAATAAAAGTTGTTCCATTTTAAAAGATCTACAACTTTTATTAAGACACCATCACCAGATTCTAAGTAGATTTTGATTTAGGGTTTTGGGTCCGATTAGGGCTTAAATTCAGATTTTTCTTTTGATTTAATTTTACTTGCCAATTAGGGATTCAATTGCAACACCAATAAAATTCATAAATAAGTCACTCTAAAATCCCTAAGCACAATCATATGCAGATGCTTAATAATAAACATGATGACATGGCATGATTAATTAGCCGTAATACCTGGGTTATTACACCGACGCCCAGCGTCGGACCAAACTCCCCCATCCGATGCCGTGCCCAGAGCGCGCCACAAGCCTCGCCATGCCGTGAACTTGCCGCGACGCACCGTCGGACTGTCAGCCAACGGTCCGACGCTCACGCTTCTCACCCCGTCGGACTGTCCGACTCTCACAGAGCCAAACACCGTTGGACCGGCACAATGGTCCGACGCTCCCACAGCGACCACCGTCCGACGCTCGCACTAAAGCTAGGGTAAGTCGTCGGACCCAAACCAATGGTCCGACGCCCCTCTTCCTTAGCGTCCGACGCCCTTCTACTTCGCCGAAAACGTCTGAATCCTGCCTCGCAAACTCGGCAGGAGGAAGAGAGACTTAAGCCACCTTTCACCTTTGCAAATGTGCTAACACCACAAGTGTTCAACCTTAAGTGCAAGTGTGTTAGCTTTTCACAAATATTTTCACAAAGGATTTTCTCTCTTTTCACCGCGCCACTCGATCCTAGCATGTATGCAAAATTAGATCACTCAAGTGGCACTAGATGACCGATATGCAAACAAGTTTGCCCCTCTTGATAGTACGGCCATCTATCCTAAATCCGGTCAAGCACTTCTCTACTCAACCTTAGACCGGTGAAATGAAAATGCCCTAGGTTATACCTTTGCCTTGCGCTTTCCATTCCGATCACCGTCTTCATCTCCATTTCCGACACCATCGATGCCGGTGCAACACATGCACCAACACCTCTTGAATGATATGATCCACTTCATATCATCATGTGCCTTTTGGTTCATCGATCCTTGACTTGCTTGCTCTTCACCGTTGCGTTGGTCCATCGGCGCCAAGCCATCACCCGACTTGCCCTTCACACTTGCAACCGGTCCGTCGACGCGAAGCCTTGTCTTGATCTTCTCCACCTAGCCACATGACTCCATGTCATGTCTCATGTGCATTAAGCTCCTTCATCTCCACATGTGTGAGCTAAGCAACACTCTCCGAGCCATATCCTGTGGACTAATCTCCTGTGTAATCAACACTTAAACACATATTAGTCCACTTAAGTTGTCACTCAATTACCAAAACCAAACAAGGACCTTTCAAAGGTGTCGCGAGGCTTTTCTACTCCATCCCACTGTTTCGTTCCTATAACCATCCATAACTTCATATCCTTCCTCACACAGCCGATAAATTAAATTAAGAGGTTGTCCATAGGTTATAAGGGTAGAAACTTCGTTTTACATTTTTCCTGATTTATGTGTCCAAACTTAAAAATGTAAATATTTTGAAACAGTGGGAGTACATCCTAGTCCTATAAACCATAGAATTGAAATACAAGTATATGTACTTATATGAATTCCTACGTACTCTTCACTACTTTAAATACAAGCATACACATTCAACTTCTCTTTGTGAGCTCGTTCATCTCATGAGATGATGCAATGAGCAATGGTGCATGCTCCCAGCTCTACCTGCCAGCTAAACCCGCGTGGTACATCCTAACATCCATACCTACACTATATATGCACTTCATACGCTCGCCAGCTACCACCACACCTTGTACATTCGCTTTGCCACCACCTGCCTGCATCCCTATGCCCCCCCCCAATTTCCCAATCTCCCCCACCCCACCCCACCCCACTCCACACACACACACCACCACCACCACCACCACCACCACCATGATCCACCAAATCTCACGCCACCAACTTGGCCTTAGCTGTGGGTGAACCCTCTTAAGACTTTTCTGACTCACCGGTCTTGGATTGTGTCTCATTGTTTTAGTGAGGAATCATAGCTCATCTATTTCTTATGTTGTTTTTGTTGATTTATGGTTGATTTTGTTTGATAACACTAGTCACTCACAAGGACATCCCCATTGGGTGGTCTTGCAGAAATTATCATCAATAAGGTGTAGCTTTATAGATTTTCTACACGGAGCTTTGTATTTTGTATTAAGTGTAGGATTTTGCTTAGTAGATGCGTAGATTAGAGACAACAGGAAAAGGTGATGATCTCTCTCCCTCTCTCTGGTTCCTAATGTACACCTTCACAGGTGGATGTCCAAAGATCTCTTTAACATGCTGTGTTCGGCTACATCTTCTGAATGCATTGCATTTCCAGAGAATATTATGTCAGTGGGGAGTAGCAAGTGATTTTTTTTCACAAGAAAAACACACTTTTTGATCTGTTAATGACATAGGAAAACTTTTCTTGATTTGGGAGTAGATAGAAATAGTGAAATTTAGTTCTTCTCCAATAGTAAGTGTTCCTTGTGGTATTTTACATTGCTAAACTATTGATGGATGAGATAGAGCATCTCCAAGAGTACAAACAAACCTTCCCGGTCCATGTTTTTTTTGGTAAGAATGAAAAAACCCATCTCCAACACCTCCCCAAATCATCTTCCAATCTTCTGCATTTGGGAAAAAAATCCTCCCGAGCGTGTGAAGATGCGTACTCGAGGTTGTGCTTTCCTTCGCCAATCTAGAGATGGAAGGACATGGGAAGGAATAAAAAGATAGAAAAAAAGTTCCTGATGCAAATATACATAAGAGAAACAATATATAAAACTGGGCAGGATAATCTAGAAATTAGTATAGGATTCCTGATGTAAAATTGCCTTCTATATTTTAGGAGTGAATTACTCCTAATACCTTTTGGCGAGTAGGAAAATTCTATGATTTTGGGAAGAAATTGTTGGAACTCTTGGAGATAAGCTCCATCTAGTTTCCCAAAGTTGGTACAATTTGAAGTGCTCTGTATTAGATGTCTTACTTGAACATTACCTCATCTTAAAAGGTATATCACCCTTTCCAACACACCCACCACCAACCCCCCCCCCCCCCCCCTCTCCGATAGCACCTTCAAATCCCTTGCACGGTACATATCAAACAAAAATGAGCTTGGCAATAGTTTAAAGGCTTAGTGATTTTTATTTATTTCATAAATTCACCGAGACTAGCAATGAGTAGCATTTCATTATAGGCAAATTTTGCTGTAGGACACTGAACAAGTGAACATAGATGGATTGGCAGTCCATTAATGTCAAAATTTGCTAGGTATTATTATGAAATCGAGATCATTTGCTGTAGGGCACTGCAAAGATTATTTTATTGATTCACTGAACATAGATGGATTGGCAGTCCACTGATATCAAAATTTGCTAGATATCATTATGAACTAGGGCTCATTTGCTGTAGGACACTGCAAAGATTGGTTTATTGATTTTCAAGGTATTCCGTTTTGCTTAACGTGTGTAGTAGTTTTCGTTGGTGTTTTCTTATTCATCTTTTGCAGAACCGACATAACTCATGGACCGTAGCAGAATTCATTCATCTATCTATCCACGTTAATACCTTCAGACTGAAGGCTTCAGTGGCATGTAAAAACTACACAAAGGTTAATAAGAATTAAGAAACAGCTACAAAAATTACATCTAGCTTTTAGTTACAACAATTCATGGCTTTACAATTCCATGAAGCTTCCATCCACCCAGACCAGCCAGAGAAAAAGCCTGCATACAATGTCATGGACAAATTCAGAAAATTCTGCTGAATGGGTACAACCATATTGGGGGAAATATGAAAAGAAGCATGCTTTGGACATGGCCAATATAATTATGCTAACCTCAACCCATGATTTGCCTGCAGCTTCTAGCAACGCAGCGTTGCATGTCTCAAGCACAACTGAATCACCAGAAAACATGGAGGCGGCCTCTTCCCATCCTTTATTATGCCCCATGCACCTGAGTAATTATTCTAAGCAAGTGTCATGATACGTCTGTCAATGAAATACGAATCTAAGGTCTTAAGGGAAAATGATAGGAAGTCAAAGGATCCATTGAAAACAAAAGATAATCAGAAAACTTGTGGAGGACTCACATCACAGTTAAGATCTCATCCCTCGAATATTCACAAATCGCCTTCTGCAAATGCTCGGCAGTTTGGCCATCCATTGCTGCAATTGAGTAGAAACTTGGGATAAAGTGCACTATTGCTTCAGATAATCCTTGGGCATGCTCTTGCAGGATCTTAAGAGTTTCCTTCGTACGTGTTGCATCGCTGTGTTGATTCAAGGAGAGCTATTATCAACAATTACATGAATGACACATTCTATTGCTATGCATATTAATTGACCAAATCTAATGATTATTTAGTGATTTTCGTTCTCCAGTGGAACGAAATTTTAAATGAATAAGTCAGAATATGCAAATAAAGTTTCGAGTTTCGGTCTGAGAAAGAAATAACATGACCACAAAAGAAAGATGGTATTATAACAGAGGGATTGAATTCCATACATGTTCATTTATTCTATTAAAGGCACCAGTAGCAACTGTAGCCAGAAAGGCAAGATGATGAGTAATAGAATAGCCTTTGCAGGCTCATTCCACTTAAGGACAACACTAAAAAGGAAATGGTGCAACTATAATTTTGACGAGGCACAAATATAGGCACACAAATGCAGTATCTACACTAAACCCTTCCCAGGAAAATAAAAGAGAAATTATTGCAGCCGCATAAGTGATCCTCATAGGTGTTGTGGGTCACATTAGAGCTTGTTCATGTTGGGCAGGCATCATTTCCTTCCTGAAGAGGTCGCTAGGTTCCAATTCCGCTGTTCTGCTCTGCGGTTTGGCCATGGTGGTGCTCTGACCGTTTGTTCGTGGACCTCGGCATTGTGTCGAGTGTGTTAGTTGTTCTGTGTTGGCTGTCTGAGATAGTTATGTTTGTGGTTGTTTGGGTTGAGGTGCTCTTGAGTTGCTAGTTGGGTGTTTTTCGACCAAGTTGCTATTAGCTGCGTCTAGTTGCTAGTTAGGTCGTGTGGGGGGTATAAGCCTGTATACCCGCATAGTCATACATGGGCCAAGTCTACCGAACAGGTCCGAACTACCAAGGACGCGTCGCCCATACGATCTCCAGGAGATCGCGTATATCCGCCGAGGCCTTGGCGGGTAAGGAAATAGCTTTCCTAGGATCTAGTCGATTAGTTTCCCAGATCGGCTAGGATTATAATCTGTTATGTATGGCAAGATCAACTTGTAACCCTGCCCCCCGAACTATATAAGGCGGGCAGGGGGTCTACTCCATTCATCTAATCTACTAGCAATACAACACAACAACATACAGGACGTAGGGTATTACGCCTCGTGGCGGCCTAAACCTGTCTAAATCTCCGTCTCGCACGAATTGTGCTCCCTCGTTCGTCTCAGGCACACCCTCACCGTCTCATCTACTACCGCGGGCATACCCCTCGGTAGACTATCGCCGGTATTCCGTCGACAGTTGGCGCGCCAGGTAGGGGGTGTGCCACCTGATTCCATGGTGAACAAGGTGATTTTTTCAAGCTCCATCGAGCTCCCGACGCCGGGCCAGATCTTCACGGTGGGATCCATCACCTGGGTCATCGGCGCGAACAGCGAAGGGGAGATTCTGGACACAGCACAGATCCCCTCCGTATCTCCTCCGACGAAGAGGCTGCCACGCTACGTTCGGAAAAACATCAACAACGACGACCTGATCGGATCTATAGATCGGGTCACCAAGAAGCTGTCAGAGGGACTCCAAATCCTGGAGTCCGTGTCATCCACGACGCATCGCCCCTCATCGCCGTCCCACGACACAACACTGGTCGTCACCGTCACGCCTCTCGGGCGCATCGTCGAGGAGCGACCTCGAGGGGACCGTCCTCCGAACGGCTACTTGCCGTTCGGTCTACAAAACGCAGCTTCCAGCTTCACTCAGACGCTGCGTCGACGCGCTTCCGTCCACGTCGGCACCAGCTCCTTCATCACCCCCGACGACCGCCCCGACAATGATGATCAAGAGGGTGGCCTTCCCGCCGATCTGCCCCCCATCAAGCAATTCTTTGGGGGACCGGTCCTCGCCATCAGCAACGACAGCGACCTGCCGCCCAATGAGACCGAAGAAGCCCGAGCAGCCCGCGAGGCAAAGAACGCCGATCGCAGATGACGCCGCGAGCAGCAAGCTGAAGTGAAGAGGACTGCGGTGAGGAATCTGGAGCCCGAATTTTGCATGCTCGGGCAGTACGAGGTCTGCACGACTCCAAGCGCCAATGTCGCCGTCGCGATCGTCGAGGCCAAGAGGCTACTCCAGACTCCAGAGCTCGGACGGCTCACCGCTCTTCTCCAAGCAACTCAGGTCCAGATCAACGAAGGAAGACAAGCACCATCTCATAGCACGGCATCTGCTACAGAGCTCGTCGGCGAAGATGGTGAGATGTCTCGCGGTGGTCGGAGACCTCATCGGCGAGACGGCGACCAAGAGGTGAGCCAATCTGACCTCCGCGCAAAGCTGAAGACCAAAGACCTACGCGGCCGCATCGAGAACAGGAGAGAAGCCAGACACTCAGCAGAGGCCGAGCGACGAAGAGAGTATGATCAGACGCACGGCTTCCCCAAGGACAAGACCGCCCCGGAACTGCCATTCACACCGGCACTCCGAGCAGTTGTCTGGCCTCCTAACTTCAAAGTTATCGGCGTCAAGACTTACGACGGAAGAGCCGATCCCAACAAATGGCTCAACGTCTACGAGATCGCCGTCCAAGCCGCCGGTGGAAACAGGGATGTGATGGCCAACTACCTCCCGGTCATGCTCAGCGCCTCCGCCAACAACTGGCTTCATAGTTTGAGGCCGAACTCCATCGACACTTGGGATCAGTTGAAGGAGCAGTTCGTAAATAACTACCACGCCACCTGCAAGCAACCGGGCACGAAGTATGATCTTGAAAGGCTCCGGCAAGTCTCTCGGGACTCCCTGCGAGACTACATCCGGCACATCTCGGAAATCAGAAACGACATCCCCGACATCACAGATGCAAAAGCCATCTTCGCGTTTATGCGCGGCCTGAGGCCCGACGAGGAACTGCGGAAGAAATTATACCGCACCAGCCCGACCACCGTCGCCGAGATGCTACGCATCGCCAACAAATACGCCGATGGAAACGACGCAGCTCATCACTCCATTCACAGTCGCCTCCGCTTCCCCGACCAGTCGCGGCACCAAGACAAAGGCCACCGAACAGATCGGCGCCAGGATGATCGAGCTCCTCGGAGAGACTACCGCCGTGATGACCGCGACCACCGACGACGCCCAGAACATTGCCGCTACGACGAACCCGAGAGCTCCAGGGCTGGAGAGAGGCGCCGCCACTACCAAGTTTACAACACCCGACCAGCCCCAAAGCGCAATTACGAGGAGGCCTACTCCAAGCTCCTCGACGTCCAGTGCCCCGTCCACAAGCACCACAAGCACACCATGAGGGAGTGCGAGGGTTTCTCCAGGAAGTTCCAAGTAGAAGAGAAGAAGAAGGCTCGCGTAGAGTCCGACAGGGACCGGCGCGACGACAGCGACAAGCCTCCAGGCTTCACCGACGCACACCGAACCGTCTCCACCATCATCGGTGGTCGCGCCGCCATCGAGTCAAAGAGGGAGCAGAAACTCGTCAATAGACGTGTCAATTCCGTCGCCAATTCCGACAACGCGATCGCTGATCCAAGGCTTCCTCCTTGGTCGCACCAAGACATCACCTTCAGCAGGGCCGACCAATGGACCCAGATTCCGTACTTGAGTCGCTTCCCATTGATCGTCGATCCGGTCATACGCACGACGCGTTTCCGGAAGGTGCTGATCGACGGCGGCAACGGCCTCAACATCCTGTTCTCCGGAGCTGCCAAGGAACTCGGGCTAAAAGAAAAAGACTTGCAGCCAACATCGGCCCCCTTCTGGGGTATCGTCCCGGGACAGCCGTCATATCCTCGAGGGCAGATAAACCTCCCGGTCCAGTTCGGGCACCCACAGTGCTTCCGCATCGAGCACATCGACTTCTTGGTGGCCGACTTCGACGCCGCATATCATGCTATCCTCGGCCGACCAGCTCCGACGAAATTCGGGGCCATCCCCAACTACACCTACCTCGTCATGAAGATGCCAGCGGAGAACGGCGTCCTTTCCATTCGCGCCGACCTCCAAGTCGCATATGCTTGCGAGCGGGAGGCCATTGCCATGGCTGAAGCTGTCGAAGAATCCATACTCATGAACATCTATGCCGCGGACGCAAAGCAGGTAGCTCCAGAAGACCAAGTCATCCCAGAGAAGACCCCACCAAGATCAGCCACCAAGAACAAGGAAACGAAGGAGGTTATCCTGGTCCCCGGCGAGCCAAGCAAGACTACTCGCATCGGGGCCGACCTCGATCCTAAATAGGAAGACGCGCTCGTCAGCTTCCTAAGGGAGCACGTAAGCACTTTCGCATGAAAACCAGCGGATATGCCCGGCGTTCCCAGGAAGTTGATCGAGCACTCCTTGAATGTCTCGAAGACCGCCAAGCCAACCAAGCAGAAGCTCCGGCGATTCTCTCCAGACAAGAAGGAGGCCATTAGGGTAGAGATAGCTCGGCTCCTAGCTGCTGGCTTCATCAGAGAGGTGTATCACCCTGATTGGGTAGCCAATCCGGTGCTTGTAAGAAAAAAGAATAATGAATGGAGAATGTGCGTTGATTACACCGATCTCAACAAACACTACCCTAAAGACCCCTTCGGTCTTCCACGAATCGACGAAGTCGTCGACTCAACAGCAGGTTGCGAGCTACTCAGCTTCCTCGACTGCTATTCCGGATACCACCAGATCGCTTTGAAGGAAGAAGACCAAGAGAAGACATCTTTCATCACCCCTTTTGGGGCTTATTGCTACAAGACCATGTCTTTCGGATTGAAGAATGCTGGAGCAACCTACCAACGGGCGTTCAAGCTTGTCTCGACGACCTCATCCCCGACGTCGCTGCCGCATACGTTGATGACGTCGTCATCAAGACTCGGACGGCTGAAGACCTCATCTCCAACCTCGAAGTAGTTTTCGAGAAGCTGGACAAATTCCAATGGAAGCTTAATCCAGGCAAGTGTATCTTCGGCGTCCGATCTGGCAACTTGCTCGGTAACATCGTCAGCAAGCAAGGCATCCTCCCCAACCCGGAGAAGATCAACGCGGTTATGAGGATGAAGCCTCCGACCAATGTCAAAGATGTGCAAAAGCTCACCGGGTGCATGGCGGCCCTTAGCCGTTTCATCTCCAGACTGGGCGAGAAAGGCCTCCCATTCTTCAAGTTATTAAAAGCTGGCGAGAAGTTCACCTGGTCGGAAGAGCCAGATACGGCCTTCAGAGAACTCAAACGCTTCTTGACGAGTCCTCCGCTTCTTACAGCTCCAAAAAAGGACGAAACATTGCTGATCTACATCGCCGTGACTAATAACGTCGTCAGCACTGCCATCGTCGTTGAACGAGAAGAAGACGGTCACGCCTATCCGGTCCAGCGACCAGTTTACTTCATCAGTGAAGTCCTCAACGAGTCCCAGACCCGTTACCCAACGGTGCAGAAATTGATATACGCTGTTCTCGTCACCTCAAGAAAGCTCCGTCACTATTTTGAAGGATATTCCATAGCAGTAATCTCTGAATACCCCCTGGGTAGCGTCCTCCGGAACAAAGACACCAACGGCCGGATCCTAAAATGGGCAGTAGAGTTGGGAACATACTCTATTGATTTCCGCAGCCGAATAACAGTCAAGTCGCAGGTACTCGTCGACTTCATAGCTGAATGGACAGAGATGCAAGAGTCTCCGCGTCCGGCACAGGAAGAGTATCGGACAATGTTCTTCAACGGGTCCCTCAGCATCAGCGGCGCCGGAGCCGGAGTACTCCTTATATCGCCCTCCGGTGAGCGCCTCCGTTACGCCTTGAGAATTCACTTCATGGCGTCCAACAACGCGGCCGAATACGAGGCCGCCTTGCACGGTCTCCAGATAGCCTCCGAGCTCGGCATCCGTCGCATCATGGTCTACGGGGACTCGGCCCTGGTCATCAACCAGGTTAACAAGGACTGGGATTGCAACAATGAGAAAATGGACTCCTACGTCGCCGCAATCAGAAAAGTCGAAGGGAAATTCCTCGGAATAGAATTCCATTATATCATTCGAAGCGAAAATCAGGCGGCCGACGAGCTGTCAAAGCTCGGATCATCCCGGTCCGACGTTCCTCCCGGCGTTTTTATCCAGGATCTGTTCAACCCCTCCATACAGACTGATGGCGATACCAGCAGCTCTGCGACCGATCAGATAGTGGCATATATTCCGACCCCTGAAGAGGACTGGAGAACCCAGTTCATTGATTACCTACTGGAAGCAAAGGGTCCCCGAAGATAGGACAAAAGCCGAGCGCCTGGTAAGAAGATCCAAAAGCTGTCCTGGTCGACAGCAAACTCATGCGCAAGAATACCAGGAGCGAAGTCCTACAAAAATGCGTCCCACGGGAAGAGGGTCTCAGGATCCTTCATGAGGCTCATAGCGGCAATCATGCGGCTTCACGCACTCTGGTCGGCAAGATTTTCCGAGCAGGTTTCTATTGGCCAACAGCAGTCCAAGACGCTGAGAAGATAGTCAGAGAATGCGAGGCATGCCAATTCTTTGCCAAGCAGACACATGTACCAGCCCAAGAGCTACAGACCATCCCTGCGTCGTGGCCTTTCGCCACATGGGGACTGGACATGGTTGGTCCATTTAAAACGGCAAAAGGGGAATTTCGCTCCGTCTATGTCGCCATCGATAAGTTTTCCAAGTGGATCGAGTACAAGCCGTTAGTCAAGGCTACGGCAACCAAAGCAGCAGAGTTCTTCAAGGACATCTCCTACCGTTTCGGGCTTCCGAACAGCATCATCACCGACCTGGGATCAACATTTACTGGAAGCGATTTCTGGGACTTCTGCGAAGAAAGAAGCATATCCGTCAAATATGTATCCGTGGCTCATCCTAGAGCCAACGGCCAGGTGGAGAGGGTAAACGGTATGCTGCTCGACGCCCTCAAGAAGCGTCTCCACGCAGTTGTGAATAGAAGCCCAGGCAACTGGATTGACGAATTACCGGCGGTGATCTGGGGACTTCGGACTCAATCCAGCCGGAACACAGGCGTATCGCCGTATTTTATGGTGTATGGCTCGGAGGCAGTACTACCCGTAGATGTAATCTATCGATCTCCAAGGGTTGAGGCGTACGAAGAAGTCCACTCCAACGAGGCCAGAGCAGACGAAGTCGACAAGCTAGAGGAAGAACGCCTGATCTCCTGTGTACGAACAGCTAAATATCTGGAAGGGATCAGGCGATATTACAATCGCAATGTCAACGGCAGAGCCTTCGCAGTCGGCGACCTCGTTCTCCGGCGGAAGCAGAGCAAGGAGGGGATGCATAAACTGTCATCTCCCTGGGAGGGGCCATATATGGTCAAGGCAGTTACTCGACCAGGCGCATATAGGCTCTCCGACCTAGACGGCGTCGACATCCCCAACTCCTGGAACAACGAGCACCTGTGACGCTTCTACCCCTGATCTAGGGATCAAACCAGATGTGTATTTCCATTTTATTATAAACAAGGGCAATACATTGTTCTCTTCGATATTTTGCCTCCATTACATTTTGTACAGCTAAACGTCTTCGCCTACACGTAAATCCCGCCACTGCTCGGGCAGCACGTCTTCGCCTACGCGTAAGCCCCGCCATTGCTCGGGCAGCACGTCTTCGCCTACGCGTAAGTCCCGCCACTGCTCGGGCAGCACGTCTTCGCCTATGCGTAAGCCCCGCCACTGCTCGGGCAGCACGATTTCACCAATGCGTAACCCCCGCACCCGCCGGGCAGCATCTGGTTCGACGTCGCGTAAGCCCTAAAAATGATAGGCCGCCTAACTACGACACTTCATCGACCGCCCCAATATATCAGGTAGCCTTCGCCCACGATAAGCGTAACCCCCGCCTAGCGCGGGCAGCTTCGCCACCACGTAAGCCCCGGGGACGCCTGGGCCGTTAAGTCTTCGCTAACACGTAAGCCCCGAGGACGCTTGGGCAGTTTAGCAGCGTCTCCAAAAGCCCCGGCAAAAGCACGGGCGACACGCAGGGCGTGTAGGATTATTCGTCGACCATACAAGACCTCGACCATACTCGGGCGTCTCAATTCAAATCCCCTCTGTGGGAAAAAGCTGAACATCAGCAGTCAACATCTTGGCAGCTTCCCTAGCCTCTTCTTCAAGCTGGTCTTCCTGCTCTTCGGTGGTCCCCCGCGCATACCCGGTCTGCACTTGGTCGTTCTTCACTCCTGGGTAGTGCGACCGGACGACTCCAAGCACATGGACGGCCACATTCTCGGCAGCATCCACGCAGAAGTCCTTAAAGAACCGAAGAGCCTCCCGTCCACGTTGCACGATGTCAAGGACACCAGGACCTTCGGCAGGCGGTACGGCGGGCGCATACTCAATGATGTCAAGCACAGGCTTAACACCACCAACTAAGGCGTCAAACCTTCCGTCGGCAGCCTCAAGGCGACCCGCAAGGTCATCGACCTGAGCACGATGCCTACGTCCCATCTCTGACAAACAAAGCACGTCAGTCGCACTACAAAAATAAAAAGAAAGGGGAAAGCCGAACAAAAACAGGCAACCTGTCATCGTCTCCAGGTTCTTCCGGGCAGCCTCTCGCATCAGCGCCACCTCAGCCTCCAGCTCATCGGCTGCACGTCACAAAGAATACAATCAGATCATCAAACCAAGACATCTTACAAATGGCGAGACGTCACACATACTCCGCTTCGTCGACACATCCAGCAGCTCCTGAAGACCTACATGCCACACAACTGGTGTTCAGAAAGCAAAAGCGGGACGAATAGCTATCAAGAAGAACAAGAGCCCAACATACCTTTGTTCTCCCGCAATAGACGCTTCTCGGACTCCATAAGGTCCGAGCAGTGCAGCTCCAGGGTATCACGCTCCTCGCGCATGCGTGCCATCACCCCCTCTAGGCGAGTCACCTCGGTCTGCAGCTGTTTGTTTCTCTCTGCTACATCCCAAAGGCGGTGTAGGGTTTTCCGGCGATCTTTGGCGGTCTCATACACTGCCTGGAAGACCAAAGGAGCAACAGATTATCAAGTCAATATATCGTCAGGATAAAATATGACAGGCGTCACCTGCACACGCGACAAAAGATTTCCCAGACGACCGAGAAGCTTCCTCAAGTCCGTGCGAGTATCGCGGATGTCATTCTTCAGTCCATCTATCTCAGCGTCAGCAAGATCTTCCTCCGTGGCGACAGCATAGGTGCTCCCCACCATCCGATAGGTGTGAATCAATGGCACGGGCCCCCTTCGGGCGACTTCTTCGATATCCGCACCCTCCGGGGAAGCGCTTGTAGAAGGCCGAGGACATGGCCCTGCTCGCGCCTCCGAGCTGGTCTCCGCTTCGTGATCAGCGCTCCCAGGAGGAATGACGCCACTGTCCCTCGGCGGCGACGTCCGAGTTTCATCTTCACGACGCGGCTCCTTGACATTCGGCCCTGGAGGAGAAGCCGGAGGCGGCGGCGTAGGCATGCACGGCTGCTTGGGAGGAGATGGCGAACCTTGCGCATCAGCCGTTGAGGGCCTCTCGGGCGACCTCTGGGGTGATTCATGCTCTGAAGTCCAGCCAGCGCGGAAGCCCTCGGCTACACCAGCTTCCGAAGTCGTCATCTTTTCAGCGCCGGGATTCTCAGCGTCTTCATTAGAAGGGTCCCTACATTTCCAAGACAAAATCTCAACACTGCTCGGATCAAAAAGGGAGAAATATGGAGAAAAACCTACTTACATTTCTGAGCGACGACGCTTTCGGCCGAATTCCTTTCTTTGACCGGAAGCTCCAGCGGCAACGGCAGGCGCATCACCCTTACGGCGTTTTGGGCTCGGTTCATCCTGATCCGAGCAAGGGGCGTCGGCGGCGGCTTGGGCACGGTCCTCGGAAATCTTTACCGAACCTTCCGCAGCTCGGACGCCACTAGAAGATCCAGCCTTTTCCGACACCGGCTGTTTCCTCCGAGCAGTCCTTTGGGCTAGTGTCTCCTCATCTTCTTCGTCAACAGACTCTCTTTCTTCTTCGGATGGTTCAATAAAGTCGTCCTCGGCACGTCCCCACTGATAACTGTGCATTGGGTCAACTCGGCCCGGCCATTCAGCGGTTGGCACATCGGAGAAGTACACCTTTCGGTCCTGTTCATTTATCTTCAAGAGATCAAGCAGAAATTATGGTACAAATACAATATAAGCGATGGAAGAGCTAGGGCAGTTCGGAACTTACCTCCGGCGGGGGATTCTTCAGATTAAAAGCCGCACTTTGGCCACGGTTCCCTATATGAGAGCCTTTCTCAAAATATTCTTCCAAGACTTCTCTGACTTCGGCTTCGGATAGATCCCCGGATGAGCACCTGGTCGGATCATTCCGACCAGTAAATTCAAAGGCAGGATGAACTCTTTCCCTGCAAGGTTGGACGCGACGAAACACAAAATTGGTAGCAACCCCAACTCCATTCAGGGTCAAACCCTTGATGATTTCCAGCAACTCGTTCACTTGTCCCAGCTCCTCTACATGTGGTTTCTCCGTCCAGCTACTCTGTTTTTCTGGAATCTGATCCACGGCGCAACGGACGCTCAGTTCTTGGTTGGGGATATAGAACCATCTCTTGCTCCAATCACGCACACTGGTATTCAGAGGGATTTGGAGGTAATGTGCGGACATTCCGTCACGCATTTTCAGATACACTCCACCAGCAACTCGAGAACCTGTGCCGCTCGATTTCACAAGAACGAAGAGATGGCGGAACAGATTGAAGTGCGGAAGAACGCCAAGGTACGCCTCGCAGAAGTGAATAAAGATGGAAATCAAGAGGATAGAATTGGGATTCAAGTGGCACAGGGAAATCTGGTAATAATCAAGCAATTTGCGAAGAAATGGATGGCATGGCAGACCAAATCCGCGGGTAAAATAGTCAGAAAAGACAACCATTTCTCCAGAGTCAGGCATTGGATATGGTTCATCTTGCAATATTCTCCAGCCACCGGTTGTCTGGTCAGGAAGGAATCCCTAGGCCACGAGCGTTTCGAGCTGCGATTTTCCCAATATAGACGGCTGCCACTCGTTCGACATGCGGAACTCCCCCGGCTGTGCCTCCTTTGACTTCTTCGACTCGTGGGTGCTCTTCCTGGTGCCCGCCATGGCAGATCTGGGCAGGGGAGAGTTGGGATCGACGATTTTTACTGTGGCGGCGGCGGGAAAAATGGAACCCTAGACGGCGGTGGAGGAATAGGCGGAGACGGATGCGGATTTTGGGATTTGAATGCGCAAGAAGACAAAGCAACTGTTCGCCTTTCTATTTATTCCCCTTTCAAACAGCACAGGGGTATTTTCGGTTCACAAGGAAAAGCTATCCCAGGGACTCCGTCGTCTTCACCAAGCGTCTCCGAGCAGCAATGCTCGGGGAAAACGTCGTCTTCACCAAGCATCTCCGAGCAATAAGCACTGCTCGGGGACTCCATCGTCTTCGTCAAGCGTTTTCGAGCAGCACTGCTCGGGGACTCCGTCGTCTTCATCAAGCGTCTCCGAGCAATAAGCACTGCTCGGGGACTCCGTCGTCTTCGTCAAGCGTTTTCGAGCAGCACTGCTCGGGGACTACGTCGTCTTAGTCAAGCGTCTCCGAGCAATAAGCACTGCTCGGGGACTCCGTCGTCTTCGTCAAGCGTTTTCGAGCAGCACTGCTCGGGGACTCCATCGTCTTCGTCAAGCGTCTCCGAGCAATAAGCACTGCTCGAGGACTCCGTCGTCTTCGTCAAGCGTCTTCAAGCAGCACTGCTCGGGGACTCCGTCGTCTTCGTCAAGCGTCTCCGAGCAATAAGCACTGCTCGGGGACTCCGTCGTCTTCGTCAAGCGTCTTCAAGTAGCACTGCTCGGGGACTCCGTCGTCTTCACCAAGCGTCTCCGAGCAATAAGCACTGCTCGAGGATTCCGTCGTCTTCGTCACGCGTCTCCGAGCAGTAAGCACTGCTCGGGGACTCTTTCGTCTTCATCAAACGTCTCCGAGTAGCAAAGTGCTCGGGGACTTTGTCATTCAATCAAAAATGATCAACGATATCATCAAAATTTATGACCCTGACACCACGTGACTATGTCACCTGCTATCAGGCTCGGGGACTAAGTGGATACACTTCACCTGCCGGTGAAGGTATTGGCTCTACTGTGCCAAAAGTGGATACACTTCATTAAAGAGAAGCTTCTTTCAATTTTGTCTGAGCTCCTTACATCCGTCTGGTCAAGCAACGTTGAAGATCTGCACCTCCCGACGAATGCAAGGCGCTCGGGGACTAGCTGTGGGGGTATAAGCCTGTATACCCGCATAGTCATACATGGGCCAAGTCTACCGAACAGGTCCGAACTACCAAGGACGCGTCGCCCATACGATCTCCAGGAGATCGCGTATATCCGCCGAGACCTTGGCGGGCAAGAAAATAGCTTTCCTAAGATTTAGCCGATTAGTTTCCCAGATCGGCTAGGATTATAATCTGTTATGTATGGCAAGATCAACTTGTAACCCTGCCCCCCGGACTATATAAGGCGGGCAGGGGGTCTATTCGATTCATCTAATCTACTAGCAATACAACACAGCAACATACAGGACGTAGGGTATTATGCCTCGTGGCGGCCTGAACCTGTCTAAATCTCCGTCTCGCACGAATTGTGCTCCCTCGTTCGTCTCAGGCGCACCCTCACCGTCTCATCTACTACCGCGGGCATACCCCTCGGTAGACTATCGCCGGTATTCCGTGGACAGGTCGCTTCTACCAAGTTGGCTCAGTGCAGTTTTACGTGAGCAAGTAGTATAGTGGAGTTGTTAGTTGTTCATTGTGCTGAAGTTGAGTTGCATAGGAGGAGCGGCACACTCTCCCTAGATGTACGGTTTTTGGGCCCGGATTCCACCCAAAAAAACTGGGCCACCCCTTGTCTTTTTATTTTCTGTCTTATAAAAATTACGGTAAAGCTTTTGCCGTACCTTAAAGAACGACAAAACGAATGAAGCAGCCACATACACCTTATATTAACTTTTCAGGAAATAAACATTAGAAAACTGAACATATACAATAGAATTTGCCAAAGAAAAAGGAGGAAAAGAAAACCAAAATAGAAAAAGAATCAGTTAGGTAACAGAGACTAATTGCACAAAGAAGCTTTCATAATTTATGCATTCCCTATTGTTATGGTATAACCGATGATAATTCACTCACTGTCTAACATATAAAATGGAATTTGGAACACACCTGCAGAGGATAAGCTCCGGTATCCATCCCATTTGTTGGAGTTTATTAGAAACGCTGATTGCGTCAGCTCTCCCAGCCTTGCTTAGAGGTCTGTCATGATCTGTCATCAGGACACATATTACACGCTGTTTTCAGAAACAAATGCAAGAGGCCAGCAACCACAAAGGAAAACACATCTTTTGGGTTTATAGTAAGAAAGCCCCTCGTTCAAAGAGTTATTAGTATACCAATTTGACATAATGCCTATAGTACTTCCTCTTGCCTAAATTGTCAATGCATCAGAACAGCACTATACCAGATACCACTGCATTCCATTAGTCTAAAACGCAGAGCTAGAGGCAACAGCTACAACATGTTAGCCGAAGCTAACTAGGGTGTAGAAACGGTAAACAAGCATCACCATTCCTCTGCATCCAATGCTTCTCCCTATCCACAGGGTAAAATAAATCGACACAAACGGACTCTTGGAGCCATTCTGTCCAAGACGCCGACGCTTGAACATACCTCTGGTGGAGCGACTCCCGGCGGCGCTGTCCCCGTGGCGGAGGAGGATGAGGCGACGGCGCGGCGTCGCGGAGGACGCGCCCGATACAGCCGGCTCCGCGGCGGCCGCCGGCGCATCGACGGAGACGGAGACAGAGCGGGCGACGGCCGGAGGCGGGCGGCAGGCGGGCGGCGTGCGAGAGGAGGAGAGGAGGCGGCGCGGGGCCGAGGAGGGAGGCGAGGAGCAGCGGGAGAGTAGCGCGGGAAGAGGAGGAGCTGGAGCTCTCATCTTCCGGTGGTGGCTATGGGTTGGGGTTAGGTTGCTGACATGACATGGGAACGGGAGTGAGGGAGAAAGGATAGGTGACGTTGCTCGTCTACTACAGCTTGTTCTTTTCATCAATCAGCGCTTATTTTCAGCCACGAAACAGTATTTTTCTCTTACAACAAATCAGCACGAGCCGAAATCAGCGCTTATTTTCAGCCAAAAGAACAGGCTGCTACTCGCTGTTTCTACAAGCCTCTCGTGCGCAGGCCCCGTTTAGATGCCACACAAAGTTTTGCAATTTAGAAAGAGAATCTTCTGTAACAAGTATCTAATCATGGTTTAAGTAAGTTTAAAAAATTTATCTCGTGATTTACATGTAAACTGTGTAAACATGTAAAAATTTTATCTACATTTAATGCTCTATACATATGTCGCAATATTCGATGTGATGGAAATCTTGAAATTTTGAAGTGTAACTAAACAGGGCCTAAATTATACTTAATACATCATAATTTATATTTTCAACTGTAAGTTTGACCACTCGTCTTATTCGAAAAATTTACACAAAAGTTAAATTTAAATTTTTTTGAAGAAATTTTATTAATAAAGTAGGTCTAACAAAAAAAATAATATTTTATATAAATTTTAAAATAAGACGAATGGTCAAATTTTATGAAAAAAAAATCAAATAACATATAAATTACTCCCTACGTCCACATATAAACGATAAATAAAATTACATATCATATTTGACCGTCTGTCTTATTAAAAAATTTTATATATATTATAAAATAAATAAATTATTATTAAATTATATCTAACAATAAAATAAACCAAGATCGATAATATTTATATAAATATTTTGAATAAGACAGACAATAAAACACAGGATTTAGAGGTCAAAGAATTGTGTTTATTTGTGGACAGAGGGACTAGTATAGAGGGAGTACTAATTTTCTCGCTCTTTTTTATTTTGAACTGAATTGCTGATGCACTCTACGTATGAGAACAATTCAGTATGGTATTTATGTTGCAAAACGAGAAAAAAAAACCGATACAAGCTCTGCTACTTGGTACAGAGATCATAGAGAAACCATACGGTGAGATTGAGAAAACCAAATCTAAATCTGCAACACAACTAAATCGGAGGGGTAGTAGAAACATATCAACCGTTTAATTATTAACAGAATCATGTAACAATAATACCCGTTTTATCCAATTGACCATGTTAGAATGATTTGGTTGATCAAAAGTAATTAATCATCCAAATGTTTTGAACTAGTATTTGAGTTGCAGAGTTGTTCATATTGGTTGCATATGTAACAAATAACATCACTCAACGAGAAGGAAAACAACTTTGCACAATCATATTAGACATGTAGAATGACTTCAGGACTTCCACAATTAAAAGGAGTACAAAGTGAAAACATTTTTTTAGTAACAATTAACCTACAGGAAAAGCCATTGGGATATGACCAGTAAACAGTGACATATATTGCAAGATATAGAGCAATCTTTGATGAAAATAGTATCCAACTCATCACACGCTGACGTGCACAGACTGCAACAAGGTAAATAAACACCATAGCATATCCATGGAAGAAATAGAAACAATCATTTTTTTTTTCTAAAAAAAGAAGCGACTCTTTTATAGTTTTCTCTGAATAAGCATAAATGCATATTATGGTTAAATGACATCGATGTGAGAAAAGCTACAGCATATCTACAGTTTACAGGCCGAACAATGCTTAACAGCCTGTAAACAAGGCCTTCGATTATGGAAAAATGAATACTGTCATATCAGAATAATATCTACTCCAAACATTTTCATTAACTCCGAAGAGATCGAATACCTCAGCAGCCATTGCTCCCAGAATTTTTTAGCCAAATGGAGCTACTAAAATTCAAGCGACGAGCAATTGCCATCATGGAACCATATCCTGGTGTTACTGTGCGGTATTCGACTGTATAAACTCAGCTAATTAAGAATTTGAGCAAAGGGCAACGACATGATTTTCTAAACTCAGCTACCCAGCTTGAAAGCGTCCACAAAAAGGCCCAAGCATACACCGGCTTTCCAGTAGTTCACCATTGAAATCAAAGATTGAAACCTACCAGGAGGCCTGGCAATTGGTTTTCTGTACATGAGCATGCCAATTCCTTCAATGGCTGCCACTACAACACCAGCAACAAGAACATCCCAGTCACCGGTCTGCCCTAGTATTGTTGCCAAGGCATTGGCTGTGTAAAAACCAAGGAGGACAAGGAATATCTTTGTTGGTGAATTGGTTCTGGCAGAGTTCAACTTGTCAAGTAGCTCCCTTGCAGCAGCTTGGATGAGTCTTCCCAGTCTAGTCCTACCAAGAAAACCACTGTCCTCATCAAAGTCTTGGTCATCGGTATTAGATGGTCCACCAGTCTCCAAGGCAAAAGTTGGCCTCCATCTGCAGTTTTTCATCTGGTACCTAGAATAAAGTAGAGGTATCAAACCATTGTACTAATGCTTCTCAGGGGCAGAGAAATAATTCCACAAGAATGTAATAAAAAAGGAAACCATATTTCAAGCTAATTTGATAAACCTTTGGTGCTTAAGCTAACGAGCTGATAAAGTGATAATAAACTAAGATTCGGAAACAATGGGTCAAAACTTTTTTTTTCTCGAACACGCAGGAGAGCTGCCGTATCATTATATTAATAGAAGAAAAGGGAGTCATACAAAGACCCAGACCCACCCACCAACACCCACTAATTATATCAAGGAGGCTAAATCACCAGCTAAAAAAATAAGAGGATCACCCGATCACAAAAGCAGTCCATTAAGCAGATCCTACGGCAGTGAGCAGGGAGATCCCCTTGGCTCCTGCCAGGCTCCACCACTGGGCCTCTTCCCTTGCCAAAGTGAGCATCAAATTAACATTTGGTGATGCCCCATTGAAAACACAATCATTTCTATGCCGCCAGATACTCCAGGCTCCCAAAATGACTAGAAAGTTCAGGCCCTTCCTCAAATCACCGCTAACAGAAGAGTCAATTTTCCTCCACCATTCATCAAAGGACTGGTCAGTAGGTTGTGGAGCAAGTGAAGCAAAGCCAAAGCGCGACAAGAGGGAGAACCAAAAGTCTCTAGAGAATACACAGCCCACAAGCAGATGTTGAATATTTTCCTCCTGCTGATCACAAAGGAGACACTGTTCTGGATGAGGAAGACCCCTCTTTGCTAATCTGTCTGCAGTCCAACATCTATTGTGAGCCACTAACCACATAAAAAATTTACATTTGGGAGGCGCCCAAGATTTCTAAATTCTCTCATAAGGGTCAAAAATGACCGCTCCCTGAAATAAGGTATCATAGGCACTCTTTGCAGTATATTTGCCCGAAGAAGAAAGCCTCCAGATAAATTTATCAGATATATACTTTGTCAAAGCTGCGTCATATTTTGTGATTAAAGCAAACTTTGATGACTTTTAACAGTTTAACACTAATGCATAAAAGACTATTTAATTGGCAATGTGAAAATAGTACCACTAAACCTTCAGTTGCCCTTCCATGCTTTAGATATCCTTCAAAATTAATTCTAGAATTTGATGATTTGATTAAAAGTTGTAGTTGTTGCAAATAAGAAAACCAATGCATCAATGATTTGATTAAAAGTTGTAGTTGTTGCAAATAAGAAAACCAATGCATCAATGTTTTCCATTCCTACGATTGAAATTGCATGCCCCAAAGCATATATTGTTTAGAAATAGGTTGCTTCTACTATTTTCATTTTCGTTATCTAAAACTGTTTTAATCAAGTTGTAGCTACTAATGGTGGAGTTTGAACTGAAATTGAGAGGGGGGCCAATCAAAACTAAGGAACTAATAGAGGGTAGAAATTAATCAGCACCTAAGTGGTGGAATTACGAGTTCCTTAAATAAACTTTCTAGGTTAAAGGGGGCCATGGACCACTTTGGTCTACACAAAGGTCCGCTGCTACGCCAACTTGCTTGCGATAATAAAAAAAGAGGATCTTTTTCTGTTACACTGAGAGGTGTGGCAGCTCTTGTGACTGCCACATGGTTCTCTTGCTTGGCCTGTGCATCCTTATTAGGCCTAGTGCCCACATGGCTAGGATAGATAGACTGATCTCTATTAGGCAAGGATCTCCATTGATTAGTTATGTTTTCATAATCTTTTATCCTTGCCTATATTAGTGTAACATCATATCATCAATCTACTATTCGTTGTCCCTAATCTTACATGGTATCAATCGACTGGGTTCATGTGCCTAGACACGCTTCGGGTTGTGCCATCCCTTCCTGCACCGACTGCCTTCTCTATCGATGTTACAATGTTGTCGGGCCACCTAGCCAGCACCATCAACCCCTGTATCTGAGAGCACGCACGCCGCCAAGCACAAGCGTGTGCGCATGGCCCCCTCCTAGGAGCACGTAGCCTGATGTAGACGTAGCCCGATCTTCCGATAGGTATGAGAAGTCGATTGGTGGAAACTCAACATTCACGATCTAGGCTTTGAACCAAGATTGATTCGGACCCCCCACAACCATTACACCACTGCTCTGTTGGTTATCAACCAAGCACAATGCAATTGACCTCGCCGATGAGGCTTTCCTGCAAGCAAATCGAGAACGCAAGCAAGAACGGGCAATTCGTAATCTGAAATTGCAAGTAAATGAGTCTTAAGAATTCAAAGAGGTGTTCTAGTCTTTATTCGAAAGGACTAATTGCCACATGCGAACAAGATCAAGAACATGGGCCCTAGACTATTAGCAAGCGACCTTGGCGGTACAATTGCAGGAATCAATGTCTATTTCACGTGGAAAGAAAAACACAACCAAACCCCCCTAATGAGAGCGGCGGCAGCTAATTATAGAGGTCTGATCGTCACCCCCGCTGGACAGGCCCCCCCTAATGGGCTCTAAGACGATACACGGCCCAATGGACCAAACTACGGTGTCGCAACACCGTGGCAGATTCTAGATGCTGACTTGTTTTCGACGATTCTCGTTGACTCCAGACAAATTTTGAGTCAAACCAAAGCCATTGGTTAGCTTATCAAATTATCTTTCCATCCATATGTGGTTCATCGAAAACAGAGTCCGTATACGTCCTGGGTGTTGATTTTACCCGAGACTACTCCTGGAGCCCGAGATGGACTCCATCTTCAGTTAGACTGGGCCTTCATCATGATTCATGAAGAAGATGAGTTGGATGCCCACGCTGGTCCTCCTCTCCTTGGCTTGTACGTGACCGAGTGATGTCCTCATCACTGCCATAGGCAAACGGGAGGCCGAGGCCGCCACCTAGGACCTAGGAGTGCCAAGCACCACTGATCCAGAGCGCACTGCTCATGAGCAAGAAGACACAGTCTGTGCTGAAGCCACACGCATAAGCTTCCCAGAGTTGGTGCATGTTGCCCCATCCCTCAACGATGCCCTTCTCCTTCATGAAGGTGTGGTCATCGCCATCCTCAATTCTCAGACTGTTGGAGTCCAAAACATCCACACCCTTGTCCCAATCGTGCTCGAGCTCTCCTCCAACTTGTACACTAGGTAGTGTGAGCTCTTCCTCCTCGCCATGGGAAGTTCTACCTCAAGGAACATGTCCTCCAGCACGACCCCAACCCAATCTTCCCAAATTCGCTAGCATGGATTGCGTGGTCAAGGGTCTTCGGCACCATCTCTCTGGAGCTGGAAAACACCATCATCGCACCATGTTCCTGTTCCACGAACTACTCGGTATGGCTCGCCGTAGAGTCCCATAAAAAACGACAAAACGAATGAAGCAGACACTTACACCTATATTAACTTTTCAGGAAAGAAATATTAGAAAACTGCATATATACAACCGAATTTGCCAAAAAAAGGAGGGGAAAAACCCAAATGCAAAAAAACCAGTTAGATAACAGAGATTAATTGCACCATGAAGGTTTCATAATTTATGCATTCCCTATTGTTATGGTATAACTCATGTTAATTCACTCACTGTCTAACATATAAATTGGAATTTGGAACGCACCTGCAGAGGATAATCTCAGGTATCCATCCCATTTCTTGGAGTTTATTAGAAACGCTGATTGCGTCAGCTCTCCCAGCCTTGCTTAGAGATCTGTCATGATCTGTCACATCGGGACAATTATTATACACTGTGTTTTCAGAAACAAATGCAAAAGGCCAGCAATCACAAAGGCTAACACATCTTTTGCATTTCTAGTAATGAAGCCCCTCGTTCAAAGAGTATTAGTATACCAATTTGACATAATGCCTATAGTACTTCCTCTTGCCTAAATTGTCAATGCATCAGAACAGCACTATACCAGACACCACTACATTCCATAATCCATTGATCTAAAACGCAGAGCTAGAGGCAACAGCTACAACATGTTAGCCGAAGCTAACTAGGGTGTAGAAACGGCAAACAAGCATCACCATTCCTCTGCATCCAATGCTTCTCCCTATCCACAGGGTAAAATAAATCGACACACACGGACTCTTGGAGCCAATTTATTAAAGACGCCGACGCTTGAACATACCTCTGGTGGAGCGGCTCCCGGCGGCGCTGCCCCCGTGGCGGAGGAAGAGGTGACGTCCCGGCGTCGCCGAGGGCGCACCCGCGACAGCCGGCTCCGCGGCGGCCGCCGGCGCATTGACGGAGACGGAGACAGAGCGGGCGACGGCCGGAGGCGGGCGGCAGGCGGGCAGCGTGCGAGAGGAGAGGAGGCGGCGCGGGGCCGAGGAGAGAGGCGAGGAGCAGCGGGAGAGTAGCGTGGGAAGAGGAGGAGCTGGAGCTCTCATCTGGGAACTCAACGAATCACACACAGCACCCCAACGCAGCACATTGACATGCTTATATTCATAAAATTCCATCTACCATTATCGAGGAAACAATAAAATAGAGAGAAGAATCGAGGATCGTGACTTACCCTGGAGTTCGGCGCCTGGCCTCCTTCCTAGGCCCAGCCGAAACCCTAGCCGTACGACGTGGCTGCTGCAGCTTCACAGCAGCAGGTCTTGTGGCAGTGGGTGGTCGAGGAGGGGAGGGGGAGGGGGGACGACGGCGGAGGTGCGGAGGGCTGCCCGGCGATGGCTGGCGGCAGAGTCCCGGCGGAGGGGCGGCGGCTCTGTCGCGCGGTCGCGCCTGCTCGCGACCGAACGGACGGAAGGAGGAGAGGGGAGGGCGGCAGAGGGGCTGGCCGACGGCGGCTGACGGCAGAGTGCCGGTGGGGGGACAGCGGCTATGCACTTCAAAATTCCGACGTTACCGTGGCATCGAATATATAAATATAAATAAAAATTTTTATTTATATATACAGTTTGCATGTAAATCACGAGACGAATCTTTTAAGTCTACTTAGGTTATAATTAGACAATTATTAGAAAAAAATTTTCGCTCAACATTCCAAAACAAAATGCATTTAAACGAGGCCTAAAGATGAGAAAATGACCAAGATCGAACCAATTCGCAGTTCAGGCGTCGAAATTTGAAAGGTAGACGAATGAGATGTCAAATGTTGCGAGGTAGACGAATTGATGTCAAATATTAAAATTTCTCAAATTCCTCACTCGTTTTGTATTTTGAACTGAATTTGCTGGTGCACTCCGCGTAAGAAAACAATTCAGTATGGTATACATTTTGCAAAATAAGAAAAAATGATACAAGCTCTGCTACTTCATACATCATAGATTCATACAGCATTCGGTGAGATTGATGAAACCATATCTAAATCAGCAACACAGCCAAATCAAAGAGGTTGTAGGAAACATATTACCTGTTTAATTATTAACAGGATCATGTACATATAATACCCGTTTATCCAATTGACCATGTTAGAATGGTTTGGCTGATCATAGGTAATCAATCATCCAAATGTTCTGAACTAAGAGTATTTGAGTGAATAGAGAACGTGAAACGATTAAGAAGTGGAAAAACAATAATGTATATATACTTAACATCTATATAGTACATAATAAGAGAGTTCACCGACTGTAAGAACGTCCGTAATGATGATATAAAGTCGACCGGCGATTTGGATACGTGAATGAATAAAGAAAGGGATGAAAGAAGTATGTCCACGTTACAAGAAAAGTGGCCCATATAGTCAGACTGATAGTTTCTAGGGAGACGTGCAAGCCTACTACTTGCATAGTCGCTAGCGACTCCGTTTTCTACCTTCTCTGACCTCCATGTGGAATAAAATACTATATGTGCTAGCTATTTATATCACCGTTGGGGACGCCCTAAGGGTATCCTTTATATCCATCCTCTAAAAGGAATATTTTATTTTGGCCATCAAGATTCTCTCCTCTATATCACTTTCTCTCGCGCTCATCCATCCTCTATATCTCTACTCTATCGAGTAGGGCCCATATGTTTGTAAATAAATTTTATCTAAATATATCCATGTGAGATCTTGTTTTGAAGAATTTATTAAAACGAATTTAATGGTGCAATCGGAATTTAATTTGGTTTTTTGTTTGTGAGTTATAACATATTTTAGTGAGTTGAAAACATAATGCCCGACGGTGGTGTTAGAGCCGCGCATGCTTCTCTCCCGCTCCTGCCTCCTGCCTCCCGCGCATGCATCTCTCCCGCGCGTGGTGGGGCCTGTGGCCGGTACCAGACAAACACTGCTACTCCAGATATAGCGGATGTCACGCCCATAGCGTATGCTTTACAGTACTCGCTGCGGCTTCTCTCTCCACTACGTGCTCCTGCAGAATGCAGTACCGGACCGTAGTGCCGACAGTCTAAGCACAGCTCTACCT
The DNA here is from genome assembly GCA_038502445.1 of Eremochloa ophiuroides. Taxonomy (NCBI): domain Eukaryota; kingdom Viridiplantae; phylum Streptophyta; class Magnoliopsida; order Poales; family Poaceae; genus Eremochloa; species Eremochloa ophiuroides. The sequence goes on from JAHLJS010000001.1 coordinate 54,365,804, forward strand.
ATCATCATGTTAAAGGAGCCGGCGCCAAAACTTTACAGTCCGCCACCTGGTTTGCCTTTATGTTTTTCAACATCTAAGAGAAGAAAGAATATAAATTAGGGATTACATCATACTATGAGCAGCAAAGTAAAATAAAAATGTTGACCTTACTAGGGAATTCAAATAGTATGAAAAGCGCCCATTATCGAGTAAGCATAAACAGGAATGTACAAAAAAAAATGTTAAATAATCAGGGTGAAAAGGAAGTACTACATAAATAGAGTAAGAAACTTGGCCTAGGATGAGGTTGACTACATGGTCATATCATAGATGAGTTTGTAGCAATACTTTAAAACAAAAGCTGATGTAAATATAATTAGCTATATGCTGGAAAGAACAGATTTTCTTCGATATATGCAGGAACAAAAAAAAGGGAAAAAGGAAAATAATAGACTTTTAGCTAATATGGGGACAATATCAGTAAGTCGATTTAACAATCTGTACATATATTGAAGCAAGGCACACCAAATCAAAATAAAACCTGAAACGTAACACAACATATTATGCTGTTTTCATTTGTTTCATATATGTCATATTATTTTATTTGCATGTATCATGGGAATCGAAGCAAATGCTAGTCGCTAAGAGTAGCACAGGACGATTACTTGACTGAAATCATTATTATAGACTCACTTTAGGATTAGCTGATGAATCAATCCTCTCATACTGAATAATATATAGAGGTATGGTAGAAAGCACCCAAGTCTAATTAAAAGGAAAATTAGAAATCATCAATGTAGCAAGGACTAAAACTGACTTGCACATGAAGGGAGCATGAACCCGAGGGTTCTTTTTTCAATAAATCTTAAAAGTACCGTTTCGATTTATAGAGCTCACCACTGAGTAGCATTATCATGTATATGTCTATAACCGAAAAAAAGAAAATGAACGTGTAACTAATATTGCAGGCTCCACTGGTAGGCACCAGAGAAACATACCTATTATGGTAATAGCTGCTCTTTAATGGTCAATGCGGAATAACATGTAAATGAGGTTCAAGAGCTAAAATATGCATACATATACTCCATTCGTATCGGATTTAGATGTCGTTTAGGACAGCGACACGGTCTCCAAAGTATGACTTTGACTTCATATTTCTATAAAAAATATTTATTATAAAGTGATATCTATTTATATAGTTTTCATATTTCTAAACTCAATAATTTAAAAGTTATTTATGATTTATATTCTCAATGTTTAATCAAGATATTTTTCAAAACGACATCTAAATCCGATACGGAGGGAGTATTATTCTTCCACTTTCTAGATTGTCCAACCCATCATGGCAGGCCTCTAAATGTGTTAGGATGTAAATCGGCAGGTAGGCTTGCCGGCCCAGGCTTCCCACCTAGCCTGTATGTATGCACTGTCTATCCTTGATCAATACATCGAGTATTCCCCAAATTACACGTTCACATGGTATCATCATCACGGTTCGCCCCTGCGACCGATCGTTTCCGCAAACCCTAAAACTGCGCCGGCACTGGTCTTTTCGATCGTTGGCCAGCCCTTCTGCCACCGTGGAGCCATCACTGCTCGCCGGTCTTCCTTCCACGGGACATCGCAGAGCTAGTGCTTGCTGCCTGATCCCCTCAAGTCGGTAATCCTCGCACTGCCAGCAATGGAGACCGAAGCCGACCACCAGGCATGTGAGGTTCGCGAGCAGCGCAAGCGTGATGCGGCGGAGGACGCATGTCAATGCTCCGCGGAGGCCAAACGCCTAGCGCACGAGGCCAAGAAAAAGGCTGTTGCGGATCGCGCTGCCGCCCTCGATGCCTACGAGGCCCAGCATGCCGCTGCTCACACCGTAGCCATCGCCATCGCCAACATCAAGGTTCTTATACCTCTGGTGTTGGATCGCGCTACAATCGGTGGTGATCTCTCTTCCTTGTCGTTCTTGGCAAGTATACCCTCACGGATCACGTCCTCACTGATGTGGTTCATGCCGACCAGCTGACGTGGGTGCAGATGGACTACACTGTTCTCACTTGGATTTATGGCACCATCCATGGCGATCTTCAGCAGTCCATGATGTTTCGCAACCCTAATGCACGCACTGCGAGGACATTCCTCGAGAACGAGTTCCTCGGCCAGCACGAGTCACGCGCTCTCATCCTCTCAGCCGAATTCTGCACGGCCAAGCAAGGCGCGTCGTCGATTCACGAGTTATGCCGCCGCCTCGAGACGACGACTGAAATACTCAGTGACTTCGGTGACCCGATTGGAGACTGCACGCTGGTCCTCATGCTCCTCCGAGGCCTCAGCGACAAGTTCCGGCCCATGGTGACTAACTTGAAGATGTGCCAACCATTTCCTACGTTCGAGGAAGCCCGCACCCTTCTCCTTCTCGAGGAGATTGATATCGACGACATTGCCGCTGGGAACGACGCTCCAACACCACCGATATCGTCTGCTCTTGTCATTGCCCCACACACTCCTTCTAGTGGCAGCGGGCAAGGTTGGCAAGGCCAAAGCAGCGGGCACGGTAGCCACAGCGGTGGCTCCTCCTAGTCCTAGAGCTCGGGCGAGCCATGCTGGAGGGTCTGGCAACCAGACCAGAGGTGCTGGTCACTACGCCGGAGGTGTTGGTCACTACGCCGGCATGCCTCAGCTGCCAGCGCCCTTCATCAACCCGTGGGCTGGCACAGTCCAATTTTGGCTGCATCCACTTGTCGTTGGTAGTGCTCCAGGAGCGCCTCCTCGTCCTCTGCCTACTACGTTCACTCCATAACAGTACCCAGTGTTCTACTCGCCATAGGTGCTGCTGCATATGGCGCTGGTGCACCCCCTCCAGGATATGGCACCCCGCCTCCAGGTTTCGGCAGCTGTGATAGTACCTTGCAGTAGTAGCAACTCTCGCCCTGGAATTTGATACAGGGCGGCTCTTGAGATGCATCATCCCTCGTTAGCAACTTCAACACCATGTCGCTGAACCCACCATCTTCGACCGATGGTCAACAACACTGGTATATTATCCTCCTTTTACCCTCCTTTGTCATTAAGTCCTTCATCTATCATTGTCGGTAATGGAGCTTTGCTTCCCGTTACCTTTGTTGGGTCACATTCTTTTTCCATTGACCTGACGTCCTCTTATTCTTTCTAATATTCTAGTTTCACCTAGCATTATTAAGAATTTAATCTCTGTTCATCGTTTCACCACTGATAATAAATGTTCCATCGAATTTGACCCCTTTGGCCTTTCTGTAAAGGACCTCTAGACGTGGAGCGTGATCGCCAGGTGCAATAGCATGGGTGATCACTACCCGTTCTTTTCACCAGCACCAGCCAACCTAGTTGTCCTCATTGCTGCCCCGTTCTCCTCCACCCTCTGGCATCACCACCTTGGCCACATCGGTCATGAGGCTTTGTCCAAGCTCATCAGCTCCAACGCTATTTCCTGTAATAAGCGCCACAATGGTTATGTTTGTCATGCTTGTCAATTAGGCCGCCATGTGCGTCTTCCTTTTTCCATGTCAAACTCTCGCACACTCTATCTGTTTGATTTAATACATTGTGAACCTTGGAGTCTCTAGTTGTTAGTGTCTCTATTTATCTTGTCATTCTTGATGATTGCAACCACTACACTTGTGAAGCATCTAGGCCCTAGTGGTTTCGGTGATTAATGACAACGGACGATTATTACGACTAACATGTGTTTTGCAAGACAACATAGAGGTTAGGTCATAATAATATGCAGGTTCATGCCCTAGGTTTGTGGATTTCATTTCAGTTTTCAAGGATGGATGGCCAGGTCAAGATAGACTAGATCTAGGTGCCAATTGGAGTTGAGGGGAACTTAGAGTAGTTTAGGACTTTGCTTTCCTTTGACCGCACTATGAAGAGGGGCATGAATGGGTAGCTTGACCTAGAGTAAGGTTAGAGAGTGTAGATGTCATGCACACTTGTCCAACTTAGCTCTAGATGGCTCAGAGAGACACATGAGAGAGAGAGAGAGAGAGAGAGGATCAAGCTTTGTTTTGGAAAGTTTTCAATTCGGCGAAGTTTTGATCAAGTTTAGGGCGTCGAACTGTAACACCCCTGGTGTTACTGTTAATAAAAACTGTCATGTCATCATGATCATCGCATATCATCCCGCATAAATCCCGTTCCAGTGCATTCTCTAAAATAAATTTTATTACTACATGAGATTGTGCATAGGTATCTTAGAGTGATTTGATTATATAAGTGCTTGTTTGAGTATATATGGTTTAATCAAATTAGAAATTCAAACCGAAATTAATTAAAAACCCTAACTCGGACTCAAAATCCAAATTCAAAAACTAAGTATAATCTGAGGATGGTGCCTTAATAAAAGTTGTAGATATTTTAAAATGGAATAACTTTTATTTTGGGTGATTTGGATGTTATTAAGGGGAATTCCAAATTAAACCCTGATTAGTGTATTGAAATTCAAATTGGAAATACCATTTAAAAATTTTTCAAGAATCTGACCAAACTCCTTTAATAAAAGTTGTAAGTCTTAATGAATAGAACAACTTTTATTTTTGAATATTTTCAAGTTATTAAGAAAAATCTTGAGAATTGAACTAAATTAGAAATAGGATTCAAATAGTGAATTTACCCCCTTTCCCATAATTTCCAAAATATTCAGAATTTGAATTTGGTTCAAAAACCAAAGTTACTCAGAATTAAATGTACTACAACTTCTACATTGACCATTTTTTGAGCTTCCACACAAAATTGAGAGGTTTAGGGTTGTGACATACAATAGCTTCATAAACTAGTAAAATTCCTTTTATTTGCACTTTGTGTGGAAACGAATCCACCCAGCTATGGTGTAGTATGATCTACAGCTGCGATACAATATAGCAACCTGGAATCTCCGGTAACCCACAACCACATGAGATTATAAAGAGTATATGCTCGTATCAAGGTCTGTGGTCATTTTTCACCATAGCTAAAATCGGTATACTTTCTCTCTTTTTACCGTGGTTACTTTAATTGTGTTCTATGAGGGTATCTTGACCCGTGACTATGGTGCCGTGTCAAAACTTAGGATCTTCTGTGGACCGCAGCCACATAAGGTCTTACCATAGTATGCACTGGTATCGTAGTCGGTGCTCCTGAACCATTATAGCCTGTAATTAATGTGCCCTCACTCTCCTTGAAACCACCCTTAAATGATATTCCTCATAAAAGGTTTATTTTGAAGAAGTAAATTTTAAATCTTTTAGTGTTGAGAGACAACTGATTAGGTCAAATGAGAATCTTCCTTATAACAGATAGGAACAGGAGTGTGGGCTAGTAGCTTATCAACTCAAGCGTCTGAACACCTGTCAGTTGCGCAGGATGTATTTCATGTATCATCACTTGAGAAGTGTCTTCAAGTGTCAGATCGAGTTATTGACTTGGTAGGAGTTGCCTTGAACCAGATTTGACACCCTCCGAGTATACAGTGTGAGTCCTAGACCAGAAAAGATCATGTTCCTCGAAGAACTTCAACAGGATGGTACAAAGTCGAACGGAATCAGCATTCGGAGGAAGAAGCTATCCGAGAATCAGAGAATTTCCTATCTGAAAGCTTTCCTAAGTTCTTTGCTATACTTTAAACGTTACTTATTCCTCTTCAAGTCTTATAAAATGTAAATCCCCTGCTTGCACTATAGTCAGGTTTGAAAAAGTTTTATTTGACACATTTTCTTTTCCATTACTAAACCTAAGACTTTAGTCGTATCTGAAATCTCGAAATGAGATTTATCTTAGGGGGGAAAGGATGTAACACCCCTAGTGTTACTGTAACTAAAACCTGCCATGTCATCATGATTGCATGTAAATCATCCCGCATTCAACCCTGTTAGTGTGCATTAACTAAAATAAATCTTATAATTGCATGTGATTGTGCATAGAGCTTTAGAGTAACTTATTATGTAAATAATTGTGTTGGTGTGTAATTATCTAGATCTAATTGGAAAAAAATAAAAAGAAAATCATTTATGAACCCTAAAACGGACCCAAGACTCTAATTTAAAAACTAAATAGAATTAGGGGTTGGGCCTTAAACAAAGGTTGTAAATCTTTAAAAGCTGAGCAACTTCTATTTGGGGCCATTTTGAAGTTATTAAAAATAATTTCAAATAAAAACCCTAATCTAGGATTGAAGAACTAAATTTGAAATTAAAATTCAAAAACTAGCACGAATCTGATGATGGTTCCTTAATAAAAGTTTTAGCCCTGTCAAAATGGAACAACTTTCATTTTTGGAGATTTTGAAGTTATTGTGGAATTTTAAATTAAACCCTAATGAGTGTTTTAAAATTCAAATTTGAAATCCAATTTCCAAGAATTATTAGTGATCTAACAAAACTCCTTAATGAAAGTTGTAGGTCTGGTCAATTAGAGCAACTTTTATTTTTGCATATTTTCGAGTTATCGAGAAAATTTTTGAGAATTGGACTAGATTTGAAATGAAATTCAAAATTCGCTTTTACCCCCTTTTAAATTATTCAAAAATTATTCAAAATTTCAAACTTTTCCAAAACAAAGGTTGTCCAGTTTAAATTTTTCCACAATTCTTATTTTGGGAATTTTTCGTGTTTATATGTAAAACAAAAAGTAATTGCACTGAAACATGATTAGAGGTCAGACATTGCTACAGTGCTCTACAGGGGGGTCCGGCTCTCGGCCTGCGCGCGTGCCAAGACGAGTCACCATCAACGCCGTGGTCGTGGGGGGACCCCCGGTCGCGTCCTGGGCCCCGCCGCTGCCTATTTAAGAGCCCTGTCCTCGCCGTTCCTCCTCTTTCCTTCATTAACGCTGCGGGTGAGCTCCTCGTCGCCGCCAAAATTCGCCGTCCCTAGTCCACGACCACTCTCTCCATCTCGCAGCTAGACTCACCCCTTCCTTGCGCGTGGATCGAGCCACTTGTTGCGCTCTGTGATCACATATAGCTCGAGGTCGCCGTTCTTCTTCTCCATGGCCGCCGGTGGGGTGCCGTCGTGCTCGGTGTAACGAGGCCAGTGCTCTACGGTGAGTTCCGTTCGTCACCGTAACTTGTTCCGAGCTCTTTTGTGAAGCTAATGGGTCAAGAAACCTAAACTCTACCGCCCAGGAAACGTCGAAACGAAGTCCCTGCCATTGGCGAGCGCCGCCGCGCGCTCGGTTGCCGTCGACGAGGCACTGCCGGTCATCCTCTGCCCCAGCTAGGGTCCGCAGAAAAACGTGGTGAGCATCCTCATCATGTAGCGGGTCTTGGTTCGGTCAGCGGGAGCGTGTAGCGATCGGAACGCCATCCGCCGTCGAGGCCAAGCGTCCTTGGAGCCGCCATGGGCGAGATGGAGCTCGTTTGAGGGTCTTAACCGCGGAAATAGCTAGCTAGGAGGATTGACCGTGCTTAGGGGGGTAGTATCTAGGTTCTGTCGTCGCCAGAGAAGTCGCTGCCGGCAAGCCGTCGCGGCTGCGCCACCGCGCGCTGGCACCGTCTGGAGGAGGAAGAAGAGGGGGAGGGTCGAGCTACGCTGCTGGGCCACGCTGCAGGCCGTCTGGGCCAGGCCCAGCCACGCGCGACAACGCGCAGTATAGGGAGGGAGAAGCTGGGCCGCGCATGGCGCGCCTAGATCAGACTACTGCACTGCTGGGACGTCTTGGGCCGAATAGGAGTTTCCATTTCCCCTGTGAATTAGGTTGTATTTTCCATTTCTAGAAAAGTTGAATAGTGCTAAGTTTTGTCATTTTTGTAGGAAATCATTCATTGCTCCAAAATTCATAAAAATAACTACACATACTCTCTGAGATGTGTAGTATTTAATAAAAATATTAAATAATGAATTTGAACACTTTCTATAGAAGGTAAAAATCAGTCTTTTAATTATGAAATGGAACTTTGATGAATTTTAATAAATTCTATGCTCATCCGAAAATCATAAAAATTAATATTACACTGTTTTAGGCTTAGTACCATCTGATGAAAAAGTTTGGGCTCAAATAAAAATAGTTTACTAGTTTTCTATTTAATGTTTGATTTACTGAATAATAAAATAAAGGAAAAACCTTAATCATTTTAGAGTTGTGTGATTTTGTGATCGTGTGTTAACCCTGGGGGTATTGTCATGTGCTGACCCTTGGTACCTTACTAACTTGTGACTGGGAATTGCTATTAATAAATTATGTCACCTCTACAGATCGGTAATGATTAATAACTTGCTTAGTGGTAGGGTTTAAGGTGAACTAAGTTGGCTTTCTATGATTGTTAAAATAGAATCTTAAGTAATAATTGATAATGATTTTTGTTGGCTTGCATCTTTATCGTGAAGGAAAGTTGTACTCAACTTTTTAAAATTTAGTTTACTTTATTTACTCTTCAATTTAGTGCATCCCATGCGTCATGGCATACATATCATCATGTTAAACCAGCATTGTTATTTAGTGTAGTAAACGCGCGGTAATTGTTATCGGAAGCAAGTCCCGAGTAAGGTATTCACTCGGTGGACGTGGATCTTTCTCGGTGATTGACTTCAGGGTTCTATCTGTTCCAAGCAACAGGCAAGCCCCGGTGCATTCAACCCTTTTCTTGTGATTTATAAAATGTTTATAACTTGAGTTACTCTATTGCATTAAGTTGATAGGAGTTGATTGATAACCCAATTGATGCATTACCATCCTTGGCCACTGAAATACCTCGAAGCCATTTTAAAATAAAATGATTGAGAAATGTTTAGCCCTGCTAAATTAATTTAGATTTGCACAAAATGTTATTTTTGAGATATCGTGATATATTAATGATTAAATTCATGAACAAAGGGTATTGGTAATGTTTTCTTTCGATGGCCGTGCACCTGATCAGTACATTGTCACTGACGGAAAGGGTTTTTGTCCGCTCGCTGGTTGAACACTTGGGTTAGAGTCCCAAGGCTTTGTCACCGGTAGGCAGGGATTTGAAAACCGTTTGGTTACCTTGTACTTGGGTTAGAGTCCCAATGCATTGTACCAGCGGGAAAAGCTTTAGGGACCGTCCGCTGTAGGCCTGCTTGTGATCGAGACTTTGCAACTAGCCACATACTCCGGGAAGCCTTGACTCCGGTGGCTCTACTACTTGAACCGATGACCACACACTAAGAGTGGAGAGATGGCGAGAGTAGCGTGTACCCTCGTGGCCGGCATGTCTGGAAAAGAGAGGAGTACTGTGCTCTCGAGTGGTGCAGGACCGGTTTAGGTTTTGGAAAAGCCGTGGTAGACGGGGTTGGTATATGCAAACTTAAGTGCTACATATGCTGTGTGGATAGGGATCCCCAGCTGGGTACTAATCGATTCGAATCGTCGTTGCTCCTCGGTTATGGAGACTTGATCCCCTGACTTACATCGGAAAGTGGTTCGGAACTAGGTGTTGTTGAGAATGAATAAATAATTGGATTTGAAGGACACATGTGAAAGAACTGGGATCTATTGTGATTGATTAAAATATTATTGAGTAAAATATTGAAAGTAGTATTAGTAATGCTTTTTTTCGTAAAATACTTTGACTCTTGCTAAAGCCTTAGCTTGACTCCCCTTAGCCTGCATTCCTGAGCCTCATTTTTTTTCTTAGTCGGGTAAGTCTTGCGGAATACCTCATGTACTCAGGGTTTGTTAACCCCCTGTTGCAGGTAAGTCGAGTGTACAGTTCTGCGTGGGACCGTGCCGGTTGGCGGACCGAGTATGGATGATGATGTGTCTATGGTATAACCCCTGGGCAGGGTGTCTAGTTGTATACTGCTACTCCTCTACGAAACTCTGGTTTGTGAATAATATAACCTAGGTTTGTAAATCTATGTTTATGAAATACTTCCGCACTCTTTATTATGATTTATATTATTTGTGTAAACTATTGTAATACAAGCAAGGTCTTTACAATGAGATCCTTGGGTGAATCAGGGTTTCCATGGAAACCCGACAGGCCACCTAGGTTGCGGGGGTCTCGTGCATAGTAACCGAAGGTCCTTAGGGATGATGATGGTGCATGTGGGCCTGGTAATTTGGGCGGTTCTATCACAAGTGGTATCAGAGCATTTGATTGTAAAGTACTTATAGTATTACTTTACAAAAACTTTAAAATGATTTGGAATGAATAAAATTAATGGGGTAGTTTGGTCTGAGTTGCTTCTGAACTTTCCTTATTCATTCTATAGAATCTTTCCTTAATTCTTTCTATAGAGTTGTAGCTAGATTTTAAGCTTGGTAGTAGATTAGCACATTAAGTATGCCCTATGTTCAAAAATATTGAGTGCATGTCACTCTAATAATTAATTTACCCAGTATATATGTATATATATATCAGAATATTCTGATTCACGTTGGAATGTTCATGCATCATGACAATACAACTATTAAAAAGTTCCCCCGATATGAAGTATATATATAATTTCTAAAAGAAAACTTACTTCAAAATATATTTTTGTAAAAAAATAAATTCCTACTCTTCTTCTAAGCAGATGGATCCGCAAGAGCCTACTACTAGAATTGACGAATGCCTGGCTATGTTTGAAACCCTTACGGTGTTGTGGCAGTTACTACAGGAAGTAGGTTACTCACAACCACCCAAGTATCGTTGGTTCCGTACTACTCTCCTTGGTCGGCCGTGGTACGAAGTGTCTCTCCAGCTCTCAGCTTGTACCACTGCTCCATTTTGGCCAGCTTGGAAAGCACAAGCTGAAGGTATGAGTCCCTGGGAAGGAGCTCAGGCAGCAGCATTGGAAATCCTAAGAAAGATCTGCCTTAGGTGTCAGAAAGAGGTCAGAGTATCTTCTCTGAGAATGTTCCCATCAGAGGTACCAGGAAATCGAGACAGTCTCCAACAAAAAGCCAAGCAACTGGAAGAAAGTTCTGATAAACAGGATCCCATTTTGGTCACCACTACTCGAGCTATGTTAGCCATCCTTAAGTTGCATTTGACCCGTGAGCGAGGACGCGAGGAATGACAGGAAATTTACACCAAATGTTATGAAGCACTCAAGAGTATCGAATTAAAGAAGAAGAAGGCCAACAAGAAAGCGCTAAAGTGGCAATAATCTGCTCAGACCAGTAATGCACAGAAGATCGTTCTGGAAGTCTAGATAGAAGCACTCGAAGCACAGCGACAAGCAGACTAGTACCGCATAGAAGAACTGGAGGGTCTGGTGGATAGTCTTCACCTTCAGACAGGACTTCTCATCCAGCAGCAAGAAGAAGCTCATTCTTATGCCGTAATGGCAAGAGAAGTTCTTAGAGAGACCATTGGATATTTACAGCATCAGGATGCGATGTTTTGGAGCCTGCAGAACACCTATCAGCAACAACTCCAGACAACCCATCAACAAATCGCCGAGCTACAGTAAGAAGTGCAAATGCTTCATGCCATGAACAATCCAATTCTAGATATCGAGATTCCAGCCGCTGAAAATCAGGAAGAGTCTGGTTCAGCAGAGAATGCCAATGAAGAATTAGAGGAAGTAGCGAGTGACTCTGAGTCAGAAGTAGTGAGTGGCCAGGTCGAGTAGCTTATGGAGATAGCTAGTTTCTTAGACCCAGTGTCAGATCAGACCCAACCTAAGGTCAAGTTTCTTTTGTACTAAAAAAACCCTGGGTCAATAGGAAGCGGGTGTAATGGTAGTTTAATAAGTTGAAGCAAGTTGACCTAAGCTAGTTGTCAATGTTAACTAATATGAAAACTATGTACAATCCTTTATCGTTTGCAAAAAGGTTTTCTACTTAAGTTTATGAGTGATCGACGTGTTTAAAAGGTGGTAAATTTTGCCATAGACTAGGTTTCTACAAATCCTCGTTAATCTTCGCTCCAAAAGTTTCTAGTCCTTGGGAAACTTCTGGATGCACTCAACTCAATACAAAAACTTGACAAATCTTTGACAATCTAGATCTACGTATGTGTCATCCTTGATCTTCTCCTTTCACGACACATCTCTTTCCTGAAAATTTATGGCCAACAGGTGTTGGTTGAAAGCTATTGTAATTGTAGTTTATGGGATATCATGATTGATGACCATGATGCCGCGTCGAAATCTGGAGTCTCTTATGGCTCGCGACCATAGGAAGTTACTGCCGGACACTCGTTGATATTAGGGTTAATGGTCATGATCCTAGCCTGCAATTAATGTGCTTTCATTCTCTTTCAAATCTCTTTTACAAAGTTCATATCCATGTTCTTCCTGAATTTTCTAAAATTCTTTTGCTATTTATAACTATCTTCAAATCTACTTTGAGAACTCGCATCTGATCTCTCTGAATTCCCAAAAAAATTCTTTGTCCTTGCAATCACTTAATCTCATCTGATAAAATAACGGGAACCGAATTGGAAATGGTACCTAAAAGATCCAATCACTTAGAAATGGTATCCGCGATCCGCTGAGGATTTCCTGTTGTTTTATGGATTTCTGGTTATTCATAAATGCCTTGAGATCTATTTGAAAATTCACTTCATCAGAAACTTTAGGGTGCACTTAAATTCACCCACAGACCTGGCACAAAAACCTAACACTAGTCCTTGACTTTTCATCAGTGTGTGTGTGTCATGCATTGATCCGACACATGTCACTCCCTCAAATTCACCATGTTATCCCAGAGTCATTATGGTTGTGCCATAGTGGTGCCATGACCTATGACCACGGTGCCACGTTGAAACCTAGGGTCTCTCACGTGCCATGGCCACACCGAGATTCTGCTAGGCATGCGTAGTTATTGAGGTTTAGGGTTGTGACATACAATAGCTTTACAAACTAGTAAAATTCCTTTTATTTGCACTTTATGTGGAAACGAATCCACCCAGCTATGGTGTAGCATGATCTACGGCTGCGATACAATATAGCAACCTGGAATCTCCGGTAACCCACAACCACATGAGATTCTAAAGAGTATATTGTCGTATCAAGGTTTGTGGTCATTTTTCATCATAGCTACAATCGGTATACTTTCTCTCTTTTTACTGAGGTTACTTTAATTATGTTCTATGAGGGTATCTCGACTCGTGACTATGGTGCCGTGTCAAAACTTGGGACCTTCTGTTGACCGCAGACACATAAGGTCTTACCAGGGTACTGTTGACAGATACTAACGCTATCAAAAGAATGTAGCCAAATCTATCCTCTAGCAGTGGTAACAATACTTCTCAACGCAATCACGGGGGTTGTCAATCCCTATACTCAAAGTATGTGATTGTTGGCCAAAAAGGCTATGGGTAGCTCTAAAGGATATGTGATGGGATTCTGCAAGCGCACAGAACTATCATGTAGCACTTTACCTGAGAGTACCAGGTGTCGAATTTATAATTTCCCAAAGGAAGGCGGGGTTTGTGATTCCAAGGATATGATAGTCAAGGATTTAGATATGGATAAATAGGGTAATAACCTTAGTAAAGATAAATCAATAAAGTATAACTAAGGTGAAAACACGCACTAGGTAGCTCTGGAGTTTTGGGGGAGAACTCTATCTCAGTAAAAGATCAAATGATTGTTATACCAAAGAGACTGCTATACTTTGGACACGCAAAGTCCTAAACTCGTCGGGGTTCGACTGATTAGGCACCGTACGTCCCGAAGTCCTATGCTTATACTGGATACTAGGCCGAACGTGGTGGAATACAGAGGATCCAAGGGCTGTTGTAACACCCGAAAAAATTGCATTCTTTCAAATAGTGGGAATTTATTTAATTATGCAATTAGTTGATCATTCCAATATAGGGAAATTAATATTTATTGAGATATAAAATTAATGTTAGGCCATATACATGTTTGTTGCATTCATGCTGGAGCATGTATTTTTGTATTGTTTGGTTTATGATTGAGTTCAAATATTTCAAAACCCAATTTGAAAATCCTTTTGGAAAATGAAATTGGAAAATGGAAAAGGTAATAGAGAAGAGCCCTTCCCCTCCCTGTCTTGGCCCGAGAGCAACTTGGCCTGCTCGGCCTGTCTCACCCTCTCCCCCTCTCTTCCTGTTCTTAGGCCGAGGCCGACCTGCAAGCAGAGCAGCCGGCCCAGGCAGGCCTGCACACTGCCCCTCCCTTCTGCAGCCGACGATCGGGCCCTACCTGGCAGTGGCTTTCCCCTCTTCCCTTCCCTCTCCTATAGCAGCCAGAAGCAGAGCACCGGAGGAGCTTGCGCGCGCCTCCTTCTTCCTGCTGTGGCTGCTAGCCCGACCCCACGCTCTGTGTCTCCGACTCGCGGGTCCCGCACGTAAGCGCCTCCCCTCTAGCTCTGTTGCCGCCTTCAGAGCCCGACGCAGTAACGAACAGAGCCGAAATCGCCGCCCGTCGTCTCCGATTCAATCTTCTATTTTCTCGCCGAGTCTAACCTCCCTCGCCACGTCCTCGGGAGTATATAAGCTCGGGCGAACCCGCTGCCGCTGCCACGAACCCTAGCAGCAGCGCCCCCGTGCCCTCGCAGCAAACAGAGCCGCCGCCGCCTAGAGCTTCACCCGCCGTCGCAAGCGAATCGACGAACTCGTCATCAATTTCTCCACCGTGAGCCCTTGGTGAGCATCTACGCGATCTTCCGAAGGTCCCGAGCCTTTTTTTTCCCTTGAACTGTGCACTAAACTACTTCCGCCGCCGTTGCAAGAGACTGCCGCCCGCCTCCGTTCGTCACGGCCCGTCCGTGAGTCGATTTCCACCTTCGCAACTGCCCTAGGTGAGCTCGCGAGCCTCCCCGCTCTCTCCCGAACCCATCTCGGTGCCAAATAGGGCACCCTAGCACCGATTCCACTGTCGCCAGTGAACTTCCGGGGAGAAGCCGCCGCGCGCCCCAGTTACCGAGCCGTAGTAGCCCTTTCCGATGTCGTAATCGAGCTCGTAGAGACCTGCCGTGTCTCCCAGATCGATTCCCGACCGAATTAATCCACCGTAGCGCTGATTCGCCCAACTCCGGCGATTGTCGGCAATGGCGCCACCGCGCCCCGCCTCTGTTCCAGCCGGAGCTCCACCCTCCCTCTCTCTCTTCTAATCTCGGTCGTCGGTGTTGAATCCAACGGATCAGATAAGCCCTTACCCCTTCGGCCAGCATTCTTGCAAAAGAGCCCCTGCAGTTTTTAATGCTTAACCCGCAGCCCTTAGCGTATTCAGTAGATTACGTTTTCTATATTTGAAGGCGTAATTATTTTCGGTATATATGAAAATGTGTTTTCAGATTTGAAATCAAAACTGTTTTGTTCGTAGTTTCTCCGTTTTAATTCCGATTTGAACGATTCAAATTGCGTTAGATTCGTAATTTGATGATCTACTAGTTAGTACCACTGTTTCATATGTTATTAACTTTTAAAATTCGAGATTATATTTAATCTATTGTTATTCTATTATAAATCTTGTAAAATTCATATCTTCCTCGTTTTAAATCCGATTTGCGCAAAATTTATATCGATGTGATCGTAGCGACGTGTAGATTTGTTTTATAACCTTTTTAATTTATTTTCTCTCTATTGGTGTACTGTTCTAATCAATAGCTTTGTTTGCTCTGCATGATTGCCCTGGATGTGTGTATGTTGATTTGGTGATCGAGTATAGACGGTGAGCTTTACGTGGGTGATCAAGATCAGTACTTCGACAACCCGGATCACCAGGAGTTTGTTGATCAAGGCAAGTATTAGTATGGATCATCCTTGTTGTCCTATTCACCAAATAAATAATTGCATTTGCATGTGTCTTCCTTGTTAACCATAGTTACTTCCTAGTTTTGTTATCCTGTTCCTTGCAACCTATAGGATTATGCATATGGTAATTGATGCTAGTGCGTTATTGATATCATGATCATGTAAACTGATTAATTGAATATGCAATAAAGATTAAAAGATGCCTTTTTAGCAACATGGAACTAGGGGATTCGAGTATAGTTTTGTGATGCTCAAAATCCTTCACCTTTGGTAATGATCTGTAAGTATGACACCGGGATTGACAGTGCAACTATGAGGGCTACATGGCTCTGGTTTTAGTTAAGTATGGGCACTTTTTCTAGCTTGTTAGAGGTTACCGAAAGGCGTGATGGGACCTGCCGACACGGGTATAGTGCGGCTCCTGTCCGAGTGCGTATAACCTGCGTGACCTTGTGCCACGAAGAAGGGGGCTCTACATCTGCTTGCCGGGTTCCTAGCGGCCCTAACTTGTTAGGTGAAGTTCTTTGAAAGACTTCATATTGAAACCCTGCTCACTCACCTTGGTAGTGTTATGGGAGTAATTAACCTGAGCAACTGGGAATCACGGCTCATAGTGAAAGTGCACAACCTCTGCAGAGTGTAAAACTGGTTTACTAGCCGAGCTCACGGTCACGAGCGGCCTTGGACGTCTTATGGAGTAGTTATCTTTTGGGGTGATGCTTACTTGTTGCTAAATCTATTTATTGCTACTCATTAATTATGTTTACTATGATCATGAGAATGGGCTTATTCACTTGTTGCTATCCAACTGCATAAAAGATGATTAATTAAAAGCAACCTGCTGTTAAACCCGTGTCAACCCTTTTGAGCCTCATGAACCCATGCTAGTCTTGTTGAGTACGACATGTACTTATGCTTGTTTATTTTTCATTACTTGGTTAAAAAATCCCGGATGGGTAACAGATGGTGATAGTGATGAGGACTACCCAGAGGACTACTAGACTTGTGCTTCACCAGTCGACGTCCCTGTGCTATGGAGCTACCGTGAGAGTTATCTTTATTTTCCGCTGTGTAATGACTTTGATATTATTCGCTATGTATTAAACATTGGTTATGATACAATTTATGCAATTTGTTGGCTTATGTGTGTGACTGATCTCTGGGCGCACATAAGATTATGCATCCCATTTTATCCTTAAAATTGGGTGTGATAAATTGGTATCAGAGCCGGGATGACTGTAGGACGCAAGCCTAGTTAGCACTGGATAGCCCTTAGCTTTGTTATCTCTTTTACTTGTTGTATTAATTTGTTACAAGTTTTTGCTGATATCCTACCC
This sequence comes from Eremochloa ophiuroides, assembly GCA_038502445.1. Lineage (NCBI taxonomy): Eukaryota > Viridiplantae > Streptophyta > Magnoliopsida > Poales > Poaceae > Eremochloa > Eremochloa ophiuroides. The sequence continues at coordinate 54,382,745 of JAHLJS010000001.1, forward strand.
TTGTCCATTGCAAAATTTTGACTTAATCTTAATTCTTGTAGATGGCCAACCTTAAGCGCACTGCCCGCAAGCGTGTCATGCCACCTAGGAGGTACCTGCAGCGCTTCATCTCTGGCGGACGTGTTTCCCGACCGGAGGTACCCGTGGAAGATCCCGTGGAAGACGTACCCGTGGAGGAGCCCCAGCAGGAGGTGCCCGCAGAGGAGCCCAGTGAAGAGCCCTTGGAAGACAGCTCCAAAGACGTACCTATGGAGGACCCTCAGGAAGACGAACCCGAGAAGGTGGAGGCGCAGGGCGACCAGGATTGTGCTGGCGACCCTGATGACGGAGATGATGGAGGCGACTCGGATGACTCCGACGACCCCGATGACGATGGCGACGACGATGGAGACCAAGGTGGAAACCCCTGGGTGGGAATGATTCACTATGATCATCATGGTGATGACTACTACCACCCGCTGCTCCTCGACTTGGTGCGTCGCTTCTACCCCAACGCCTCGGTGCTGTACAAGACGGAGCACTGGAAGCACCCTGATTACGCCGACTACTATGAGACAAAGGTGTACATCAAGGAGGGAAGCCAGGTGAAGAATATCCACTATGCTGTCTCCGTTCGACTCTTCAAAGCTGCGCCATCAAGGATGCCGCACGACAAGCTCTTATGGTGCACCGCCATGAGAATTGGGACATCATCAAGTGGGAGATGCACCGCTACCTTCCCCGCCGTCAGAGTGGCCAAGCTAACTACAGCATCGCCGGTCCACTTGGAGAAGTGAACGCCCGACTCTACGCTGCCTTGGAGTGTTTGGCCCAGACCAACACCTTTCTGGACCAGACACTGGATGAGCTGAACACCAGGACTGAAGCTAACTACAGGCTCAGCCGGGCGGTGGATGAGTTGAACAGGCAACTCGGTGTTGGACCCCCTCCATCATCACCAAGGTGCCCAGCTGAATCACCGCCAAGGAACCGAGGTGACCATGGAGATGCTCACACCCGCACCGACATCGACCCCTAGAGGAGTTGCCCCCCAGTTAGTAGCAAAAGACACTAGTAGCGTAAGTTGAGTCAGGTCGAGTCTAGTTCGTGTCTTGTGAACTTTTATGCTAGGTTGCTTTTTCTTATGAACAATGCTTGATTTGGAGTTTGTAATGAGTGTTGAGATTGTGGGCAAGTCCGCAAATCTCTTTTATATAGGTTTGAATTAATGCATAATATTTTGGGTTGATTATCTCAGTTTCCAGCAGTGCTGTTTTTCAGACCTCTCTGCCTTAGTTATTTTTCCTATTTAATTATATATGACCAAAAATCATGAAATTTTTTTGTGAAAAACTAGACTTCTTTATTTTTCTTTGGCCGCAAGAATCATCCCAATATGAGTTACGGTTTGGGAGAAACAAATGTCACAGGTGAAAGTTTCTGCGATGTCTGTTACTCTGGAACAGTTTCGAATCAAATCTGTTTTTAATAAACTTAACGACAGAATCTGGAAATATGGTCTGAATAAAAGTTGTAGATTTTTTCTCATGCTTTCCAACCATGTATAGCACGTCTCTGTTTGACTTCGGGAACTCCAGATATGACTGTTTTTCTACTCTGCTGATTGTTGGATCGCGCCCAGAATTTCCTGTTCTAGTCTTTTAAGTGTTGTTTTAATGGAAAAGAATTCTAAACCTCACCTCAATGATTTGAATAGCAGATGGCCCACACTAGGAGGAACCCAAGGGGCGATGGCACCTCTGAAGAAAATGCTAATCCACCACCACCTCCGCCACAGCCTAATATGGAGCAGCTGATGATGATGCAAATACAACTAATGCAGCAGATGGCCCAGAACATTCAACTGCTGCAGCGAAACAATGGCAATGGGAACCCACCTCCACCACCCCGTGACAAGAGAAGCGAATTCTTGAAGGGACGCTCGCCCACTTTTGACCATTCCAGTGATCCTCTCCAAGCTGATGATTGGCTGCGTGCAATAGAAAGGCAGCTGGAGATCGCCCAATGCAACGACGTCGAGAAGGTTCTCTATGCATCTGGACAGTTGCAGGGAGCTGCTCTGGATTGGTGGGAGTCTTTCCGTTTTGGATGTGCCGACCCCATCTCTTGGCAGCAATTCCGTGAGGGTTTCCGCAATCATCATGTGCCTGCGGGTTTGATGAAGCTGAAGAAGATGGAGTTTCTTTCTCTGAAGTAAGGAGGCATGCTTGTTGCTGAGTACCGTGACAAGTTCATCCAATTGTCGCGGTATGCACCAAAGGAGGTTGAAGATGATGCCAAGAAGCAAGAGCTCTTTTTGGAGGGACTGAATGATTATCTCCAGTACCAGTTGCTTTCCCACACTTTCGCCAACTTCCAACAGTTGGTGGACAAAGCCCTAATCATCGAGAGCAAGCGCCGTGAGATAGATGAGAAGAAAAAGAAGAGGAAGTTTCAAGGACAGTCGTCTGGAAGCAACAGCCGCTTCCGCAACAACCAGCAGCAGCCTCAGCAGCAACAACGTTTCCAGGGACAGTCTGGATTCAAGAACAATTTCCAGAATCAACAACGTTCCCAGAACCAGTAGCGATCCCAGTACCAGCGACAAGGTGGCAACCAGGCGCCACAACTAACTGCTCCCAATAACATCCCAGTGAAGAATGGTGCCCCCAACAAGTGTTTCCGCTGTGGCAAAGAAGGACACTTGTCCTACAATTGTCCCGAGAAGCAGAATTCCCAAGCCTCCCAGAAGCAGAACAACCAGCAGAGAGTGCCACCTCACACCGGGAAGGTGAACCATGTGTCAGTTGATACGGCACAAGAGACTTCAGAGGTCATGATGGGTACGTTCAATATCGACTCCATCCCCGCTACAGTTCTTTTTGACTCTGGTGCTTCGCATACTTTCATTTCGCACACATTTGTTAGAAAGCATGGTATTCCCCTTAGTGTCATGAAACATCCTATTATGGTTTCTTCTCCGGGTGGTGTTATGCAAGCTACTCTTCAGTGTCTCCCGATTACTGTCTCATTAAGGGAGGTAGAATTCGAGATAACCCCTACTGTGCTAAATACTGCCGGAATTGATCTTATCCTGGGTATGGATTGGATGAAGAAATACAACACGAACATAGGGTGTAAGGAGAAGGTTGTAACTGTCACTACACCAAAGGGGGATGAGGTCCGAGTTGAAGTTGCTCTGCAAGTACAACAACAAGCCACAGTACACCAGCTCAGAGAAGAAGTGCAGCCGGATAACTCAGTGGTGGATGAGTTTAAAGATGTGTTTCCAGATGAGTTGCCAGGTATGCCGCCTGACCGCGACATTGAATTTATCATTGAGTTGTTACCTGGTACTGCACCTATAGCTAAACATCCATATAGAATGGGAGTTAAAGAATTAGAAGAACTGAAGAAACAAATTAAAGAGTTGTTAGAAAAAGGTTTCATTCGTCCTAGTTCTTCACCTTGGGGAGCCCCGGTTATTTTTGTTGATAAGAAAGATGGTAGTCAAAGGATGTGTGTTGATTATCGGTCACTGAATGAGGTCACCATTAAGAACAAGTATCCATTGCCTAGAATTGATGACTCATTTGATCAGTTGAGAGGTGCTTGTGTGTTTTCCAAGATTGATCTCCGTTCAGGTTATCATCAGTTGAAGATTCGTGACTCTGACATACCTAAGACTGCATTCACTACTCGGTATGGATTGTATGAGTATACGGTAATGTCCTTTGGTTTGACTAATGCACCTGCCTACTTCATGTATCTGATGAACAAGGTATTCATGGAATTCTTGGATAAGTTTGTTGTGGTGTTCATTGATGATATCTTGATCTACTCCAAGAATGAAGAAGAGCATGCCGAACATCTGAGATTGGTTTTGCAGAAGCTCAGAGAACACAAGCTGTATGCCAAGCGAAGTAAGTGCGAGTTCTGGTTGAGAGAAGTTGCTTTTCTAGGACATATTGTGTCCAATGGTGGAATTTCTGTAGACCCAAGCAAGGTGGCAGATGTGTTGAATTGGAAGCCGCCAACTGATGTGACTGGCATTCGTAGTTTTCTTGGTTTAGCTGGTTACTACCGAAGGTTCATTGAAGGATTCTCCAAGCTTGCAAAGCCAATGACTTCCTTGCTAGAGAAGAATGCCAAGTTTGTATGGTCTGAGAAGTGGCAAGCTAGTTTTGAAGAATTGAAGAAGAGATTGACAACAGCCCCAGTGTTGGTTTTGCCGGACCTGAGTAAGAAGTTCTCTATCTATTGTGATGCTTCCCACCTAGGTCTTGGTTGTGTACTCATGCAAGAAGGAAGAGTTGTAGCATATGCATCAAGGCAGCTGAGGAAGCATGAGTTGAATTATCCTACTCATGATTTGGAGCTAGCAGCTCTGGTTCATGCTCTGAAGTTATGGAGGCATTATCTGATTGGTCATAAGTGCGACATTTATACTGATCATAAGAGCTTGAAGTATATCTTCACCCAGTCAGAGTTGAATTTGAGGCAACGTCGTTGGTTGGAATTGATAAAGGATTATGATTTGGAAGTGCACTATCATCCTGGCAAAGCAAATGTTGTAGCCGATGCTCTTAGTAGAAAGAGTTATGCTAATGAGATTCGAGCAACCACTATACCCGCAGAGTTGTGTGCAGAGATGGAGCGTCTCAACTTGGGAATTGTGATCAATGCTATTGAGATGGAGGTTGAACCAACATTGGAGCAAGAGACATGCAAGGCTCAGTTGGAAGATGAGAAGCTCAAGGAGATAGCGGAAAACATTGTGAGTGGAAAATCACCCGGATTCAGGCTGGATGAGAATGGAACATTATGGTTTGGAAAAAGACTCTGTGTACCTGAAGTAAAGTCCATCCGTGATGCTATACTGCGTGAAGCTCATGAGTCAGCGTATTCTATACACCCAGGGAGTACCAAGATGTATTTGGACCTGAAGGAAAAGTATTGGTGGGTTGGACTGAAGCGTGATGTAGCAGAATATGTGGCTATACGTGATACCTGTCAGAGAGTTAAAGCTGAACACCAGAGACCTGCAGGATTGCTACAACCACTAAAGATACCTGAGTGGAAGTGGGAAGAAGTCGGTATGGACTTCATAGTTGGATTGCCACGTACTCAGAGAGGTTATGATTCAATCTGGGTAATTGTGGATCGACTGACTAAAGTAGCTCATTTCCTTCCAGTCAAGACCACTTATGTAGGTCCTAAACTAGCAGAGTTGTATATGGAGAGAATAGTGTGTCTGCATGGAGTTCCAAAGAAAATTGTGTCTGATAGGGGTACTCAATTCACCTCACATTTCTGGCAAAAGATACATGAGTCTCTAGGTACTAAGCTGAATTTCAGTTCTGCATATCATCCCTAGACTGACGGTCAAACTGAACGGATTAATTAGATTTTGGAAGATATGTTGAGAGCTTGTGCTTTACAGTATGGAACGAGTTGGGATAAGAGTCTGCCGTATGTGGAGTTCTCTTATAATAATAGTTACCAGAAAAGTCTCAAGATGGCACCCTTCGAAGCATTGTATGGACGCACATGCAGGACACCCTTGTTTTGGAATCAAACTGGAGAAAGTCAAGTGTTTGGACCGGATGTGTTGAGAGACGCAGAGGAGCAAGTCCAGACAATAAGAGAGAACTTGAGAATAGCACAATCTAGACAGAAGAGCTATGCGGATACACAGAGACGAGAATTAGCCTTTGAAGTGGGAGACTATGTATATCTTAAAGTGTCACCGATGAGAAGTGTGAAGAGGTTCAACAAGAAAGGAAAGTTAGCACCAAGGTATATTGGTCCTTTCAAAATCTTGGAAAGACGTGGTGAAGTGGCCTATCAGCTTGAACTACCAGAAAGCTTAGCAGGTGTGCATGATGTGTTCCACATATCTCAATTGAGAAAGTGTTTGAGAGTACCGGAAGAGCAGGTTCCTGTCGAGGAAATAGTTTTCAAGGAAGGTCTCACATATGAGGAACATCCGGTGAAGATCTTGGAAACCGCAGAAAGAGTTACAAGAAGTCGAGTTATAAAAATGTGCAAGGTGCAGTGGCATCGGTACTCTGAGGAAGAAGCTACTTGGGAAAGAGAGGAAGATCTCAGAGAAAAGTACCCGGAGTTGTTTGAGTAAGCACCAACCGAATCTCGAGGACGAGATTATTTTTAAGGGGGGTAGAATTGTAACACCCGAAAAATTGCATTCTTTTAAATAGTGAGAATTTATTTAATTATGCAATTAGTTGATCATTCCAATATAGGGAAATTAATATTTATTGAGATATAAAATTAATGTTAGGCCATATACATGTTTGTTGCATTCATGCTGGAGCATGTATTTTTGTATTGTTTGGTTTATGATTGAGTTCAAATATTTCAAAACCCAATTTGAAAATCCTTTTGGAAAATGAAATTGGAAAATGGAAAAGGTAATAGAGAAGAGCCCTTCCCCTCCCTGTCTTGGCCCGAGAGCAACTTGGCCTGCACGGCCTGTCTCACCCTCTCCCCCTCTCTTCCTGTTCTTGGGCCGAGGCCGACCTGCAAGCAGAGCAGCCGGCCCAGGCAGGCCTGCACACTGCCCCTCCCTTCTGCAGCCGACGATCGGGCCCTACCTGGCAGTGGCTTTCCCCTCTTCCCTTCCCTCTCCTCTAGCAGCCAGAAGCAGAGCACCGGAGGAGCTTGCGCGCGCCTCCTTCTTCCTGCTGTGGCTGCTAGCCCGACCCCACGCTCTGTGTCTCCGACTCGCGGGTCCCGCACGTAAGCGCCTCCCCTCTAGCTCTGTTGCCGCCTTCAGAGCCCGACGCAGTAACGAACAGAGCCGAAATCGCCGCCCGTCGTCTCCGATTCAATCTTCTATTTTCTCGCCGAGTCTAACCTCCCTCGCCACGTCCTCGGGAGTATATAAGCTCGGGCGAACCCGCTGCCGCTGCCACGAACCCTAGCAGCAGCGCCCCCGTGCCCTCGCAGCAAACAGAGCCGCCGCCGCCTAGAGCTTCACCCGCCGTCGCAAGCGAATCGACGAACTCGTCGTCAATTTCTCCACCGTGAGCCCTTGGTGAGCATCTACGCGATCTTCCGAAGGTCCCGAGCCTTTTTTTTTCCCTTGAACTGTGCACTAAACTACTTCCGCCGCCGTCGCAAGAGACTGCCGCCCGCCTCCGTTCGTCACGGCCCGTCCGTGAGTCGATTTCCACCTTCGCAACTGCCCTAGGTGAGCTCGCGAGCCTCCCCGCTCTCTCCCGAACCCATCTCGGTGCCAAATAGGGCACCCTAGCACCGATTCCATTGTCGCCAGTGAACTTCCGGGGAGAAGCCGCCGCGCGCCCCAGTTACCGAGCCGTAGTAGCCCTTTCCGATGTCGTAATCGAGCTCGTAGAGACCTGCCGTGTCTCCCAGATCGATTCCCGACCGAATTAATCCACCGTAGCGCTGATTCGCCCAACTCCGGCGATCGCCGGCAATGGCGCCACCGCGCCCCGCCTCTGTTCCGGCCGGAGCTCCACCCTCCCTCTCTCTCTTCTAATCTCGGTCGTCGGTGTTGAATCCAACGGATCAGAAAAGCCCTTACCCCTTCGGCCAGCATTCTTGCAAAAGAGCCCCTGCAGTTTTTAATGCTTAACCCGCAGCCCTTAGCGTATTCAGTAGATTACGTTTTCTATATTTGAAGGCGTAATTATTTTCGGTATATATGAAAATGTGTTTTCAGATTTGAAATCAAAACTGTTTTGTTCGTAGTTTCTCCGTTTTAATTCCGATTTGAACGATTCAAATTGCGTTAGATTCATAATTTGATGATCTACTAGTTAGTACCACTGTTTCATATGTTATTAACTTTTAAAATTCGAGATTATATTTAATCTATTGTTATTCTATTATAAATCTTGTAAAATTCATATCTTCCTCGTTTTAAATCCGATTTGCGCAAAATTTATATCGATGTGATCGTAGCGACGTGTAGATTTGTTTTATAACCTTTTTAATTTATTTTCTCTCTATTGGTGTACTGTTCTAATCAATAGCTTTGTTTGCTCTGCATGATTGCCCTGGATGTGTGTATGTTGATTTGGTGATCGAGTATAGACGGTGAGCTTTACGTGGGTGATCAAGATCAGTACTTCGACAACCCGGATCACCAGGAGTTTGTTGATCAAGGCAAGTATTAGTATGGATCATCCTTGTTGTCCTATTCACCAAATAAATAATTGCATTTGCATGTGTCTTCCTTGTTAACCATAGTTACTTCCTAGTTTTGTTATCCTGTTCCTTGCAACCTATAGGATTATGCATATGGTAATTGATGCTAGTGCGTTATTGATATCATGATCATGTAAACTGATTAATTGAATATGCAATAAAGATTAAAAGATGCCTTTTTAGCAACATGGAACTAGGGGATTCGAGCATAGTTTTGTGATGCTCAAAATCCTTCACCTTTGGTAATGATCTGTAAGTATGACACCAGGATTGACAGTGCAACTATGAGGGCTACATGGCTCTGGTTTTAGTTAAGTATGGGCACTTTTTCTAGCTTGTTAGAGGTTACCGAAAGGCGTGATGGGACCTGCCGACACGGGTATAGTGCGGCTCCTGTCCGAGTGCGTATAACCTGCGTGACCTTGTGCCACGAAGAAGGGGGCTCTACATCTGCTTGCCGGGTTCCTAGCGGCCCTAACTTGTTAGGCGAAATTCTTTGAAAGACTTCATAGTGAAACCCTGCTCACTCACCTTGGTAGTGTTATTGGAGTAATTAACCTGAGCAACTGGGAATCACGGCTCATAGTGAAAATGCACAACCTCTGCAGAGTGTAAAACTGGTTTACTAGCCGAGCTCACGGTCACGAGCGGCCTTGGACGTCTTATGGAGTAGTTATCTTTTGGGGTGATGCTTACTTGTTGCTAAATCTATTTATTGCTACTCATTAATTATGTTTACTATGATCATGAGAATGGGCTTATTCACTTGTTGCTATCCAACTGCATAAAAGATGATTAATTAAAAGCAACCTGCTGTTAAACCCGTGTCAACCCTTTTGAGCCTCATGAACCCATGCTAGTCTTGTTGAGTACGACATGTACTTACGCTTGTTTATTTTTCATTACTTGGTTAAAAAATCCCGGATGGGTAACAGATGGTGATAGTGACTACCCAGAGGACTACTAGACTTGTGCTTCACCAGTTGACGTCCCTGTGCTATGGAGCTACCGCGAGACTTATCTTTATTTTCCGCTGTGTAATGACTTTGATATTATTCGCTATGTATTAAACATTGGTTATGATACAATTTATGCAATTTGTTGGCTTATGTGTGTGACTGATCTCTGGGCGCACATAAGATTATGCATCCCATTTTATCCTTAAAATTGTGTGTGATAGCTATCACCACCTAGCACCTACCACTACTATCCATGGGCCCTGCGGCACTCAAGGGTAAGCTATAGCCTAAGCACCTCGCTTAATCTATAAAACTTACTACTCTAACTCTGGCCAATGAATTAGAGCACTCTAACCAAGCAATGAGCAAGTATAGAACTACTTAAAGTAAAACAATAGTAAATGAAGAAGGGGATCTTTATTACCGATAAGAGAGAAGAACACCGCAGAGTAGGTCGCCGACAAGCCCGGCTCCACCGCAGACTTCTTCCTTCTCCCGACTTCTCTCCAACACTCTACTCTTCTTTAGCTAGCACTATTCCTAAGAGCAGAGCTTCGCTAAAGAGAGAGAGGAGCTACTGAGCTGAATCTCAAGTGGATTCTCTAGTGTATCTCTAGTGTTTCTTGTGTGTTCCCTCCTTACAAGTGAGGATCCTAGTCCTATTTATAGTGTAGGAGTGCACCAGGGGTACTTGTAGGCTTGCTAGAAGTCGGTGGCGCGAAGTGGTAGGGTGGGCGGCCCCTAGGGGGGCGGGCGCCCGGTTGGATGCACCGCCTTGCATCCAACGGCCCTCCTTCCTCCCCCTATGGCGGTTGCTTGGTCAGTTTGTCTCTTGGAACGGTGGTTTGCAACCCCTGGGAGGATGACATGTGAGCCCTTCAATCCATGGCACATCACCTGATCACCGTTGGATGAAAACCGACTTCACTTGATGGTGTAGATGACTCCTACACACCTTCCCTCGGATCGTGGACGTGGCACTCAACTTTGACAGGGCGGGCGCCCTATTGATAGGGCCACCAGATCCCCGTGCCTTGTATCTGAGCCGTTGATGATGTTTCAATGTTCCACAGGCCATTTGGGAGGTTGGCACACGGATCAGTGAGGTGGCAAGTGCCATTTGGCACTTTGGACAGGGCGGGCGCCCTGTTGGCAGGGCGGGCGCCTCCCCTCTGGCTCTCACGTGGCAGCTGAGGTGTTGAGGTGTCTTACCTTGCTTTGGTTTTTGCCTGATTTCACCATTTTTCCTGCATACACAAGATTTCTCCAAGGACATGTGGAACTAGGTAAGTTTCAAGGTGGGTTCTTTACTTTTCATGTGGTTTTACCTTGATTATGTGTGAAATGTTGACGGTAAAATAGGGTGTTAGCGACCGTCAATAAACTCCCCCAAGCTAACCTTTTGCTTGTCCTCAAGCAAAGACATGATTTGAACATGGCAATGTTGGATCAAGAATTTCTTTAATGTAACAATTCACAAAGACCTTGCATACAAACCAACACTATTCTAGTATTGAGCATGATTCAGAAATTCATCTTATGTCTTAACTATATAGGGCTTATATCTTTTTCACCATGGGTCATGCTAAAACAAGATAGTATAGATAAGTAGATACTTCATCCCTTACTTTGGTAGAGTGAGACCATTTACTAGAGAGTTTTATTCTTTTGAAAAAGAATGCTTTGGTTCCTTTAATGGTACTCTCAACCACTCAGTGTGATGGACCTCACAAGAGCTTTTAATGTCTATCCTAAACTTATGTGGGGTTTATAGGATTGGAGCAAAGCATACTTGAACTGAATGTATTGCAAGATTAGACTCTTAAATCACAGGGAGCAACAAGTCATAAAACATGATCAAGAAGTGCAAGTGTAAATTATTTGGTGGGCTCCTTGAGACTTATTCCTTTGTCTTAGACAGGAGAGAGCAAGGTTACTGAATACATAGTTTTTTTAAAGAAGGGATATATGGACACCTGCCCATGGGACATTTGTCCTCTTTTGTTTTCCTTGAGCACTTGCTCTTTTTTTTTAAGTAACCTATACTCCCCATCTATCAAAAGGACAAAAGTTTATTGTGGTTGGTTGTCTCAATTGGTGTGTGGAGCATAGATGTATACTTCCAGTGTAGAAGTAATACATAGGCGGCATGTGTACGTGATCTTGATCAAAGAATATGACTAGTTTCTCTACCTAGATCAAATAAGGTCTAAGCAAGCTCAAAGCAGACAGGGGCTCTTTCTTTTGGTGGTTTTAGTTGTTTGTGGATGTATGGCTTGATGGTAGGTATTTAATTCCATAAAGGAACCATGAGCAAGAATTTGAATTTTATAAATCAAAATCTCTAGTTGGTTCTCACTCATTCCTTAGATCAGGTAAAAGTTCTACTTATACCAACTTTAATCTTGTAAGAGCATAACTTAGGTTATTAGCATGTGCAACCCACAATAGTGTTTGACTTAAGACAGAATTCAGATATCACACTCAAAACTTTCATAGTAAGAATTGCATAACAAGATTTTGCAAATCATCACTGAGCAATTGTTCATCATTTTAACAAAGACATAGCATATTATCATTATTTTCATTTAATTATTGTTATGCAAGAACATTATAACTCATAGTAATTAAGAAAAAGAGCTGGGTTTAGAAACCATACCTTGGCGAGGCTGACGGCTCCCCCAAGCTAGCTTCTTCTCCAGGATCGGATTCTCCTCTTAGTCGGGTTGTTTCCTCTTTTGCATCTTATTATGATCACTAGGCTTTGCTTTTTATTCTACTTTTATTACTGCTACTATGATAAACCAAATTTATATTTTATTTTATTATTATTTATTATTATTATTATTATTATTATTAATCTCTCTTTTATCATGGTTTTCATTAAATGCAAGACATAAATTTAAACATGCTTCTAACAATTAATTGATTTAATGCATGAAGAAGGAAAATATGCCAATGCAGTAATTAAAGAGAGATAGAGTACTTAATTCCATAATTGTCCTTCCTCGGAAGGAGGTTCTTCCTTGACCGATATCTTCTTCTCATCTTGTCCTTCTTTGACGGTAGCGGGGTCTGGTGTAGAGGCTGTAGATGATGGTTCCTTCTTAACCGCATCTCTGTCTTTCTTATTTCTCCAGATTCTTAGTTTTCTCCTCCTCAAGGGTCGACTCTTATTTTCCTGCATGTTAGTTGCATGGTGCGGTGCACAAGATAAAACAAATCTTTCTTTCTTCCCATTTATATAGAAATCCATGCTACCACTAGCAACAAATATGTATGCATTCACAGTATTCAAGAAAGGTCAGCCCAGAATGAGGGGTAAGTTGTCCCTATTACCCATGTCTAAAATCATGAAATCGGCAGGCACAAAGTTGTTTCTTAGTTTTACCAGAACATTAGAAAGTACTCCTTCTATGTAGCAAGTTGTTTGATCAGCTAATTGCACATATGCAGAAGTTGGTACTAGTTCAGTGTAGAACAACTTTCATAATGTTCTTTAGATATGATGTTAATGCTAGATCCTAGATCACATATAGCATTATGGAACTTTTGAGATTGAATAGAGCAAGATATGACAGGGGTTCCAGGATCTCCCTTTTTAGTTGAAAAATTCCATCCATCTAATTCATAGCTACGATAACTTATAGTAACAAGATTAGCAGATTCCATGATTGTTTTAGGCTTTCCTGGTATTCTATCTTTTCAAAAGATGGAATTGCAGCAGCAAGTTGTGCTAATTGGGTTTCAAGCATCTTATTGAAACTAAGTTGATTCTTAATTGTAGAAGAAAAATCATCCAATTTAGCATTTATGCTATCTAGCATCCTATTATTAGTATGGAGCTTCTTGTTTATGCTATCAGTCATTCTACCTTGACCATAGACAAGATCTTTAAGAGAATGATAGTTATTACCTTGGTTGTTTGGACGTTGCGAGGAATTGAAGGTGTTACCTTGAGAATTGGAGCGCTGAGTCCATCCTTGATTTGAAGAACGAAAACTATTATCATTGCTGATGAAGTTGAGGTCTTCATGTGTCTCAGGACAATGGAGTCTAGAATGGCCTAACTTCTCCACAGACTTCATACGTCATGTGGGTTTCCATGGCTTGCACGGTCTCAGGTGTACACATACTCTCGCAATTTTCTAGCCTTTTGGCCAGTAGGTCCACTTTAGCTGCAATCATGTCAGCTTCCTTTAACGAATGCATACGTCACTTGCGCGGTTGCAGATGTTCCTCGTTCCATCCTTGATTGGACACCATCTTCTCGATCAAAGCCTTCGCATCTGAAACTTTAAGAGAAAAGAATGCTCCACCGGCGGCAGCATCTAGATGGCTTCTATCAAGAGGGGTGAATCCATGGTAGAAGTTTTGGATCAAAAGCCAATACTTCATACCATGGTGTGGACAGGCAACGACATACTCTTGTATTCATTCCCAAGCCTCAGGAATCGATTCATTGGCTTGTTGTTGGAAACTAGAGATCTTATTGCGAAGAGCATTGGTGTTGCCTAGAGGAAAGAATTTCACTAGGAAAGAGTTGAAACACTTTTCCCATGTGTCCACATCATTTCGGTTCGTATAGAACCATTGCTTGACTTTTCCTAACAAGGAGAAAGGAAAGAGTCGCAAATAAATTGCGTCTGGGGTTACTCCTTTAATGGTAAAGGTGCTGCATATCTCCAAGAAGTGTTGGAGGTGTGCATTAGCATCCTCATGAGCTTTGCCACAAAATGGGCTAGCTTGAACCATTGTGATTAATGCGGGCTTTAACTCGAACTGAGTGTTCGCCTCGATGACACCATGGCCTGTTGCTATATTAGCAGCAGAAGGTGCAGAGAATTCACGGATGGTTCTTTTGGCCATATTCATGATTCTAAGGATAACTATCTAGACTTGACTCAAATCAAAGGAATTCAACAGTTGCCTTCCCCGGCAACGGCACCAAAAATGCTTGTTGACAGATACTAACGCTATCAAAAGATTGTAGCCAAATCTATCCTCTAGCAGTGGTAACAATACTTCTCAACGCAATCACAGGGGTTGTCATTCCCTATGCTCAAAGTATGTGATTGTTGGACAAAAAGGCTATGGGTAGCTCTAAAGCATAGGTGATGGGATTATGCAAGCACACAAAACTATCATGTAGCACTTTACCTGGGAGTACCAGGTGTCGAATTTATAATTTCCCAAAGGAAGGCGGGGTTTGTGATTCCAAGGATATGATAGTCAAGGATCTAGATATGGATAAATGGGGTAATAACCTTAGTAAAGATAAATTAATGAAGTATAACTAAGGTGGAAACACATATTAGGTAGCTCTGGAGTTTTGGGGAGAACTCTATCTCAGTAAAAGATCAAATGATTGTTATACCAAAGAGACTGCTATACTTGGGACACGCAAAGTCCTAAACTCGTCGGGGTTCGACTGATTAGGCAACGTACGTCCCGAAGTCCTACGCTTATACCGGATACTAGGCCGAACATGGTGGAATACAGAGGATCCTAGGGCTGTCACCACCTAGCACCTACCACTACTATCCGTGGGCCTAGCGGCACTCAAGGATAAGCTATAGCCTAAGCACCTTGCTTAATCTATAAAACTTACTACTCTAACTCTGGCCAAGGAATTAGAGCACTCTAACCAAGTAATGAGCAAGTATAGAGCTACTTAAAGTAAAACAATAGTAAATGAAGAAGGGGATCTTTATTGCTGATAAGAGTGAAGAACACCGCAGAGGAGGTCGCCGACAAGCCCGGCTCCACCGCAGACTTCTTCCTTCTCCCGACTTCTCTCCAACACTCTACTCTTCTCTAGCTAGCACTATTCCTAAGAGCAGAGCTTCGCTAGAGAGAGAGGAGCTACTATGCTGAATCTCAAGTCGATTCTCTAGTGTATCTCTAGTGTTTCTTGTGTGTTCCACCCTTACAAGTGAGGATCCAAGTCCTATTTATAGTGTATGAGTGCACCAGGGGTACTTGTAGGCTTGCTAGAAGTCGGTGGCGCGAAGTGGCAGGGCGGGCGCCCAGTTGGATGCATCGCCTTTCATCCAACGGCCCTCCTTCCTCCCCTATGGCAGTTGCATGGTCGGTTTGTGCCTTGGAAAGGCGGTTTGCAACCCCTGGGAGGATGACATGTGGGCCCTTCAATCCATGGCACATCACTTGATCACCGTTGGATGAAAACCGACTTCACTTGATGGTGTAGATGACTCCTGGATACCTTCCCTCGGATCGTGGATGTGGCACTCAACTTTGACAGGGCGGGCGCCCTGTTGATAGGGCCACCGGATCCCCGTGCCATGTATCTGAGCCATTGGTGATGTTTCAACGTGCCACAGGTGTTGGTGGTCCTTATAGATAAATTTTATACCACCAACTTAGACTAAAAAGAGGATTAACAGTCATATTCTAGCACATATGCCTTTACTACTAACAAGTTCCACTTGTACCCCTAGCATTCATGTTTTACAGGTTTTATGGCATAACAAGTGGAAATACGCATCAACATGAAGAAAGCGCAAAGTCAAAAGATGAATCCAACAAATGCGTAACCAAAGAATACTGAAGAAGCCCACCTTCAAAGCGTAACTGGATCCATCCGCAACCAAGGGAGAGGCCCAGGCCCAGGGAGCAACCGACCACCCGAAGGCGGTGGCCAGATGGTGCTGCCTAGGGACCGACCGCCCCGGGGGCGGCTGCCCCCCAGGTGGAGCCTCCCGAGCCCAGCTTCAGAGGCGGTACTGATGGCGGTTTGGCCATGGCGGTTTCACCTCCTTCCAAGTTTAGATGTGCCAAACGGTCAAAGTTTCACTATAAATAGATGGTGCTCCATCCCCTTCAACACATACATCATTTGGAGTCATCTACCTCACACCTCTCACTTGTATCTTTAGAGTAGTTGTAGTAGTTTGTGAGCAAGGCAAGAGCTATCAAGGAGAGCTTGTCTCCTTGGAAGAAAATGATCATCTTGGTATGAATACAATTCGGTCTTCTTGCATGAGCAAGTTCTTATCATACTTATATGATTATGCATATGAACTAGAGTCTAGTTATGATCTTGTTATGAGCATAGTATATGAGCTAGAATATAGTTTATGTATCATGTTCTTGACTTGTTCATCATCGTTCTTCATTGTTCATTGAATTATTATGAATAGAGGAAGAACTAGGAATGAGGTGATGGTTCGTCGTGCTGTCATGGCTGCTCTTAACCTAGCCTGTCAATCCGAAGGGTTGGGGTCCGCGGGGGTTAGCAGTTGTTTCCAAGTATGCAAGCATGGAGCTTGGGTATGCGGAGATTGGCGAATATGTCGGTATCCCACGGGCAGAGGGGTAGGTGGACAGGTGGTGACAGCCCTGTCCATCCCTAGCATTCCCCCACGTTCGGATATTGAGTAGGAGTTCGTAAAGTCTCTATCGGCTGGCAGACCAGCTGCGGGGATCTCCCTATCACCCCAGACTTAGTCTTGATACTAGAATTACTAATTAGATGGTCTGCTAATAGTTCTTTGCATAATTATATATGACCAATGCCTGCTTAGTTAGATATATTCTTTTATTCTTTATTTTCCTTTTATCCTTGAGGTTGATCCATATGTGTGTCCACTATCTTGAAATCATGTCTTACTCCTGTTTACTCTATGCCTACCATTGCACTCAATAAGTGATCATATTTACACCACGCTTGATGCATATTGTCCTCCTACGGGAAATTATAAATATGACACCCTACTCACGGGTTGAAATGCTACAATGATAGTTCTGTGCACTTGCAGAGTTATCTTATTTCTTACTGAGCTATCGATTGGCGTAGCTAAATACCATTACTTAAGGATTGTAATTCTTATGCACCCCACGGCACCGTGTCACAGTTTTGTATATCGTAAGTAATGACGGTTAGAAAGGCCAATCCGGCACTTCTAACTGCTATTAACAGACTGTACTACCTAGGCCGGCGCCTTTGAGGGCCAAGGGTTACCTTTCTAAATTAATGGTGGTTGGGGATGCCAACAAGCATTTCTAGTGCCGTTGCCTGGGATGGACTTTTAGTCTATCTCTTGTAACGATGTTAAAAAATGCCAACAACAGGCCATTTGGGAGGTTGGCACACAGATCAGTGTGGTGGCAAGTGCCATTTGGCACTTTGGACAGGGCGGGCGCCCTGTTGGCAGGGCGGGCGCCCCCCCTCTGGCTCCCTTGGCAGCTGAGGTGCTGAGGTGTCTTGCCTTGCTTTGTTTTTTGCCTGATTTCACCATTTTCCTGCATACACAAGATTTCTCCAAGGACATGTGGAACTAGGTAAGTTTCAAGGTGGGTTCTTTGCTTTTCATGTGGTTTTACCTTGATTATGGGTGAAATGTTGATGGTAAAATAGGGTGTTAGCGACTATCAACAGGTACGCACTGGTATCGTAGTCGGTGCTCCTGAACCATTATAGCTCGCAATTAATGTGCCCTCACTCTCCTTGAAACCACCCTCGAATGATATTCCTCATAAAAGGTTTATTTTGAAGAAGTAAATTTTAAATCTTTTAGTGTTGAGAGACAATTGATTAGGTCAAATGAGAATCTTCCTTATAACAGATAGGAACAGGAGTGTGGGCTAGTAGCTTATCAACTCAAGCGTCTGAACACCTGTCGGTTGCGCAGGATGTATTTCATGTATCATCACTTGAGAAGTGTCTTCAAGTGCCAGATCGAGTTATTGACTTGGTAGGAGTTGCCTTGAACCAGATCTGACACCCTCCGAGTATCCAGTGTGAGTCCTAGACCAGAAAAGATCATGTTACTCGAAGAACTTCAACAGGATGGTACAAAGTCTAACGGAATCAGCATTAGGAGGAAGAAGCTATCCGAGAATCAGAGAATTTCCTATCTGAAAGCTTTCCTAAGTTCTTTGCTATCCTTTAAACGTTACTTATTCCTCTTCAAGTCTTATAAAATGTAAATCCCCTACTTGCACTATAGTCAGGTTTGAAAAAGTTCTATTTGACACATTTTCTTTTCCATTACTAAACCTAAGGCTTTAGCCGTATCTGAAATCTCGAGACGAGATTTATCTTAGGGGGGAAAGGATGTAACACCCTTGGTGTTACTGTAACTAAAACCTGCCATGTCATCATGATTGCATGTAAATCATCCCGCATTTAACCCTGTTAGTGTGCATTAACTAAAATAAATCTTATCCTTGCATGTGATTGTGCATAGGGCTTTAGAGTAACTTATTATGTAAATAATTATGTTGGTGTGTAATTATCTAGATCCAACTCGAAAAAAATAAAAAGAAAATCATTTATGAACCCTAAAACAGACCTAAAACCCTAATTTAAAAACTAAATAGAATTAGGGGTTGGGCCTTAAACAAAGGTTGTAAATCTTTAAAAGCTGAGCAACTTCTACTTGGGGCCATTTTGAAGTTATTAAAAATAATTTCAAATAAAACCCTAATCTATGATTGAAGAACTAAAATTAAAATTAAAATTCAAAAACTAGCAAGAATCTAATGATGGTTGCTTAATAAAATTTTTAGCCCTTTCAAAATGGAACAACTTTCATTTCTGGAGATTCTGAGGTTACTGAGTGGAATTTTAAATTAAACCCTAATGAGTGTTTTGAAATTCAAATTTGAAATCCAATCTCCAAAAATTATTAATGATCTAACAAAACTCCTTTAATGAAAGTTGTCGGTCCGGTCAATTAGAGCAACTTTTATTTTTGCATATTTTCAAGTTATTGAGAAAAATTTTGAGAATTGGACTGGATTTGAAATGAAATTTAAAATCCACTTTTACCCCTTTTGAATTATTCAAAAATTATTCAAAATTTCAAACTTTTTCCAAAACAAAGGTTGTCTAGTTTAAATTTTTCCACAATTCTTATTCTGGGAATTTTTCGAGTTTATATGTAAAACAAAAAGTAATTGCGCTGAAACATGATTAGGGGTCACACATTGCTACAGTGCTCTAAGGGGGGTCCGGCTCTCGGCCTGCTCGCGTGCAGGTGTGCATGCGCACGCCGGCCGCCAGTGCTGCCTGGGCCCTGCGAAGACGAGTCACCATCAACGCCGTGGTCGTGGGGGGACCCCGGTCGCGTCCTGGGCCCCGCCGCTGCCTATTTAAGAGCCCTATCGTCGCCGTTCCTCCTCTTTCCTTCATTAACGCTGCGGGTGAGCTCCTCGTCGCCGCCAAAATTCACCGTCCCTAGTCCACGACCACTCTCTCCATCTCGTAGCCGGACTCACCCCTTCCTTGCGTGTGGATCAAGCCACTTGTTGCGCTCTGTGATCACCTATAGCTCGAGGTCGCCGTTCTTCTTCTCCATGGCTGCCGGTGGGGCGCCGCCGTGCTCGGTGTAACGAGGCCAGTGCTCTACGGTGAGTTCTGTTCGTCACCGTAACTTGTTCTGAGCTCTTTGTGGTTCTGTGAAGCTAATGGGTCAAGAAACCTAAACTCTACCGCCCAGGAAACATCGGAACGAAGTCCCTGCCATCGGAGAGCGCCGCCGCGCGCTCGGTCACCGTCGACGAGGCATTATCGGTCATCCTCTGCCCCAGCTAGGGTCCACAGAAAAATGTGGTGAGCATCCTCATCATGTAGCGGGTCTTGGTTCGGTCAGTGAGAGCGTGTAGCGATCGGAACGCCGTCCGCCGTCGAGGCCGAGCGTCCTTGGAGCCGCCATGGGCGAGATGGCGCTCGTTTGAGGGTCTTAACCGCGGAAATAGTTAGCTAAGAGGATTGACCATGTTTGGGGGGGGGGGTAGCGTCTAGGTTCTGTCGTTGCTAGAGAAGCCACCGCTGGCAAGCCGTTGCGGCTGCGCCACCTTGAGCGCTGGTACCGTCTGGAGGAGGAAGAAGAGGGGGAGGGCCGAGTTGTGCTACTGGGCCACGCTGCAGGCCGTCTGGTCCAGGCCCAGCCACGCGCGAGAGCACGCAGTATAGGGAGGGAGAAGCTGGGCCGCGCAGGCCGCGCGTGGATCAGACTGCTGCGCTGCTGGGCCGCCTTGGGCCGAATAGGAGTTTCCATTTTCCCTGTGAATTAGGTTGTATTTTCCATTTCTAGAAAAGTTTGAATAGTGCTGAGCTTTGTCATTTTTGTAGGGAATCATTCACTTCTTCAAAATTCATGAAAATAACTACACATACTCTCTGAGATGTGTAGTATTTAATAAAAATATTAAATAATGAATTTGAGCACTTTCTATAGGAGGTAAAAATCAGTCTTTTAATTATGAAATGGAACTTTGATGAATTTTTAATAAATTCTATGCTTATCCAAAAATCATGAAAATTAATATTCCATTATTTTAGGCTTAGTACTATCTGATGGAAAAGTTTGGGCTCAAATAAAAATAGTTTACTGGTTTTCTATTTAATGTTTAATTTACTGAATAATAAAATAAAGGGAAAACCTTAATCATTTTAGAGTTGTGTGATTTTGTGATCGTGTGTTAACCCTGGGGGTATTGTCATGTGCTGACCCTTGGTACCTTACTAACTTGTTACAGGGAATTGCTATTAATAAATTATGTCACCTCTACAGATCAGTAATGATTAAAAACTTGCTTAGTGGTAGGGTTTAAGGTGAACTAAGTTGGCTTTCTATGATTGTTAAACGGAGTCTTAAGTAATAATCGATAATTAGTTTTATTGGCTTGCAACTTTATCGTGAAGGAAAGTTGTACTCAACTTTTTAAAATTTAGTTTACTTTATTTACTCGGCAATTTAGTGCATCCCATGCGTCATGGCATACATATCATCATGTTAAACCTGCATTGTTATTTAGTGTAGTAAACGCGCGGTAATTGTTATCGGAAGCAAGTCCCGAGTAAGGTATTCACTCGGTGGACGTGGATCTTTCTCGGTGATTGACTTCAGGGTTCTATCTCCTCCAAGCAACAGGCAAGCCCCGGTGCATTCAGCCCTTTCCTTGTGATTTACAAAATATTTATAACTTGAGTTACTCTATTGCATTAAGTTGATAGGAGTTGATTGATAACCCAATTGATGCATTACCATCCTTGGCCACTGAAATACCTCGAAACCATTTTAAAATAAAATGATTGAGAAATGTTTAGCCCTGCTAAATTAATTTAGATTTGCACAAAATGCTATTTTTGAGCTATCGTGATATATTAACGATTAAATTCATGAACAAAGGGTATTGGTAATGTTTTCGTTCGGTGGCCGTGCACCTAATCAGTACATTGTCACTGACGGAAAGGGTTTTTGTCCGCTCGGTGGTTGAACACCTGGGTTAGAGTCCCAAGGCTTTGTCATCGGTGGGCAGGGATTTGAAAACCGTTTGGTTACCTTGTACTTGGGTTAGAGTCCCAATGCATTGTACCAGCGGGAAAAGCTTTAGGGACCGTCCATTGTAGGCCTGCTTGTGATCGAGACTTTGCAACTAGCCACATACTCCGGGAAGCCTTGACTCCGGTGGCTCTACTACTTGAACTGACGACCACGCACTGGGAGTGGAGAGATGGCGAGAGTAGCGTGTACCCTTGTGGCTGGCGTGCCTGGAGATGAGAGGAGTGCTGTGCTCTCGGGTGGCGCAGGACCGGTTCAGGTTTTGGAAAAGCCGTGGTAGACGGGGTTGGTATATGCAAGCTTAAGTGCTACATATGCAGTGGGGATAGGGATCCCTAGCTGGGTACTAATCGATTCGAATCGTTGTTGCTCCTCGGTGATGGAGACTTGATCCCCTAACTTACATCGGAAAGTGGTTCGGAACTAGATGTTTTTGAGAATGAATAAGTAATTAGATTTGAAGGGCACATGTGAAAGAACTGGGATTTATTGTGATTAATTAAAATATTATTGAGTAAAATATTGAAAGTAGTAGTAGTAATGCTTTTCCACAAAATACTTTGACTTTTGCTAAAGCTTTACCTTGACTCCCCTCAGCCTGCATTCCTGAGTCTCATTTTTTTCTTAGTCGGGTAAGTCTTGCGGAGTACCCCATGTACTCAGGGTTTGTTAACCCCCTGTTGTAGGTAAGTCGAGTGTACAGTTCTGCGTGGGACCGTGCCGGTTGGCGGACCGAGTATGGATGATGATGTGTCTATGATATAACCCTTGGGCAGGGTGTCTACTTGTATACTACTACTCCACTATGAAACTCTGGTTTGGGGATAATATAACCTAGGTTTGTAAATCTATGCTTATGAAATACTTCCGCACTCTTTACTCTAATTTATATTATTTGTGTAAACTGTTGTAATAAAAGAAAGGTCTTTACAATGAGATCCTCGGGTCAATCAGGGTTTCCAAGGAAACCCAACAGGCCACCTAGGTTGCGGGGGACACGTGCATAGTAACCGGAGGTCCTTAGGGACGATGATGGTGCACATGGGCCCAGTAATTTGGGCGGTTCTGTCACACCGCCCAGGGCTGCCGTCCGCTTGTCACTAGTCCTGTGGGGGTCAGGGGCCCATGATGATGTCGACCGCCTGTCCATCCTCCTGGCTTGCTTATATGGCCGACGAGGACGCCATTTCCTTTTCCCTCCTCTCGGCTCATCGGTGATCCCCTCGGTAGCTGGACAAATTCGTGCCCCACCTGGCCTATCGCTCCAAATTGACCCATGCAACGCGTTCATCTCGTCATTGCGCACTTCCTGAGCCATTTGTTCCTCTCCCTCACCATCCAAAGCCTCGGACCGCGTCGTCTTTCTCGGAACACGACCGTTCGCCACCGTGGTCCGCTTCACCGTCGCCAGGTCTTCCCAGTGAGCCCGTCGTCGCACTTGATGCCGATCTGCATCCGTGTTCATTCCTTGATGGTGCTAGGCCTTTTCTTTTGGACTCTACCATGATAGGTCGTCGAGAACGGGGGCCTCACCGTCAGAGCTTGTTGCCGTCGCCTCGGCTTCCATCGACGATGGGCTTCCGGGCTACCTCTTCTTCCACCGACGGTCAGTTTGAAGTCTCGGTGAGTCACTGACTCCACCCATGTCCCCCATTCGGTCTCCACTGCACCGTTGGCCCTAGTCCGTGGTCGTCGATGTGCTCGGTGCCGCCATGGCCGTGGTCTTGCTCACTACTAGCTCTCGGACGCCTAACCATCTACACCATAGGGTGCGCAGGGGTCTAGGGAACTTGTAGGTGGCCTCACCATCGTCAGAGAGGCAGCTGAGCGGAGGGTAACCGCTGGTCAGACCTCGTCAGCGCGTCCGGTCAACCGGAGAAGCTCATGGGGGTATGCGGGCGCAAATTAGGTAAAGGTCAGGGGGTCATTCAAAAATCCCGTGACTCATTTGAATAGTGTCCCCTAGACTGCGGGTTGAGCGCCTTTTCTTTCGGGGGTTTTGCGCAAGAGCGCTAGCGCACGGCTGGCCAGGCCTCGGTTGGGCCGGCTTGTGCACGTTGGGCCGTCTCGGGCCGGAATTGGTTTTCTATTTTCTCGGCTATTTAAATTTGTTTTTCTATTTTCTGAATCTATAAATAGTAATGGAGCTTGTTCTTTTTGTGTTAATTAATTTGCTGTGCCAAAAATCAGGAAAATATTTAGATGTGTTCTCTGCAGTGTGTAGTATTTTATAAAAATATTAAATAGTGAATTTGTGCACTTTCTGTAGCAACTACAAATATGTCTTTTAATTATTAAATGTAGCTTTGATGAGTTTTAATAAATTTTTTGTTAATACAAAAATCATGAAATTTGTGTGGGTACTGTTATAGACTGTGATTTATCTGTTAGAAAAGTTTGGGCTCAAATGGAAATATTTTATGTATTTATTATTTTATACCCTATTAATTGATTGATAAAATAAAAAGGGAAACCCCAATGACTTAGGTTTTGGGTGACTTTGGGATTGATTGTTGATTTTGGGTCATTCACCCTAGTGACCCCAGGCACTTTAGATTGAGTTCCTTATGGTTAACTTAGTGGTAATTATAGAGCTGTCTAGCGGCTTTCCACGACTGCTAAAACGGTCAATAAAATGATAGGATAACTTTGCTGGCTTGCAACTTTATCATGAAGAAAAGTTGTACTCAACTTTCTTCGATTAATTAATTAATGTAATGCACTTGTATGTTTCTCATCATGCATCATGATCATTGCATTACCTCATGTTAAAGCATGCATCATTCATTTGCGTGTAGTGCAGACGCGAGTGAAAAGGCTTACGTCGATCAAGTCGGAGGAAGTCCATCGATCAAATGGTGGTGATGTCAACATCGTGATCTCTGTGAAACTAACCAACCCTGCAACAGGCAAGCCCCGGTGCATTTAAACCTCTCCTTGTGATTTATAACATGTTTATCACTTTGAGTTAAACTATTGCATTAAGTTGTTAGGTGTTGAGTGATAACCCAATTGATGCATTACCTTCCTTGACCACTTGAATATCACCCCTGAAACCTGATTTAAAATGAAAATGTTTTAAAAAAAATACTTAGCCCTACTTAATTAATTAGAGTTTTGCATATGCAAGCCGGACCGGTTCAGGTTTTGAAAAAGCCATGGTAGACGGGGTTGGCATATGCAAGCTTAGGTGCTACATATGCAGTGTGGATAGGGATCCCCAGCTGGGTATTTAATCGATTCGAATCGTCGTTGCTCCTCGGTTAATGGAGACTTGATCACTGCCCTACCCCGAAAAGTGGTTCGGAACTAGGCTTTTGAGAATGGATAAGTAATGGAAAGAATGAGGATACATGTGATTGAACTGGGGGCTATGATTAATGATTAAAAAATAATATTGAGTTAAAACAATGAAGTAGGATCCAAGATTAGTATTGCTTTTCTACAAAAATGCTTTGACTCTTACTAAAGCCTTACCTTGATTCCCCTCAGCCTGCATTCCTGAGTCTTCTCCCCATTTTCTTTAGTCGGGTAAGTCTTGCAGAGTACCCCATGTACTCAGAGTTTGTTAATCCCTTGTTGTAGGTGAGCCGAGTGTATAGTTCGGCGTGGAACCGTGTTGGTTGATGAATTGTGCATGATCGAGGATGTGTATATGATATAATCTTTGGGCAAGGGTATAGTTGTACACTGCTACTCCACTACAAAACTTTGGTCGGGGATAATGTAATTTATGTTTGTAAACCTATGATTATGTAATACTTCCGCACTCTCTACTCTGATTTATATTATTTGTGTAAACTGTTGTAATGCCTGCAAGGTCTTTACAATGAGATCCTCGGGGAAATCTGGGTTTCTGAGGAAACTCGGTAGGCCACCTAGGTTGCGGGGAACTCGTGCACAGTAGCCGGAGGTCCTTAGGGACGATGATGGTGCATGTGGGCCTGGTGATTTAGGCGGTTCTGTCACAGATTGGTATCAGAGCATTTCATTGTAAAGTACTTGCAGTATTACTTTGCAAAAACTTCAAAATGATTTGGATCGAATAAAATTGATTGGGTAGTTCAGTCTAAGTTGCTTCTGAACTTTCCTCATTCATTCTATACGATCTTTCCTTGATTATTTCTATAGATTTATAGTTAGGTTTTGAGCGTAGTAGTGAATTAGCACCTTAAGTATGCCCTATGTTGAAAAACATTGAGTGCATGTAACTCTAGTAATTGATCAATATCTACGTATATATCAGAATATTCTAATTTGTGTTGGAACGCTCATGCATCATGATATTACAACTATTAATAATTCCCCCGATATGAAGTATATATAATTTCTAAATAAAACTTATTTCAAAATATATTTTTGCTAAGAAATAAATTCCTACCCTTCTTCCAAACAGATGGATCCACAAGGTCCTGCTACTAGAATTGAAGAGTGCCTAGCAATGTTCGGAACCCCAGCAGTGTTGTGGCAACTACTGCAGGAAGAAGGCTACTCAGAACCACTGAAGTATTGTTGGTCCCGCACTGCTCTCTTTAGTCGGCCGTGGTACGAAGTGTCCCTCTAGATCTCAGCTTGTACCACTGCTCCATTTTGGCCAGCGTGGGAAGCATAGGCTGAAGGTATGAGTCCCTGGGAAGGAGCTCAGGCAACAAAATTGGAAGTCCTGAGAAAGGTCTGCTTTAGGTGTCAGAAAGTGGTCAGAGTCTCTTTTCTGAGAATGTTTCCGTCAGGGGCACCAAGGAATTGGGACGTTCTTCAACAACAAGCCAAGCAACTGGAAGAAAGTTCTGATAAACAAGATCCTATTTTGGTCGCCACTACGCGAGCTATGTTAGCCATCCTTAACTAGCATCTGACCCGTGAGAGGGGACGCGAGGAATGGCAGGAAGTTTACTCTGAATGTTATGAAGCACTCAAGAGTACAGAACTAAAGAAGAAGAAGGCAAATTAGAAGGCCCAAAAGTGGAAAGAGACTGCTGAGATCGGAATTATACTGAAGATCGGTCTAGATGTCCGGATAGAAGTACTCGAGGCACAGCGACAAGCGGATCAGAACCGCATAGAAGAATTGGAGAGTCTGGTGGATAGTCTTCACCTTCAGACATGAATCCTTATCTAGTAGCGTGAAGAAGCTCATTCCTATGCCGTAATGGCAAGAGAAGGTCTTAGAGAGACCGTTGGATATTTGCAGCATCAGGATGCGATGTTTTGGGGCCTGCATAACACCTATCAGCAACAACTTCAGGCAGCCCATCAGAATATCGCCGATCTGCAACGAGAAGTGCAAATGCTCCATGCCATGAATGATCCAATGCCAGAAATGGGGTTTACAGAAGCTGACAATCAAGAAGACTCTGGTTCAGCAGAGAATGCAGATGAAGAATTAGAGGAAGCAACGAATGACTCAGAGTCTAAAGTAATGAGTGGTCAGGTCGAGTACCTTATGAAGATAGCTGGTTTCTTAGACCCAGTGTCAGCTCAGGTCTGACCTAAGGTCAAGTTTCTTTTGTACTATAAAACCCTGGGTTAGTAGGAAACTGGTGTAATGGTAGCAAGTCGACCTAAGCTAGTAGTCAATGTGAACTAATGTGTAAATCTTGGATAATCCTTTGTCATCTGTAAAATTGTTTCCTGCTTAAGTTTATGAGTGACAAGTGTGTTCAAAAGGTGGTAAATTTTGTCAGAGACTAGGTTTTACCAACCCTCGTTAATCTTCGCTCCAAAAGTTTCCAGTCCTTGGGGAACTTCGGGATGCAGTTAAATCAACCGTCTAAATCTACGTATTTGTCAGTCTTGATCTTCTCCTTTCATGACACATGCTATTTCCTTAAAATTGACAACCAACAGTTGTTGGTTGAAAACTATTGTAATTGTAGTCTATGGGATATCATGATCCTTAACCATGATCCAGCGTTGAAATCTGGAGTCTCTTATGGATCGCGACCGTAGGAAGTTACTACTGGACGCTCGCTGTTATCAGGGTTGATGGTCATGATCCTAACCTGCAGTTAATGTGCTTACACTCTCTTTCATATCTCTTTTACAAAATTCATATTCGTATTTCTTCCTAAACTTCTAAAATTCCTTGCTAATTATAAATATCTTCAAATCTACTTTGAGAATTCACATCTGATCTCTCTGAATTCTCAAAATTCTTTGTCCTTGCAATCATCTTAATCTCATATGATAAAATAATGGGAACCGATTTGGAATACCTAAAATCCAATCACTTGGAAATGGTATCTGCGATCCGCAGAGGATTCCCTGTTGTTTTATGGATTCCTGGTTATTTATAAATATCTTGAAAGCTATTTTAAAAAAATTCACTTCTTCGAAAACTTTAGGCTGCACTTAAATTTACCCCATTGACCAAGTACAAAAACTTGGCCCTAGTCCTTGACCTTCTACCAGTGTATGTGTCGTGGCTTGATCTGGCACATACCATTTCCTAGAATTCAACATGTTATACAAGTCATTATGGTTATGCCCTATAGTAGTGCCATGACCTGTGACCATGGTGCCGCGTCAAAACCTAGGGTCTCTTGTGTGCCATGGCCACGCGAGATTCTACTAGGCACATGCAGGTATCGAGGTTTAAGGTTGTGATCTACTATAGCTTTACAACTAATAAGCTCTATTCCATTTGCTGTGGTGTAACATCATCTATGACAGCGATACAATATAGCAACCCGGAATCTCATGTAACTCGCGAGGATATATGCTCGTATCGAGGTCCTTGGTCATTTTTCATCATAGCTACAATCGATATACCTTCTCTCTTTTGACTGAGGTTACTTTAATTATGTTCTACAATGGTATCTCGACCCGTGACTATGGTGCCGTGTCAAAACCTGAAATCTTCTGTGGACTGCAGCCACATAAGATCTTACCAGAGTACGCACTGGTATCGCAGTCGGTGCTCCTAGACCATTATAGATCGCAATTAATGTGCCCTCACTCCCCTTGAAACCCACCCTTAAAAGATATTCCTCGTATGGGTTTATTTTGAAGAGCAACAGTTAAAGCTTTTCGTGTTGAGAGACAACTGATTAGGTCAAATAAGAATCTTCATTGTAACAAATAGGAAATGAAGTGTGGGTTAGTAGCTTATCAACTCAAGTGTCTGAACACTTGTCAGCTGCGCAGGATGTATTCCATGTATCACCACTTGGGAAAGTGTCTTCAAGTGCCAGATCAAGTTATTGACTTGGTAGGAGTTGAATTGAACCAAATCTGACACACTCCAAGTATTCAGTGTGAGTCATAGACCGGAAAAGATCGTGTTGCACGAAGGGCCTCGACAAAATGGTACAAGGCACAATGCAGTCAGCATTGAGAAGAAGAAGCAACCCGAGAATCAGAGAGTTACCTATCTGAAAGCTTTCCTAAGTTTTTTGCTATTCTTTAAACGTAATCTATCCCTATCAAGTCTTATAAAATGTAAACCCCTACTTGCTCTTTTAGTCAAGTTTGAACTATGTCTACTTGACATATTTTCTTTTCCATTACTTAACCTAAGGCTTTAGCCATATCTTAATCTCGAGACGAGATTTATTTAAGGGGGAAAGGATGTAACACCCCGGGTGTTACTGTTACTAAAAACTGGCATGTCATCATGATCATCGCATATCATCCCGCATAAATCCCGTTCCTGTGCGTTCTCTAAAATAAATTTTATTACTACATGAGATTGTGCATAGGTATCTTAGAGTGATTTGATTATATAAGTGCTTGTTTGAGTATATATGGTTTAATCAAATTAGAAATTCAAACCAAAATTAATTAAAAACCCTAACTCGGACTCCAAATCCGAATTCAATAACTAAGTAGAATCTGAGGATGGTGCCTTAATAAAAGCTGTAGATATTTTAAAATGGAATAACTTTTATTTTGGGTGATTTGGATGTTATTAAGTGGAATTCCAAATTAAACCCTCATTAGTGTTTTAAAATTCAAATTGGAAATGCAATTTCAAAAATTTCCAATAATCTAACCAAACTCCTTTAATAAAAGTTGTAAGGCTTAACCAATAGAACAACTTTTATTTTTTAATATTTTAAGTTATTAAGAAATATCTTGAGAATTGAACTGAATTAGAAATATGATTCAAATAGTGAATTTACCCCCTTTCCCATAATTTCAAAATATTCAGAATTTGAATTTGGTTCAAAGACCAAAGTCACTCAGAATTAAATGTACTACAACTTCTACATTGACCATTTTTCAAGCTTCCACACAAAATTGAGAGTAATTGTGCAAAAACAGTGAGAAAGGGAAATTGGTTTGCTATAGTACTCGGCATAAGGTTTTGCCTCCTACTCTCTGTAACACTCCTGTGTTACGGAACACTTAAAACTGAGCATGACATCATGAGCATTGCACAACATGTATGAATTTTTGTTAATCTTAACCTGCATCAACTAAGAACAAGTTTACTTTTCACTAAAGGCTTGTGCTTATGGCAATAGAGTGGATTTATTAGCAATTTAATTTTAAAATCCTAAATCGGGGTAAAACCCTAGTTTCAAAACTATGAGGAATTGGGATTTGGTCCCAAAAGCAAAGTTGTAGCTCTTATTATTTAGAGCAACTTTGGTATTGAAAGTTTTTCAAGTTTCCAGTTGGAAATTCAAATTAAACCTAAATTACTACATTAAAATTTGAATTCAAAACTTCAATTCAAAAATTACTTGGAATCTAGAGTTGGTCATTAAACAAAAGCTATAAACCTCCCTGAGTTGAACAACTTTGATGTTCACAGATTTTGAACTTGTTCAATAAAAATTTGAGATTTGAATGGAATTCGAAAAAGGCCAATTACCCCCTTTTCCATAGTTTTAAAAATAATTGGAATTTGAAAATATTTTGAATACTAAAGTTGTGCAGCACGAAATTTTACACATTTGATATTTTGGACATTTTTCAACTTCTTACACAAAATCTTGTTTAATTCGCACATTACTGTCGGCAGGGGGGTAATTGCAAAAATGCCAAGTTTCCCTAGAACTTGACACACAGCTGCCTGCCTGGCCCTCGCCGTCGGCGTCTCTGCGCTGCCCTTCGCGCGCGCAAGGGCACGCGGCCATGTACGTGGCGATGCTCGGGGTCGCGTGGCACGCGCCTGGGAACTAACCTACTCCTTTTTAAGCTCGAAGACGAGCTCGCTCTCTCCTTTTTGCCGTCTCTGTTCGCCGCCGTCGAGCTCGGCTCGCCGGCCAAATTCGTCATCTTGGTTTGCCTTCACTTCGAATTGAGTCTGTAGTTAGCTTCGTAAGCGTCTTGCGCACCGGTTGAGCCCTTCCTTGCCGCTTGCGACCGCTGGAGACGCGCTGTCGGACCCTTCTTCTCCGCGGCCGGCAACGACGTCGATGGTCTCGGCTCATCGTGGTTAGGACCTTACAGTGGGTATCTTATTGCTCTTCCTTACGTTCTGCGTTCTTCAGAGAGTGGCGAAGCTGAGGGCTTCGACCGTTTCGTTTTTGGTACACAGGAGTCGCCGGAACAAGGGGTTGCCGCCGGGTTCGTGCCGCCGTGGACACGGTTGTCGTCAAGATCGACTCTCCGGCCATCTTTCCGGCAAACCAATGTGAGCAGCGTGTATCTGTGAACTTCTTAATGTCTTAGGGGTGTTTGGCTTGGTCGGGGAAGGTTCCGGCTGGCCGGAACGCGGCAAGCCGCCATCACCGCCGCCGCCGAGCCGCCATAGCCGCTTGCTAGCTCTTGCTGGTGCTCTGGAATCTGCTCTAGTTGGCTAGATAGGTGTGAGAGCTTGCTGGGATCTCACCTAGAGCTTTGCCCTTGCCGGGGATGTGCCGCCGACGAGCTCCGCGGCGAGCAGCCGCCCCACGCGCGTGCGTGCTCTGCTCGCGCTACTCTGTTTGAGCAGAAAGGAGAAGAAGCCCGAGTTGGGCTTTGCTGGGCCTGGCTGAGCCGGCCCAGTAACCCTTGGTGAATGGTCTTTTCAATTTTAAAAAGAATGAATAGTTGCCAATTTTGTATGAATTATTGTATAGTACCAAAAATCATGAAATAAATGGTATAGCTTCTCTGTGTAATTTAGAATTTATGAAAAATATGATATAAGTATTTTGAGCATTTTCAGTAGACTGTAAAATTGGGTATTTTAATTAATAAATAGCATTTCTATAATTTTTATAGCTCAAAATATTAATCCAAAACTTGTGAGATTAACTGTGTAGCTGTTTTGACCAGTGAGCTACCTCCACAAAAATTTGTAGCTTGATTGGATGAAATTTAATTTTTTAGTAAATTACCCTAATTAATAAAATAAATAAAAATGATATTTAATGTTAATCACTTTAGGATTTTTGTGTTATTTTGGGATTGTGTGAAGACTTAGGATCAGTAAACACTAATTGGTCCTAATCACTTTCTTTAGTGTTGAAAGTCATGTTAATTGCGGCTTTCTATGACTGTTAAAAATAATTAATGAACTAATTATGTAACAATAACTCTGTTAGGTGAAATCCTGATTACAACTTTACCGTGAAGAAAAGTTGTACTCAAGGTTATTAAATTAACGTTTGTTTATTTGTTAATCATGTCATTTGCACCATCATTAAAGCATGCAATCATTATCACGTATAGTGACCGAAAGCGAGGAAGTGAAAGTCGAGCAAGTCGCCGCTGACGAAGCCTCGGGAGTTGTCGGTGGTTTTGACATTTGCGGTTCTGACCCTGATCCGTCCCTCGCCGTGCAACAAGGCAAGCCCCGGTGCATTAACCCCCTTGTATTTATAAATTTTTATCACTTGAGTTAATCTACTGCATTAAGTTGATAGGAATTGATTGTCACCTACTTGCTGCATTTACCTGCCTTGATGAATTGATTATCATCTTTGATACCTGATTTTAAATGTAAATTTTTATGAAATGCTTAGCCCTGCTTAATAGTTAAGCTTTTATAAAAAGATATTTTGTATGCTTGGGATATACAATTATGTACTATTGTAATTAGTCGACTGGACAGCGGACTTGCATTGAGAAAGGAATCTCAATGTGTCTCTGACTGTCTAATAAGAAAACGAAATGGCATCCATTAGGGACCATTCGTTGTCGGCCTGCTGGATCAAGACTTTGCAACTAGCCACATACTACGAAAAGCCTCTGACTCCGGTCGCTCCTCTACTTGAACTGACAACCACGCACTGGGAGTGGAGAGATGGTGAGAGTAGCGTGTACCCTCGTCGCCGGCGTGTTTGGAGAGGAGAGGAGTACTGTGCTCTCGGGTGGCGCAGGACCGGTTCAAGTTTTGGAAAAGCTGTGGTAGGCGGGGTTGGTATATACAAGCTTAAGTGCTACATATGCAGTGTGGATAGGGATCCCCAACTGGGTACTTAATTGATTTGAATCGTCGTGGCTCCTCGGTCAATGGAGACTTGACCCTTCGACTTACAGTGAAGAGTGGTTCGGAACTAGGTAAATGTGGGAAAGGGAGTTGATGATGAGATAATTAATGAATTAATCTAGCTTCGAGATTAAATGTTAAGCTGATTTAGAGAGATTTTCTGCAAAACTCTTTGATTCTTGCTAAAGCCTCTCCTTGATTCCCCTCAGCCTGCATTCCTGAGTCTTCTCCCCAATTTTTAGTCGGGTAAGTCTTGCGGAGTACCCCTTGTACTCAGGGTTTGTTAACCCCATGTTGCAGGCAATCAGCAACCCAAGGTCTGCTTTGGACCTTGCTGTATGACGGTGTTCGAGGAAGTGGTCGAGGAGGATAGTGGCAGTGAGTGAGTATTTGATTCCTTGGGCAGGGATGTTATGTAATATAAGTGTTGTATAAGCTACTTACCTACTGCCACTACTCATATTTTGGTTTTGTAATAATCGTACCTTTGTTTAATTAAGAACTCTGGTTTGTAATCATATGTAATATTTTAAGTCTTCCGCTCTTGTACTCCGAATTGTATAATTTGTATGAAATGTTGTACTCTGTAATCTCTTCGCAATTAAGATCCTGTTCGGAGGAAACGGGTTTACTTGTAAACCCGGCAGACCCTTTTAAGTTATACGGGTCACCTGCACAGCTGTCGAAGGTCTTTGGGACGACAGGTGCATGTGGGCCATATAGCTTAGGTGGTTCTGTCACAGCTGGTATCAGAGCCTTAATTGCAAAGACTTGCAGGGTCTTTTTGCAAAACTTCAAAATGATTTGGATCCATTATTAATTTGTAATTTGGTCCAAATTACTTATTATCTTGTCTTAATCAATTTGATAAAGGCAAAAATTGATGAGTATTGGCATTGTAGGGAAATAGACTTTATGATATACTAGCCCTATGTTTAAAAAAATTTATGATCAAGTCAATTTATTGTTTTGCTTGTGATTGTTTCGTAAGTACGTTGCATGCATCATAATTGTTAACTTGATAATAATTACCTTCCTTCTTAAAGGGGCATGGGTTTAGTAGAACCAAACCTATTCTTGCTAACCTGTAATTTTGTTAAATTAATTCTAGATGGCCCGTACCAAGCGCACCGCTCGCAAGATGGTGGGACCTCAAGGTGTGCCACAGCATCAGATCGCACCAAGGGTCACTCCCAACAGCAGCCAAGCTGAGCTGTGGGCGGAGATCGAGAGGCTGCATGAGCGTCCCGACATGATGTTTGACAACCGCTGCAGGGGCGCAATCGAGGTGCGCCAACTGAAGACACGTCTGCGGGAGGTGATGGCGGAACATGACCTCGCAGGACAGCAGGAGGACCGTGCTCTGACTCGAGTTTGCGAGTTAGAGGTTTATGCAAGGGACCTCGAGCGCCAGAATGAGGAGGTGCGCGAGGAGATGTACCGACTGTATCATCAGCTGCATCCTCATGGCCCGTCTGATGAGGCGGACCAGGACGAACAGGACGCGGAATCCAGCGAGGGCAGCAATATGCCTGCATCACCCAGCACTACCTAGGATAGCTTAAACCTTAGGTGGGGTATGTAAAATAAGTATCTAAGCTAGACTAACCACTAAGCTGTGTCATACTAGAAGCGCGACAAATTTTGGTATTGTAACCCGTAAAACGCTATGTACTGCTAAGGTTTGGAATAAGTACATGTGAATATGGCTTGCTTATATATACAGATGCCGGTGCGTACTCGTGCTTCTGATGAGGCTGGAACCTCTCATGGCGGTGATGGGCTTCCTAACCCGCCACCGATTCCACCAACATTAGCGGATGCTATCGCTGCACTGGCGAATGCCACTGCTCAACTGACACAGAATCAAAATCAGAATAATCAGGGAAACCGTCGTGGGCGTAACAACCGGGACGAAACCACTCATGTGGATTTCACAGATACTCGTCCACCGGTTTTGACCAAAGATGATGAGCCGTTGGAGGTCGATGATTGGCTCCGCACTATGGAGCAAAAGTTTAGTCTTATTCAATGCACCGACTATCAGAAGCCTCTGTTCGCAGCACAACAGCTTCAGGGAGCTGCCAGCAGCTGGTGGGCGAACTTTGTTGCCGCCCAGCCAGAAGATCACCGTGTGACGTGGGCCGAGTTCCGTGAAGGTTTTCGTGCTCATTGCATTCCTGCTGGAGTCATGAAGCTGAAGTTAGATGAGTTTCTAGCACTTCGCCAGAGGGAGGACACCGTGATGCAGTATGTGTCCAAGTTCAACCACCTTTCTCAATATGCACCTGATCATGTGAACACTGATCGCAAAAAGAAAGATTGCTTTGAGAGGGGTTTGAACTCAAAAATTCATAGAGCGTTGACCTCAAATCCAGATGCTACTTATCATCAGGCAATCAACATAGCAATCGCATATGAAGCTAAGAACTGTGCTCATCAGGCGGAGAAACGAAAGAAGAAGATTGTGCCGATTGGATCTTCTGGTGGTAAGAAGCGCCAGAAGATTGTGTTCCATCCTGTGCAACACCAACGTACCCAGTATCCACAGCCACAATATCCACCTTGGCAATAGGTTGTTATCCGCCCTACTGCCGCATCACAGAATATTAATAAGCCAAATACCACTCAGCCGAACGCCCCTGGTGTTCGTATCCAAGCTCCACCACCAAACTACAACGCTCCATGCTTTAACTGTGGAAAGCCTGGGCATTACTCCCGTGATTTCCCGTTTCCGAGACAGTATAATAAGAATGTTCCGAGGGTTGTTGGCGGTCAGCAGCAGTAGCAGCAGAACCAGAACCGTAACAACCAGCAGAACCAGAAAGGCAAGGCCATGAAGAAAGTTGGACAAGTCCACTATACTCAGGTCAATGAGATCCCAGAAGGAGAACCTGTCATGCTTGGTAGGTTTCCTATTGCAAATCATCCTGCTGTTATGCTTTTTGATTCTGGTGCATCTCATACTTTTATCAATCGTACATTTGTCATTGAGCATGATATTCCAATTGGGGAAGCTAAGGAAAGTATTATAGTGCAGTTGCCTGGGGGACGACTGAGTACCAAGGAAATGATATATCAGGTACCTATTGAAAGCCCATGTTTGGTTTTGGGTAATTGATGAAACCTAGTTTGCTAACGATTGCTCTAAGTGTTTCATGAGAATTGATTAGCAAATGGCAAGATGGAGCAAAGGACCGGGTCGGTGGAGGCCACAAGTGAAGGGCAATGACGGCGTCCATGAAAATGGTGTAAGCCCATCAATAAAGGAGAAAGCCCTATTGACGGCATCCATGCGAATGGTATAAGTCCATCATCAAAAGGAGTCCACAAGCTTCATCAAGAGATGGTGAAAAAGCTAGGAGCTCAAGGCAAAGGTATAATCCATAGGAGCTCTTTTGCTTTTAGTGATCAAGACTCCATAGAGGGAGTGATCACATTTAGGATAGATAGCCGTACTATCAAGAGGGGCGAAATCGTTGATGAAATACGGTTATCAAGTGCCACTAGGTGTTCATGATCATTGCATTGCATATAGATGCTAGTGACACTAACAAACCCTTGGAAAACTCTTTTGAAAAGGCTAACACACGTGCACAAGGTGTAGAACACTTAGTGTTAGCACATGGGAACAAAGGGTGAAAGGTTTGAGTCAAAATCCTAAGAAAATAGAGCGTCGGACCATAGAGTCACAGAGCGTCGGACCATTAGCCTTGGTCCGACGACTAACACTGCTGAGAGCGTTGAACGCTCAGTTTCTGAGCGTCGGACCATTAGCCGAAGCGTCCGACGGTACAGAGCGATGAGGAGGTGACACGTGAAGAGCAGGTGAGCGTCGGACTCTCGGCGTTAGTCCGACGGTGAGCGTCGGACCAACTTCCGACGGTTTTCAGCGCTCGGGGAGCTCTCTGGAAGCGTCGGACGGCCGCATTCGTTAGTCCGACGGCTCCGTCTGGCTGAGTCTGACGGTGGTCAGCTGAGGGCGTCAGACCGTATGGTTTAGTCCGACGCTCATCCATCCGACGGTTCGTTTAGCGCGGGAAGTTAGCCGTTCGACTTCAAATGGCTAGTGACACGTGGCGTTCATCCGGGGCGTAGGACCGTGCAGATTAGTCCGACGGTCTGGCCGTCGGACAGTCGACGGTACGCAGAAAAGTCTAAACGGCTAGTTCTTTATGTGTGGCTTATAAATAGTCACTTGGCTGGTTTGTGGAGCAACTCTTGGCACTCCTGAACATCATAGCATACTTGTGAGCCTTCCCACTCCACTCTCACTCATCCTACTTGATTGTGATCATCATTTGGTGAGTTTGGAGAGCATCAAGTGCATTGCATTGATACAGATCATCTAGAGGCACTTGGTAGCGGTGATTCGCAGCGGTTTCTCTCATTACTCTTGGAGTTTGCCGACTCCTAGACGGCTTGGAACTGCGAGGATCGTTGAGGGGAGTTGGTGATTGTCTCCGCCTCCGATCAAGGTATTGTGAGGGGTTCTTGAGCCTATCCCCACGGGAGATCGCGAAAGGCATCTTTAGTGGATTGCTCGTAGCTTGGTGGATCCCCGTCTTGTGTTGGTTGTGCGGCACCCTTGAGAAGGGTTTGGCGTGTGATGCCAATTAGCGCTTGAACCTCCAAGTGGGTGTATCGCTACAACGAGGACTAGCTTGCCGGCAAGCAAGTGAACCTCGGTAAAAATCTTGTGTCATCTCTCTACCGAGGATTTCTCTTGTATTTGATTGATTGGTTATATTGGACTTCATCTCTTCTCTACACCGGGGGTATTGAAATCACCTTTACTCTTTACACTTGTGTACTTACTCTCTTGTGTAGTTTGTTAGTTAGTTGCTCACTTAGGAGTAGTGTATAGTAGTAACATAACCTTTGAGTGTGAACTAGTGATCATAGTGTAGTATACTTGTCTAGGTGGCTTGCATAGTGTAGGTTAGAGCTAGTGCTTTGCAAAGCTTGCTATTGTTACTAATCGGCTTGTTAAGTGTTGTTTGTAGATTTTTTATAGGCTATTCACCCCCTCTAGCCATTTAGGACCTTTCAAGTGGAATCAGAGCCGAGGCACCGTTGATTTGAGGCTTAACAACCTACGGTGTAAAAATGGCTCAACTCAACATTCACATCAACAACACCAAGAAGCCACCCCAATTTGATGGCACAAATTATGCATATTGGAAGAGCAAGATGACCTCACACATCAAGTCAATCAATAGAGAGGTTTGGAGGGTTGTGGAGACCAAGATTGAGATTGCCAATGCGGTAACCCCACAACCGCCGAAGAAAGATTGCTTCAACTCAATGACATTGCGGTTTGTGCTATCCATGAGGCTCTAGATGAGAAGGTGTTTGAGCAAGTCAAGAACATTGAGAATGCTCATGAAGCTTGGAAGAAGCTTGAGAAATCATATGAGGGCACCAAGGGTGTAAAGGCCACCAAAGCATACATCTTGAAGGACAAGTTTGCAAGCTTCAAGATGAAGGATGATGAAACCGTGCCGGAGATGTTCCATAGATTGCAAGTCATTGTGAATGATCTCAAGGCCATGGATGAAGAGGTGAAGGATAGTGACTTCTCAATGAAATTCTTGAAGAGCTTGCCCAAGAGGTTTGCTACCTTGATCATGGTTTTGGTGAAGACTACATTGAGTGAGTTGACACCAAACCAAGTGCTTGCGGAAGTGATGACCGATGATGCCTATAGAGATGATGATGACAAGGAGGAGTTGATCAATAAGAAGAAGAAGAAAAAAAAAGATGAAGACTCCAAAGATGAGAAGAAGAAGAGTGTGGCATTCAAAGCCACATCATCATCAAAGGACAAGGGCAAAGCAAAAGTTGAATCAAGTGAAGATCCATCAAGCACAAGTGAGAGTGATGAGGAGATGGCCCTTCTAGTGAGAAGATTTAGCAAGTTCATGAAGAAAAAGGGCTACCGGGCAAGAAGGAAGAAGAATGCAAGAAAGTTTGATGTGCCAAGAAGATGCTTCAATTGTGGAAGCAAAGATCACTTGGTAGCCGAGTGCCCACACTCAAGTGAAGATGATCACAAGGGAAAAAAGAAGAACAAGCATGAGAAGAAGGAGAAGAAAGAGAAGAAGGAATCCTCATACAAGAAGAAGAAGAACTATTCTCATGTGGTGACATGGGATAGTGATGCCTCTTCAAGTGATGAAGAGAGTGATGATGACAAGAAGAGCAAGAGGAAGGCGCATGCAAGCATTGCCATTCATGACAAGCCTTCCATCTTCGATACTCCTTCATGCTTCATGGCTAAGGGCTCTAAGGTATCATCCGATAGCGAATCTAGTGATGATGATAGTGATGATGACCTAACAAAAGAAGAATTAATTGAAATGCTTGATGATGCACGTATTCATTTTGATAAACTTAGAAAGGAATGTAAGGGCTTGCGCAAGGATAAACAATCCATTGAGCAAGAACTTGAGGAGCTTAGAGCATCTTATGAGAGTCTAAAGGAAGACCATAAGAAGCTCCAAAAGGCTCACACTAAGCTTGATGATGCTCATTCCTCTCTAGTTGAGCAAAATAAAGACTTGCAACAACAAGTGCAAAAGAAAGAAACTATAACTTGCAACATAGGTGTAACATGTGATATTTCTTGTGAATCTATTATTGTTGCTGCTACTAACCCTTCTTATAGCACCCCCACTACTACCTCACCCACTAGTGACCCTTCACTAGTAGTTGAGAACAAGAACCTAAAGGAGGAGGTTAAAAAGCTCAATCACTCCTTAGCTAAGGCTTATGGTGGTGAGGACCGCTTGCTTATGTGCTTGGGTAGACAAAGGGCATCTCTCCACAAAGAGGGATTGGGCTATACCCCCAAGAAAGGCAAAACCACCTTTGCTCCTCACAAGACTTGTTTTGTGAAGAGAAATGGCCGGTATTGCACAAAATGCAAGCAAGTTGGTCACTTAGAGCAAGATTGCAAAAGCAAGAAATTCAATGCTTATGTATCTTCAATTAAGTTTGATTCTTGCTACATTCTCACAAAGGGCTCAAACGATGTGAAGGCTAAGTTTGTTGGTACATCCATGTTGGGTCCAAAGAAGAAGACCATTTGGGTACCAAAGAGCTTAGTCACTAACCTTCAAAGACCCAAGCAAGTTTGGGTACCTAAAAGGAATTGATCTCTTTTTGTAGGTCAATTACAAAGCCGGAGGGAGGCATTGGGTGCTTGATAGTGGATGCACTCAACATATGACGGGTGATTCTAGTATGTTTGGCTCTCTCAACACAAGTGCAAATAGTGGCTATGATGCAATCATATTTGGTGACAACAAGAAAGGAAAAGTGAGAGGACTTGGTAAAATTGCTATCTCCAATGATATGTCCATCTCAAATGTGTTGCTAGTTGAAAGCTTGAACTTCAATTTGCTCTCGGTTGCACAACTTTGTGATCTCAGTTTCAAGTGCATATTTGGGGTTGATGATATTGAAATTGTTAGTGTTGATGGGTCAAATTTGATATTCAGAGGGTTTAGATATGATAACCTGTATCTTGTGGATTTCAATGCTAGTGAAACTCAATTGTCAACTTGTTTGATCACTAAGTCAAGTTTGGGTTGGTTATTGCATAGAAGGCTTGGTCATGTTGGAATGAAACAATTGAACAAACTAGTGAAGCATGATCTAGTTAGAGGCTTGAAAGATGTCACTTTTGAGAAAGATAAGCTTTGTAGTTCATGTCAAGCCGGCAAACAAGTTGAAAATACACATCCTAAGAAGAGCATGATGAGTACTAGTAAAGCTTTTGAGCTCTTGCATATAGACTTGTTTGGACCAACCACATATACTAGCATTGGTGGGAGCAAGTATGGATTTGTGATTGTGGATGACTACACTAGATATACATGGGTATTCTTTCTAGTTGACAGGAGTGAAGTGTATGATATATTCAAGTCTTTTGTCAAGAGAAGCCAAAATGAGTTTGAAACAACCATCAAGAAAGTTAGAAGTGACAATGGTAGTGAATTCAAGAACACCAAGATTGATGAATTGTGTGATGAGTATGGCATTGGACATCAATTCTCACCCAAGTATATACCACAATCAAATGGCATTGTTGAAAGGAATAATAGAATCTTGATAGATATGGCAAGATCAATGCTAAGTGAATACAATGTTAGTCATTCTTTTTGGGCCAAAGCAATCAACACCGCTTGCTACTACATCAACCGCTTATATTGCCATGGTATGCTTGCAAAGACTCCTTATGAGCTATTGAATGGTAGAAAGCCCAACATTGCATATTTTCGGGTTTTTGGTTGCAAATGCTACATTCTCAAGAAAGGCACAAGATTGAGCAAATTTGAAAAGAAATGTGATGAAGGTTTCTTACTTGGCTATTCAACCACAAGCAAGGCATATAGAGTTTGGAATTTGGCTAGTGGTACTCTTGAGGAGGTACATGATGTTGAATTTGATGAAACCCAAGGCTCTCAAGATGAAGTTGAAAATCTTAGTGACGTGAGAGGCAATGACTTGGCAAATGCAATGAAAGATATGGATATTGGTGATATTAGGCCAAGGCAAGTCAATGATGATGAAGATGATGGTGCAATTCATACTAGTATGCAAGTTGAAAATGAAGCAAGTGCAAGTGACTCACAAGATCAATCTCAAGTGCAAGATCAACAAGCTAGTTCATCTCAATCCAATGATCAAGTTCCTATTCTTCAACCGGTCTCTATTGCAAGGGATTATCCTTTGGATCAAATCATTGGTGGTATTCAAAGTGGAGTTTAAACTAGAGCAAGACTAGCTCAAATTTGTGAGCATTTCTCATTTGTGTCAACCATAGAGCCAACCAAAATTGAGAAAGCATTGAAAGATGTTGATTGGGTCAATGCCATGCATGAAGAGCTCAACAATTTCATAAGAAATCAAGTTTGGGAGCTAGTGGAAAGACCAAAGAAACACAATGTGATAGGAACAAAATGGGTCTTTACAAATAAGCAAGATCAAGATGGCATAGTAATAAGGAACATGGCTAGATTGGTTGCACAAGGTTACACTCAAGTAGAGGGTCTTGATTTTGGAGAAACCTATGCACCGGTTGCTAGATTGGAGGCCATTAGAATCTTACTAGCCTATGCTTGTGCCCACAACATCAAGTTATATCAAATGGATGTCAAGAGTGCATTTCTAAATGGGTACATCAATGAATTTGTTTATGTGGAACAACCTCCCGGATTTGAAGATGTGAAGAAGCCCAACCATGTGTACAAGCTAAGAAAGGCATTGTATGGTTTGAAGCAAGCTCCTAGAGCATGGTATGAGAGATTGAGAGATTTTTTACTCTCAAAAGGGTTTAAAATGGGAAAGGTTGATACAACTCTCTTCACTAAGAAGCTTGGCAAAGATTTGTTTGTGTTACAAATATACGTGGATGATATCATCTTTGGATCAACAAATCAAGATTTTTGTGAAGAATTTGAAAATATGATGGCAAGTGAGTTTGAAATGTCCATGATTGGTGAGCTTAGCTACTTCCTTGGTCTTCAAGTTAAGCAAATGAAGAATGGTACATTTGTTAGTCAAGGCAAGTATATAAGGGACATGGTAAAGAAATTTGGATTGGAACATGCAAAGCCCATGAATACTCCTATGGCAACTAATGGGCATTTGGACTTGGATGATAGTGGCAAAATGGTGGATCAAAAGCTATACAGATCAATGATTGGAAGTCTCCTTTATGTGACCGCATCTCGACCGGATGTCATGTTTAGTGTGTGCATGTGTGCACGATTTCAAGCCTCACCAAGAGAAAGTCATTTGAAAGCCGCAAAGAGAATATTGAGGTATTTGAAGGGCACACAAGATGTTGGGTTGTGGTATCCTAAGGGGTCCAACTTTGAGCTTATTGGTTATTCGGACTCCGACTATGCCGGTTGCAAGGTGGATAGAAAGAGCACTAGTGGAACTTGTCAATTGCTTGGAAGGTCACTTGTATCATGGTCTTCAAAGAAGTAAAATAGTGTTGCTCTATCAACGGCTGAAGCGGAGTACATTAGTGCCGGAAGTTGTTGTGCACAATTGCTTTGGATGAAGGCAACCTTGAGTGATTTTGGATTGAAATACAAGAAAGTGCCTTTGCTATGTGACAATGAGAGTGCTATCAAGCTAACCAACAACCCCATGCAACATTCAAGAACAAAGCACATTGACATAAGGCATCATGTCATTAGAGATCACCAAATCAAAGGGGACATTGCAATTGAAAGTGTTGGCACCGAAGATCAATTAGCGGATATCTTTACCAAGCCACTTGATGAGTCAAGATTTTGCAAGTTGAGAAATGAGCTAAACATCCTAGACTACTACAACATGAAGTGAAAAGCATTCCACATTATATGACATGCCTCTTCTTCGATTAAAGCGAGGTAAAATTGGT
Source organism: Eremochloa ophiuroides (assembly GCA_038502445.1). NCBI lineage: Eukaryota > Viridiplantae > Streptophyta > Magnoliopsida > Poales > Poaceae > Eremochloa > Eremochloa ophiuroides. Next base: position 54,425,990 of record JAHLJS010000001.1, read on the forward strand.
TGACATGGCATTCATACTTTGATAAGAATTTGTCTAGTTCATGTAGACATGGAATGCATCTTATAGGCTCATTCATGAAAAATCAAATGCTTTCATGTATATATGGTACCACTTTTGTTCTTTATGCTTGTATGATCAAGTGGTAGCATATGACATATTGATGGGCTTGCAAACCTAGTGTTGAATCTAGAACATGAGCTCATGATGTGTAACTTAACATGGTCAAGATAACCCTACTAGTGAGGTGTGAAGAAGCTTGTCCTTGGCTCAAACTTAGTTACATATTCTAGGCAAGTGATCTAGCTTGAACCAATGTGAACTAAACCCCATTTATTGACTTGATACTCCCATAATTTGCACCATTTTTGGTGATTGTTAACAAAGGGGGAGAAGAAAGTCACAAAGATAAGAAAGGAAAGGGGTCAATTAAAAATTTGAAAGCACACAAGTAGGGGGAGCAAGCTCATGAATAAGTTGTTGCATTTGTGTATGCATTAACATATGAATTGTTGCATTGTCAAAACTTCAATTCCTATACTTGTTTGAATTGATGAAATGCTTAGAAATAGGATTTGAATGGTGATTTGACAAACTAGCATGCATAGGACTTATATGTCATACAAAGTACCTCTTTTACTTAAATGTTGATCTCACGAGGTATTTTGAGTTTGTGATGCATGACTAGTAAACAATGGTGCTAAGGATGGTATATTTTCGCAACTCCGATGGTATCACGCTTCAAAGGTCCATTCTATATACCTTAGCATCATTTGATAGTAGTAGCTCACCCAAACCTTCAAATTCATGCATATGTGAAAAGTTGAACCAAACATAAGGAATCACATATGTAGGGGGAGCTAATACTACCAAAGTGCAAACTTGGTTTTCATTTCATATCTTTGTGAAGGTTGTCATCAATTACCAAAAAGGGGGAGATTGAAAGCCCATGTTTGGTTTTGGGTAATTGATGAAACCTAGTTTGCTAACGATTGCTCTAAGTGTTTCATGAGAATTGATTAGCAAATGGCAAGATGGAGCAAAGGACCGGGTCGGTGGAGGCCACAAGTGAAGGGCAATGACGGCGTCCATGAAAATGGTGTAAGCCCATCAATAAAGGAGAAAGCCCTATTGACGGCATCCATGCGAATGGTATAAGTCCATCATCAAAACGAGTCCACAAGCTTCATCAAGAGATGGTGAAAAAGCTAGGAGCTCAAGGCAAAGGTATAATCCATAGGAGCTCTTTTGCTTTTAGTGATCAAGACTCCATAGAGGGAGTGATCACATTTAGGATAGATAGCCGTACTATCAAGAGGGGCGAAATCGTTGATGAAATACGGTTATCAAGTGCCACTAGGTGTTCATGATCATTGCATTGCATATAGATGCTAGTGACACTAACAAACCCTTGGAAAACTCTTTTGAAAAGGCTAACACACGTGCACAAGGTGTAGAACACTTAGTGTTAGCACATGGGAACAAAGGGTGAAAGGTTTGAGTGAAAATCCAAAGAAAATAGAGCGTCGGACCGTAGAGTCACAGAGCGTCGGACCATTAGCCTCGGTCCGACGGCTAACACTGCTGAGAGCGTCAGATGCTCAGTTTCTGAGCGTCGGACCATTAGCCGAAGCGTCCGACGGTACAGAGCGATGAGGAGGTGACACGTGGAGAGCAGGTGAGCGTCGGACTCTCGGCGTTAGTCCGACGGTGAGCGTCGGACCAACGTCCGACGGTTTTTAGCGCTCGGGGAGCTCTCTGGAAGCGTCGGACGGCCGCGTTCGTTAGTCCGACGGCTCCATTTGGCTGAGTCCGACAGTGGTCAGCTGAGGGCGTCGGACCGTATGGTTTAGTCCGACGCTCGTCCGTCCGACGGTTCATTTAGCGCGGGAAGTTAGCCGTTGTGATCCAACGTTCGACTTCAAACGGCTAGTGACACGTGGCGTTCATCCGGGGCGTCGGACCGTGCAAATTAGTCCGACGGTCTGGCCGTCGGACAGTCCGATTGTACGCGGAAAAGTCTAAACGGCTAGTTCTTTGTGTGTGGCTTATAAATAGTCACTTGGCTGGTTTGGGGAGCAACTCTTGGCACTCCTGAACATCATAGCATACTTGTGAGCCTTCCCACTCCACTCTCACTCATCCTACTTGATTGTGATCATCATTTGGTGAGTTTGGAGAGCATCAAGTGCATTGCATTGATAGAGATCATCTAGAGGCACTTGGTAGCGGTGATTCGCAGCGGTTTCTCTCATTACTCTTGGAGTTTGCCGACTCCTAGACGGCTTGGAGCTGCGAGGATCATTGAGGGGAGTTGGTGATTGTCTCCGCCTCCGATCAAGGTATTTTGAGGGGTTCTTGAGCCTATCCCCGCGGGAGATCGCGAAAGGCATCTTTAGTGGATTGCTCGTAGCTTGGTGGATCCCCGTCTTGTGTTGGTTGTGCGGCACCCTTGAGAAGGGTTTGGCGTGTGATGCCAATTAGCGCGTGAACCTCCAAGTCGGTGTATCGCTACAACGAGGACTAGCTTGCCGGCAAGCAAGTGAACCTTGGTAAAAATCTTGTGTCATCTCTCTACCGAGGATTTCTCTTGTATTTGATTGATTGGTTATATTGGACTTCATCTCTTCTCTACACCGGGGGTATTGAAATCACCTTTACTCTTTACACTTGTGTACTTACTCTCTTGTGTAGTTTGTTAGTTAGTTGCTCACTTAGGAGTAGTGTATAGTAGTGACATAACCTTTGAGTGTGAACTAGTGATCATAGTGTAGTATACTTGCCTAGGTGGCTTGCATAGTGTAGGTTAGAGCTAGTGCTTTGCAAAGCTTGCTATTGTTACTAATCGACTTGTTAAGTGTTGTTTGTAGATTTTTTATAGGCTATTCACCCCCCTCTAGCCATTTAGGACCTTTCACCTATAGACTTGGGGGTCATCTTTTCCCCACATCCATGATAGTGTTAAAGGATCAAGATATAGATGTGATCCTAGGTATGAATTGGATGTACCAGTGAGGAGCTATTATTGATACTCTGAATAGAACCATAAAAGTGAACTTACCTAATAGTACTTCTCAACTTCTCATCCAACTTCCAACACCTCAGAGGGCTGTTGAAAGAGTTAATGCCACCATAGTGAAAGAAGTTCAGGACATTCCAGTATTCTGTGAGTTTCCAGATGTGTTTCCTGAAGATCTGCCTGGATTACCTCCTGACCGGGATGTAGAGTTTACCATTGAGTTGAAACCAGGAACAGCTCTAATTTCCCGAAGATCCTATAGAATGCCTCGGAATGAGTTGGCAGAATTAAAAGTTCAGCTACAAGAGTTGCTTGATAAGGAATTTATCAGACCAAGCTCTTCTCCATGGGGTTGTCCTGCTATCTTTGTAAAGAAGAAGGACAAAACTCTAAGGTTGTGTGTTGACTATAGACCGTTGAATGATGTCACTATCAAGAACAAGTACCCTCTGCCTTGGATTGATCTTCTTTTTGATCAGCTTGCTGGAGCAAATGTGTTTTCTAAGATTGACCTTCGCTCGGGGTATCACCAAATAAAGATTCGTCCCGAGGATATCCCTAAGACAGCTTTCACTACTTGTTATGGGTTATATGAGTATTTGGTTGTCTTTCGGTCTGACCAATGCTCCTGCTCATTTCATGTATCTAATGAACTCTATGTTCATGCCAGAGTTGGACAAGTTTGTAGTTGTGTTCATAGATGACATCTTGATATATTCAAGGAGCGAGAAGGAACATGTGGAACATCTTCGCATTGTTCTGACTCGATTAAGGGAGCATAAGCTGTATGCCAAAGTTCAGCAAGTGTGCATTTTGGTTAAACGAAATCCAATTTCTTGGACATATACTATCAGCAGAAGGCGTAGCTGTCGATCCTAGCAAAGTTGAGGAAGTCTTGAATTGGCAACCGTCGACCACTGTTCATCAAGTTAGAAGTTTTCTGGGAATGGCAGGATATTATCGCCGATTCATCCCCAACTTCTCTAAGATAGCTAAGCCAATCACTGAGTTGCTCAAGAATGATGTGAAGTTCAAATGGTCAGTTGAGTGTGAAGAAGCTTTTCAGACCTTGAAAAAGCTTTTGACCACTGCTCCTGTCTTAGCTCAGCCTGACATTGAGAAGCCGTTCGATGTGTATTGCGATGCCTTAGGTATTGGTATTGGATGTGTACTGATGCAGGAAGGCCGAGTCATTGCATATGCATCTCGTCAGCTAAAACGACATGAAGAACACTATCCAACTCATGATCTGGAGTTAGCCGCTGTTGTTCACGCTTTAAAGATCTGGCGTCATTATTTGCTGGGCAACACTTGTCATATATACACAGATCATAAGAGTTTGAAGTATATCTTCACCCAATCTGAGTTGAATTGAGGCAAAGAAGATGGCTCGAACTGATAAAGGACTATGATTTGGAAGTGCATTACCATCCTGGGAAGGCGAACGTAGTTGCCGATGCACTTAGTAGAAAGGCTCACTGCCATTGCCTGATAGTGAGGCCGTTAGACCTTTCTTTTTGTTATGAGCTTGAAAAGTTGAACATCGAGATAGGTCAACAAGGCAACTTAACCAACCTCAGCATTGAGTCGACTATTCGAGAAGAGATTATTGCTGCACAGAGAGAGAATAAAGGCATTAAACACATCAAGGAAAAAGTTTTAGCTGGAAAAATCGACTGCTTCCGAATTGATGATGATGGTGTCGTATGGTTCAAGAATCGGTTAGTAGTTCCAAAGGTTCCTGAGTTACGTCGAAAAATCCTTGATGAAACGCATTTAACAAGATTTTCTATTCATCCAGGAAGTAATAAGATGTATCAGGACCTGAAACAGAGATTCTGGTGGACCAAAATGAAGATTGAAATTGCCCAATATGTTGCTAAGTGTGACACCTGCCAGAGAGTAAAGGCTGTGCACATGAAGTCAGCAGGTGAACTCAACCCATTGCCTATTCCTGGAGGCAAGTGGGAGGATATTAGTATGGACTTTATAGTGGGTTTGCCCAAGACATCCCGAGGGTTTGATTCAATCTGGGTAATAGTGGATCGCCTCATTAAACAGGCTCATTTTATACCCGTCAAGATCCTCTATCCTGCATCGACCTATGCAAAGTTATACAATAGTAATATCATGAAACTTCACAGGGTGCCAAAGACTATTGTATCTGACAGAGGTACACAATTCGTCTCCAATTTTTGGAAATCTTTCCATGAGTCCTTGGGTACCAAGCTTCTGCACAGTACTGCTTATCATCCTCAGACTGGGGGTCAAACTGAGAGAGTCAATCAGATTCTCGAGGATATGCTGAGGGCTTGTGTTCTCAATTATTCGGCTAGTTAGGATGAATGTCTGCCCTTGATAGAATTTTCATATAATAACAGTTATCAGGAAAGCATCAAGATGGCACCATTCTAGGCTGTATATGGTCATAGATGTCTAACCCCGCTAAATTGGTCTGAATCCAGGGAACGATGGTTCTTTAGAGTAGACATGGTTAAAGAAGCCGAAGAAAAAGTTCGAACTATTCGAGCTAATATGAAGGCGGCACAGTCTCGCTAAAAGAGTTTTGCTGACAGGAGGCGTCGACCTCTAGCATTCAAGGTAGGAGAGTATGTGTATCTGAAAGTCTCACCTATGAAAGGAGTCAGCCGATTCGGGGTTAAGGGAAAATTATCCCCGCGCTACATTGGTCCGTTCCAAATCATACAAAGGTGTGGACCTGTAGCGTATCAACTGAAATTGCCTGAGCAATTGTCACAGGTTCACAATATGTTTCATGTGTCGCAGTTGAAGAAATGTCTTCGAGTGCCTGATCGAGTCATCGACCTTGAAGAGGTAGAACTTAAGTCACTTAACCTATGCAGAGTACCCGATCAGAGTCTTGGACCAAAGGGAACGAGTCACTCGAAGGACGACCACGAAGTGGTATAAGGTTCAGTGGAGTCAGCATTCCGAAGAAGAGGCTACATGGGAATCCGAAGATTTCCTATCTGAGAATTTTCCGGAGTTCTATGCTTCTCTGTAGTCTAATATATTTCTTCTATTTTGTAAAAATGCAAACTTCCCCACCTGTTCCATAGTAAGAAAAGAAGTGTGTTTGTGCGACACGTTTTCTTTTCCATTACTTAACCCAGGGTTTTTAGCGTTACTAAATCTCGGGACGAGATTTCTTTAAGGGGGAAGGGCTGTAACACTCCTGTGTTATGGAACACTTAAAACTGAGCATGACATCATGAGCTGTAACACCCCTGGTGTTACGATAACTAAAACCGGCCATGTCATCATGATTGCATGTAATTCATCCCGCATAAAATCATTGTTACTGTACATCACTAAGACAATTTTTATTTTCACATGTGAATGTGCTTAGGTACCTTTGAGTAACTTTATGATTTAAATAATTGTTTGTGTGTATGCCTCTAAATCCAAATAGAAAATAAAAAGGAAAACAATTAAAAAAACCCTAATCAGACCCAAAACCCTAGATCAAAAACTAAACAGAATCATGTGTTAGGCCTTAAACAAAAGTTGTAAATTTTTAAAAGTTGAGCAACTTATATTTTGGGCAATTTTGAAGTTATTAAAAATAATTTCAAATAAAACCTTAATCTAGGTTTTAAAGTTTAAACTTGAAATACAAATTCAAAAAACTAGTAGGAATCTGATGATGGTCTTTTAATAAAAGTTTTAGCCCTTTCAAATTAGAACAACTTTTATGTTTGGAGATTTTAATGTTTACCAGTGGAAATTTAAATTAAAACCCAATTAGTGTTTGTTTATTCAAATTTAAAATGCCCTTTCAAAAACTATCAAGAATTTGGGCAAACTACCTTAATGAAAGTTGTAAGGCTTTTCAAGTTGAACAACTTTTGTATTTGAGGAGTTTGAACTTATACATTGAAATTTCAAATTTAACCCTAAGGAGTGTTTTAGAACTTAAATTTGAAATGCTATGTTAAAAACTATGAAGAATCTGACAAAACTCTATTAATAAAAGTTGTAGAAGTCAACAAATAGAACAACTTTTATTTTTACAAAAATTCAAGTTGTTGATAAAACTTTGGGGAATTTGATTGGATTGTAAATGGGATTTAAATTTGAATTTTACCCCCTTTGATATAGTTTCAAATCTAGGAAGAATTTGGACATGGTGCAAAAAGTGAAATTATTTATCATAAAATTTGGCACAACTTTTATTTTTGGAATTTTACTGTTAGTTACTTGGAATAGGGCATTATTGGCACACATAAGGTTTGACTTAGGGGCCTTGCTACAGTACCGACTGGAGGGGGGTCCGGTCTCGGCCTGCCACGTGCGGCCGCGCGTGCCGTGCTGTGCGCCGGCGCCGGCCGGGGCCGGCCGGGCCCGGTCACCCTCGGCTGACGAAGTCGTGGGGGCTCCGGACCCCGCTTGATCCTATCTCCTCCCTTCCCTGAGCTATAAAGCCGACGTCCCTTCCTCCTCATTCTTCTTCTCTCTCGGCTCGCCGGAGATTGCCGATCCGCCGGGAAAATTCACATTCCTTGCTGCACCACCACTCAATCTGTCTCGTAGTTAGCATCTCCAACCTCTTGTGCGTCAATTGAGCCAGCCCGCGTCATTTCTCATTTCCAGAATCCGCTGGGACGTCGGGTTCTTCCTCGCGGCCGGCAGTGGCGCCGCCGTAGGCATCCCCGCGTGGCTAGGCCATTGTGGAGGTGTTATTATTTAACTAACTCATGTTCTCGACTTATCTTGGTCCCATGTATCTTGCGCGTTAGACGGTTTCGTCGTTGCTCTGCAGGTAGTGTCGGAACGAGTCCACGCCGCCGTGGGCACGCCGCTGCAGCCGCTGCCAACGCCGCCGGTTTCTTCTGGGCCGTCACTGTCCTCACTAGCACATGCAGGGGAGTTTAGGTGAGTCACTGGTGCCTTGAGAACCCTCTATTGTAGTCCTACCATTCTCTGGTCGTCGGCACGTGCAGCGCCGCCGTCTGGATCACTGCCGTTCCGCCATGACTATGGCAGAGAACTTCTCGAACCCTAATCCGCCCAAACTCGCCCTTAATGTGGTTCGCGGGTAGTTCTTGAGCACGTAGGAGTCCTTGTCCTCACCGGAGAGGTCGCCGGCGTCGAACCGCCGCCAGTCGTGCCGCGTCGGTCCCGCCCCTACGCTGCTCCGGTCAAGTGGAGCGTGGAAGGGAGGCACGACCTGCGGGGCCAGGTGGGCCGGCCCAGTAGTGCGCGGGCACATTGAGAGGGAGTGGGTTAGCGCTTGGCCGACTGGGCCAGTTCTTCTGCCTTGTGGGCCGACTCGGGCCGGATTACATTTTTATTTTTCTCGGGAATTAAATAGATTTTCTCATTTTCCTGATAAAATGAATAGTGAGGCAAATTGTTATTTTTGTATTAATATTTCTATTATACTAAAAATTATGCACTTAATTGTGGATGCTCTCTGTGGTATGGTGAATGTATGAAAAATTTAAGACAAATATTTTTAGCACATTTTGTATATGGTAAAAATGCCTCATTTAATTCACAAATGGGACTTCTAGGATTTTTGTAGGCTAAGATAATTGCCCAAAAATTATGAAATTTATTTTGCCACTGTTTTATGCTTAGAGTGAGCTTCACAAAAGTTTTTAGGTCTATTTGATGATGTTTAATTATACCCTTAGTTATATGATTTAATATTTAGTTGATAATTATCAAAAAGATGAGCATAAATAATAAGAATGACTTTGGGTGAATTTTTGGAGTTGGTTGGGGACCATGGGACACCTTTATCACTGCTGTTCCATGGCGTACAGTTGTAGGTTTAATATGCTCATGGTGAATTGAAGATAGTAAGAAACTAAAAATGCCTTTATATAAAACTTTCCGTTGGTTAATGCATGTGGGTGATCTGGATTGTTTCTTCGATGCAACTTCTTGAGTAAAAAGGGATGATCAAGTATGTTCCTATGTTAGGATTTTAATAGTCCTCTTGTAAGTGAACATGGAATGACTTGCTTGGTTAAACAATTAAATGCTAAAGCAAAACCCTTGTCGAAAATCGATAGTTGATTTTGTTGGCTTGCAATTGTATCATAAAGGAAAGTTGTACTCAACTTTCAAATTAAATATACCAACTATTGATCAGTGATTTTGTGCATCTCCTACATCATGGCATACATGTCATTATGTTAAGTGTTGCATTATTATTTCCTGTAGAGAACGCGCGGTGATTATTACCTGAAGCTTGTCCCGAGTAAGGTCTTCACTCGGTGGACGTGGATCCTTCTCGGTGATTGACTTCAGGGTTCTGTCTACTTCAAGCAACAGGCAAGCCCCGGTGCATTCAGCCCCTTCCTTGTGATTTACAAAATATTTATAACTTGAGTTAATCTACTGCATTAGGTTTATAGGTGTTGATTGATAACCCAATTGATGCATTACCAACCTTGACCACTGAAATATCCGAAAACCATTTTAAAATAAAATATTTGGAAAATGCTTAGCTCTGCTTGAATAATTTAGATTTGCACAAAATGCTATTTTTTTGAGCAATTGTGAAACATTATTTAAACATGGAAAAGGGAACTGGTATTATTCTCGTTCGGTGGCTGTGCACCTGATTAGTACGCTGTCGTCGACGGGAAGGGATTTTCCTGCTCGGTGATCGTGGCATTGGGTTAGAGTCTCAACAATTGTCACCGATGGAAATGGGATTTGAAAACCGAAGGGACACTTGTATTTGGATTAGAGTCCCAATGCACTGTCGCCGTCGAAAAAAGATTTAGGGACCGTTCGTTGTAGGCCTACTGGATCGAGACTTTGCAACTAGCCACATATTACCGGAAGCCTCTGACTCCGGTGGGTCTACTGCTGGAACCGACAACCACGCACTAGGAGTGGAGAGATGGCGAGAGTAGCGTGTACCCTCATGGTCGTCGTGCCTAGAGACGAGAGGAGTACTGTGCTCTCGGGTGGCGCAGGACTGGTTCCGGGGTATGAAAAGCCATGGTAGGCGGGTTGGCATATGCAAGGTTAAGTGCTACATATGCAGTATGGATAGGGATCCCTAGCTGGGTACTTAATCGATTCGAATCGTCGTTGCTCCTCGGTTATGGAGACTTGATCCTTCGACCATTTAGCGAAAAGTGGTTCGGAACTAGGTAAATGTGGGAAAGGGAGTTGATGATGAGATAATTAATGAATTAACCTAGCTTCAAGATTAAATGTTAAGCCTATTTAGAGAGCTTTTCTGCAAAACTCTTTGATTCTTGCTAAAGCCTATCCTTGATTCCCCTCAGCCTGCATTCCTGAGTCTTCTCCCCAATTTTTAGTCGGGTAAGTCTTGCGGAGTACCCCTTGTACTCAAGGTTTGTTAACCCCATGTTGTAGGCAATCAGCAACCCAAGGTCTGCTTTGGACCTTGCTATATGACGGTGTTCGAGGAAGTGGTCGAGGAGGATAGTGACAGTGAGTGAGTATTTGATCCCTTGGGCAGGGATGTTATGTAATATAAGTGTTGTATAAGCTACTTACCTACTGCCACTACTCATATTTTGGTTTTGTAATAATCGTACCTTTGTTTAATTAAGAACTCTGGTTTGTAATCATATGTAATATTTTAAGTCTTCCGCTCTTGTACTCCGAATTGTATAATTTGTATGAAATGTTGTACTCTGTAATCTCTTCACAATTAAGATCCTGTTCGGAGGAAATGAGTTTACTTGTAAACCCGGTAGACCCTTTTAAGTTATATGGGTCACCTGCACGGCTGTCGAAGGTCTTTGGGACGACGACAGGTGCATGTGGGCCATATAGCTTAGGAGGTTCTGTCACACTCTGTTCGCGCACAACGCCTTGCGTGTGGCCACGTGGCGCCACCGCCTGGGCGATGTACTTCGATGGGTCCCTCAGTATCGGAGGCACGGGCGCTGGCGTACTCCTCATATCACCCTCCGGCGAATGCCTCCGCTACGTATTGAGAATTTAATTCAAAGCCTCCAACAACGCCGCCGAATACGAAGCCGCCATCCATGGCTTACAAATCGCCATTGAACTCGGCATCTGACGACTCATGGTTTAAGGGGATTCTGCCCTAGTCATCAATCAAGTGAACAAAGATTGGGACTGTACCAGTGAGAAGATAGATGCCTATGTCACTGTCATTAGAAAGCTAGAAGGCAAATTCCTGGGCATCGAGTTTCACCACCTTGTCCGTGCCGAGAATCAAGCAGCTGACGAGTTATCAAAGCTCGGTTCATCACAGGCCAATATTCCCCGTGGTGTCTTCATCCAGGACCTAGTTCGTGCCTCCATCCAAACAAAAGAAGAGACAGAAGCTGCCCCATCCGATCAGATAGTGGCATGCGTCACCGCCAACAAAGAAGACTGGCGAGCACCTTTCATCGCTTATCTTCTCAAAGCTAAGATTCTAGGAGATAAAATCGAGATGGAGCGCCTCGTGTGTCATTCCAAGCACTATGTCCTGGTTGATGGCAAGCTCATGCGTAAAAATGCCAAGTGTGAAGTCCTTCAAAAGTGCGTAACACGTGAAGAAGGTGTCAAGATACTCCAAGAAGTACATGGAGGCATGTGCGGCAACCACACGGCCTCACGCACACTGGTCGGCAAGGCTTTTCGAGCAGGATTTTATTGGCCCTTCGCCATCCAAGACGCCGAGACGATCGTGCGGCACTGTGAAGCTTGCCAGTTTTTCGCCATGCAGATACATGTTCCAGCCCAAGAACTGCAGACCATACCTGTATCCTGGCCTTTCGCCACCTGGGGACTCGACATGATTGGCCCCTTTAAGGTGGCCAAAAGTGGATATCCTTGCGTCTATGTTGCCATTGACAAGTTCTCGAAGTGGATTGAATATAAGCCATTGGTGAAAGCTACAGCGGCCAAAGCCGCAGAGTTCTTCAACGACATCTCCCATCGTTTTGGACTACCAAACACCATCATCACCGACCTCGGTTCCACATTCACCGGATGTGATTTCTGGGATTTCTGTGATGAAAGGAGCATCATAGTGAAATATGTCTCAGTGGCTCAACCTCGGGCTAACGGCTAGGTGGAAAGAGCAAATGGGATGCTACTCGATGCCCTGAAGAAGCGCCTACATGAAGTCACCGAACAAAGCCCAGGGAACTGGATCCTCGAACTGCCAGCGGTCATCTGGGGTTTGCGAACCCAGCCTAGCCGGAATACCGACGTATCTCCGTATTTTAGGGTCTACAGATCTGAAGTAGTGCTCCTAGCTGATGTCACCTTCTGAGCTCCTAGAGTCAAAAACTATAATGAAGCAATATCCAACTCCTCCCGAGCAGAAGACATCGACAGGCTCGAGGAAGAGCGCCTAATCTCCTGTGTACGTACGGCAAAGTACCTGGAGGGAATTCGACGATACTATAACCACAATGTCAATAGCCGTTTCTTCATGATCGGGGACCTCGTCCTCCGCCGCAAGCAGAGCAAGGAGGGCATGCACAAACTCTCCTCTCTGTGGGAGGCAAACAACGGTTTCCTTTTACGGCACTGCTCAATCCGAATACCAGATGTATACATGGTCAAGGCCGTGACTGGGCCAGGCTCGTACAGGCTGTGCGACCTCGAAGGCGTCGACATCTCCAACTCCTGGAATATTGAACATCTACGTCGTTTCTACCCTTGACAGCATGTGTATTTTCGTTTGCTACCTTAATAAAAGTTACATGATCACCATATACATGTGTGCCAGTACTTGCAGATCAGCAAATTGTTAACATTCATCGCTAATGCATAAGTCCTGCACCGTTTAGGCAGCTAAAGACTTCGCCTCATCGCCAATAACGCGTAAGCCCCACATCCGTTCGGGCAGCTTAATTTCATCGTCACGTAAGTCCCGCACCTGCTCGGGCAGTATAACTTCGCCGTCACGTAAGTCCCGCACCTGTTTGGTCAGTGTAACTACGTCGGCGCGTAAGCCCTGCATTCGCCAGGCCGCCCAACATCATCGCTTCACCGCCAGCCCTGATTGCTTCGGGAATCCATCGCCCTCGATAAGCATAGGTCCTGACAGAGTGCAGGTAGCTTCGCCACCACGTAAGCCCCAGGGACACCTAGGCCGTTAACCTTCGCTACTACATAAGCCCCGGGGATGCTTGGATAGTTTTAGCAGCGTCTCCAAATGCCCCGTCCAAAGTGCGGGCACTGGTCACCGACTCCATCAAAAAGCCCCGCGTTCAGGCTCCAATCCGACCTCTCCAGAAACCCCAATCACACTCGAGCTCCTCGCCGATTTCTCCAAAAAGCCCAACCATGCTCGGGCACCTCTCGCCATATGCGATCAAACTTAAAAAATATCTACGATGCTCAGATACTTGATGATCATACTAAAAACAAGTTTAGATGAACTTAGCTCAGAATAGCTTTATCTACAAGGTCATCCGATCACACTAACTTGTGTTTGTGGTACAGGCTGTTCACAATTCTCTGCAGATCTTTTCAAATACCCTCCGTTGGGAATAGCTGCATGTCCGCCGCCAAGAGCTCCGCCGCGGGCTTTGCCTCCTCTTCCAGTTCATCTTCTTGTTGCTTGGTGGTCCCACGGGCATATCCGTCCTTTACCTTGTCGTTCTTCACGCCAGGGTAGTGGGAGCGGACAACGCCAAGCACATGGGCAGCCACATTCTCCGTCACATCGGTGCAGAAGGTCTTGAAGTGCCGCAGCGTTTGACGGCTGTGGTAGACGATCTCAAACGTCTTCGGTGCTCTTTCTCCGAAGGCTCCAATGGGTGGATTGGCAGCGCATACTCGATGATATCAAGAACAGGCTTGATCCCTTCCGCCATGGCGTCATATTGCCCTTCGGTGGCTTCAAGTCGCTGTGACGGATCATTAAGCTGCGCCCGCGTCCTCTGCTTGACTTCTACTCACATAAAAAGCAAGGTCAAGAACTGTCAACAAAGAGTCCCGAGTAAACTACAAGATGAAAGAAATTCACCTTGGCGTATCTCTTCATTCCTCTGCGCTGCCTCCCGCAACATGGACGTTTCATTCTCCAGCTCCTTAACTGCACAAAGAAGAATATGCATCAACAAATCCTAGCAAAGATATGTGGTCGGAAAGGCACCTCAAAAAGAGCACGAACCTCGCTTCAGCGCGCTATCCAAAGAATCTCGTAGCTCTGCACATGGAAGCTCCGAAAATCAGAAGAAAGAGCAAGCCAAGACGAAAATAATCAGAAATCCGATCAGCTCCATACCTCTCTTCTCTTGTAGTAGTTTCTTTTCGGATTCCACCAAATTGTCGAGATGCTCTTGCAGCGTATCGCGCTGCTCGCGGAGATCCTCCATCGCCCCGAGAAGTCGCCTCGTCTCCTCCTGTAACTCTTCATTCTTCAGGGCAGCACCAGCAAGGCGATGAAGGGTCTTCCGGTGATCTTCGGCTGTATCATGGACCACCTGGTCGACAACAACAAAACAATTAACGGTGAGCAGAAAGCATGACAAGCATCTCCAGAAGAAAGAACTATCACCTGCACATGCGAGGCCAGATGACCCAGACGACGGAGGACCTTCCTAAGATGGGTGCGGGTTTCACTGATGTCAGTTTTTAGTGCATCCAGCTTGTCATCCGTGGGCTCCTCCTTTGCGGCAACAGCGTAGGTGTTGCCGACTCGCCGCAGGGTCCGCACCACCGTCGGTGGAACCTCGCCCGCAGCCTCCCGAGAAATCTCTTCAACATCCTGCTCAGGAGGAGCTGTGCTCGAAGACGGCCAATTCTGACGCTCCTGGCCTACTCCTGGGATACCTCCTTGTGAAGAACAGCCAATGTGCGCATTTGCCCCTTGGTCGGAACTCGCCGGCGGAACCGAGCCAAGAGGTTTAGACTGGTGATCTCCCCTGGCATCCTCTTGTGACTGCCCTACACCTCGACCAGGCGGGGAAGCTGGTGGTGACTGAACATGCTGTGATGGATGCCCTGGTGGTGGCGGCTGATAGCCGCCCGAAGCACTCTTTGGCGGAACCTCTTGTGTATAGGGATCCATCTGCGGTTTTTCTGGTTCCTTCGGAGAATCATGGTCAGAAGGCCACGTGGCAGATATACCACTGCCATCACCGTCCTTCGCCGACTCATCTCCATCCACTCCGCCACTCGCGGCTCCCTCGACGTCCTCAGTGGAGGGTCCACTGGATAGCGATACAGCCTCTATGGTCACCAATAACATAACAAGAATACTCAACACAAAATAAAAAGACATGGATTACTCACATGTCCAATCGATGATGTTTACGCACGAAATTTTTCTTCGAACCAGTAGTCCCCTCATCGGGGCCTGGGCTTCTGGTCGACAGAACCTCGCCTTTCTAGTGCTTCGGTGCCGGGTCCTCCTCGTCACTTGAGCTCGGGATCACCGCTTGATGACGGGGCTGCTCCTCGGATATCTTCACTGGCTTTTCAGGTTCCCGACCTCCACCCTTCGACGAGCCGGCCTTCTCGCTCATCGGCCTCTTACCGCGAGCTGCTCGGCGAGCGAGGGTTTCACGGTCCTCCTCATCCTCATCTGCTTCATCCTCGGCTTCGGATTCTTCAAGTTCTTCGTCCTCGCTACCAGGTTGGTAGCTGTGCCGAGGAGCCACGCTTTGGGGCCACTCAGTGGTTGGCACGTCAGAGAAGTAAAGTTTCCGATCCTGACCATTGATCTTCGACCAATCAAATGAATACCGATAAGAAGCTAGCAACCAGGAGGCAAAAGAAAAAGGGTACTGTGCAACTAGCGTACCTTTGGAGGTAGATTCCCAATATGCAAAGCTTTCTGCTGACCGCGAGTGTCGATAAATGTATCTTTATCAAAAAGTTCTCTCAGCCTTATGGTCGCTTTAGAAGCTGATATGTGTTCTCCAACTTCCCTGGTCGGGTCAGTCGACCCTCGCCACTCAAAAGAAGGATGAACCCTATCTTTACAAGGCTGTACTCGGCGCCTCACAAAACTAGCGGCAACTCCAACTCCATTCAGAGTCATGGTCTTCAAGATTTCCAGCAATTCAAGCACTTGGGTCATCTCATCTGGCCCGGGCTTATTCGACCAGGTCGCTTTCCGCTCTGGGATCTGATCAACGGCACATCGAACAGGCGGGTCCTGGTTCGGTAGATAGAACCACCGTTTGTTCCAATCACAAAGGCTAGTATTGAGAGCGATAGAAAGATATTGTGCAGACATTCCGTCCCTAAGTTTAAGATAAACTCCTCCGGCGATTCTCGAACCTCCGCTGCTCGACTTCACGAGCATGAATAGGTGACTAAACAGATTGAAGTGGGGAAGAATCCCGACGAAGGCCTCACAGAGATGAATAAAAACAGAGACATGGATGATCGAATTGGGATGCAGATGGCATAAGGAAATCTCGTAATAATCAAGAAGTTTGTGAAGAAAAGGGTGGCAGGGAACGCCGAACCCACGGAGGAAATAATCAGCAAAGACAGTCATCTCATCGGTGTTGGGCATAGGATATGGCTCACCGTTTGACGACCTCCATCCGGCGGTGGCACGATCTGGCAGTATGCCTTTCGCCACCAACGCCAAAATACTCTTCTCTGTCATTGAAGACTTCTGCCATTCCTAGTCCAGGCGGAACTCCCCAGGCTGTGGCTCTTTCTACTTCTTTGGCACACGTGCTCTTCTTGGGAGCCATTTCCTCAAATTGCACACGGATGGGGTGGCGGAAGGATGAATTGGAGAAATCCGAGCGGAATTAGATTTTGATTTGGTGGATGCTGAAACCCTAGACAGCGGTGGCTAGGGCAAGCAGTGGTAGTTCCTTGCTCGAATGGTTACTGGGCGTCGCGCAAGTGAGAAGGTGAACCGTTTTCATTCCTCCTCAAGTCCATTATAAAGGGAAGCGCATCGGTTCGAATACTTGCACAAGGATTACTGGACATTTGGATCTACAAAGCCCGGGTGCTTGTTGTGCTCGGGGACTTCGTCATCGCCTCATTAGCGTTTCTGAGCACATGCTGTGCTCGGGGACTTCGTCATCACCTCGTCAGCGTTTCTGAGCACATGCCATGCTCGGGGACTTCGTCATCGCATCGTCAGCGTTTCTGAGCACTTGCTGTGCTCGGGGACTTCGTCATCGCCTCCTCGGCGTTTTCGAGCACTTGCTATGCTCAGGGACTTCGTCATCGCCTCGTTAGCATTTTCGAGCACAGGCCGTGCTAGGGGGACTTCATCATCACATCGTCAGTGTTTCTGAGCACTAGTTGTGCTCGTGGACTTCGTCATCGCATCATTAGTGTTTTCGAGCACTTGCTGTGCTCGGGGACTTTGTCATCGCCTCGTAGGCGTTTCTGAGCACTTGCTGTGCTCGGGGGCTTCATCATCGCCTCGTCAGTATTTCTGAGCACTCGCTGTGCTCGGGGACTTCGTCGTCACCTCGTAGGCGTGTCCGAGCACTTGCTGTGCTCGGGGACTTCATCATTGCCTCATCAGTATTTCCGAGCACTCACTGTGCTCAGGGACTTCGTCGCAGCCTCGTCAGCATTTTTGAGCACTTGCTGTGCTCGAGGACTTCATCGTCACAACGAAAGCGTTTTTGAGCACTTACTGTGCTCGGGCACTGTGAAAATTTTGACCCTAAAACCACGTGCCTGCATCACCTAGGCTCAGGGACTATTCATCTAACGGTGAAGGTATTAGTTATGGCGAACCAAAAGTGGATACACTTCACCAAAGGGAAGGCTCTTTTCAAAAAAATTTCTGAGCTCATTATATCCGTCTGGTTAAGCAACTTTGAAGATCTGCACGTCCCGATGAATGCAAGGTGCTCGGGGACTAGCTGTGAGGGGTATAAACCCATATACCCGCATGGCTATACATGGGCCAAGTCATCCGACCAGGCCTGGACTGCCAAGGACGCATTGCCTACACGTTCTCTAGAAGATCACGTATATCCACCGGCTTAGAAGTCTTGGTGACTAAGAAAATAGCTTTCCTAATATCTAGCCGATTAGTTTCCTTGTTCGGCTAGGATTGTAATATGATATACATGGTAAAATTGACTTGTGAGCCTGCCCCCTGGACTATATAAGGCAGGCAGGGGATCCCCTCAAAACAACTCATATCATAACAATACAATCCACCAGCATACAGGACGTAGGGTATTACGCCTCACGGTGGCCTGAACCTGTATAAATCTTGTGTCTCGCGCTTTCTGCGCAACGTTTGTTCGTCTCAGGTACACATTCGCCGACCATCTACTACCTTGGGCATACCCCACGGTTGACTATCGACGATATTCCATTGACAAAGGCTTGGTCATGTTGGAATGAAGCAACTCAATAGATTGGTCAAGCATGACATGGTGAGAGGATTTAAGAATGTGCAATTTGAGAAGGATAAGTTGTGTAGTGCTTGTCAAATGGGAAAGCAAGTTGGAAACACACATCCTAGCAAGAGCATGATGAGTACATCTAGAGCATTTGAGATATTGCACATGGATCTCTTTGGCCCAACCACTTATGCTATTCTTGGTGGAAATAAATAGGGGCAAACGCGTTTTTACCCTTGTTTTCCATCGAAATTGTGATTTTACCCCTCTTTTTTTCACTCTGTGATTTTGCCCTTGCATACAAGCAAGTCAATGCGATTTTGCCCAACCACCATTGAGAAAGCCTTGAATGATAGTGATTAGGTAAATGCTAGACATGAAGAGATCAACAACATTGAGAGAAATCAAGTTTGGAAGCTAGTTGAGAGGCCTAAGAACTACAATGTCTTTGGAATCAAATGGGTGTTCAAGAATAAGCAAGATCAAGATGGCATTGTGGTGAGGAACAAGGCAAGGTTAGTAGCACAAGGGTACACTCAGGTGGAAGGATTGGACTTTGGAGAGACATATGCTCCGATTGCAAGATTGGAAGCAATTAGGATCCTTCTAGCTTATGCATGTGCACATGATATCAAGCTCTATCAAATGGATATCAAAAGTGCTTTCTTGAATGGATACATCAATGAGCTAGTATATGTTGAGAAACCCCGGGTTTTGAAGATGAGAAGAAGCTCAACCATGTCTACAAGTTGAGAAAGGCTTTATATGGTTTGAAACAAGCTCCAAAGGCATGGTATGAAAGATTGAGAGATTTCTTGCTATCCAAGGGTTTCAAAATGGGAAAGGTTGACACCACACTCTTCACCAAAAGAATTGGTAAAGACTTGTTTCTGTTGCAAATATATGTTGATGACATTATCTTTGGCTCAACCAATCAAGACTTGTGAGGAGTTTGGGAAGGTGATGGCAAATGTGTTTGAGATGTCCATGATTGGAGAGTTGAGTTACTTCCTCGGTCTTCAAATCAAGCAATTGAAAAATGGGACTTTCATAAGCCAAGACAAATACATTAGGGATATGTTGAAGAAATTTGGGATGCAAGATGCAAAATCTGTTAGCACACCAATGGGCACAAATGGTCACCTTGATGAAGACAAGAGTGAAAATATGGTGGATCAAAAGAAGTATAGGTCTATGATTGGAAGCTTACTCTATGTGACCGCTTGAAGACCGGATGTGATGTTTAGTGTTTGCATGTGTGCAAGGTATCAAGCTTCACCTAGAGAGAGTCATTTGAAGGCTACCAAGAGGATATTGAGATATCTCAAGCACACACCCGATGTTGGACTATGGTATCCTAAGGGGTCAAGCTTTGAGTTGATTGGTTATTTGGACTCCGATTATGCGGGATGCAAAATCAATAGAAAAAGCACTTCCGGCACATGCCAATTGTTGGGAATATCAATAGTATCATGGTCATCCGAGAAGCAAAACACGGTTGCACTCTCTACCACCGAAGCCGAGTATGTTAGTGTGGGGAGTTGTTGTGCTCAATTATTATGGATGAAGGCCACTTTGAGTGATTATGGAATCAAATTCAAGAATGTGCCATTTCTATGTGATAATGAAAGCGCCGTGAAGATAGCCACCAATCCGGTTCAACATTCAAGAAAGCATATTGATGTGAGGCATCACTTCATTAGAGACCATCAAGCCAAAGGTGACATTCAAGTTGAGAGTGTGGGCACCGATGATCAACTCGCTGACATTCTCGCTAAGCCACTTGATGAAGCAAGGTTTTACAAATTGAAAAATGAATTAAACTTCCTTGATTTCTCCAACATGAGTTGAGCTAGCACCCCCACTATATGACTTGCCTCTACTCTGACAAAGCAAAGGTATGATTGTTTGGCATATCATTCATATGTTGCTAGGGCTTGTGTAGAGCATATAGACATACTTTCTTCTTAATTAGGCTCATTCATGAAAAACTAAATATTTTTGAGATCATATGCCACTACTATTGCTTCTGTCTTGTTTGATCTAATGGTGACATATGACAAGTTTGTGGGCTTGTGAACCTAGTATTTGACTAGAATATGAGCATTATGGTATATAATTCAACTTTGACAAGATAACTCCTAGTGGCGTGAAGAAGCTTGCCAAAGGACAAACTGAGCTATATATTTATGCAAGTAATCTAGCCAAATGCTTAAAAGAAGGAAGATAATGGAAACAATCTAAGAACTTAACAAGTGGTTCCCTCCATTGATTTCAAATCCTATCCTACCCATGCTACCCTTTTGTGGTCCTTGATGACAAAGGAGGAGAGAATGGAACAAAGATATGGGAAAGATGGACAAACAATGGAGGTTGAGCGATGAACCATCATTAGGCCGATGATGGGAGAGCTATAGGTCAAGTGAGAGGGTTCACAATTTTTTTTAAAAAAAATTTGGATCCCACACTTAGGGGGAGCAAGCTCACAAGCATGATTGCAAACATTTGATTGTGCATATTCATATGTTTGTTGCATTGCATTTGTACTTAAATTCAATATACATCCTTGCTTGGTGTATGCTAGACTTAAAATGTGTTGTGAATTGAAGTACTAGCATGCATAGGAAGTGGTAGCTAGTTTCCGGTCTTACCAGGTGGTACTAGAACCTTGTATTTAATGTTGATCTCATGAAGTATTCTAGTGTCTTTGGTTACAAGAATTCTTTCAAATGGAATCGAGCTATCCATGGTGATAAGGATGGTTTATATATGCACTCCGATGGTATCGCGCTTCAAAGGTCCAATTCTATAAACCTTAGCATCAAATTGGCAGTAATATCTCTCCCACACTTCTAATTCAATGCATATGTGCAAAGCCTTTCAAATAAAAACATTTGGCACATATGTAGGGGGAGTTAATATTACTAAATTGAATTCATTGCATATCTTTGTAGAGGTTGTCATCAATTACCAAAAAGGGGGAGATTGAAAGCTCTATGTTTGGTTTTGGCTAATTGATGACACCTTGTATCTAACCATGTGCTTAAGCTTTTGATTACAAGTGTGGTTGGAAGATCAAATGTGGAGTAATGACGGCGTCCAAGTCTTTGGTGTAAGCCCATCAACATGAAGATCAAATGCTTCAACACTTGGTGCAATGGATGGAGCTCAAGGCAAAGGTGAAATCAATAGGGCTCTTTCCATTTTAGTGATCAAGACACTATAGAGAGTGTGATCACATTTAGGTTAGATGACCGTACTATTAAGGGGGAAGAAACTTCGTTAACAACCTCGGTCATCAAGTGCCTCTAGTTGATATAGTTGTGCATATGCATTTAGATCTAGAGCACTAACCTAAAACCTTTCAAATGAACTTAAAATCAAGCTAACACTTGTGCCTAAGTGTTCATACACTTGGTTGTTAGCACCTAAAAGTAAGGTAGTTGAAGAGAGGGCGAAAATAGCTCTCAGAGGTGACCGGACGCTGGGCGTGTCCGGTGGGTGAGCACCGGACGCGTGGAACCTCTCCGAGTAGACACAGGACGCTGGAACAATAACTCCAGTGCGTCCGGTGATGTTTTTGGAGCGTCCGATGAGTAAACATGCTTTCTGACTGAGTGAAAGCACCGGACGCCAGTAGCATCCGGTGACCTAATAACGGACGCGTCCGGTGCGTGTTTGAGCTCTCTGGTTGCTCTCTGGTGGCGCATCGGACACGGGCGTCGGAGCATCCGGTGCGACGTCTCCGTGTCCGGTGAGTTGGCGTGATGCGGGAAGTTTGAAACGGCTAGTACACGTGTCAATGGGCGGTACACCGGACAACCACCGGACGCGTCCGGTGCCAACTTAACCAGCGTCCGGTGTGCACGCAGAAACTGTAAAACGACTAGTTTTTCATCCTCTCTTATAAGTAGCCGATCAATTGGTTTTGGAGAGTCTCTCTTGCGCATTTCACTCATTACTAAGCATCTCTTGAGCCTCCCAAGCCTCTCCCACTCACTCTAGAGCTTGATTCTCATCCATAGTGATCTAGGGAGTGATCTAAGTGCATTGTGTTCATCTAGATCATCTTTGGGCACTTGTTGATCGTTGTTGCTGCAGATTTCATCTATTCTCTTGGTGATTGCCGTCACCTAGACAGTCTTGGAGCAGCGGAGGAGTTGGCGGAGTTGGAGATTGTCTCCGGCCACTCTCGGAGGTCTTTGTGAGGGGTTTGCACCTTCCCCGGCAGAGAGCCGCAAGGTAGCCTAGTGGATTGCTCGTGTCATTGAGTCACCTTGCTCGTGGTAGGTTCTAGTGGGGCTCATTGGTTGAGCTTGACATTGGTTGTCAATTAGCCTCCGAACCAGTGAGTAGTGGTCGACACAATGAGGACGTAGCGTGCCGGCAAGCACGTGAACCTCGGGGATAAATCAGTGTTCATCTTGTGTTGATCTTTGGATTTCTTGTGACCATCACCTTCAAGTGTATTGGTATATCTTTCGGTGATTGGCTATCTACACTACTCGGCGGTATAATCACTCTCTACCTATCTCTTTACTTTGAGCACTTAACTAGTGTAGAGGTAGCTCTTGTGTAGTTTGTTTGTTCATCTAGGGGTAATGTAGTTGCAATCTAGGCTAGCTTGTGTGTGCTTCTAGAGACATAGCTAGAACGGTTAGGAAGGCTTGCATATTTGTGTAGGCTAGTGCAAAACTTGCTTCGCCATTGTTATTACTAATCCTTTGGTCAAGTGTTGTTTGTAGAGTTTTCAAATAGGCTATTCACCCCCCTCTAGCCACTTTGGACCTATCAGACGGCCACGTGGCAGCCCCTGGCTGCTTCTCAAGCACCAGGGAGCGTTGGACGCTAGCTTCAGTTGGTCGTCGGACCATTGATTACCGTCCGACGGTGCCAGTGTCTGAGAGAGAGCGTTGGACTGAGTGTTTTGGGGGCGTCGGACTATTGGTTGCTGGAGTCCGACGCTTCTAGAGAGTATTGTTCAGGCTCAGAGGGCGTCGGACTAGGTCCGACGGTGCCATTGGCCAATGTCCGATGCCCCTCTGACATAGTAACGGCTACATGCCGTCTGTGTGAGTCAGACAGAGGTGAAAGGTCCAACGGTGGCGACTCTGCAGGGTCCGACGGTCTACAGAAGGCTGAAAATAGTACAAACGGCTAGTGTGGAGCTTGGGGGTATTTATACTTCTCCGTCACCTTCATTCTAGCTCTCTTCCCCATTTGTTCAGCTGAATCAACCCTTGTGTCCTTGTGAGAAGCAAGAGCATAGTGTAGTGAGTGATTTGAGCATCCAATTGAGAGCTTGCTACACTAGAGCAAGATCAAGAGTGATAAGTGTGCATCCATCCATCTTTTTGGCCTTGTTCTTGGTCAAGTGAGAGTCTAGGCTTGTTACTCTTGGTGATCGGCATCACCTAAACGGTTCGGTGGTGATCGGAGGCTTGGTGACCGTTTGGAGAGCTTGTGGGCGGCCCAAGTCAAGCTTGTGAGCGGTTGTGGGCAATCCACCGTGCCGGAGAGTCAAAGGATCAGTCCGTAAAGAGCACTTGGTCATTGCGAGGATCAAGGGGGAGCTACACCCTTGCATGGGTGCTCCAACGAGGACTAGTGGGGAGTGCGGACTCTCCGATACTTCGGGAAAAACTCGGCTTGCACTTTCTATCTCATTTACATTTCCGCAATTATTTTGTGTTCTTTACATTCCTAGAATAGTATATCTTATTTAGGACTTGACTCTAGGTTGCATAACTTGTTTTAGGATTAGACATACACTTGCACACTAGTGAGGTGAAGTTGGGCAAATGGCGATATGTTGAATTGTATTTCGAAAAATTTACTAGTTGCCCAATTCACACCCCTCTTGGGCATCCTCGATCCTTTCAACTTGGACGTTTCCTTTACGCCTCAAGTCCGATACTTTTGGTGTTTTATCTCATTGTTTTCTCATATGTGCCCACGCAGTTTACCACTCCTATCAAGGTGGTTCAGTACGACAACGGCCGCGAGTTTGATAACACCTCAACCAGCATGTTCTTCTGCACTCACGATGTGGACATATGGTCCTCCGCATGTCGTGCCATACACCTCTCAACAGAATGGACGTGCGAAGCATACCCTTTGCACCCTTAACAACATCGTGCGTCCCTTCTGTTTCAGGCTAGTCTTCCCTAGGTTATTGGGCTGACTCCCTCCATACTGCCACCTATCTCCTCAATCCTCACCCAACGAAAACCATAGATGGTCGCACTCCATTCCTTGCTCTTCATGGCACACAACCATCCTACACTCACGTTCGGGTTTTCGGTTGTGAATGCTATCAAAACTCTCCTCCATAGCTCCAGATAAATTGTCACCTCGCTCATCTTTCTATGTCTTCCTTGGATATTCCTCCTATCACAAAGGGTACCGGTTCTTGACCTTTACTCCAATCTAGGGCTGAATAATGACCAGCTCAGCTCGGCTCGGCTTGGCTCGTTATCGCAACGAGCCAGAAAGCTAATTCAGCTCGTTTACGAGCTCGAGCTGGCTCGTTTGGCTCGCGAGCTAGAGATAAAAACACAAAAAAATATGTCTTTAAAAATTTTGAGAATATAAATAATAGAAAAGCAATCCATCCATAAATCTTAAATTATGGGGAAAAAATTAATATATACTGAAACATATTGTTCAGTGTATGTGGTTAATATAAAGTTCTATTCAATTAGGTTTCATGCAATGACTAGACTATGATTAAGCAAATTAAAGTCTATAAATAAATAAATATTAGATGGTTCGTCTTGCATAGGCAAGTTTGGAATGAAACATATCTTAAGGAGGTGACTTAGAGTGACAAGTGACAAATATATTAGGCTAGTAGATTAATTTTAGTTAGGATTAGATTGGATGTTCAGCTTGTTTGGTCCGCGACCGGCTCGCGAGCCAACTTGAGCTGGCTCGGTATACCTAACGAGCTAAAATCTTTGGCTCGGCTCAGCTAACGATGTTCGAGTTTTTCGTCCAGCCCTACTCTAATCGGATTATTGTATGCCGGCATGTTGTGGTTGATGAGACTTTATTTCCTTTCTCCGAAGTGTCCACCACCCCTGAGAATCCCAATACACTAGATTTTTTCTGCATTGATGATGATGATTCCACTTTGCCCATTAGCCCGAGAATTGTGACTGCAGGTACTCGACTTCAACGAAAACGTGGTTGCTGCCCCTAGTGCTCCCGGCGTGGCAGCCACGCCTGGCTCCAGCAGCCTAGGTGCTGGCTGCTCGCCGCTAGATGGCCCTACCAGTGCTACTGCTAGCCACTTGACGCCACCCACTACGCCTCGCAGCTCGCCTACAGGCCACAACAGCCCAGCTGCTGGTCCTTCAGCATTCACTGCCATTGGACCGCCACCTGATGCCACCGCCCCTGAGGTCATCGTGCCTCTGGTTGTTACCAGTGGCCTCGGGCGGTCCACCGGTCGCACCACCTCGACAGCTCCAGAGGCTATCATTCTCATTGTCAATGCGCACAACATGCGCACATTTGGCAAGTCTGGCTTTCAGCAGCCAGTTGATCGTGTCAACCTCAACAGAGTGCCTCTCTCTGATGCCTAAGTCCATTCGCAACGCCCTATCTGACCTAGCCTGGCGCCTCGCCATGCAAGCTGAGTTCAATGCGTTGCAGGCGAATGACACCTAGACCCTTGTGCCTCGTGCACCCGGTATTAATTTGTCGACAAGGGGTATGCCCATGGTAGTAGATGAGTCGATAGAGGTGTGCTTGAGACGGGCGAGCGTAACACAGAGCGTGTAGGACACACAATTTAGACAGGTTCAGGCCGTCGCGAGGTGTAATACCCTATGTCCTGTGTTCCTGTGGATTGTATTGCTGTGAGTTGGTGTCTATTTGGTTCTGTCTAGATGTTGGATCCCTGCCCCTCCTTATATAGTCTGAAGGGATAAGATTACAAGTAAACTAGCCAAGTTGGTACAATAACCATGCGGTGCACGCCGACTAGAGCCGTGCGCCGCACGTCTTCGTCTTCTGGGCTGAGCCATTTTTGATGGTGCGACCCATGTAGTGTCTTGCGGGTATACGGGTCTATACCCCCACAGCTAGTCTCCGAGCATCTTGCATTCGTCGGGAGATGCAGGTCTGTGCTGAAGCGACGTCTTCGGAGTTGCTTGACCAGACGGATGTAAAGAGCTCAGAAAAATTTGATAAAGAGCTCCTCTTTGGTGAAGTATAGCCCCTTAGACTCTGTTTGATGATGCAGTCAATAAGGAGTGTAACCATGTAGAAAGCACTACATTCACTGTCAGGTGAACTGTAGCCACTTAGTCCCCGAGCTTGATAGTAGGTGACGTAGTCATATGGTGTCAGGGTCCAAGAAAAACAATCTGAAATCTTGCCAGGCCGACATCGCCAGCGATGTACGTATCAAGAGCCCGTTGTACTGCCCAAGATCAACATGCTGATCTGAAGAGCGTGGAGTCGCTTAATAGCACACCGAATGAGTCGAGCAACGAGAGCTCGGCGACGAGTCCCAGCGTGGTCGGAGGCGAAGTCCGAGCAGCGCGAGGACGGCGAGGAGTAGGGACGAGTCCCAGCGTGGTCGGAGGCAGTGTCTGAGTAGCGCTAGGACGGCGAGTAGCGGCGACGAGTCCCCAGCCTGGTCGGAAGCGTAGTCCGAGTAGTGCGAGAACGGTGAGGAGCGGCGACGAGTCCCCCGCATGGTCGAAGGTGTAGTCCGAGCAGCGCGAGGACGGCGAGGAGCGGCAACGAGTCCCCAGCCTGGTCGGAGGCGTAGTCCAAGCAGCGCGAGGACGGCGAGGAGCTGAGACGAGTCCCCAGCCTGGTTGGAGGCGTAGCTCCAGCAGCGAGAGGACGGCGAGGCATCGCGACGAGTCCCCACCGTGGTCGGAGGCGGTGTCTAAGCAGCGCAAGGACGGAGAGGAGCAGCGACGAGTCCCCCGTCTGGTCGGAGGCGTAGTCCAAGCAGCGAGAGGACGACAAGGAGCGGCGACGAATGTCCGGCGAAGAATTCCTGCAAAAGAAGTATGTACAATGGGTAGTACATGATGTTGATTTTGGAGCACATCCCAATATTGTAGAATGCATGATAATATTATCCATTTCTTACTCTTGTTAGGTCACATAATTTCTCCTGGCAGTTGGCCTGTTACGTTTAAGCACCTAGTCCCCGGCGTATGGTTCAGAGGTTTCGATGACGTGACCAAGTCTTATGGGGTGTCGAAAGGCTTCACGGATTAAGGCGTGTGCTACCAAGATACTTTAGCAACCATTAAGAGAAGAAAATGGAGAGATACTTAGTATTTCGTTGGCGGAGAAAAAGTTTTGTGTAAGTGCCCGAGCGTGGTCGGAGCTTATAGAGAAATCGTCGGCGAGTGCCCGAACGTGGTTGGTGGCGAGTGCCCGAGCGTGGTCGGGGCTTATGTAGAAAATATCCGGAGATATATGAAGGTCGAATAATATGTGAAAAAATATTAAAAAGATGACTTACCTTGATTAAGGTCGAGCGGAGTGGTCGATGCGTCGCTAGCGGATCAAAGGAGTTGCTCGACGTGGCTCGCTAGACGGCTAGACGTGGCTCGCTTGATGACCGGCTTAGTGGCTCAGCAAGTCCGGCTCGGTGGTTGATGATGGCAAGTTGCTGCGGCTTCCATCAATAATCGCAAAGATCAAAAAATGTCTTGTACATATATGGATATATATGTTAGAATATTTATTTAATTAAAAAATAAAATAAAATAGGACTTAGCTTTACTTGCATGGTGGTGTAGATCGTATGCAGTATCCTGATCGACTTGTATGCTTCAATTTAGGCGACGGCGATATTGCAGATTGATCCTGCGATCTGATACCTGTGCACCGTACGTGATCTGCTGGGTGCTACGACAGCTTTGTTGGTGTAAGCCTGACAGTTGAAGTCGCTGAAAGATCATTCAGAAGAGAAGCAGGGACCGGAGGCGGGAAGCTGCTGGTTTGAACTTGGTGGTGGACCGAGTCAAGGCAGAACGCTGTGAGCACGCCCATGTTCAGGCGGTTTCTAAAGAGTGTGTTTTCAGTGATATGTATCGCGTGTGTTTTTCAGTTTCTCACATGTAAGTCGTGTGTGTTAAGCTCTGGCATAAGAGCTGGATGTGTAAGGTGTCGTGTGTGACAAGTGTATGCCGGTTAGGCTCATTGTATCCCGAACTATCGAAAGCCAAAAGGGAGGCTGTCACCCTGTTGTCCTGGTGATGCTTCCATCGTGTTGTGTTCTTGCCGATTTTAATCCACATACAGCGTTCGATTGTGTGATCCTAGACTAACATCTGGTATCGGAGCCATACAATCGTTCAGGGAGACACTCGTTGATCAAAACCATGTCCATCGTAGCCAGCGGGAGCGGCGGAGGTGGCGGAGATGGGGTGCGGAGCGGCGGGGAAGCGCGCCAGGTGTATCCGTCTCTGACGAATGCGAATTATACCAGCTGGTGTATACGCGTTCAAGCAATCATGGAGGATCGGGAGGAGTGGGAGGTGGTGGAGCTAGATCCGGAGGCGACGAAGATCAAGGCGAAGGACAAGAAGATCAAGGCGAACTTGCTTCAGTGCATACCTGAGGACATCCTGATGCATGTCGCCAAGAAGACAACCGGGAAGGAGGTCTGGGACTCACTGAAAGCCAGATTCATCAGCGCAGATCGAGTCAAGGACGCGAGGATGCAGACGCTCAAGAGTGAGTTCGATGCAGTCCAGATGAAGGAGACTGAACCGCTCGATCAAGTAGTTGGAAAACTGACAACTCTATCAGTCAAGTACAACAGCTTGGGGGGAGCCTTGATGATGCAGCGTTGGTGAAGAAACTGTTTGACATGGTTCCGGATCGCTACCTCATGGTGGTTGCCGGAATCGAGCAGTTTTTCGACTGAAGACGTTGTCGTTTGATGAGGCGGTGGGGCGTCTGAAGGCGTTCGAGGATTGCACGCGGCGTGAGATCTGAGGGGCAGGTGTTGCTCACATAGGCGGAGTGGGAGGCCAGACAGCGGGGAGCCGGTGGTGATTCCTCCGGGAGAGGGGGAAGAGGAGGCCATGGCGGGCGAGGCCGTGGTTGTGGCCATGGCGGCGGGAGAGGTGGCCGCGGCTACAACAGTGACGCTAGGAAAGGTGACACTGGGAAGCGTGACAAGAGTCACATCAAGTGCTTCAAATTTCACCAGTATGGACACTAAGAAAATCGGTGTACGGGGGAGAAGAAGGGAGACGAAGCACATAAGGGAGAAGAGAAGGAACTGGCGGTACTGTTAGCTGAGACTGTATTGTTGGGTGAGCTACAGTTCTGTCAGGAAAGCAAGAATCAGAACGTGTTTCTGAATGAGAGCATGGTGGTTCCTGAACTTCATCTGACAGAGGGAGGTGATCAATCTGGCAGATGGTGGTACCTCGACAATGGGGCCAGCAATCACATGACTGGTGACCTGCAGAAATTCGGAGAAATTGATAGAGCAGTTCATGGCAAGGTGAGATTTGGGGATGATTCTACTGTTGAGATTCAAGGGAAAGGTCGAATTGTTTTCCAAGGGAAATTAGGTCATCAATGGGTGCTGTCTGATGTCTATTACATACCTAGACTTAGGAGCAATCTTGTGAGTCTTGGCCCATTGACAAAAATGGGTCATAAAATTTTGCTTGTTGATGACATGCTAGAAGTACTAGATAAGCAGACTACTAGAATTGTCATGAAAGTACCTAGAACCTTGAAGGATGTACAAAATAGAATTGAGTACAGTAGAACCAAAATGCTTGATGGCTAACCTTGATGACCAAGCATGGTTGTGGCATGGTAGGCTTGGGCATGTGAATTTTAGATCCATGAAGCAACTAGTAAGCAAGGAGATGGCCACTGGGGTGCCTGAGATCAGACATCCAGAACAAGTTTGCAGTGACTGTTTGACAGCAAAATAGACAAGAGCTGCATTTCCTAAAGCTGCAAGGTGGCAATCAGAAGAGAAGCTCAATCTGGTATATGTGGATCTGTGTGGACCAATAACCCCAGCAATAGCAGGTGGAAACAGATATTTCATGCTGTTGGTAGATGACTACTCGAGGTGGATGCAGGTCTATTTTCTGAAAACCAAGGCAGAGGTGGAGAACCACACTGGGTGCAGAATCAAGACCCTTGGGTCTGATAGAGGAGGAGAATTCTTAGCCAATGTGTTTGCAGGTGTATGTGAAAAGACCGGAATCAAAAGATAGCTCATAGCTCCATACACACCACAGCAAAACGATGTGGTGGAGAGAAGGAATAGGACAGTGTTGGATATGTCAAGAGCACTGTTGAAGAGCATGATGATGCCTGGTGAGTTCTGGGGTGCAGCTGTGAGGCACTCAGTATATCTGTTAAACAGACTGCCTACTAAGGTGATGTGAGACAAAACACCATATGAGGCTT
The DNA here is from genome assembly GCA_038502445.1 of Eremochloa ophiuroides. Classification (NCBI taxonomy): domain Eukaryota; kingdom Viridiplantae; phylum Streptophyta; class Magnoliopsida; order Poales; family Poaceae; genus Eremochloa; species Eremochloa ophiuroides. The sequence goes on from JAHLJS010000001.1 coordinate 54,456,725, forward strand.
GCAATGGAAAGAAACCAAGTCTTCGACACCTAAAGGTGTTTGGGTGTGTGGCTCATGCTAAAGTAGCCACACCACACTTGAAGAAACTTGATGATAAAAGCAAATCACTGGTTTACTTTGGTGCTGAATTAGGGAGCAAAGCACACAGACTCTATGATACAGAAACAAAGAAGATCATTGGAAGTAGGGATGTGGTGTTTCAAGAGAAAAAACTGTGGAGTTGGGATGCTGTTTATCAGGGCAACATCCTTGGAAACTTTGATGTAGAAATGGAGATGGGATATGTGTGTGATGATGGTGCTGAGTATGTTCAGGAGGAACAACCAGTGCAGACTGAAACAGTTTGTGCAAAGGAACACACTCAGTCTGGTGGTGTGCCAGATATGCTACAGTCACCAGCTACTGGATCAGTGCAACCTGAAGGTCAAGCAGACAGACTAGTAGAAGGCTATGCAACACCACAACATTCATTTCCTGTTTTTAATGACTCCACACCTAGCACAGCTAAGAGCAGTAAACCATTGAGATTTAGAAATCTGAATCAGATTTATGATGAAACTAGTGAAGTTGAATTGGTGGATTCAGAAGATGAGGACTATGTGGATGCCTTGTTGGCAGAAACAGAAGAGCCTACCAACTACAAAGAAGCACCTAATCATCAAGAGTGGGTTGATGCTATGGACAAAAAGATGCAGTCCATACTCAAGAATGAGACTTGGGAGCTGGTGAAGCTACCCACAGGGAAGAGACCCATTGGTCTGAAATGGGTTTATAAACTGAAGAGAAATTCATAAGGGGAAGTGGTTAAGCACAAGGCTAGGTTAGTGGGAAAAGGCTATGTCCAGAAGCAAGGCATTGATTTTGAAGAGGTGTTTGCACCTATTGCCAGATTGGATACAGTAAGATTGCTTATGGCCTATGCAGCAAACAATGGTTGGAAAATCCACCACTTAGATGTCAAGTCAGCTTTTCTGCATGGTGACTTAGAAGAGGAAGTCTATGTCTCACAACCTGAATGGTATGCAGTAAAGGGAAAAGAGCAGCATGTGTTGAAGTTGAGCAAAGCTCTTTATGGACTTAGACAGGCTCCTAGGGCTTGGAACGTCAAACTTGACAAAAGCCTCAAGAAACTGAATTTTAGGAGATGTTTGAATGAGCAAGCAGTGTACACAAGAGGAATAGGTTCAAACACTGTCATTTTGGGTGTTTATGTTGATGATCTTATTGTTACAAGAGGAAACATGGAAGAGGTCAATCTGTTCAAGAGACAAATGATGACAGAGTTTGAAATGACAGACCTTGGTCTGTTAAGCTACTACCTTGGGATTGAGGTGGAGCAAAAGGAAGATCACATCACAGTGAAGCAAAGTGGATATGCAAAGAAAGTGCTGGTGCAGTTTGGTATGAGTGAGTGCAACTCAACCAAATTCCCAATGGAACCGGGGTGCAAACTGAACACAGACAAGGAAGGGCAGCAAGTTGATGCAATTGAATATAGAAAGATGATAGGGTGTTTGAGGTATCTGTTGCACAGTAGACCTGACCTGGCATGTTCAGTTGGGGTTTGTAGCAGGTTCATGGAGAAGCACACACTTATGCATGCAAAGGCTGTGAAACATATCCTGAGATACTTAAAGGGCTCAGTTAACCTTGGGGTTGGTGTATGTCCACGGTGGAAGTGCAGATAAATTGGTGGGATACAGTGATAGTGATCATGGAGCAGATACTGTTGAGAGGAGGAGCACAGGAGGCATGGCATTCTATTTGAATGAGAATCTTGTTACTTGGTGCTCTCAGAAACAAAAGACAGTGTCACTATCTTCTTGTGAATCTGAGTTCATGGCTGCCACAGCAGCAGCAAAGCAGGCACTGTGGCTGAGAAACTTGATGAGTGAGATCACAAGGTAGCAGCCAAAGACTGTCACACTCTTTGTGGATAACAATTCTGCAATAGCTCTCATGAAGAACCCTGTATTCCATGGTAGAAGCAAACATATCGATCTGAAGTATCATTTCATCAGGGAGTGCATTGAGAGGGGACAGATTGTGGTTAAAAGAGTTGGGACAGATGAACAAAAGGCAGACATTTTGACAAAGGCAATGCTTGCAGTCAAGCTATCAGCAATGAGGCACTTGATCAGTGTAAGAGATCTTGGTGTTTGTCAGGCTTAGGGGGGAGCATGTTGGTGTAAGCCTGACAGTTGAAGTTGCTGAAAGATCATTTAGAAGAGAAGCAGGGACCGGAGGTGGGAAGCTGCTGGTTTGAACTTGGTGGTGGACCGAGTCAAGGCAGAACGCGGTGAACGCGCCCACGTTCAGGCAGCTTCTGAAGAGTGTGTTTTCAGTGATATGTATCGCGTGTGTTTTTCAGTTTCTCGCATTTAAGTCGTGTGTGTTAAGCTCTGGCATAAGAGCTGGTTGTGTAAGGTGTCGCATGTGACAAGTGTATGCCTGTTAGGCACATTGTATCCCGAACTATCAAAAGCGAAAAGGGGGCTGTCACCCTGTCGTCCTGGTGACGGTTCCATCGTGCTGTGTTCTTGCCGTGCATTCTTGCCTATTCTAATCCACATACAGCGTTCGATTGTGTGATCCTAGACTAACAAACTTTGCTGATGCGTACGGGTATAGCCTATCTCCTGCCGCATCCAAGGAGTTAGCAGCCAAGGCTAATAGATCGATCTGGCCTGGTCGGCGGAATCATGCATCCTGCCGCTCGCAGCCGGTTCTACGTCTGACAGGTTCCACGCCTTCTGCAAGATATGATGATGAGGCAAGGACGAAGAACTGCGGCGAGTTGTTGGCGATGAGCCGACGTTCCCCCGTGGATGTCGATTTTGAAAAGAAATCACCTTCTTGCCCGCCATGGATTTAGAGTGCACACTCCCTACCTGGCGCGCCATAGTCTACCGAGGGATATGCCCACGGTAGTAGATGAGTCGGTAGAGTTTGCGCTTGAGACAGATGAGCGTAACACAGAGAGCGTAGGACACACGATTTAGATAGGTCTAGGCCGCCGTGAGGCGTAATACCCTACGTCCTATGTTCTTGTGGATTGTATTACTATGAGTTGATGTCTGTTTGGATCTGTCTAGATGTTGGATCCCTGCCCCTCCTTATATAGTCTGAAGGGATAAGGTTACAAGTAAACTAGCCAAGTTGGTACAATAACCGTGCGGTGCACGTCGACCAGAGACGTGCGCCGCATGCCTTCGTCTTCTGGGCTGGGCCACCTCTGATGGTGCGGCTCATGTAGTGTCTTGTGGGTATACGGGTCTATACCCCACATAATCTTGTCAGAGGAAAATGAATCTTTCGTCACCAATTTTTGTTTGATGGCTCGGGTAATACCTCTGGTATTACTGAGTAATTAAACTGCCATGTCATCATGTTTAAATTAATCATCTGCATATGATTGTGCTTAGGGCTCCTAGAGTGGTTTGATTGTGTTCATATTTGATTGTGTAATTAAACCCCAAAAAGAAAAATCTAAATTTAATTCAAATAGGAAATGGATATTAAACCCTAATCTGACCCCAAAACCCTAATTCAAAAACTATTGGGAATTAGATGGAAGTGTCTTAATGAAAGTTGTAGATCTTTTAAAATGGAACAACTTTTATTTTTGGAGATTTTGAAGTTATGCACTGGAAATTTGAATTAAACTCAAAACAATGACATGAAATTTAAATTTGAAACATCATTTTAATCAAGAATCTGACAAAATACCTTTAATAGAAGTTGTAGGGCTCAGTAAGTTGAACAACTTTCATTTTTACAGATTTTCAAGTTCTATAGAAAAGTTTGGAGAATTTCAGTGAATTGCATTTGAATTTCAAATTCCCCTTTTACCCCCTTTTTAATATTTTTCAAATTGAGCCGAATTTGAAAATGATTCCAAAACCAAAAATGATCTACATGAAATTCCCCACAACTTTTGTATTTTTCATTTCTGCAGATTCGAATTGGATAGAGTTTAATTGAATCAAATAGGCTTTGACCTATTAGGTACAGCTACAGTGCTACGGGGGGTCCCCTGTTCCGGCCGCGCCCCGTACGCGCGTGCTGCGCCGCGCACCGGCCATCGTCCGGCCAGCCGGGGCCGGGGGACCGCCGCGTGGAGGGTCGCTGGGGGGCCCCGGGTCGCGTCCAACCTCATCCGCCCCTTTCCAATTCTTAAAGGCAACGAGGGCCTCCTCGGTTCCCATTGTTGCCGTTCGGCTCACTGGAATCCACTCGTGGTCGCCGGCAAAATCCACCGTCCCTGCTCCACCTCCATCTACTCCACCTCGCCAGTGCCTTCACCACATCCTAACACGCCTATAGAGCCCGTGGTTGTGTCCTCTGGTCCTCGAGACGCGCGGGCATCTCCATCTTCTTCCCCGCGTCCGGGCGGAGCGCCGCCGCAAGCCGTCGTGCCGTGTCTAGCTTCCTGTGGTGAGTCTCTTCTTCCTAGTTTTTGCGTTTGGAACTCCATCACCCTCACTGACACTCGTGCGCGCGGTGGTTTACCTTGCAGTGCAGTAGGATCATCGGAACGGAGACCTCGCCGCCGGAGAACGCCGCTGCACCCGCCGTCGCTGTTGAACTCGCCGCTCTGAGCCATCCCGAGCCCGACCGTCTCGCTGATTGAAGTCACGGTGAGCTTCTAGCTAGTTTGCACCCTTTAGCCCAGTCGCTACCGCACTGTCCTCGCCGGCGCACGGTGCGCCGCCGTGGCCGAGCCGCCATGGGCGGTGTCGTGCCCGTCGCCGACCCGCTCTAGCCGCTTTAGGTCCCTAGGTTAGTAGTCTAGGGTTTGGGTAGTCCGCCGGAGGTCTTCCCCTCGCCGGAGGAGCCGCCGGCGGCGAGCCGCCGCGGTCGAGCACGTGCGGCGCTCGGAGGAAGAAGGGGGAAGCGTGAGGGAGAGGCTAATGGGTGGGGGTCAACCCGTCGGCAGCACTGAGGGACGGGGTGGCCGTGCGTGCGGGCGTGCGGGCTGTTTGGGCCGCGCCGTGCTGGAGTGGGCCGGCTCGGGCCAGTTGCGCTTTTCCTTTTTCCAGCGAATATCAAAAGCTTTTTCCATTTTAATTTGATATGAATAGTGTTTGACTTTGTTATTTTCGTAAGAATATTTCTGTGGCTTTATAAATCCTGAAAATTTTTGCAGACACTCTCTGTAATATGTAGTATTTAATAAAAATACTAAATAGTGAGTTTGAATAGTGTCTGCAAGGATTAAAAATCAGTCTTTTAATTCATAAATGCAACTTTAATGAATTTTAATTAATTCTCTGTAATTCCAAAAATCATGAAAATTGGTTTGGTACTGTTTTAGGTAAAGATCTATCTGTTGGTGAAGTTAGGTGTCAAATGAAAATAGTTTAGTTGTTTATTTATTAAATGTTTGATTAATTGGTTAATAAAAGGAATAGGAAATAAAGATAAATATGATATTGTGTGATTTTTTGGATTGATTGAGGTTCTAGGTCAATCACCCTTATGACCTAGGGCAGGGTGGATTAGAATAATCATAGTTAGCTTGAGGTAAGGTTGTGACCTTGAGTGTATTATTTATTATCGAATTCTGTCTGTCATTTCATGTTGCATCGCATTGAAGCATTCATCATTGCATGCGTCTAGTGACCGGCAACGAAGGAGTCAAAACTGAGGTTCCTGCTACGGAGGTGGTTCCCAAGGAGATCCAGAGCTTTGATATTTGTTGTACTAACCCGGACCCGACACTATACGCAATCCAAGGCAAGCCCCGGTGCATTTGCCCCTCCTTGTATTTAAAATGTTTTATCACTTGAGTTAATCTACTGCATTAGGTTAATAGGAGTTGAGTGTTAACCTATTGATGCATTACTTTTCCTTGACCACTGATTACACTCGATAACCTGGTTTATTTAAAATATTGAAAAATGCTTAGCCCTGCTTAATTGAATTAGATTTGCTTAAATTTCTATTTTGAAATATGATGATCTGCAAACAAAGAATCATTACATGGGATTGGTATTGTTCTCGTTGTTGGCGGTGTACTTGGCCAGTCCATTGTCATCAACGGGGATGGGTTTCCGTGTGGTGGCCGTATGTTTGGGTTAGAGTCCCAACTTATAGTCACGAGCGGAAAAGGGATGTGAAAACCGGGTGGTCACCAGTGTACTTGGGTTAGAGTCCCAATGCATAGTTTCTAACGCAAAAGTTTTAGGGACCGTTCGTTGTTGGCCTGCTGTGATCGAGACTTTGCAACTAGCCACATACTACGGAAAGCCCTATCTCTGGTGGCTCTATTGCTTGAACCGACAACCACGCACTGGGAGTGGAGAGATGGCGAGAGTAGCGTGTACCCTCGTGGCCGTCTGCCTGGAGACGAGAGGAGTATTGTGCTCTCGGGTGGTGCAGGACCGGTTCAGGGATAGAAAAGCCGTGGTAGACGGGGTTGGCATATGCAAGCTTAGGTGCTACATATGCAGTGTGGATAGGGATCCCCAGCTGGGTACTAATCGATTTGAATCATCGTTGCTCCTCGGTTATGGAGACTTGATCCACTGACTTGCATCGAAAAGTGGTTCGGAATTAGGATGTTTTAAGAATGAATAAGTAATTGGATTTGATGGATGTATTAGAAAAGAATTGTGAATTATTAATATTGACTATTAATAATATTAATTAAAATATTGAAAACAGGATTATTAATGCTTTTTCCGCAAAATATCTTGACTCTTGCTAAAGCCTGACCTTTACTACCCTTAGCGTGTATTCCTGAGTCTCATTCCTTTTTCTTAGTCGGGTAAGTCTTGCGGAGTACCCCAGTATTCAGGGTTTGTTAAACCCGTTGCAGGTAGTTAGCAACAGGAGGTCTGCCTTGCCCCTTGCTGTGTGACCATCATCTAAGATAGTGAGGAAGAGTGAAGTGGTCCTGTGGGCAGGGTCCGTGTTATTACCTATCTTATTATGTTATGTTATTGTTCTACTTCCACTGCTACTAGTTGAACTATGGTCTTTAATAACTGCATTTGAATTCTATTTGAAACACCGGTTTGCAATCTAATTACTATTTAATCTTCCGCACTTTTACTCTGATGTATTTTATTATGAAATGTTGTAATCCTGTAATGGCTTCGCAATGGGATTCTGTCGGAGAAACGGGTGCTGATGTAACCCGGCAGGGCTGTCTAGATCATCTGGAACACGGGCCCGGCTGTCAGAGGTCATTAGTGACAATAACAGGTGCCTGTGGGCCACATGATTTAGGCAGTTCTGTTACTGCTCGCTTGACCGCTAAAAAGCTCGGTGGGTTCTTCATGGTTTCACAAAGCATCCGAAAATTGATTATGATGAGACTTTCAGCCCTCACTAGTACAGGATCGGCTTTTACTCCCGGTTGGGAACGGCCTTTGCTCCCGGTTTCTCAGCCGGTAGTAGTTTCCGGGAGTAAAGGTCCACCCTTTACTCCGGGCTCAGGAACCGGGAGTAAAGGGAGGGCCTTTACTCCCAGTTCGTAACACGGACCGGGAGTAAAGGTCCCTCCAGCCTAGCCACGCTGGCGGGAACCTTTAGTCCCGGTTCGTATTAAGAACCGGGAGTAAAGGTCTTTTTCCTTTTTTGGCTCATTTCAGCTTATTAATTCATATTTAGGGTTTAGGGTTTAATATAGGTATTTGAATACACATTCTACGCTAATGTTATATGCATACGAGTATCAAGCACTCAAGTATAGTTAGGAAACTACATATATTACATGTATAATTGAATATACATATATTGTACATAAAATATACACATGTGTTTGTCCATGTCCTTAACCTATAATTATAAGCCGAGAAAATTAATTCTCGCCGCAGTAGTGCTCTCCATTAGGATTCAAGACTTTTTCATTAAGAAAGCCTGCTATTGTCTTTTGGATGGCTTTAACATTGTATTGTTGTAGGGTCCTCTGCCTCAACCAATCAGTCCTCAAATTGAGAGAAAAAAATATCAGTATGCATATATATGATTAATTATACACCCAAATATATTTTCCAACTTACTTTGATTCTCTCTTCAGGAGTTCTGTTAGAGTGCACCTTAATGAACTCGCACACGTAGTATCCACATAGGTTGTTCTCCGGCTCCTGCTGCAGACACCACTATACGAGAAAAGAACCCTCTCATCATCCAGTGATTTGAACTATGGCAAATGAAGATGTTGGACACTACATATAGCAAAGTGCGACTTACTAGGGGTGTGACTATTTGCAGTGGCGCGTTGCACTCGAGATGATGTTTTGAAATGAATTCTGCCCAAACACTGCCCAATATCTAAAAGAATCATTTCGGAGTTAAGAGAGAGCAGGCGTATATATATGTATAAACATATAATGAGTTGTGGAAGAGTGAAATTAGATTACCGCTGGATCATGTCTATCATTGGTTGGTATCGTTCCAGCTCCTTTTTCATCGAGTCAAAGATCCATAACTGATTGGTTGATAGCTTGATGACCATCAAGATTCAGTGATTGCTGCATAGGAATCATAACTCGATAAATATACGGGCCACATATAAAAAAATGACATTCTGACTAATAATACTCACTCGCAGCCGTACGGGAAGAGAATCGTTGACTTCTTTCCTTGTTTCTCTATCATCATCTTGAGATTCACCTCCGCTTGAACTTCCCAATTAGGAGTAACTGGGTCTTTGAATACGATATACAGATCAATGAATCCAATGGTATCGTCCCTTCTTTTTTATGACCCACATCTCATATCTGGAAATATATATCAAAGAACATATATGTAGTGTGAGCTAGGATATATAATTATATAAACAATAACAGGCCTGGTGCTATAATGACTTATAGACAATAGCAACTCAAGATAGACTTGTCGAGCGAGTCCTGGTGGCATAGTTGATATAATTCACTGAATTCAATGTACATGGTATCAACGCTACGGAAGAAGTGCTCGTTAAGAATTTTGACCCCTATGTAATTCTCTTTCATGGCACACGCCTCTAGGTACCACTTCTTCAGTAAGTACATTTGCGTGCCCAGTTCTGAGTATTTTGTGGGTTTGTAGAGTGCCTTGCCATATTCATATTTCCTCCAGGTATCAACAACAGGCGCACTGTCAATGTGTCCACTTTGGAAGATTTGCTGAAAGTTGAGACTGGTAGATAGGATGAAGTCACCAAGTTCATTCAAATCGACATTTGAAGGTACGGTCTCCATGTACGATGCGTTTGAACCATATTGATCACTTACAACTTGGGGTTCAATCTCCTTCTATTGTTCCCCGAGTTTTGGAACATCTTTCCCTATTGTCTTCTTCTTCGACTTCTCAATAGTTTTGATGAGAGTTCGGTCATAGTCTGATGGTGGCGAGGGCTTACGGGCTTCACGCAATATTCTCTCACAGTCTTCCTGTAACAGAACCACCTAAATCACATGGCTCACAGGCACCAGTCATTCTCACTAATGACCTCTGACAGCCGGGCCCGTGTTCCAAATGATCTAGACAGCCCTGCCGGGTTACGTCAGCACCTGTTTCTTCGACAGGATCCCATTGCGAAGCCATTATAGGATTACAACTTTTCATAATAAAATACATCAGAGTAAAAGTGCGGAAGATTAAATAGTACTTAGATTACAAACCGGTTGTTCAAATAGAATCCAAATACAGTTATTACAGACCAAAGTTTAAATAGTAGTAGCAGTAATAGAACAACGACATAACATAACAAGATAGATAAAACACAAACCCTGCCCACAGGTCCTCTTCACTCTTCTTCACTATCCTGAATGATGGTTACGCAGCAAGGGGCGAGACAAACCTCCTGCTGCTGACTACCTGCAACGGGGTTAACAAACCCTGAGTACTGGGGTACTCCGCAAGACTTACCCGACTATGAAAAAGGAATGAGGCTCAGGAATGTAGGCTAGGGTAGTCAAGGTAAGGCTTTAGCAAGAGTCAAGATATTTTGCGGAAAGAGCATTACTAATCCTGTTCTCAATATTTTAATAATCCTTATTAATAGTCAACAGTAATAATTCACAATTCTTTGCTAATATGTCCATCAACCAATTTACCTATTCATTCTCAAAAACATCCTACTTCCGAACCACTTTTCAATGTAGGTGTGAGGATCAAGTCTACATAACCGAGGAGCAACGACGATTCGAATCGACTAGTACCCAGCTGGGGATCCCTATCCACACTGCATATGTAGCACTTAAGCTTGCATATACCAACCCCGTCTACCACGGCTTTTCTATCCCTGAATCGGTCCTGCGCCACCCGAGAGCACAGTACTCCTCTCGTCTCCAGGCACGACGGCCACGAGGGTACACGCTACTCTCGCCATCTCTCCACTCCCAGTGCATGGTTGTCGGTTCAAGCAATAGAGCTACCATAGATAGGGCTTCCCATAGTATGTGGCCAGTTACAAACTCTCTATCACAGCAGGCCGACAACGAACGGTCCCTAATACTTTCTGTTGGATACCTTGCATTGGGACTCTAACCTAAATACACTGGTAACCACCCGGTTTTCACATCCCTTTTCCGTTGGCGACGATAAGTTGGGACTCTAACCCAAACATATGACCACCACCCAGAAAACCCATCCCCATGGATGATAATGGACTGGCCAAGTACACTACCAATAATGAGGACCATACCCTTCCCTTTGAATGATTCATTCTTTGCATATTATGATATTTCAAAATAGCATTTTATGCAAATTTAAATCAATTCAGCAGGGCTAAGCATTTTCAATATTCAATGAAATCAGGTTCTCGGGGATAATTAGTGGTCAAGAAATGGTAATGCATCAATAGGTGATCACTCAACTCCTATTAACCTAATGCAATAGATTAACTCAAGTGATAAAATATTTTAAATACAAGGAGGGGCAAATGCACCGGGGCTTGCCTTGAAGCGCGAAGAGGGTGGGATCCGGATCAGTGCCACAGATGTCGAAGCCCTGGACCAACTCCGGAACAGTTTCCTCAGTAGTACCCTCAACCTTGACCTCTTCGTTCGCGGACACTACACGTATGCAATGATGCATGTTTAATATGATGCAACAAGAAATAACAGATGAAATTCGATAATAGTAATACACTTAAGGTCATAACCCTACCTCAAGCTAACCATGAATATTCTAATGCACCTTGCCCTAGGTCATAAGGGTGATTGACCTAGAACCACAATCAATCCAAAAATCACAAAATCTTATTTACCTCTATTTCCTATTTATTTAATTAATCAATTAATCAAACATTTAGTTAATAAGCTAATAAACTATCTCCAATTGGTACCAAACTTCACCAACAGGTAGCATTCAGTCTACAACAGTACCCAAATAAATTTTAGGATTTTTGGAGTTACTGAGAATTAATTAAAATTCACCAAAGTTGCTTTTATGAATTAAAATACTGATTTTTAGCTACTATAGAAAATGTCCAAAACACATATTTAATATTTTTATTAAATACTATAGGTTACAGAGAGCATCTACAAGAATTTAGGTGATTTTAGGAGCAGTAAAAATATTCCTACAAAAAGATTAAGACTCAGCACTATTCATCTAAAACATTAATAGAAAAACATTTGGATATTCACGGGAAAAATAGAAAACGAAAACCAGCCCGAGCCGGCCCAACTGGCCGCGCCCTCCTGCTCCTCACTCCCTGAGTCGCTGGCAGCCGGGCCCCGCCTGCCAGTCTCTCCCTCTCTCCCTCTCTACTCTACGTGAGCACGGCAGCTCGCCCGTGACTGCTCACCGCTGGCAGCTTCTCCAGCGAGGTCGCGGGAACCAGGCACTCTCCCATCTCTCTCCCGCAACCCCCTGGGCCACCTGCGACGCTACAAAAGACCTAGCCCGGACCATGGCGAGAGCACGGCGGACGCCGGCGACCAGACCTCCTGGATTAGTCGGACTTTCTCTTCGGCTTCATTAACCAAGTCGACTCCGTAGAACCATCTTTCCCCTGGTTCGGACCAATTCAACGGAGTACGGCACCTACGACCGTAGACTGCTTCAAACGGAGCCATCTTGATACTTTCTTGATAGCTGTTGTTGTTAGAGAACTCTGCCAAAGCTAGACACTCGTCCCACGTGTTGGTGTAATTGAGTGCACAAGCCCTCAACATGTCCTGATTGACTTTTTCAGTCTGCCCGTCAGTCTCCGGGTGATATGCTGTGCTATGCAAAAGCTTTGTCCCTAACGACTTATGAAATGCCTTCCAAAAATTGGAGACAAATTGGGTACCTCGGTCAGAGACGATGGTCTTCGGTACTCCATGCAACTTCATCAGATGTTCAATATACAGCTTTGCGTAAGTCGGTGCCCGATAATCTTTCTTGACGGGTATGAAATGGGCTTGCTTCATGAGACGGTCCACAATAACCCAGATTAAATCAAAACCTCTAGTTGTCCTGGGTAACCCCACGATAAAATCCATGATGATATCCTCCCACTTCCATGCAGGGATAGGCAATGGTTGCAGCTCTCCCCTGGGCTTCATATGCACAGCCTTTACCTTTTGACAGGTATCACACCTGGCTACATACCGAGCAATTTCTATCTTCATCTTAGTCCACCAGAATTTCTACCTTAAGTCCTGATACATCTTGTTGCTTCCTGGATGAATGGAAAACCTTGTTAAATGTGCTTCATTGAGGATCTTCTGACGCAACTCAGGTATCCTTGGGACTACTAGACGATCCTTGAACCACACAACACCTTCATCATCAATCCTGAAACAATCTGCCTTGCCGGCTTGAACTTTCTCCTTGATGTGCTTGATTCCTTTGCTTCCTTTCTGAGCAGAAATAATCTCATCTTGGATAGGTGTTTCAATGCTGATGTTGGCTAGTCTGCCTTGTGGAATTATTTCAATACCCAATTTTTCCAGCTCATAGCATAAGGAAAGATCTTGAGGTTTCACTGTCAAACAATTGCAGTGAACCTTGCGACTAAGTGCATCGGCGACCACATTCGCCTTACCCGGATGATAATGCACCTCAATATCATAATCCTTGATCAACTCGAGCAATCTTCTTTGCCTCATGTTCAACTCTTCTTGAGTAAAGATGTACTTCAAACTCTTGTGGTCAGTATAAACATTGCAAGTACTGCCTAGCAGATAATGACGCCAGATCTTCAAGGCATGTACTACATCTGCCAACTCCAAATCATGGGTGGGGTAGTTTTCCTCATGACGCTTGAGTTGCCGTGAAGCATAAGCAATAACTCGGTCTTCTTGCATCAAGACACAACCCAGTCCGGTACCAGAAGCATCACAGTATACATCAAATGGCTTTTCAATGTCAGGTTGATCCAGGACTAGTGCAGCGGTCAATAACTTCTTTAAAGTCTGAAATGCTGCCTCACACTCCGGTGACCAGACAAACTTGACTTGATTCTTCAACAAGTTGGTGATGGGTTTGGCTATTCTAGAAAAATCTGGAATAAAGCGACGATAGTATCCCGCCATCCCCATGAAACTACGGACTTGATGGACTGTGGTCGGTGGCTTCCAATTCAAGATTTCCTCTACCTTGCTCGGATCAACAGACACACCTTCAGCTGACAGGATATGTCTGAGAAACGGAACTCTGTCCAACCAAAACTCACACTTGCTGAACTTAGCATAGAGTTGGTGCTCCCTCAGACGAGTTAGGATGACACGAAGATGATGGGCGTGCTCTTCAGGAGTTTTGGAATAGATAAGGATGTCGTCAATGAACACGACCACAAATTTGTCAAGCTCAGGTATGAAAACGGAGTTCATGAGGTACATGAAGTAGGCAGGAGCATTGGTTAGGCCAAAGGACATTACTAGGTACTCACACAGGCCGTATCTGGTGGTGAAGGCTATTTTTGGAATGTCTTTGGGACGGATCTTTATTTGGTGTAACCAGATTAAGGTCAATTTTGGAAAAGACTTTAGCTCCAGCTAATTGGTCAAAGAGTAGGTCAATGCGGGGTAAAGGATATTTATTTTTGATGGTGACCTCATTGAGTGGACAGTAATCAACACAGAGTTAAAGAGACTTGTCTTTGTTGGCGATCCTTAACAACCAAAATATAACATCATTCTAATACTAAAATAAATACAAGGTAGGGCTTTTATCTAACCCTTCCACGAGTTTCAGTTGCACATGTGACTTGCAGGTCGAACACGTGGAAATGCATAGAAATCACCGGAAAGCGCACTTCTAGAAAACATATTCAGAAAAGGCGCAAATCAAGAATAAAAGAGAAAAACCCATCAAAATATCAAACGGGATCCATCCGTAACCGCGGGGGAGGCCCAGGCCCAGGGAGCAACCGACCACCCGAAGGCGGTGGCCAGTTGCTGCCTCCCAGGGGCCGACCGCCCCCCAGATGGCACTTCCCGAGCCCAGATTCAGTGACAATGCTCATGGCGGTTCCCTGAAGTCGGTTTCACCTCCTTCCATTTTTATCTACGCCGAAACCGACCTGTAGAGCTATAAAATGAGGCCCTCAACCCCTCCATGAAGAACACATGATACAATAGAGAAGAAGAAGGGAGTACCACCATTTTACATTAGTGTAGCTTCTAGCTAGGCTAGTATAGGGTTAGAGAGAGATAGAAGCTTGAGAAGTGATAGCGGGGTCGAAGCAGTTCTACCCTTGGGTGGACGAAGTGCCAGACCTGTCGGCTCTCACATCCAACTTGTACCTCTACAACCATCTTGCTACTTGAAGTAAGAGGTTTGTGATACATTTTAGTTTTGATCCATTAAGTGAGTTACTTTTATAAAGCTACTTGTTTGTGGGATCGTCGCTCGTTCTTAGGACGGGTGCTCTAGGTAGAGGACTCCTGATAGAGACGGAAGTTCCTGGCCATCACTAGAGTAGTAGTCGCCTTCGTAGACGTGGTGTCTGAGTCGGAGTCTACCTTCGTATGTTGCGCGCGCCCACGGGCAGAGGGGTAGGTGGCAGGTGGTGACAGCCCTGTCCACTCGTATCTGAACTCCCCCACGTTCGGCCGCGGAATAGCGCTGATACTGGTATCGGCTGGCAGACCAGCTGCGTCAGTGGGCCTGAAGCAAGCAAGTAGTGGGAAAGTTATCTTCACTTAATGTTTCCAGACTTAGTGTATCCTCTCCACCCAAGTTATCCCTTCTACCTTTTTCTAGGGTAAACTAGCTAAGAGACCTCTAACATAAGCCGTTACTTTGGGAAAATATGATACCCTGAATACTTCCGGGTGAAGTGCTACAACGGTACTTCCGTGCGCTTGCGGATTGTACTGCTGTCACTAAGAAGCGCCAACAAGCATTTCTGGCGCCGTTGCCGGGGAACGGTTGTCATTTTTAGTCTCCGAACCTAGTTGCCCATGCATCCTTTGTTTTTACCTTTCTTTTCTTTTACCTCTTTTGTTCCAATGGAGCAACCCACCATTTTCAAACTTTCTGCTCCCAAGGGCGAGTTCGTAGAACCTCCACAATCCGCGAAGCCAATCATAGCTTCGAGTTATGAACTCCGCCCGGCTTTTATAGCCATGGTTCAGGAACAAACCTTCTCAGGATTAGATTATGAAAATCCATATCACCACCTAAGGGAGTTTGAGCAGCTCTGTGCATGCCTAACCATTGCCGGCATGTCACACGAAACAATGCGGTGGAAATTGTTTCCTTTCTCGCTTGATGAGAGAGCGAAACAATGGTACGCCCTCAACGTAGGGAAGGTAGCTGGTGATTGGGAGGAATTGCGAAACAAGTTTTGTGTAGCATTCTTCGCTATATCCCGAATCGCTGCCCTACGTCAAGAGATTCTCAACTTCCAACAAAATGAGAAGGATCCATAGGTGCAGCTTGGGAAAGATTTACAATTTTAACAAAATCTGGCCCAGACTTGTCTATTCCCAACCACGTGCTCCTACAGCATTTTTGGTTAGGACTTAGCAAGGAATCTGCCCTACAACTTGACATAGCCGCAGGAGGGTCGTTCACACACAAAACCACGGCCGAAGGAGAGGCCCTTCTAGATCGCATTCTGGAGAATACTCCTCCATTAGAACCCCTCCATGTAGAGCCAAAGCTGTGTCATGAGGAAATCTCTTCGACCGAGGCTGAACCGTCAATACCTATAGAGACATCCTCACCCGAACCAGACGATCCGAAGGAAGGTCTCCAACCTTCTGGTCTCCCATACTTTGATGACGATTTCTTCCATGATTATGGGAATGTCTCGAAGTATGCATACAGAAAAAGCACCCATGTCCCTGTCACTCCAAAGCCTTGCCTCGATTCTTTAAAGGAATCCATTAGGGAGTTGACGGCTATCATGAGCGACGAATGGACAAACGAAAGGGAGTCTTCATCTGAAGTAATTCAGATTCGCTCTCCTTCGCGAACCATCTATTGCAAAATCTAGGATGATTGGGTGGAGATGTTGTACAACCCCACAGTAGGAGCAAATCTGATGTCCACAACCTTTGCACACACTCATCTGAATGATAGACATTTTGCTCCTACGACCCTGTCCATGAGAAACAGCTCGTGTACTTGTCAGCTAGGACAAGGGTTGGTTCACAACGTCAAAATTCAGCACGATGATGTTATCTTAACTTTAGATTTTCACATCTTTGACGACGTAGACTTCAGCGTACTGATCGGGCATCCCCTGGAGAAATTTCTCTCCAATGCAACAAGAACAGGAGAATTGAATGTTAAGCTGGGGAGGAATGAATATTCCATACCTTTTCATCGAGCTAAAAACTCGATGGCAGACCCTCTCCCCTGTCCTACCTTGCCCGAGGAGGTTATATCGGTTTTCCCCTTTGAACCCCCTGAGTCATCCTGAGAAAAAGATGCTAACTTCTTTATAGAAGAAGAGGAAGACACCGGGGAGACTTTTGACCTTCCTAAAGAGGAAGTGCCGACTCTACCTCCCGTTGAGCTAAAAACCCTGCCTGAAGGACTACGTTACATTTTTCTAAATGGCAACAAAAGCACTCCCGTCATTATTAGCGATAAACTTTCAGACGAGGAGACAAAAAGACTTATCGCCGTTTTAGAAAAACATAGATCGGTCTTCGGGTATTCATTACAAGACCTTAAGGGGATTAGCCCAACACTCTGTACCCATCGCATCCCTATTGACCCTGCCAGCACACCATCACGCGAACCACAGCGTAGGCTCAATAATGCGATGAGGGAAGTCGTGAAGAAGGAAGTCTTCAAACTTCTTCACACCGGGATTATTTATCCCGTACCACACAACGACTGGGTTAGTCCCGTCCAAGTGGTTCCCAAGAAAGGAGGAATGACGGTAGTTAAGAACGCTAAAAACGAGCTCATTCCACAACGTACCGTCATGGGATGGAGGATGTGCATTGATTATAGAAAACTCAATGCGGCAACAAGAAAGGATCATTTCCCACTGCCCTTCATCTAAAACATTAATAGAAAAACATTTGGATATTCATGTGTCAACGGAATACCGGCGATAGTCTACCGAGGGGTATGCCCGCGGTAGTAGATGAGACGGTGAGAGTGCGCCTGAGACGAACGAGGGAGCACAATTCGTGCGAGATAGAGATTTAGACAGGTTCAGGCCGCCACGAGGCGTAATACCCTACGTCCTGTATGTTGCTGTGTTGTATTGCTAGTAGATTAGATGAATCGAGTAGACCCCCTGCCCGCCTTATATAGTCCGGGGGGCAGGGTTACAAGTTGATCTTGCCATACATAACAGATTACAATCCTAGCCGATCTGGGAAACCAATCGGCTAGATCCTAGGAAAGCTATTTCCTTGCCCGCCAAGGACTCGGCGGATATACGCGATCTCCTGGAGATCGTATGGGCGACGCGTCCTTGGTAGTTTAGGCCTGTTCGATAGACTTGGGCCAAGTATGACTATGCGGGTATACGGGCTTATACCCCCACAGCTAGTCCCCGAGCACCTTGCATTCGTCGAGAGGTGCAGACCTTCAGCGTTGTTTGACCAGACGGATGTAAGGGGCTCAAAAAAATTGAAAGAAGTTTCTCTTTAGCAAAGTGTATCCACTTTTGCCACGACAGAGCCAGTACCTTCATCGGCAGGTGAAGTGTATCCACTTAGTCCCCGAGCCTGATAGCATGTGACATAGTCACGTGGTGTCAGGGTCATGAATTGTGATGATATCGCTGATCATTTTTGGTTGAATGACAAAGTCCCCGAGCACTTTACTGCTCGGAGACACTTGGCGAAAACGATGAAGTCCCCAAGCAGCTTGTCGCTCGGAGACACGTGACAAAGACGATGGAGTCCCCGAGCAGTGTTGCTCGAAGACATTTGACGAAGATGACGAAGTCCCCGAGCAGTGCTTAGTGCTCGGAGACATTTGACGAAGACGACGAAGTCCCCGAGCAGTGCTTATTGCTTGGAGACGTTTGACGAAGACGACGGAGTCCCCGAGCAATTTGCTCGGAGATGCTTGACGAAGACGACGGAGTCCCCGAGCAGTGCTTATTGCTCGGAGATGCTTGACGAAGACGACTTAGTCCCCGAGCAGTGCTTATTGCTCGGAGATGCTTGACGAAGACGACGGAGTCCCCGAGCAGTGCTTATTGCTCGGAGACGCTTGACGAAGATGACGGAGTCCCCGAGCAGTGCTTATTGCTCGGAGACGCTTGACGAAGACGACGGAGTCTCCGAGCAGTTTGCTCGGAGACGCTTGGCGAACACGACGGAGTCCCCGAGCAGTGCTTATTGCTCGGAGATGCTTGACGAAGACGACGGAGTCCCCGAGCAGTGCTTATTGCTCGGAGATGCTTGACGAAGACGACGGAGTCCCCGAGCAGTGCATATTGCTCGGAGACGCTTGACGTAGACGACGGAGTCCCCGAGCAGTTTGCTCGGAGACGCTTGACGAAGACGACGAAGTATCCGAGTGGGGCTTTTCTCTGCAACAAACGACTTGTAAACCGAAAATACCCCTGTGCTGTTTGACAGAGGAATAAGTTGATAAAGCGAATAGTTGGTTTGTCTTCTTGCGCATTCAAATCCCAAAAACCCACATCCGTCTCCACCTATTCCTCCACCACCGTCTAGGGTTCCATTTTTTTCCACCGCCGCCACAGAAAAATCATCGAATCCACCTCTCCCCCGCCTAGATCTGCCATGGCAGGCACCAGGAAGAGCACCTGCCAATCAAAAAAGTCGAAGGAGGCACAACCAGGGGAGTTCCGCATGTCGAACGAATGGCAGCCGTCGGTATTGGGAAAATCGCAGCTCGATGCACTCGTGGCCTGGGGATTCCTTCCTGACCAGGTGACCGGAGGCTGGAGAATATCACAAGGTGAACCATATCCGATGCCTGATTCTGGAGAAATAGTAGTCTTTTCTGATTATTTTACCCGCGGATTTGGTTTGCCATGCCATCCGTTTCTTCGCAAGTTACTTGATTATTACCAAATTTCCCTGTGCCACTTGAATCCCAATTCTATCCTCTTGATTTCCATCTTTATCCACTTCTGTGAAGCGTACCTTGGCATTCTCCCGCACTTCAATCTGTTCCGCCATCTCTTCGTTCTTGTGAAATCGAGCGACACAGGTTCTCGAGTTGCTGGTGGAGTGTATCTGAAAATGCGTGACGGAATGTCCGCACATTACCTCCAGATTCCTCTGAATACTAGTGTGCGTGATTGGAACAAGAGATGGTTCTATATCCCCAACCATGAACCGAGCGTCCGGTGCGCCGTGGATCAAATTCCAGAAAAACAGAATAGCTGGACGGAGAAATCGCATGTAGAGGAGCTAGGACAAGTAAACGAATTGCTGGAAATCATCTAGGGTTTGACCCTGAACGGAGTTGGGGTTGCTACCAATTTTGTGTTTCGTCGCGTCCAACCTTGCAAAGATAGAGTTCATCCTGCCTTTGAATTTACCGGTCGGAATGATCGGACCAGGTGCTCATCCGAAGATCTATCCGAAGCCGAAGTTAGAGAAGTCTTGGAAGAATATTTTGGAAAAGGCTCTCATATAGGCAACCGTGGCCAAAGTGCGGCTTTTAATCTGAAGAATCCCCCGCCAGAGGTAAGTTCCGAACTGCCCTGGCTCTTCCATCGTTCATATTATACTTATACCATAACTTCTGTTTGATCTCTTGAAGATAAATGGACAGGACCGAAAGGTGTACTTCTCCGATGTACCAACCGCTGACTGGCCGGGCCGAGTTGACGCGATGCATAGTTATCATCAGAGACGTGCCGAGGACGACTCTATTGAACTATCTGAAGAAGAAAGAGAGTCTATTGACGAAGAAGATGAGGAGACACTGGCCCAAAGAACTGCTCGTGAGAAACAGCCGGCATCAAAAAAGGCTGGATCTTCCAGTGGCGTCCGAGCTATGGAAGGTCCGGTAAAGATTTCCGAGGACCGTGCCCAAGCCGCCGCCGACGCCTCTTGCACGGACCAGGATGAACCGAGCACAAAACGCCATAAGGGTGATGTGCCTGCCGCTGCCGCTGGAGCTTCCGGTCAAAGAAAGAAATTCGGCCGAAAGCGTCGTCGCTCAGAAATGTAAGTAGGATCTTTTCCATATTTCTCCCTTTTTGATCCGAACAGTGTTGAGATTTTGTCTTGGAAATGTAGGGACCCTTCTAATGAAGACGCTGAGAATCCCGGTGCTGAAAAGATGACAACTTCGGAGGCTGGTGTAGCTGAGGGCTTCCGCGCTGGCTGGACTTCTAAACATGAATCACCCCAGAGGTCGCCCGAGAGGCCCTCAATAGCTGATGCGCAAGGCTCACCATCTCCTCCCAAGCAGCCGCACGTGCCTACCCCGTCGCCTCCGGCTTCACCACCGGGGCCGAATGTCAAAGAGCCGAGCCGTGAAGATAAAACTCGGACGTCGCCGCCGAGGGAAAGTAGCACCATTCCTCCTGGGAGTGCTGATCATGGAGCGGAGACCAGCTCGGAGGCGCGAACAGGGCCATGTCCTCGGCCTTCCACAAGCGCTTCCTAGAGGGTGCGGATATCGAAGAAATCGCCCAAAGGGGGCCCGTGCCATTGATTCGAACTTATCGGATGGTGGGGAGCACCTATGCTGTCGCCATGGAGGAAGATCTTGCTGACGCCGAGATAGATGGACTGAAGAATGACATCAGCGATACTCGCGCAGATTTGAGAAAGCTTCTCGGACGTCTGGGAAACCTTTCGTCGCGTGTGCAGGTTATGCCTATCATATTTTATCCTGACGATATAATGACTTGATAATCTGTTGCTCCTTTGGTCATCCAGACAGTGTATGAGACCGCCGAAGATCGCCGGAAGACCCTACACCGCCTTTGGGATGTAGCAGAGAAAAACAAACAGCTGCAGTCCGAGGTGACTCGCCTAGAGGGGGTGATGGCAGGCTTGCGCGAGGAGCGTGAAACCCTGGAGCTACACTGCTCGGACCTTATGAAATCCGAGAAGCGTCTATTGCGAGAGAACAAAGGTATGTTGGACTCTTGTGCTTCTTGATAGCTATTCGTCACGCTTTTGCTCTCTGAACACCAGTTGTGTGGCATGTAGGTCTTCAAGAGCTGCTGGATGGATCCACGAAGCGGAGTATGTGCGACGTCTCGCCATTTGTAAAATGTCTTGGTTTGATGATCTGATTATATTCTTTGTGACGTGTAGCCACTGAGCTGGAGGCTGAGGTGGCACTGATGCGAGAGGCCGCCCGAAAGAACCTGGAAACGATGACAGGTTGCCTGTTTGTGTTCGGCTTTCCCCTTCCTTTTTTTTGTAGCGCGACTGACGTGCTTTGTTTGTCAGAGATGGGACGTAAGCATCGTGCGCAGGTTGATGACCTTGCGGGTCGCCTTGAGGCTGCCAACAGAAGGTTTGACGCCTTGGTCGGTGGTGTTAAGCCTGTCCTTGACATCATTGAGTTTGCGCCCGCCGTACCGCCTGCTGAAGGTCCCGGTGCCCTCGACATCTTGCAACGTGGACGGAAAGCTCTTCGATTCTTCAAGGACTTTTGCATGGATGCTGCTGAAAATGTGGCCGCCCATGTGCTTGGAGTCGTCCGATCGCACTACCCGGGAGTGAAGAACGACCGAGTACAGACCGGGTATGCGCGGGGAACCACCGAAGAGCAGGAAGACCAGCTTGAAGAAGAGGCTAGGGAAGCCGCAAAGATGTTGACCGCTGATGTTCAACTTTTTCCCACCGAAGGGATTTGAATTGAGACGCCTGAACATGGTCGAGATCTTGTATGGTTGACGAATAATCCTACACGCCCTGCGTGTCGCCCGTGCTTTTGCCGGGTCTTTTGGAGACGCTGCTAAACTGCCCAAGCGTCCTCGGGGCTTACGTGTTAGCGAAGACTTAACGGCCCAGGCGTCCCCGGGGCTTACGTGGTGGCGAAGCTGCCCGCACTTGGTGGGGGTTACGCTTATCGTGGGCGAAGACTACCCGATATATCGGGGCGGTCGATGAAGTGTCGTAGTTAGGCGGCCTATCATTTTTAGGGCTTACGCGGCGTCGAACCAGATGCTGCCCGGCGGGTGTGGGGGTTACACATTGGTGAAATCATGCTGCCCGAGCAGTGGCGGGGCTTACGCATAGGCGAAGACGTGCAGCCCGAGCAGTAGCGGGGCTTACGCATAGGCGAAGACGCGCTGCCCGAGCAGTGGCAGGGCTTACACATTGTTGAAGACGTTTAGTTGTACAAAATGTAACGGAGGCAAAAATCTCGAGAATAACAATATATTTCCCTTGTTTATAATAAAATGAAAGTACACATATCTAGTTTGAACCCTAGATCAGGGGTTGAAACGTCGCAGGTGCTCGATGTTCCAGGAATTGGGGATGTCGACGCCGTCTCGGTCGGAGAGCCTATATGCACCTGGTCGAGTAACTGCCTTGACCATGTATGGCCTCTCCCAGGGAGATGATAGTTTATGCATCCCCTCCTTGCTCTGCTTCCGGCGGAGAACGAGGTCACCGACTGCAAAAGCTCTGCCGTTGACATTGCGATTGTAATATCGCCTGATCCCTTCTAGATATTTAGCTGTTCGTACATAGGAGATCAGGCGCTCTTCCTCTAGCTTGTCGACTTCGTCTGCTCTGGCCTCGTTGGAGTGGACTTCTTCGTACGCCTCAACCCTTGGAGATCAATAGATTACATCTGCAGGTAGTACTGCCTCCGAGCCATACACCATAAAATATGGCGATACGCCTGTGTTCCGGCTGGGCTGAGTCCGAAGTCCCCAGATCACCGCCGGCAATTCGTCAATCCAGTTGTCTGGGCTTCTCTCCACGACTGCGTGGAGACGCTTCTTGAGGGCGTCGAGCAGCATATCGTTTGCCCTCTTCACCTGGCCCTTGGCTCTAGGATGAGTCACGGACACATATTTGACGGATATGCATCTTTCTTCGCAGAAATCCCAGAAATCACTTCCAGTAAATGTTGATCCCAGGTCGGTGATGATGCTGTTCGGAAGCCTGAAGCGATAGGAGATGTCCTTGAAGAACTCTGCTGCTTTGGTTGCCGTAGCCCAGACTAACGGCTTGTACTCGATCCACTTGGAAAACTTATCGATAGCGACATATATGGAGCGAAATCCCCCTCTTGCCGTTTTAAATGGACCCACCATGTCCAGTCCCCATGTGGCGAAAGGCCACGACGCAGGGATGGTCTGCAACTCTTGGGCTGGTACATGTGTCTGCTTGGCAAAGAATTGGCATGCCTCGCATTCTCTGACTATCTTCTCGGCGTCCTGGACTGCTGTTGGCCAATAGAAACCTGCTCGGAAAATCTTGCCGACCAGAGTACGTGAAGCCGCGTGATTGCCGCACATGCCACTATGAGTCTCATGAAGGATCCTGAGACCCTCTTCCCTTGGGACGCATTTTTGTAGGACTTCGCTCCTGGTATTCTTGCGCATGAGTTTGCTGTCGACCAAGACATAGCTTTTGGATCTTCTTACCAGGCACTCGGCTTTTGTCCTATCTTCGGGGACCCTTGCTTCCAGTAGGTAATCAATGAACTGGGTTCTCCAGTCCTCTTCAGGGGTTGAAATATATGCCACTATCTGGTCGGTCGCGGAGATGCTGGTATCGCCATCAGTCTGTATGGAGGGGTTGAACAGATCCTGGATAAAAACGCCGGCGGGGATGTCAGACCGGGATGATCCGAGCTTTGACAATTCGTCGGCCGCCTGATTTTCGCTTCGAATGATATGATGGAATTCTATTCCGAGGAATTTCCCTTCGATTTTTCTGATTGCGGTGACGTAGGAGTCCATTTTCTCATGGTTGCAGTCCCAGTCTTTGTTAACCTGGTTGATGACCTGGGCCGAGTCCCCGTAGACCATGATGCGACGGATGCCGAGCTCGGAGGCTATCTGGAGACCATGCAAGGCGGCCTCGTATTCGGCCGCGTTGTTGGACGCCATGAAGTGAATTCTCAAGACGTAACGGAGGCTCCCACTGGAGGGCGATATAAGGAGTACTCCAGCTCCAGCGCCGCTGATGCTGAGGGACCCGTCAAAGAACATTGTCCAATACTCTTCCTGTGCCAGATGCGAAGACTCTTGTATCTCTGTCCATTCAGCTATGAAGTCGGCGAGTACCTACGACTTGACTGTTATTCGGCTGCGGAAATCAATGGAGTATGTTCCCAGCTCTACTGCCCATTTTAGGATCCGGCCGTTGGCGTCTTTGTTTCGGAGGATGCTACACAGGGGTATTCAGAGATTACTGCTATGGAATATCCTTCAAAATAGTGACGGAGCTTTCTTGAGGTGACGAAAATAGCGTATATCAATTTCTGCGCCGTTGGGTATCGGGTCTTGGACTCGTTGAGGACTTCACTGATGAAGTAAACTGGTCGCTGGACCGGATAGGTGTGACCGTCTTCTTCTCGTTCAACGACGACGGCAGTACTAACGACATTATTAGTCACGGCGATGTAGATTAGCAATGTTTCGTCCTTTTTAGGAGCTGTGAGAAGCGGAGGACTCGTCAAGAAGCGTTTGAGTTCTCTGATGGCCGTATCTGCCTCTTCCGACCAGGTGAACTTCTCGCCAGCTTTTAGTAACATGAAGAATGGGAGGCCTTTCTCGCCCAGTCTGGAGATGAAGCGGCTAAGGGCCGCCATGCACCCGGTGAGCTTTTGCACATCTTTGACATTGGTCGGAGGCTTCATCCTCATAACCGCGTTGATTTTTTCCGGGTTGGGGAGGATGCCTTGCTTGCTGACGAAGTTACCGAGTAAGTTGCCGGATCGGACGCCGAATATACACTTGCCAGGATTAAGCTTCCATTGGAATTTGTCCAGTTTTTCGAAAACTGCTTCGAGGTTGTAGATGAGGTCTTTAGCCGTCCGAGTCTTGATGACGACGTCATCAACGTATGCTGCAGCGACGTCGGGGACAAGGTCGTCGAGACAAGCTTGAATCACCCGTTGGTAGGTTGCTCCAGCATTCTTCAATCCGAAAGACATGGTCCTGTAGCAATAAGCCCCGAAAGGGGTGATGAAAGATGTCTTCTCTTGGTCTTCTTCCTTCAAAGTGATCTGATGGTATCCAGAGTAGCAGTCGAGGAAGCTGAGTAGCTCGCAACCTGCTGTTGAGTCGACGACTTCGTCGATTCGTGGAAGACCGAAGGGGTCTTTAGGGCAGTGTTTGTTGAGATCGGTGTAATCAACGCACATTCTCCATTCATTATTCTTTTTTCTTACAAGCACCGGATTGGCTACCCAATCAGGGTGATACACCTCTCTGATGAAGCCGGTAGCTAAGAGCCGAGCTATCTCTACCCTAATGGCCTCCTTCTTGTCTGGAGAGAATCGCCGGAGTTTCTACTTGGTTGGCTTGGCGGTCTTCGAGACATTCAAGGAGTGCTCGATCAACTTCCTGGGAACGCCGGGAATATCCGCTGGTTTCCATACGAAAGTGCTTACGTGCTCCCTTAGGAAGCTGACGAGCGCGTCTTCCTATTTGGGATCGAGGTCGGCCCCGATGCGAGTAGTCTTGTTTGGCTCGCCGGGGACCAGGATAACCTCCTTCGTTTCCTTGTTCTAGGTGGCTGATCTTGGTGGGGTCTTCTCTGGGATGACTTGGTCTTCTGGAGCTACTTGCTTTGCGTCCGCGGCACAGACGTTCATGAGTATGGATTCTTCGACAGCTTCCGCCATGGCAATGGCCTCTCGCTCGCAAGCATATGCAACTTGGAGATCGGCACGAATGGAAAGGACGCCGTTCTCCGCTGGCATCTTCATAACGTGGTAGGTGTAGTTGGGGATGGCCCCGAATTTCGCCAGAGCTGGTCAGCCGAGGATAGCTTGATAAGCGGCATCGAAGTCGGCCACCAAGAAGTCGATGTGCTCGATGCGGAAGCACTGTGGCTGCCCGAACTGAACCGGGAGGCTTATCTGCCCTCGAGGATATGACGGCTGTCCCGGGACGATACCCCAGAAGGGAGCCGATGTGGGGCGCAAGT
Source organism: Eremochloa ophiuroides (assembly GCA_038502445.1). Classification (NCBI taxonomy): domain Eukaryota; kingdom Viridiplantae; phylum Streptophyta; class Magnoliopsida; order Poales; family Poaceae; genus Eremochloa; species Eremochloa ophiuroides. Next base: position 54,483,151 of record JAHLJS010000001.1, read on the forward strand.
CTTCTTCTTTCAGCCCGAGTTCCTTGGCAGCTCCGGAGAACAGGATGTTGAGGCCGCTGCCGCCGTTGATGAGCACCTTCCGGAAACGCGTCGTGCGTATGACCGGATCGACGATCAATGGAAAGCGACCCAAGTATGGAATCTGGGTCCATTGGTCGGCCCTGCTGAAGGTGATGTCTTGGTGGGACTAAGGAGGAAGCCTTGGATCAGCGATCGCGCTGTCGGAATTGGCAACGGAGTTGACACGTCTATTGACGAGTTTCTGCTCCCTCTTTGACTCGATGGCGGCGCATCCACCGATGATGGTGGAAACGGTTCGGTGTGCGTCAGTGAAGCCTGGAGGCTTGTCGCTGTTGTCGCGCCAGTCCCTGTCAGACTCTACGCGAGCCTTCTTCTTCTCTTCTGCTTGGAACTTCCTGGAGAAACCCTCGGACTCCCTCATGGTGTGCTTGTGGTGCTTGTGGACGGGGCACTAGGCGTCGAGGAGCTTGGAGTAGGCCTCCTCGTAATTGCGCTTTGGGGCTGGTCAGGTGTTGTAAACTTGGTAGTGGCGGCGCTTCTCTCCAGCCCTGGAGCTCTCGGGTTCGTCGTAGCGGCGGTGTTCTGGGCGTCGTCGATGGTCGCGGTCATCGCGGCGGTAGTCTCTCCGAGGAGCTCGATCATCCTGGTGCCGAGCAGTTCGGTGGCCCTCTTCTTGGTTCCGCGACTGGTCGGGGAAGCGAAGGTGACTGTGAATGGAGTGATGAGCTGCGTCGTTTCCATCGGCGTATTTGTTGGCGATGCGTAGCATCTCAGCGACGGTGGTCGGGCTGGTGCGGTATAATTTCTTCCGCAGTTCCTCGTCGGGCCTCAGGCCGCGCATAAACGCGGAGATGACTTCTGCATATCTGATGTCGGGGATGTCATTTCTGATTTCCGAGAAATGCCGGATGTAGTCTCGTAGGGAGTCCCGATAGCCTTGCCGAAGTCTTTCAAGATCATACTTCGTGCCCGGTTGCTTGCAGGTGGCGCGGTAGTTATTGACGAACTGCTCCTTCAACTGATCCCAAGTGTCGATGGAGTTCAGCCTCAAACTATGAAGCCAGTTGTTGGCGGAGGCGCTGAGCATGACCGGGAGGTAGTTGGCCATCACATCTCTGTTTCCACCGGCGGCTTGGACGGCGATCTCGTAGACGTTGAGCCATTTGTTGGGATCGGCTCTTCCGTCGTAAGACTTGACGCCAACAACTTTGAAGTTAGGAGGCCTGACAACTGCTCGGAGTGCCGGCGTGAATGGCAGTTCGGGGACGGTCTTGTCGTTGGGAAAGCCGTGCGTTTGATCATACTCTCTTCGTCGCTCGTCCTCTGCTGAGTGTCTGGCTTCTCTCCTGTTCTTGATGCGGCCGCACAGGTCTTTGGTCTTCAGCTTTGCGCGGAGATCGGATTGGTTCACCTCTTGGTCGCCGTCTCACCGATGAGGTCTCCGACCACCACGAGACATCTTGCCATCTTCGCCGACGAGCTCTGTAGCCGATGCCGTGCTATGAGATGATGCTTATCTTCCTTCGTTGATCTGGACCTGAGTTGCTTGGAGAAGAGCGGTGAGCCGTCCGAGCTCTGGAGTCTGGGGTAGCCTCTTGGCCTCGGCGATCGCAACGGCGACATTGGCACTTGGAGTCGTGCAGACCTCGTACTGCCCGAGCATGTAAAATTTGGGCTCCAGATTCTTCACCGCAGTCCTCCTCGCTTCAGCTTGCTGCTCGCGGCGTCGTCTGCGATTGGCGTTCTTTGCCTCACGGGCTGCTCGGGCTTCTTCGGCCTCATTGGGCGACGGGTCGTTGTCGTTGCTGATGGCAAGGACCGGTCCCCCAAAGAATTGCTTGATGGGGGGCAGGTCGGTGGGAAGGCCACCCTCTTGATCATCATTGTCGGGGCGGACGTTGTCGGGGGTGATGAAGGAGCTGGTGCCAACGTGTCAAGGCAGCATTGGAGCGAAGCTGGAAGCTGCGTTTTGTAGCCCGAACGGCAAGTAGCCGTTCGAAGGACGATCCCCTCGAGGTCGCTCCTCGACGATGCGCTCGAGAGGTGTGACGGTGATGACCGGTGTTGTGTCGTGGGACAGCGATGAGGGGCGGTGCGTCGTGGATGACACGGACTCCAGGATTTGGAGCCCCTCTGACAGCTTCTTGGTGACCTGATCTATAGATCCGATCAGGTCATCGTTGTCGATGTTTTTCCGAACATAGTGTGGCAGCCTTTTCGCCGGAGGAGACACGGAGGGGATCTGGGCTGCGTCCAGAATCACCCCTTCGCCGTTCGCGCCGACGACCCAAGTGATGGATCCCACCATGAAGATCTGGCCCGGCGTCGGGAGCTTGATGGAGCTTGAAAAAATCACCTTGTTCGCCATGGAATTAGGTGGCACACCCCCTACCTGGCGCGCCAACTGTCGACGGAATACCGGCGATAGTCTACCGAGGGGTATGCCCGCGGTAGTAGATGAGACGGTGAGGGTGCGCCTGGGACGAACAAGGGAGCACAATTCGTGCGAGATAGAGATTTAGACAGGTTCAGGCCGCCACGAGGCGTAATACCCTACGTCGTGTATGTTGCTGTGTTGTATTGCTAGTAGATTAGATGAATCGAGTAGACCCCCTGCCCGCCTTATATAGTCCGGGGGGCAGGGTTACAAGTTGATCTTGCCATACATAACAGATTACAATCCTAGCCGATCTGGGAAACCAATCGGCTAGATCCTAGGAAAGCTATTTCCTTGCCCGCCAAGGACTCGGCGGATATACGCGATCTCCTGGAGATCGTATGGGTGACGCGTCTTTGGTAGTTCAGGCCTGTTCGATAGACTTGGGCCAAGTATGACTATGCGGGTATACGGGCTTGTACCCCCACATCATGGGGAAAATATAAAACGAAAACCAGCCCGAGCCGGCCCAAAGCCACCAGGCCGGCCCAACTGGCCGCACCCTCCTGCTCCTCACTCCTTGAGTCGCTGGCAGCGGGGCCCCGCCTGCCAGTCTCTCCCTCTCTCCCTCTCTGCTCTACGTGAGCACGGCGGCTCGCCCGTGACTGCTCGCCGCCGGCAGCTTCTCCGGTGAGGTCGTGGGACCAGGCACTCATTGAGTTTTACCAGATTATTGATAATTTTTAAATTGAGGTTTCAAATTTGAATTTCATGCCCTTGTTTTGAGTTTAATTCAAATTTCCAGTGCATAACTTCAAAATCTCCAAAAATAAAAGTTGTTCCATTTTAAAAGATCTACAACTTTCATTAAGACACTTTCATCAGATTCCTAGTAGTTTTTGAATTAGGGTTTTAGGATCAAATTAGGGTTAATATCAATTTACTTTTTGAATTTAACTTTGGATTTTATTTTAGGGTCTAATTCCATAATAAAATCACTCTAGGAGCCCTAAGCACAAACACATGCAGATGGTTAATTTAAACATGATGACATGACATTTTAATTATCCAGTAATACCAGAGGTATTACACTTCCACCTTTTGCCTTAGTGCATTTGGATGTACGTAAAAGTACGGCTTGAGCAGGTTTGTCTTCAATGCTTGTCTTTGTTGTTTCAATTTCTCAAAGAAACTAGCCACTTCTTTTTTTGCCTCCACACTTTTTAGCTCTTGAGTCATGGCAGAAGGCAATTTCTGAGGGATACGATTGCTGGAAGTTTTTGCCTTCTTCTTCTTCGGCGGGGACGAGGACTTCGTTTGCGCCCTCTTAGTGGATATTGTTTTAGACATTGGAGGGGGCGGAGGGGCAGAGACCTCCTTGGGGGTGGCGGGGGTGCCTGAGGCGTCAGAGACCTCCTTGGCGGTGGCGGGGGTTCCTGAGGCGTCGGAGACCTTGGCGGATGGGGTTGAGGCGTTGGAGACCTCTGGGAGCACTATGGTGGTCTGGAGAATGAACAATTGGACTTAGCTCCCGCTCCAACCTAAATGACCATTATAGCAAATGAACGAATGTGAGAATCTGAGAAGATTAATTAATTGTTACCTAAGTCAACAAAAACTTAGTGTGTGATTATTTCTCATGTACGTACCTCCGGTGAGGGAGTGGAGAAGGCGATGCCCCAGGAATGACAATGTAGCGCTTGCGCCAAAGAATGAATGCATGCTCTGCCTCTCCTAGAGTCTTCTCCCCATCACCTCTGGGAATGTCAAGAGGTAGATTTTGGTGCTAGTTTTAGTTAGTGCTAACACCGGCTAGTAAACTTGTGTTTTGCAGTTGAGGTTACGGGTGGTGTGCAAGGGGGAACATAGGATTTATACTGGTTCAGGCAATGAGTGCCTTACGTCCAGTGTGGGATCGAGTCGTGTTGCCTTGCACCGGGGTGCTCGTAGTAAGGGTTACAAGCTGAGCGAGAGAGGGAAGTGCTCCCAAGTCTCTTACGAGTGTCTAGGTGCGTACAGATTGCTTGTTGTAGTACGTTGTTGAGTGGCCGTGAGTGTGCGTGCGCTTGAGAGATTGTCTCAGGCTAGCCTCTGCTCTCCCTTTTATAGTTACAAGGGAAGGGCTAGAGTTACATGTGTTGCCCTGTGTTACAGTACTCGGCATGGCGGAGTTGGTGATGATTGGTGGGGATCGTTATCCACGCCTTCGTCTTGGCGCCTCGGCGGCATGGCATTAGTCATTCAGCTGATCTGCCACTATTCCATTGGTGAGTTCCAAGGCGCCTCACGGTGCTGGTTATGGTTGGCTGCATGGCGATATGTCATGCCGTCGTGTCCGTCCCTGCACAGTGCAACGAGTAGATAGGTTGACCTCCGGGTACAAGCTCCCGAGGCTCGGGAAGCCTTGGTGCCGTCAGGGGGCTCGATGGGACAGAGCGGGGGGAGTGGCCTCCCTCGGGCGCTTCTTTTTCCTTGGGAGGTACATTCCAGGGGGTTGGCAAGACTGGTCGTAAGGCTTGCCCATTCCCCTGGGTTGGCCGGATGACTGTCATCCCCATTTCCTGGTGTCACACGTGTGGCCGGGGTATGGCAGTCGCCGTCGTGGTTGGTGAATCTCCTCGTCAGCCCGGGGAGCCGTATGGTTGACTGTCCCTGCAGCGGCGTGGGAGGAGGAGTACCGTCAGATCGCCTGCCAGAGGAGATGGGGCAGTTGGTACGGCGAACGTGCGCATTTGGGGCGCTGTTGTGTCGAGGGGTCCACCCGATGGAACCATGCCTGTAAAGTGGTCAGAGAGGTCCCTTGTGGTCAAAGATTGCTCTTGCTGACGTCAACTGTGCATGGGATGCCTTTGAGAGATTGGGCTCGAGGGGGATGGCGAAGATCAGGCGAATCGGAGAATTGGCGCCCGAGGGTGCTGCTTTCCCGACCTCTCTCGGGGAGGCTCGGGTGAATCGGAGAATTGGCGGCCGAGGGTGACGCTTTCCCAAGGGTAGGTTGTCGTTGACACAGCATCGTCATGGGCCTCCATCGGCGCGGCCTTCGCGGGCTTCCGCTGGCCTTACCTGGGCCAGGCCGTGTTGGGAATGTATGTTTTTGCATCGAGGTTGGGTACCCCATACTTTGGTACCCGACAGTAGCCCCTGAGCCTGTGGCGGAGTGAAGGCACTCCTCCACAGGTTCACGCCGGTTCTTCCTGTCCAGGAGATGAGTATGGGTTGTTTTTTTCCTGTGGGTGCGCGCGAGCGCACCCGCCGGGTATAGCCCCCGAGGCTTTGGAGGGATGTTATATCCCTCCAAAGGCTTAAAATCGTGATTATTAGTCCTCGGATGTTATTTGATTTATTTAGGGGGTTGTTCCCTTGGAAGTGGAGCCCCTGAGCCTCCCATTGTGTAAGGGAGGTCGTTCGGTGGTCTTTCCAAGGTGCAGGGTAAGTTCCCGAGCCTCCGTTTTTGTATCAGAGATCGATTGGGTTCTTCCCTGTCTTTTTAGTTCAACCTTCACGCTCTTTTTTTGGGAAGAGGAAGGTTTGGTCCTGCTCGACTTCCCCGCTAGGGCACGAGCCAGCATTTCCGGTGAGCTACAAACGGGTTGGTCCAAGTGGAGGTCCATGCCCCGTTTGTTGGGGGTCAGCTAGTGGCCTGAGCACACTCCAAATGTTTCCCGAGGGTCAATTAGTGGATGTCGGGTCCCTTCGATGGGTCCCGAGGGCCTGATGCCTCCCACGGAGGGATTCCACATAATCGACTCACTACTGGGACTTGGACATAGCACGGGATGTCCCTTGTGACGCTCGGGCGTCGGGATACTGGCCGTTTTCGTGATCCATCCGCTAGCTGTCCCTAACTCGGTTTCCCTGGGGTGACTGTTCGGGCCACTATGGGCCAGTCTTCGATCCCCTGGGAACGTAACGGGCGTCCGAGCCCGAGGTTCCTTCATCGGGAAGGGGAATGTATCAGTGGAATCGAGGCAGGCAAGCGTAATGATTCGGCTCACCTTTTGAGGCGCGCAGCCTGACGGACATGACGGTTTGGGGCAGTGGAGGTGGTTGCGTGCGCGAGGCCGATGGCGACGTGGGGATCGTGGCGGTTCCTGCGCAGTTAATGCGGCGGATTCTCTGAACCGTCGCAATCCGTCGCCAGGGTATATAAGGAAAACTAGCGATTTTTTCTTTCTACCCTAGCCATTTGCTCGTGCAGCCGTTCGTCTTCTTGCTTTCGCCGTCCACCCTCTTGCCTTCGTTGCTCGCTCGAGTCAGAAGCGTCGCCGTGACCGACGTCGTTGCCTTCCCACTGTTCTTCTCCTTTAGCTCGCCATGTCTTCCTCCTCGGTTCGCACCGACGCCGCTGGCATTCTTAGGCTAGAGCCGTGGCCGCGCAGTGCCATGACGGAGGAGGATCTGGAGCGTCTCATGGGGCTGGGGTTTCTATGCCCCCGCACCAACGCGGAGCGCCCAGAGTGGGTAGTGCCGTCGGACGACCACGACGAGCCAAAGCCCGACGAGGGGTACGTGGTGAGCTTCATCGCTTACCACGTGCGCGGGCTCGGATCGCCGCCGAGCCACTTCTGCCTGGCGCTGCTCTTCAATAACGGGCTGGAGCTCCACATCCTCACCCCAACTCCATCACGCAGGCGTCGATCTACGCCGCCCTGTGCGAGGGGTACCTCGGGGGTACCTCCGCACTGGAACCTATGGTGCCGTATCTCCCGCATCGACTGGTACACCAAGTGGGCTGGTTCGAAGAAGCCGCGGGAGATCCCGCGTGCGGGGGGCTGCAGTTTCATGATTCGCTCCGGTGAGTACATCCCCTGCAAGGCCCCCTCCTCCAACAAGGGCTGGCACCACGGCTGGTTCTACCTCCGCAACGACGGAGACGCCTTCCCCATGTATACGGGAAGGGTGTTCATCGCTCCCCTCCCTCAATGGGAGTGGGGGTGCCCGGCTAAGGAGGCCAAGCACCTTAACGCCTATTTCGACGCGCTCCAGACGCTGTGCGACCGGGGCCTCACGGGAGCCGCCGTGGCGGCGCCGTTCCATGCGCGGACGGTGCTGCCGCTGATGGACCACCGGCTAGCGCTGAACCAGATGCTCATCGGGTCATCGCGGGAGGGCACGGCGATGCTGCCCAAGGACATCGTCCAACACGAGATTATGCGCCGGGTTAAGTACATGGTGGGCGGTCACCATACCTGGGACGAGGTGAACCGGATACCCATGCATCCCCGCATGGGCTTCATCGCGCTGGTGAGCGTCGTCTGCTCCGTCGAGTTCGTGGTTCCTTGGTCTTTTCCTTGACTTCTTTCTTCGTTCGTCGCAGGGTCTTTCAGGGACCGCGAAGCCTTCCCTTCCGCCTGTCCCGGAGGACAAGGTTCAGCGAGCCCAGAACAGCCTTCGGGACCAGGCGGCGAAGGCAGAGAAGGACCGGAAGACCGGGCTGAAGCAGAAGAGGGCTCGGAGGACGGAGGAATCCTCCTAGCACCGTCATCGCCGTCAGGAGGTGGGGGAGGACACCCTCTCCGACGAGGATGACGAGGAGGATGAAGAGGAAGAAGATTTTTTCAACTTCTCGGTGTTGGACCGGCCCTTCGTGGCCACAAAGCCCACGGTGGGCACCGACGAGGCTGGGAAGGCTCCAATGTCGGTGTCCGCCGACGGAAGTGCCAGGGCTCGTGACCCGAGCCCCTAGGCAAAACTGTCGGAGTCCGCGTTCGAAGGCGCGGTCTCTGGCAGCGTGACTACCGGAGCTACGGCTCCGCCTTCCAGTAGCCACGAGGGCTTGCTGGAGAGGCCTGGAACGGGCCCTGACCCAGCGCCCGAGCCAAGCCAGGCTGCTATCGGTGGGACCAGGGGGATCCTGTTTCCACGCACCCTCCCCTCCGACGCGTCGTTGATCGGCGCGACGGCCGAAGGCGGGGGGAGCGGTGAGCGGAAACTGTCAGATCCGGAGCCGGCACGTGCCAAGACGCCAGAACTTGGGCAGGGGTCCTCCCAGACCCAAGCTTCCCCGCTGAGGGGCGGCGACGTCGAGGCGACCCCCTGTAACACCCCAAATTTTGTCATTTTGGAAATAGAGATAAAATGCTTTAATCTTGTATTTTGGTACTCATGAAAACATAGGGGAAATACTTTTTCATTTAAATAAAATTCATATTAGGGTTTAACCTCATGTTTGTTGCATTCATGCTGGAGCATGTATTTTTGTATTATTTGGTTTATGATTGAGTTCAAATATTTCAAAACCCAATTTGAAAATCCTTTTGGAAAATGAAATTGGAAAAATAGAAAAGGAAATAGAGAAGAACCCTTCCCCTCTCCTTTCTGGCCCAAGCAGCAGCTTGGCTTGCTTTCCACTCCCTGGCCCCAGCCGGCCCAGGTCTACTGGCCCGAGGCCCAGCTCGGCCGGCCTGCTCCCTCCCTCTCCCTTACCCTGTCTGTGACTGACGAACGTGGCCCACACCCCTCTGGCTGACGAACCGGGCCCGCGTGGCAGTCCTTCCTCTTCCCCCTTCCTTCTTCCCCTATGCGCCAAAGCAGAGCACAGCCGAGCCAGTGCAGGCACCCCCTCCCTTCTTTCCGTTATAGCTGACAGCCGGGCCCCCACGCGCGGTCTCACTGCTTCGTGGGACCCACCGGTCAGTGTCTCCCCTCCAATCCCCTCTGCCGTAAGCTTGGAGCCCGGTCGCCGAAACGAACCAGAGCGAATTCATCGCTCGCCGTCCCCGATCCAAACCCCTACTTCCTAGGCGAGTCCAACCCCTCTGCTCGGGACTATATAAGCCCCTTTTTGCCCTAGCAGCAGCCCTCGCCACGCACCGCCGCTAACAGAGCCGCCGCCTTCCCTTTTTCTGCCCGCCGCCGCCAATCTCGATCACCAGAGCTCCCCGCCATCAACCGAGACACCAAGGAGCTTCGCCGCATGGTAAGGGACCCTCAGTGACTTACTGAGCCCCATCTTCCCCTCTCTGCGGCGTCCGCGAGCACGCCAGAGCTGTAGAGCCGCCATTGCCCGCGCCACACCTCTGCCGAGTCGTCTCGTCCCTTATAGGTGCCCGGATCAAGTTTCCCGAGTTGCCCCCTTGCTCACTGTGCCTTTAATTTGCAAAACCGAGCCTCCTAGCGCCGTTTATATGTCTCCCGCGAGCTCGCCGGCAACGGAAATCCACCACCGGTCGCACTGCACCGTCTCTAGCCCACGGTAGTCCTCTCTGGTGTTCGATTCGAGTTCGTAGCAAGGTTCCCCATCTCCCTGTGCCTTCCCCGTGCGAAAAAGAGCACCTGAACACCGATCCGCCCATCTCCAGTGGTCCTCCAGCCATGGAGCCGCCGCCTGGCCTCTGTTTCCGGCCAGCCGCCACCCACACCCCTCCCAGATCTAATCCCGGCCGTCCATTTTAAATCCAACGGATCAGGGAGCCCCATACCCCTTTGTCCGCCACACTTGCAGAAGAGACCCCCGTAGTTTCAATGTTAAACCCGCAGCCCCTGGCACCTTCTGGAAAGTGCGTTGCTCAGTTTAGAAAGCGTAAATTCATTTGTTTAAATCAAATACGCTTTCAGTATATTCACAGAATTGCTTCTGAGACTGTTTTGATCATTTTTTTCACGTTTTATTTCTGATTCGAATGAATCAAATTGCATTAGATTCGTAGTTTAAAGGTCTAACTGATGGTGCCACTGTTTCATATATTGCTAACTTTTGAAATTCGAGATTATATTTAATCTATTATTCTATAAAGGAAAATCCTATTTAACCCATAACTTGATCGTTTTAACTCCGAATTGATTCGTTCAAATTCCGTTGGATTCCTACTCACGTAACCTATGCATTGACGAGGTTATTTCACATGTTTAGAGTTTCTAAAATTAAATATTAATTTAATAATCCATTAATCACTTGTTTTCTAAATAAAAGCAAATTCTCCGGTAGTTCCATCTTTCCAACCATAACCCCGATCAATTTGATCTTCGTGTCTATGTGCTAAGTAGCAACACGTATATTCATTTTATAACCTTTTTAACTTCTATTTTTACTGAATGGTGTATTGTTCTAGTAGAATGTTATACTTGCATGCTATGCATGTATGTGTTGGATGCTTGTGTGGTGCATTATGATCGTGTCCAGTCGGTGAGTTACATGGTGATCAAGAAACATTTCATTGAAGGTTTTGGATCAGAGAAAAGGATCTCAAGTCTAAGGCAAGTATAGCATGGAATCTTCCTTGTTACCTATTCACCATAATATCATTTTAATTCATGTTGCATGTGTCTAATTTTGTTACCCGTAAGGATACCCTAGTAATTGTTTACATTATACCTTGTACCTATGGGGATTTTATGCATATGGGTAGTATTTTGCTAGTTCTTGAACTAAAGAATTATGAACTAAATATTGACTAATGGACATATGGAATGAAATATAAAACTTGTTTTTAGGGCTAGAGCATAGTTTTTGTGGTGCTCTAGATTCCCCCCTAATGACTAATCTGTCAGCAAAAGCTGGGACCTACAGTGCAACCATGAGAGCTACATGGCTCTGGCTTTAGTCAAGTATGAGGATATTTTCTAACTTGTTAGTAGTTACCGAAAGGCGCTCAAGGAAAGCCTCGGTTGCAGAATGGCTTCTTGTCTCTCAAAGTGTGTATATGCTGCGTGTACTATACCACTTTGTTAGAGGGCCTCCATTCGCCTAGCTGCTTACACTTGGCGGCTACTAACTTGCAAGGGGGAGTCTTTTGAAAGACTTCATAGTGAGACCCTGTTATGCACCTTAGTAGTGTAGTGTGGGCCTTGCAAACCCCAACACATTGGAATCACGACTCATGGTGAAAGTGCACAACCTCTGCAAAGTGTAAAACTGATATATCAGCCGTGCTCACGGTCACGAGCGGCCCGGAAAACTCACAGAATATTGGATACTTAGGGGAAGATGAGACATACGGATTGAGAAGTGGATGAATTGATGATCAGGGATTGTGAAGAGAAGGATTCAATGATGATGAATATGTGGGTTAATGGGATAAGCATAACTTATTGCTAAATAAATGTTAAAACTTTGACTCACTAAAAGCAAACTGCTGTAAACCCGTGTCTACCCTTTTTGAGCCTCATAAACCCCATGTTATGTTTGCTGAGTACGATATGTGCTCACTCTTGCTATATCAACAACAGTTAGGTTTGTGGTCAACCAGTCAGCTGTGTCCCTATGGAATTGGCGTCTACACCTGAAGATCGGAGTGTACTTCCGTTGTTTACTACTTAAGGTTATATTCTAATTATTATTACGTTATGTATTTTAGCATTGTCTTTTGATATTACCTTGTATTTGTCGGCTTATATGTGTGACTGATCCTTGGGCGCACATAAGATTATGCAATCAATTTTATCCTTAAAATTGGGTGTGACAAATTGGTATCAAAGCAATGCTGACTGTAGGACGCAAGCCCAGTTAGAACCGGACGTTTTAGCATGCTTTTCTTTGCCTATTTATTGCTTATTTCTTGAACCTTGCTATGTGCTAAAAGTTATGCTTACTTCTGCCTCTGTTCTGTTATGAAAATTTGACTCTATTCTAAACTTCTCTCCCTGCCTCAATAGATGAATCCTATAGTGAAGAATACACACGAGGAGTCTCAGGGGGTCCAAGGCATGGTGTCCTTAGTCCAATCCGACATGAAGAAGCAGGTGCTAGTAAAGCGAAACTGTATCATGGGCAGTTTGAGCCATTTGGATTTGATTACTGCTCAGGGAGCTAAAGAGGTTGTGTATGGTTTGATTCAAGTAAGCTCGGCCCCTTCTATGGTCTTGTTCGACCCTAGAGCTACACATTCATTCATCTCCAGCAAATATGTAAAAGAGCACAAGATATTGATGCTTCCAAGACAGAAACCCATAATAGTTAGCACTCCGGAAGGAGAGTTAAAGGCAGATTTTGTATGTCCCGAGGTTGGTTTTGACATAAAAGGAGTAAACTTCAAGGCAAATCTTAATGTTTTGAAGTTAAAGGACTTTGATGTTATCCTTGGGACGGGATGGTTATCTGCTCATAACGGAATGATCAAAATGGTCCAGCGTTCACTGCTTTTGACAACACTATCAGGGGAAAGAATAGAGTATGGAGGTGTTCAGCCCCGACTTGAGAAATACGAGGCCAACCAATTAGAAGGTGCTAGCCACAAGGTGTTTGGAAGCCAGGATCAAGGTCATTGTTGCAAGCATTATGGCCTACCCTGTCTCCTTGGCAAGCCAAGCAACAAGGAAGTCAAGGTGAACCCAAATTATGAGGACAGCGTGGATAAGAAGAGGAAGGCAACACTATTGGAGCCACTATTGGAGAACACCTCACATCTGAGTTCTACTACAATATCACATCTAGCTCTGACCCCTAATCAATCAAGTCCAGAACCTAAAGGGTTAGAAGTCCCTCAAGCTACCATTTATCCCCGTGAAGTATGCATAGATGGGTGGACAATCACATATAAAGAGTTTCAAGCTCGAAGGATTAAGCCAGCTAAGAGGAAGTGCTATCATTGTCAACAAGAAGGTCATTATGTTAACTCTTGCCCACAAAAGCATCAAGACTTATCTCATGGGAATACCAAGAGTCAAGTCACTGGAAGATTACCTCTAGCAAGTGTCCGTAATGCACTGAATGAAGAAGTGAAGAATGTTCACCTCAACAGAAGAAGTTCCATCTGAGATGCCCATGCAGCCGCACCATGTTTAAGAGATAGGAGTTTGTGTTCCCTTATGTAATAAAAACGCTAGTAGCGAAAGTTGAGTCTTGTAAAGTCTATGTGCCTTATGAATATTGGAGTGCTTGTTTTATTATATTGGTGATTATGTTTGAGTTGGATCTTTGTAATGTGTGCAATGATCTTGTGGAGTTGTCCACAATTTCATTTAGTTTATAGGCCTAAGGTTTAAGGATTTATGGAATAAATAGTTGGGGTTTTCTCTCTCTTGTTTCTCTATTCTATCTTGTCGGAACAACATGTCCTTATCATCTTGTACCTTCAGTTTTGGAGGATCAAAAATCATGGAAAAATTCTGGACACAACTAGACTTCAGGATCTTTCTGTGAGCGTAAGAATGACATCATATCTATTTTCATTTGGGAGATATAAAAATCACAAGACAATGCAACTGTGCTGTCTGGAATCTGGAGCAGCTTATGTTCTATACTATTTTCGACCACCATAACTGCAGAACCTGAACAAGTGTTCTACATAAAGATTGTAGAGGATTTACTTAGTTTTCCAGCGGTATAATATGCAACTTCATTGGATTAACAGAACGAGAGTTATAGTTGTTTTACTACACTGCAATTTTTCGTCTCACGGAGAATTCCAGATTAAGTGATCTTGCTTATGCACATGAGTCTTGTTGGGATGTGAGAAGGACATAATGATAATTAAATCAACTGGAACAAGATGCAAACTACTCTTTGGTGCTCCCAAGTTGATTCATTTTAAGGGGGGTAGCCATGGCAAATTAATTACAAGATAAAATCTCATACATTGGTTGGGTCTACTTTGATCTATCCTGCTATCAATCATCTCTTGTCATCTATAGAAGCTATGGTTGAGAGTGCTATGTCCTAATTCATACCTATTGGAAACAGATGGTGGCTACCAGAAGAAGTGCATCGCGTGCAACTAGAAGGAGTGTTGTCAGTCTCAATCCACCACCACCAAAACCACCAACTATAAAGCAAGTTTTGATGACACAGACGCAGCTATTGCAGACTTTTGTTCAATGCACACTCAACAACCAGCACCAAGCACAACCTATTGACAAGCGTGGTGAGTTTATGAAGGGACATCCACCGACATTCTCTCATGCATGTGGCCCACTAGAAGCTGATGACTGGCTTAGAGCTGTGGAGCGACAACTTAACATAGCTCAGTGTAATGACCAAGAGAAAGTACTTTATGCCTCTGGACAACTTCAAGGAGCTGCCTTAGACTGGTGGGAATCATTGCAGACTGAGCAACAAGACGTGATGAAAATTAGCTGCGATAAGTTCAGGGAAGCTTTTATCTCCTACCATGTTCCCGCAGGAACGGTGAAAATTAAGATGAAAGAGTTCCTCAACTTGAAGCAAGGATCTATGTCAGTGTGTGAGTATCATGATCGATTCACTCAGCTATCATGCTATGCTCCAGGAGAGGTGGATAGTGATGCTAAGAAACAAAGTTGCTTTTTGGAAGGACTGAATGATGAACTTCAACTGCAGTTGATGATAGTCGAGTATCCTAATTTCCAAACCTTGGTGGATAAAGCAATTGTGCTTGAGAACAAGCATATGGAAATGGAAGAAAAGAAAAGGAGAATGAAGAACCAATCTATAGATAAGGACATCTACCCCCGCTGCACTCATACGTCTGAAAGCCAGCAATGGTACCAGGAATCAACTAGTCAGGGGAATGTTGATCCTCCTGAGGAACTCCATCAGTACGTGCAAGAGCATCAGGTTGTGGATCAGACTCTACTCCAAGAACAACCAAATGAAATGCTTATGCAAGATGGTGTGTCCAACACTCCCTCAATAGGTGAAGAATGTTACACTTGTGGTGAACTTGGTCACTACGTGGTTAAGTGTCCACTGAAACTCATGCAAGAACCTCGTCATAGAAACAAGGAGCAAAAGAACTATGTACTGGGTAAAGTCAACCATGTGACTATAGGAACCGCACAAAAAGCCTCAGATGTCGTGATTGGCACATTCTTAGTCAACTCCAACCCTGCGTTAGTTCTGTTTGATTATGGAGCTTCACATTCCTTTATCTCTGCCGATTTTGAGAAGAGAAATGCTTTGTCTAAGCAATCTGCAAAGAAGGTCATGCTAGTTAAGTCACCTGGAGGAGAAAGGAAAGCAACGTTGTGTTGTCCCAAGGTCAAACTCAATCTAAGTGGAGTAGACTTTCAAGCAAATCTTTTGATCCTGAATTCCTCAAGCATTGATGTGATATTGGGAATGGATTGGCTAACAGCACATTATGCGGTGATCCAAGGTGCGAGCAGAGTTGTGCTTGTGAGGACTAAGTTAGGTGAGATGATAGAAGTTAAAGAAGTCTTGTCAGAAGGGTCACATTGATACACAAAGCATCTGGAAAAAAAACTTGGAAACTGAGAGCAAGTAACTCGGATTAAGATTATGAAGGTATGCATGTAACAACGGTGTGGCGCTAAGTGGATAAAGCTACTTGGTCAAGTGAAGAAGATCTACAGTCAGAGTGTTCACATCCCTTTGATCATCTCTTCTGAATCTCGAGCACGAGATTCATTTTAAGAGGGGTAGAATTGTAACACCCCAAATTTTGTCATTTTGGAAATAGAGATAAAATGCTTTAATCTTGTATTTTGGTACTCATGAAAACATAGGGGAAATACTTTTTCATTTAAATAAATTCATATTAGGGTTTAACCTCATGTTTGTTGCATTCATGCTGGAGCATGTATTTTTGTATTGTTTGGTTTATGATTGAGTTCAAATATTTCAAAACCCAATTTGAAAATCCTTTTGGAAAATGAAATTGGAAAAATGGAAAAGGAAATAGAGAAGAACCCTTCCCCTCTCCTTTCTAGCCCAAGCAGCAGCTTGGCCTGTTTTCCACTCCCTGGCCCCAGCCGACCAAGGCCTGCTGGCCCGAGGCCCAGCTCGGCCGGCCTACTCCCTCCCTCTCCCTTACTCTGTCTATGACTGACGAACGCGGCCCAAACCCCTCTGGCTGACGAACTGGGCCCGCGTGGCAGTCCTTCCTCTTCCCCCTTCCTTCTTCCCCTATGCGCCAAAGCAGAGCACGGCCGAGCCAGCGCAGGCACCCCCTCCCTTCTCTCCGTTGCAGCTGACAGCCGGGCCCCCACGCGCGGTCTCACTGCATCTTGGGACCCACCGGTCAGCGTCTCCCCTCCAATCCCCTCTGCCGTACGCTTGGAGCCCGGTCGCCGAAACAAACCAGAGCGAATTCGTCCCTCGCCATGCACCGCCGCTAACAGAGACGCCGCCTTCCCTTTTTCTGCCCGCCGCCGCCAATCTCGATCACCAGAGCTCCCCGCCATCAACTGAGACACCAAGGAGCTTCGCCGCATGCTAAGGGACCCTCGGTGACTTACTGCACCCCATCTTCCCCTCTCTGCGGCGTCCGCGAGCTCACCAGAGCTGTAGAGCCGCCATTGCCCGCGCCACACCTCTGCCGATCAAGTTTCCCGAGCCGCCCCCTTGCTCACTGTGCCTTTAATTTGCGAAACCGAGCCTCCTAGCACCGTTTCTATGTCTCCCGCGAGCTCGCCGGCAACGGAAATCCGCCACCGGTCGCACTGCACCGTCTCTAGCCCGCGGTAGTCCTCTCTGGTGTTCGATTCGAGTTCGTAGCAAGGTTCCCCATCTCCCTGTGCCTTCCCCGTGCGAAAAAGAGCACCTGAGCGCCGATCCGCCCGTCTCTAGTGGTCCTCCGGCCATGGCGCTGCCGCCTGGCCTCTGTTTCCGGCCGGCCGCCACCCACACGCCTCCCCGATCTAATCCCGGCCGTCCATTTTAAATCCAACGGATCAGGGAGCCCCATACCCCTTTGTCCGCCACATTTGCAGAAGAGATCCCCGTAGTTTTAATGTTAAACCTGCAGCCCCTGGCGCCTTCTGAAAGTGCGTTTCTCAGTTTAGAAAGCTTAAATTCATTTGTTCAAATCAAATACGCTTTCAGTATATTCACAGAATTGCTTCTGAGACTGTTTTGACCATATTTTTCACGTTTTATTTCCGATTCGAATGAATCAAATTGCATTAGATTTGCAGTTTAAAGGTCTATCTGATGGTGCCACTATTTCATATATTGCTAACTTTTGAAATTCGAGATTATATTTAATCTATTATTCTATAAACGAAAATCCTATTTAACCCATAACTTGATCGTTTTAACTCCGAATTGATTCGTTCAAATTCCGTTGGATTCCTATTCACATAACCTATGCATTGATGAGGTTATTTCACATGTTTAGAGTTTCTAAAATTAAATATTAATTTAATAATTCATTAATCACTTGTTTTCTAAATAAAAGCAAATTCTCCGGTAGTTCCATCTTTCCAACCATAACCCCGATTAATTTGATCTTCGCGTCTATGTGCTAAGTAGCAACTGGTATATTCATTTTATAACCTTTTTAACTTCTATTTTTACTAAATGGTGTATTTTTCTAATAGAATGTTATACTTGCATGCTATGCATGTATGTGTTGGATGCTTGTGTGGTGCATTATGATCGTGTCCAGTCGGTGAGTTACCTGGTGATCAAGAAACATTTCATTGAAGGTTTTGGATCAGAGAAAAGGATCTCAAGTCTAAGGCAAGTATAGCATGGGATCTTCCTTGTTACCTATTCACCATAATATCATTTTAATTCATGTTGCATGTGTCTAATTTTGTTACCCGTAAGGATACCCTAGTAATTGTTTACATTATACCTTGTACCTATGGGGATTTTATGCATATGGGTAGTATTTTGCTAGTGCTTGAACTAAAGAATTATGAACTGAATATTGACTAATGGACATATGGAATGAAATATAAAACTTGTTTTTAGGGCTAGAGCATAGTTTTTTTGGTGCTCTAGATTCCCCCCTAAGGACTAATCTGTCAGCAAAAGCTGGGACTTACAGTGCAACCATGAGAGCTACATGACTCTGGTTTTAGTCAAGTCTGAGGATATTTTCTAGCTTGTTAGTAGTTACCGAAAGGCGCTCAAGGAAAGCCTCGGTTGCAAAATGGCTTCTTGTCTCTCAAAGTGTGTATATGCTGCGTGTACTGTACCACTTTGTTAGAGGGCCTCCATTCGCCTAGCTGCTTACACTTGGCGGCTACTAACTTGTTAGGGTGAGTCTTTTGAAAGACTTCATAGTGAGACCCTGTTATGCACCTTAGTAGTGTAGTGTGGGCCTTGCGAACCCCAACACTTGGGTATCACGACTCATGGTGAAAGTGCACAACCTCTGCAGAGTGTAAAATTGATATATCAGCCGTGCTCACGGTCATGAGCGGCCTGAAAAACTCATAGAATATTTGATACTTAGGGGAAGATGAGACATACGGATTGAGATGTGGATGAATTGATGATTAGAGATTGTGAAGAGAAGGATTCAATGATGATGAATATATGGGTTAATGGGATAAGCATAACTTATTGCTAAATAAATGTTAAAACTTTGACTCACTAAAAGCAAACTGGTATAAACCCGTGTCTACCCTTTTTGAGCCTCATAAACCCCATGTTATGTTTGCTGAGTACGATATGTGCTCACTCTTGCTATATCAACAACAGTTAGGTTTGTGGTCAACCAGTCAGATGTGTCCCTGTGGAATTGGCGTCTGCACCTGAATATCGGAGTGTACTTCCGCTGTTTGCTACTTAAGGTTATATTCTAATTATTATTATGTTATGTATTTTAGCATTGTCTTTTGATATTACCTTGTATTTGTCGGCTTATGTGTGTGACTGATCCTTGAGCGCACATAAGATTATGCATTCAATTTTATCCTTAAAATTGGGTGTGACACCCCCGGCGCCCAGGCAGGGCCCTCGCCTCAGGGTGGCGCCGGCCCAGACGCCGCGGTGGCTCCCACTCCTCCGCTGCTGGCGCAGCTCACGCCTCCATCGTCTCGCTGAGCGCGGGGGCGGCGAAGAAGAGGAGGGTGGTTCCAAAGACGAGGTAGGTGTCCTTACCTATTATTCCCTTTGTCGGAGATCTTGTTTGGCGCTATGAACATTCCTTTCTTCCTTCTCCACTCCATGAAACGCTCGGGGTCGGACCTCCAGGTGTCGCACCTGAAGGTCTTGAAGGTGCGGGGCCACGACACGGCCGGGCGGAGCGCCCGGTCGACGGACAAAGAAATCCGTCCCCCTACGGGTCCGGTCGTGGCGTCCGAGGTTCCTGCCTTGGGAGAGGTTGCTCCGGCCATGGCCGCCATCGTCGCGCCCGTCATCGACGTGGAGGCAGCGCCGGTGCGGACTCCCGAGGCCTCGGTCGTTACTTCTGGAGGCGCATCGGGAGCGCCAGCCGATGCCGCCCCCACAGAGCCTGCCACCGTGGGCTCGTCGGTCATGGATGTCGGCGCAGGAGCTCCCTCCGCCCATGAGGAAGGTCCCTTGGCATTGGCGTTGAGGGAGCCTCGGCCTCGGGAGCTGACCGCCTCCCGGATCGAGTGGGCGGACCGAGCGGATCCTCAGGCGCCGCCCGTCTTCTCGCTCCGAGACGACCTCGAGGCTCCCAAATGGGACGCCGTTCAGGAGCTCGGGTTCAGCTCGGCGGCGGGTCTCCGTGCGATCGCCGACGTCCTCGAGAAGGAGCTTCCGGCCCAGCTTCAGGTGAGCCCCCGTGTCTCGTAATTTTACCTATTTATGAGCGTCGTTCTTAACGTCTCCGCTCCTCTCTCCTTTCCAGGACCTGATGCATACCTCCCGGGACAAGTCCCGCTTCCTCCGCGGCGGGCTCGGGCTTTGGAAGCAGCTTGACCTCAAGGGGAAGCCCTTGCCCGTGCCCAGAGCAAGCTCGCAGCCGTGACCTCCAAGCTCACCGAAGCGAGTGTTGACAACACCATCTTAAAGGAGGAGGTCACGGAGGCAAGGGGCCAAGCCGCTGCCTCGGCAACACGGGTGCGGGAGCTGGAGAGCGCCCTGGCCGAGATGACAAGGGAGCGCGACACCGCCCGAGAGCTCACCGCCGAGAAGACTTCTGTCGCTGAGGCCTTGGCCCTCAACCTGAGTGACACTCAGGAGGCGTTGCGTCTGGCGGTTGGCGCGGCGGACTCGGCCCGGAAGGAGGCACAGAAGGCTCGGGAAGAGGATGGCGGTATGTGCAATGTCGTGCTTTTCCGTTCTGTTCGTCTTGGTTTCTTGCTGCATCTTTGTTCACCTCCATGTTTTGCTCCCGCAGTTCTGCAGGCGGCTTACGACGACGAGGCGGCCGATCACCTACAACTGCAGAAGGCCACGCGCGCGCTGTGTGACTCCATCGGCACCGGTGGGGAACCTTCGGGGATCTCACTCCGGAGCCGACTGGAGGCACTCTACAGCAGCGTTGGTGGCCGGGTCAAGGAGGCCTTACTGACGGGTGTCCAGAAGACACTGGCGGTTGTGAAGTCCCACTATGGGAACTTCGACGCCGGCCCTGTCAGCAAAGGTTTCCTTGAGGCCGACGATGTCGAGCTCCTAGCGTTGGAGGACTCGATGAAGGAGCCAGGAGAAGCGCTGGCGGGCCTCTTCGAAGCCGAAGTCGAACTTCCTCCTCTAAACCTGCCATGAAGAACAGCCAGGCTGTAGTGCCCATGTAAAAAGTAACTTTTTGTGAGTGGCTGGGAGGAAACAAACAAGTGGCCCTTCGTGGCCTTTATGTTTATGTAAATATTTGCTGTATGTTTTGTTTCATTTCATGCCTTTTTCCTCAGGCGTTTTTTCTTGCCGATCCTGTGCCCGGGCCATCGAGCCTCGGGGGACTTTATTTCGGATGTCGTAGCTTTAGCGGTGTAGACGCAGCCGATGTCCTAGGAGTTTTGGTAGAAAGAACTCTTGGAAAAAGCTTAATTGTTTCTTCCCGAGCCTCTTCCTTTTGCTGAGCGTAGATCTTATAAGTTTTCTTCCGAGCGCGAGTTAGCCTTCGAATGCGGAGTGGCGAGGGGAGATGCTATAGCCCTGGGGCATAAGCGGCCTCCTCGGCTCGGCCGACTCTGTCCTCTGGGACTTCTCTTACACTTCCGAGTCTTTTAAGTTCACGCCTGGCTTTAGGAGAGAAGCGTGTTTTAGAGAGAGACGATTTCAACGGGTTTTGAAATTTTTGCGTTTTCAAAATCATTGAGGCTCGAGAAAGTCCGGGGGTTCCCCCTGTCCTAGCCCCCGAGGGAGGGTCGGCCTTTCCGTAGGTTAGGCTGAGCCTTACTTTTCTAATGCGCAGCGAAATGAAAAGTCATTTTACTTCCGAGTGTAGGCTCGGATCGAACATCTAAAAACCAAGTAAAAAAGAGTAGAACTCGGGTCTCTTTTTATTGATTTCAAGATTTTACAGATTGCACAATGCTCGAAATTTTAACGATAGAAGCGACGTAGTTGTTCGATGTTCCAAGCGTTGTTGTAGACCTCGCCTTTCTCGTTCGCGAGCTTGTACGTGCCGGGGCGTAGCACCTCGGTGATGATGAATGGCCCTTCCCATGGTGGTGTGAGCTTGTGGCGCCCCTTGTTGTCCTGCCTAAGCCGCAGCACCAAGTCGCCTACACCGAAGGCTCGGCCCCGGACGTGCCGAGAGTGGTACTTGCGTAATGACTGCTGGTACTTGGCCGAGTGCAACAGGGCCATGTCCCGAGCTTCGTCGACTTGATCCAACGCGTCTTCGCGGGAAGTCTGGTTGCCCTGTTCATCGTAGGCTCGGACCCTCGGGGCGCCGTATTCCAAGTCCGTGGGGAGGACGGCCTCGACACCGCATACCAGGAAGAAGGGTGTGAAGCCCGTGGCTCGGCTTGGCGTAGTCCTTGGACTCCATATCACTGCCGGGAGCTCCGTCGGCCACCTCTTGCTGAACCTATTCAATCTGTTGAATATTCTTGGCTTAAGGCCTTGGAGAATCATGCCATTGGCACGTTCTACTTGGCCGTTCGTTCTTGGGTGGGCTACGGCCGCCCAGTCCACTCGTATGTGGTATTCGTCGCAGAAGGCCAGAAACTTCTTTCCGGTGAACTGCGTGCCGTTGTCGGTGATGATGGAGTTCGGGACACCAAACCGGTGAACGATGTCGGTGAAGAATAACACCGCTTGTGCCGAGCTGATTTGGGCGATTGGCCAAGCCTCGATCCACTTCGAGAACTTGTCGATGGCGACAAGCAAGTGGGTGAAGCCCCCGGGCACCTTTTGGATGGGCCCGACAAGGTCCTGTCCCCATACGACGAACGGCCAAGTGAGGGGGATCGTCTGGAGAGCTTGGGCTGGTAGGTGTGTCTACCGAGCGTAGTACGGGCACCCCTCGCAGGAGCGTACCACCTCGGTAGCATCGGCCACGGCGGTCGGCCAGTAGAAGCCTTGTCGAAAGGCGTTACCGACTAGAGTTCTTGGTGCGGCGTGGTGACCAAAGGCTCCGGCGTGTATCTCTTCGAGTAGGCGTTTGCCTTGACTGAAGGGAATGCAGTACTGGAGGACACCCGAGGGACTCCGTCGATAGAGGTTGCCGTCAATCATCGTGAAAGACTTGGCTTTACGTGCCAACCATCGTGCTCTGGTTTTGTTTGAGGGTAAAACTCCTCGGACAAGCCAGCTGACCAGTGGCTTGCGCCAGTCCGGCTCGTCGTCGTCCATCTCGGCTTCAATCTCCATCGCCTCGGCTTCGTCACCGTCTTCAGCCAGGGTCTCGGGTGGCTCCCCTTTGTCAGAGGGGTCGGCAGCCCCCGAGGGGCTTGCGAGCCTTGAAGACGATCCAAGTTCTTCTGGGGGCTCGGGGGTCTTCTTCCCCTTGGCCCCCGAGGGATCAGTATTGACCGAGGGTTTGTGGAGGTCATTGGCAAATACGCCCGTCGGGACCATAGCCCTTTCGGACGCGATTTTCGCCAACTCGTCAGCCTCTTCGTTGTACCGTCGTGCGATGTGGTTGAGCTCCAGGCCGTCGAACTTTTCCTCGAGCAACCGCACCAGCTTGTAGTAGGCGGCCATCTTGGGGTTCTAGCATGTCGACTCCGTCATGACCTGGTCCACGACGAGCTGGTAGTCTCCTCGAACCTCGAGGCGTCGGATCCCGAGCTCGATGGTGATGTGGAGACCGTTGACTAGAGCCTCGTATTCGGCCACGTTGTTGGAAGCCGTGAAGTGCAGCCACAGTAGGTATTTGAGCCAGACCCCGAGGGGTGAGACGAAGACGATGCCTGCGTCAGCACCGGTCTTCATCATCGACCCATCTAAGTACATGACCCAATACTCCTCTTGGGTCGGGAGTGGCGGTAGCGGCATCTCGGTCCACTCTACCACGAAGTCCGCTAGCACTTGGGACTTAATGGCTTTGCGTGGCGTGTAGGTGATGCCATCACCCATGAGCTCGATAGCCCAATTAGCGATCCTCCGAGTCGTCTCCTGATTCTGGATCAGCTCCCCGAGAGGGAAGGATGTTACCACGGTCACGGGATGGGATTCGAAGTAGTGCCACAACTTGCGCCGGGCAAGAATGATTGCATACACCAACTTCTGGATCTGAGGGTAGCACGTCTTGGTCTCGGACAAGACTTCGCTGATAAAGTAGACCGGCTGCTGTACCGGTAATGCGTGCCCTTCTTCTTGCCGTTCCACGACGATCGCTGCGCTCACAACTTGGTTAGTAGCAGCGACATACAGCAAGAGATTTTCCTCTTTCATAGGAGGCACGAGAACCGGTGCTTTCGAAAGCAGAACCTTAAGCCTTTTGAGGGCTTCCTGGGCCTCGGTGGTCCAGGTAAAGTGCTCATTTTTCTTTAGCAACCGATACAAGGTAAGTCCCTTTTCACCGAGCCACGAGATGAATCGACTCAAGGCCGCGAGACATCCCACAAGCTTTTGCACTCCCTTGAGGTTCCGAATCGGACCCATCTGTGTGATGGCTGAAATCTTTTCCGGGTTGGCTTCGATGCCACGCTCAGAAACGATGAATCTGAGGAGCATGCCCCGAGGGACCCCGAAAACGCACTTCTTGGGGTTTAGCTTTATGTTTCGCTTCTTGAGGCAGTCAAATGCCTTTTCTAGGCCGGCTACTAAGTCACTGGCCTTCCTAGATTTTATCACTATATCGTCTACGTAAGCCTCAATGGTCCGCCCGATGAGGTCCCCAAAAACTTTGAGCATGCAACGCAAATAAGTCGCGCCCGTGTTTTTGAGGCCAAATGGCATGGTTACGTAACAATACGTGCCGAAGGGAGTAATGAAAGAAGTCGCTAATTCATCGGACTCTTTCATACGAATCTGATGGTAACCGGAATATGCATCAAGAAAGCAAAGTTGCTCACAGCCAGCGGTGGAATCAACTATTTGGTCAATGCGAGGTAATGGAAATGGATACTTAGGACAAGATTTATTTAAACTAGTGTAATCAACACACATTCTCCACTTTCCATTTTCTTTTTAACAAAAACAGGATTAGCTAACCACTCTGGATGGAAGACCTCCTTGATGAATCCGGCCGCCAAAAGCTTCTGCACCTCCTCCCCGATGGCCCGGCGCTTCTCCTCGTCGAATCGGCGCAGGTGCTGCTTCACCGGCTTGGACCCGGCCCGGATGTCCAAGGAGTGCTCGGCGACCTCCCTCGGGATGCCTGGCATATCTGAGGGACTCCATGCATACACGTCGGCGTGCTTGTGGAGGAAGTCGACGAGCACGGCCTCCTATTTTGGGTCGAGGGTGGTGCTGATCTTCAACACCTTGCCGTTGGGAGAGCTCGGGTAGAAGGGTACCTCTTTCACCCCCTCAGCGGGCTCAAAGGTGCCTGTGACCTTTTTGGGGTCGGGGACCTCCTTTGCCAGCCTTTCGGTGTCGGCAATGAGGGCCTCGGACTCCACCAGCGCGCTGGCGTACTTGCAGCACTCGACGTCGCACTGGTACGCGTGCTGGTAGGAAGTGCCAATGGTGATTACCCCCTTTGGCCCCGGAATCTTGAGCTTGAGGTAGGCGTAGTTCGGGACCGCCATGAATTTGGCATAGCATGGCCTCCCGAGGATGGCGTGGTAGGTGCCATGGAAGCCTACCACCTCAAAAGTCAGGACCTCCTTCCTGAAGTTATCAGGAGTCCCGAAGTAGACGGGCAGGTCGATCTGCCCGAGGAGTTGGACGCTCTTCCCGGGCACTATCCCGTGTAACGGGGATGTCGTGGCCCGGAGGAGCGAGCGGCTGATCCCCATCAAGTCGAGGGTCTCAACGTAGAGAATGTTGAGGCCACTGCCTCCGTCCATGAGGAGTTTGGAGAGCCTCGTGTTGCCGACAACGGGGTCGACAACGAGCGGGTAACGCCTCGGCGATGGGACGTAGTCCGGGTGATCATCCCGGCTGAAGGTGATGGCGTCGTGGGACCAGTCGAGGAAGCGTGGCGTCGCTGGTCCACCGGAGTAGACGTTCCTGCGCTCGCGCTTTTGCTGTCGCGGCGTAGGAGCGGTCCCGGGCCCGAGCCCGCCGAAGATCATGAGGAACTTGTCGATGGGCGGGAACTCGTCGTCCTTCCTGTCCTTGTCCTCCTGATCCCTGGCGGTCTTCTTGCCGGCGTCGTCCTTGAACGCCTGCTGGCCATAGTGTTTTTTGAGCATCACACACTGCCCAAGCGTGTGATGCACCGGACCCTGATGGTAGGGGCACGGCTTGCTGAGCATCTCGTCGAAGCGGCCCCAAGGGGGTCATTCCCTCTTGGGTTCGGTGGTCGCCACGAGCGAGTTGCCGCGGAGGGGCGCCTTTCCCTTCCCTTTCTTTTTCTTGCTGTTTGGGCCTCGGGAAGAGGTGCGTTCGGGGGCCTCCTCCTTCTGTTTGCCCTTGGGGTCAGAGAAGAGGGCTCCTACCGCCTCATCCCCCGAGGCGAAGCTGGTTGCTATCTTCATGAGCTCGGAAACGCTAGTGGGGGTCTGGCGCCCGAGCTCATGAACGAGCTCTTTGCAGGAAGTTCCTGCAGCGAATGCTCCAACGACGTTGGAGTCGGCGACCTGGGGCAGCTCATTATACTGCTTGGAGAACCACCGGATGTAGTCCCTAAGGGACTCGCCCGGCTTCTGTTTGCAGCTTCTGAGGTCCCAGGAATTGCCAGGGCACACGTACGTGCCCTGGAAGTGCCCTACGAAGATCTTGACCAGATCGCTCCAGTCAAAGATCAACCGCGGGGGGAGATGTTCCAGCCAAGCTCTTGCAGTGTCAGCGAGGAACAGGGGGAGGTTGCGGATGGTGATGAGATCATCCTGCGCCCCGCCAAGCTGGCACGCAAGACGATAATCCGCTAGCCATAGTTCAGGGTTGGTTTCCCCCGAATACTTGGCTATGTTGGTCGGCTGTCGGAACCGGGGCGGGAACCTGGCCCTTCGGATGGCCTCGCTGAAGATGCGAGGACCCGAGGGCTCTGGCGAGGACTCGCGGTCCTCGTCCGAGTCGTAGCGCCCGCCCCGATGGACATGGTAGCCACGTGCAGCTCCGTCGGTCTTCCGTCAACCGCGGGCTTGAAGGATGGCTCAGATGTCGACGTCCTTGCCAAGCTGTTGGTGAACCGACGGGGCTCTCGGGACCTCGGGATGTACCGAGGGCTCGCGCTCGTGGCGTGCCGTGCCACCACGTTGGTGGCTTTCAGCGCCACGATGGCGTGACGCTGAACTTTCCGCCTGGAGGACGGCTGCATCCTCCAAGAGGTCCTTGATCTGGTTCCGGAGCTGCCGTGCCTCCTCGGTGGAGGGCTCAGGCAGGCTCCGGATAAGCATTGCCGCCTGGTGTTCTGGCTCCATCGTCGGCGATGATATGAGCCTAAACATCCCGGGCCCGGCGACGAGCTGCTCCGCCGGTGCCCTGCTGCTCCTCGCGCTCGAGCGCGGCTCGCAGCTGGGTGAGGCGTAGGCGGTCCTCGTCCATCCGCGCCTCGAGTTCCCGGAGCTGATCTAGCTCTGGAGACTGGTGTGCGGGGCGAGATGTCCCAGCCCCCGGGTCCTGCGGCGGAGCTGATCGCGCAGGCCGCGGAGTCACCGGAGGCGGGGTGTGCTGTGGTTGAAGCGGGAGAGGTACGCCATTGTCGTCCCCTGAATGGACGTCCTCCACCCGTCCATCTTCGGGGTGCACCAAGTGGTAGCATTCCCGAGTGGGGCCGATGTAGGACTGGTCGGAGTCGGTGGCAACGCTCGGGGCTTCCACCCTTGAGTCGTCGGGGTGGACGGTGAAGTCCACGCTCGCCCAGAACTCGTCGTCGTCATCGTTGAGGCCCCATCATGACGGCGAGGTCCAACAGCGATGATCCCACTCCTCCGAGTATTCTCGGGGAGTGAGGCTATCAGTGGAGTCCGTCTCCCCCCGCCATACGCCCTGGGACTGCTCCCGGGAGAAGACAGTGGGGAGGCCAAGTGGTGGCCCACGAGGTCAGTTAGACGCTCGAGGCGGTGGACAGGTGTCTCCACCAAATCGTGCAACACAGTGCGGACCGCGCGGACGTGGGCGTCCACAGCGCTCTGGAGCCCGAAGAGAGATGACGGTGTAACACCCTATTGTTAGTTACTATTTTCACACTTGCATTTGCATGTCATCAAGCATAGATCATGTCATTCCATGCATCATCATCATTTGATTTGAATTGATTCCTTTTTATTGCTATATGTTTGTTTATATGTCCATAACATGCTAAATGTGTTGACATGCAAATGTGATGCTTGTTTACTGTTCTAAAAGCTTTAGACATGTTTGGGATAACATTTGGAACAATGTTCATGTTGGTGAAATCCCCAAAATACCCCTCTAGCTCATAGTTGACTAGAGAGCCCTCTAAAAGCTATTCTGTTTGACCAAACAAGAAGGGCATTTTAGAGATTTTGCATGTCAGTGCACCCTTAATCAAAGTTGTGTAGGATTTTATAAGCAACAAACTTTATTTTTGGGTCAACTCATGAAAATGGGTGGAAGGTGGTCAAAAAGTTGAATTAGAGCAGATTTGGAGTTGTTTTGAAGTTTCAAAAATTTGATAAGTCTAAAACTGGTTTTCAGTTTCGTTGTACCCATGTTCATCGACCTGTATCTCTCAATCCAGGCCGATCTAGAGTAAAGTGTCTTAATACCAAATGATCTACTCATGTAGCTCTTCAATCCATATTAGTGAAGTTTTCACTGAAACGCCATGGATCACGAGCTAGAGATCGATCAAAAGTCGAGTTTCAGTCGGCTTTCTGCGACTGAATCGAAGCCGATTCAAATCGGCATTCGGCCGAGCAGCTGGCCGCGCCGTCAGACGCCGCGCGCCAGGTGGCGTCGTACGCCGCCGTTGGCCGCCGCGCCGGTCGGCTTTACAAAAGTGGCACGCCAGCCGGTTCCCAGCACGCTCCTCTCACTCTCACTCGCTCGCTCTCACTCTTCCCCGCTCTCTTGCCCCTCTGCCCGCCGTTTTCCCCTCCGCCAGCGCCATCGCCGCCGAGCCGTCACCGCGTTGAAATCCGCCGTCACCGTGCCGTCTCCGACCGCTCCACCTCCGCCGTAGCTTCGCCTTGCTCTGCTCTTCATCCTCGACCCGTTGCCGACCTCAGCCGAGCTAAGGTATAACGGTTTGGCCTTTCTCGCCGCCGCGCCATTGCCGGAGCACCGCCGAGCTCTCGGGTCGCCGCGACGAGGGCGATGCCGGGGTCGGCTTCTCTCTCCATTGCTCGTCTAGGAGTCTCCGTTAGCTGTAGATCTAGTCTAGGCCGTTGGATGGGTCGATCTCGCCGTAGGTTCGCCGGAACCCGAGCTCGCCGTGAACCCGCTCGCTGCCGTGCCGCCATGCGAGCGCGGTCAATGAGTTCCCGTGCGCAATAGTCCGATTCGTCGCGTACATAGGTCCGCTAGGGTTCCAGGATCTCGGAACGGTGCTTAGCCGCGCGAGCAACGGCCGGAATCGGCCGGCGCAAGCTCGCCGGACCACCGCCGTCGAGCTCGCTCCGGTGGGGTACGACCCTCGGCGGTTGGTCCATTGGGTTCGTCTCGTTGCCACGAGTCGGTAGCTAGCCTCGGCGTCGCCGGAGACCTCGCCGTCGGCGAGATCTCCCCGGTCAGCGCCGGCGGCTCTGCCTCACTCTCTGACGCGTGGGGTCGGGTTGACCCCGGGGCCCGCGAGTCAGTCGTTCGGGTGCGCCTCTGGTTCACTGAGCCGGGTGCACGTAGCAGTTTCTATCAGGTTTGGGTTTTATGATTTATAAAATGAATTTTCAGAAAATGTGAAAAATCTTCCAAAATTCATATCTGGAGTTAGGAGTGTCCAATTGGGGTGAACCAAATTTTGTTATGTTTGTATTTCTGAGCTCTATCAAGGAAAAATATAAAATGTACTTTTGGAATACTTTTTCTGTGCAGTTATATTTAAATTGTTAATTGCTTGCAAACTTGATAAATGCATAAGTAATTGTAGGAATGTGCTAAAAATGTGATTCCACTTTCATTAATCTTGTTTAGGGAAGTAGAACCTAAGAAAAATATGTTTGCTGGTGTTGCACTGTTATTTATGTGGTGTCTAGTATAATGTGCCTTTTATGCTTTAATCTTGCAAAAATCACCATGCTTAATGTGTTAAGGATATGGTCATGAATATTTTTCCTGGACCATGTTATGTTGCAAAGAAGCTAAGAAAATTGGGAAATCTGTTGTTTGATACTTTTCACTGTGTTAAGTATTTTCCATTGCTTAAAAGGCTGGTTGCTTGTTATTTTTGTGTAGACTGTTATGCTTGTCCAAATGACTTCAAATTTTGTCAGTAGGCTAATCTGGATGTGTAATAGCTACTGTAATTTTTATGGATTTTTATGGTCACAGTAAACAGTAGGTCTAGTTATAGGCTAGGGTTTGTTTAATTGTTTTTAAGCAAATATCTTTGGGTGTGAAGTGTTTTTATGCATTTCTGTGATGCTCAGTATTATCACTTGTTTAAAACAGTAGAACTGATCCTAATTTAAGCTTAAGGTAGCAATGTTAATGTTTTGTTTATTTGATGTTGCTCATGCCTGTTAATTATAAGTTGGTTGTGGTAGGTTAGTTGATGCATGTTGATTATTAAGTGCAGGTTGTAGACCTCTCACCCGGGACGAGAAATTGTTCTATGCTTTGCTTAAGAAGGGTGAGTATGAGTTGGTTGTCTAGAGAAGAAATATGCACGTACTCAGTAAATGAGTGTGGATTGTTAAACTGATTGCATATCATGGGTTAATTTGTGCATCACTATCTTGCATTTCATGTGCATTCTCAGTTCTCATATATGCATATCATGCATACAGGATCGCCGGGAGGCGTGACGCTATTGCAGTTCGATCCACCGGAGGAGGGAGTTCCGCCGGAGATTGAAGTGCCAGAGGTTCCCGAAGGCCAGGAAGAAGAGGCTGAACTTCCAGAGTGCCCTGATCACCAACCTACTAACTTTGTGAAAGGCAAGCCCCGGAGCATCCCTAAGTCTCCACCTACTCTTTTTACAAACGCACTGGTCCTTATTAAATCGTATGATTGTGCACTTAAGTATAGGAGTTGATTGGATACCGTTGCTGCATTTATACCTTATCCACTTATACTTGATCCTGAAGTTATTACTAGATAAGGGGATGGGTTCGATCTTATGCTTAGCCATGCTTAGACCGGTAGAAGTCGAGGGATTTCCTGTCCTTCGCGAGCATAGGTGGTTACTAATGATGATGGGGTTGGATTCCACATGATGGACTATATGTGCCACCATGCCACAGTGTCTAATGAGAGAATCAAGGCTAGGTAGCGGGGAGCCGCATGACATGGTTGAGGTCATGCCGTCTTCGGTGCTGCTTGCGGCCGACTAGGACTGAGGCCACCAGACATTAGTTGAGATTGAAAGACGTCGTCACATAGCTGGCCAGATAAGTCGTTCTGACCGCGAAGCCGAGTATTTCCTTCTGAGCCGAGCCTTGGTGCGACTAGGCAGACATATTCTGGAGGTAGGAAGTATGTGCGGAGACACCATCTTACCAAGGGCAGGTCAGGGACCTGATGCATCCTGGAAGTGGGTTGGTCTCTGAGAATATGGTCCCCGCCAAACTCGCGACATATTGTGTCTCAGAAAGATTTAACGGTGGCCCAAGAAGCCAGTGGCTCGGCTGACAGGGTTTGTGATTGGCATATTTGCCAGCTGGTACAATCGATTCAAATCGCCATCTCTCCTGGTTAGTGAGAAACTGAACTGATCTTCTGGTGAGGTAGAGGCTAATAACTTGAACATAATGATTATGGTGAGATGAGGTTGATATCTGTGGATATCGAAAATCATATGGTTCTATTGATTGCTATAATATGCAGTGAATGCTTAGTATAGTGGCTAATCTTAGTAAATAGCTTAACTAAAATCGAAGCTTATCACAATTAAAAGGAATAAGTTGAGGATCTACTGTAGTAATGCTTTTGATGCAAAAATGATGCTACCCTCTGAGCTCCACCAAATAAGCCTTGCATATCCTTGAGAGTCTTTTTTTATTTACTCCCTGTCAGGTAAGTCTAGCTGAGTACAATTGAGTACTCAGGGTTTTATTCCCACTGTTGCAGATGGTGTAGTCTACTACGCGTATTGCAGGAATTGCTTCACCCCTGCGGGCGAAGAAGACTAGACCCGAGGGCAGGGTCATTATCTATCCTTAGATGTTGTAAGAATGCTGTGACAGGGTCATTTGATGGTACTCGTATTTGAACTCTGTGGTGTAAAACTATGTTAACTTCCGCTACTATTATATTTGTGTAAAAGACTATGTTGTACTCTGATGTTTAAATTTGGTTGCGAACTTATGTGTCATGTGATCGGGTATTGCTGAATGAATGATCCTTGGGGTATGAAATGTTTGAAATCCTTTGAGATTTCCGGACTACCGGGTTTATATTGGCTCAAGTGCGACTGGATTGCGATTAAAAATGCGATCGTTGTACTTGTACTCGTATAAATTGGTCGGTTCTGTGACAGCTGGTACCAGAGCATAATTTAGCATATACCGTCACTTGACTATTTGAAAACTAAAAGAGTTTTGAGTTTTACAAACTAATTGCCAACTGGTAGTGTGTATAGGTGATTTAAACCAAGTGTTTGCAAAACTTATGAGTACCAATGACCAAGTCCTATAGCCCTATAGTTAGGTGGCTTATGTAAATACTGACTTGGGGAGGGATTGCATCATGTTTCTATTTGTGGTTCATTTGGTTTTATCGTGCGGATAATTATGAACTGTCAGTTTCTTATTGCTTCCTATGGGTCAATATACCACGTCGCCTAAGGTAAGGTGAGATGTGAGTGTAAGATCGAACAACCATCGATCGATGGTGAGTGTTATGGTTACTGAAGTGAGTACATGTGATCCATATGTGTACTTATGGAAGTAAGGTGGAGTAATTACTTTTGGGGTCGCAAATGTTCATGGGAACATTTCCGGCAAAAAGTGCTTCTTGTTGCCCTGCATACATTGGAATTTGGGCTGAAATGAATCTTCTGCAGGTACACTAACCACGCAAAACGTATAGCACGGTTAGTTACGTATAAGAGAGCACGTGGTATGCCACCGACTATAACGTTAGTTAATATATATACTATGTGTGAGGTCGTTGGCACGTGCATGCATCATGATCATGAAATTAACTCAAGCTATTTGTACTATTTCCTTCCCTATGATAAAAATTGTGCTGCCCTATCTTATTCTAAATGCTGAAAGATGTTGTAATGTACCAGATGGCAGCTGAAGGTGAGCCGCAGAGTGGTCAGTTTCTTGAGCAGTTTGGCACACCCACTGTGCTATGGAGGTTGTTGAAGTCTGTGGGATATGCAGAGCCACCACTGTATTTCTGGAAGCCAGCGAAAACCATGGTGCAGCCTTGGTTTGATATTTGGGTGACTATCCCTATGCTTGAAAGGGGTTGGTCGTTTCTAGGAATAAAGGTGGAAGTTGACATGAGGACGCCATGGGATGGTGCGCAGCTTGCAGCTTTCGAGGTGTTGACAGATATTTGCTGCCGGTTCAACAAGAGAGCTGATTTGGGGCCAGCAAATGTTTTTCCCAGGGTGGATGCTTCTCAGGGTGAGTGGGCTCAGTCTAGCCAAGCTTCTTTGGAGCGAGGCAGGGATGAGCATGCTCATAGCACGGGTGCTTCTATGAGTGTTATGTTTGCTATCCTGAGGATGCATTATTCCACTAGGGATGGTTGGATGAAGTGCGTTGAAGCCCTGCATGATGCTGTGGAGAAGAAGTTAGAAGCTGAAGAGTGGGCACGTATGGCTCGTCGTAGCTCACATGACTTGGTGGTAGCTCTCACTGCCTATCGCAATGAGTTGTTACGATGAACTGGCGCCTTGTTGGCAGCTGATCGCCGTGTCGAGGTGCTTGAGAGGGAGAATGCAGATCTTCGCCGCCAGCTCGACAATCGCAATATGAGCTTGACACGTCAGCGCGATGAGTTTCTGCAGGAGTTGCGCGCTAGTCAGCAACAGGTTTGGGAGTTGCAGCAGGATGTTCATCATCTGAACAACCGTGTTGATCCGTTTCATCCTCCGGGTGTAGCGGAGTTTGCTCCTGAGATCTTCGTTGCAGCTGATGATGGTGAAGCAAGTGAGGAAGAAGAGGAAGAAGACCCCGAGGAGATCGTGCCTATTGACGAGAGTGATGACCATGGTGGGAACGTGTCTGGCATGGACAGTGACCACGATGACTAGGCTCTTTCTAGTGATTTTGCCATGATCGGTACCCTTTTGTATTGGGAAAACCTTTAATGTCATGTAATGGGTAGAACCTGAATTGTAATGAGAGAACCCTGTGTGTTCAGGGCTGGAACCATCAAACTTTTAATTAAGTAATAGTGACCTATGCAGTTTGGAAACCCTTTTTGGTTGCGCCTTGTTATTGTGCGGTTGTGTGATGATTATTGAATTATTGTGCCGTTTGTTGGTTATCAAAAATGATCATTGATATCTTCTGGGCATAATCTTTCGGTTTTCTTTGGCATAACTGACACTTAACAATGGTTGTTGTGTGTTGCTACAGATGGCACCTCATACCCGTCGTCATGGGTCAACCAGTGGTGGTGGGAATGAACATGAAGATGAGGAGTTGCCTGCCTCCTCCCCCGCGTACCCAGGAGCAGATGTTTGCTCAGTTCTTGGACACTCAGCAAGCGATTCTGCAGCAGATGGTTGCTAGTAACACCCACAATCGCAATCGAGATGGACGCCGCGGAAACGATGAGGACCAGTACAGTAACTATAAGGACTTCATGGACACTAAGCCTCCGGTATTCAAGCAGGCCGTTGAACCGCTGGAAGCTGATGAGTGGTTAAACACTATTGAGCAGTCATTCTCTGTGCTGCGATTGACTGAAACCATGAAGGCTAGCTTTGCTGCTATGTTGCTGCAAGGCCAAGCTGGAATATGGTGGGCCAATCGCAAGACCGCCTACCCTGTGGTCGCTGATATCACCTGGGAGCAGTTCACCAGGGATTTCAGGGGACATTTCATTCCAGCAGGCTTGATCAAGATGAAGGTCAATGAATTCATGCAGCTTACTCAGGGTACCAAGACCCTCACTCAGTATCATTATGCCTTTAACAATCTGTCGAGGTATGCCCCGTGGATGGTGGATACAGATGAAAAGAAGATCGAAACTTTCAAGAGAGGCCTTAGTACCAAGCTTATGAAGACTCTGGCGAACAACGCTCGTACAACTTTTAACGAGTTCATCAGTGAAGCTTATATCCAAGAGAAACAGAACAACTTGCACACTACTTCCAAGGGAGGCAAGAGGCCATTTGAAGGAAGCTCTTCTCAGTCAAGGACTCCAGCAGCTAGTCGTGCGGTGGCAAATCGCCCTGCTTACCGTCCGGCTGTTCCTGGAGCAAAATTCAGACCCCCTCCAAAGAAGCAGCCAGCGCCACAACGCTACAAGAAAGGTTTCACAGTGCCTTTGAACAAGAACAATGCTCCTCCAAGCAATGCCGTTCAAGTGAGGACCAACCAAGGTCTGGGGCCATGCTTTAACTGTGGTCAACAGGGGCATCTTGCTCGTTATTGTCCTCATCCCAGGCAGGGTCGTGTGCATCACACTACTGCTGAGGAACTTCCAGAAGGTGAACCAGTCACTGCGGGTATGTTTTCTGTGAATCAGCATCCTGCTATTGTTTTGTTCGACTCAGGATCGTCGCATTCTTTCGTGAGTCAAGCATTTGCACAAAAGCATGCATTACCAATTGTTGAGTTGAGCCATAGTTTCCGGATAACTTCAGCTGGGGCTGAAATTTGTACGCGTCATGGTGTCGGGGATGTGACCATTGAGATTGGTAATCGGGTTTTCATCAGTAGTCTTATTGTGCTACCGGGGTTGAGTCTGGATGTTATTTTGGGAGTTTGTTGGATGGACAAGCGGGGTGCGGTGTTGGACGTCCCTAACCGGATGTTGACACTGAAGAAACCCCAAGGTGAAGGCACTTTTCAGGTTCATCTGCCCCGTAGGGGAGATCTTTTTAGTCTCTCTTTCTCAGTTGAGGCCGTGACACTTCAGAGCTTCCCTGTAATGTGTGAGTTTCCTGATGTCTTTCCTGATGATCTACCTGGACTTCCTCCTGATCGAGATGTGGAGTTTGCAATAGAACTTATTCCCGGTACGGCACCTATTTCTCGAAGGCCATATAGAATGCCTCCTCATGAATTAGCTGAACTCAAGAAACAACTCCAGGAGTTATTGGACAAAGGGTTTATCCGCCCTAGTTCTTCTCCGTGGGGCTGTCCTGCAATCTTTGTTAAGAAGAAGGATGAAACTTTGCGTATGTGTGTGGACTATAGGCCACTTAATGCTGTGACAATTAAGAACAAGTATCCTCTACCTCGTATTGATATCTTGTTTGATCAATTGTCCAAGGCCAAGGTTTTCTCCAAAATTGATCTGAGATCTGGTCAGACCACAAGATATTCCCAAGACGGCTTTCTCTACTCGGTATGGATTGTATGAGTATTTGGTTATGTCTTTTGGATTAACCAATGCTCCTGCACATTTCATGTACCTAATGAATTCGGTATTCATGCCTGAGTTGGATAAGTTCGTGGTAGTCTTTATTGACGATATTCTGGTGTACTCTGAAAACATGGAGGATCATGCTGAACACTTGAGAATAGTCTTGACTAGACTCAGGGAGCATAAGCTGTATGCTAAGTTCAGCAAGTGTGAGTTTTGGTTGACTAAGGTACCTTTTTTGGGCCATATCTTATCTGCTGAAGGTATTTCTGTAGATCCGTCAAAAGTTCAGCAGGTGTTGGATTGGCAGTCACCTACCAATGTGTCTGAGGTTCGTAGCTTTTTGGGATTAGCTGGGTATTATCGCCGTTTTATCCAAGATTTCTCTAAAATAGCTAAACCTATGACCAAGTTATTGCACAAAGATACCAAGTTTGTGTGGTGTGAGGAGTGTGAAACAGCTTTTCGCACCTTGCGAACGTTGTTGACCACTGCTCCAGTTCTCACACAACCTGATATTGAAAAGCCTTTTGATGTGTACTGCGATGCTTGCGGCACTGGGTTAGGATGTGTTCTCATGCAAGAAGGCCGAGTCATTGCTTATGCCTCACGTCAATTGAGAAAACATGAGCAAAACTATCCTACTCATCATTCGGAACTTGCCGCTGTAGTTCATGCATTGCAGATTTGGCGCCACTATTTGATGGGTCACAAATGCCATATCTATTCCGATCACAAGAGTCTCAAGTACATTTTCACTCAGCCTGAGTTGAACATGAGGCAAAGAAGGTGGTTGGAGTTGATCAAAGACTATGATCTAGAAGTACACTATCATCCGGGCAAGGCCAATGTCGTAGCCGATGCTTTGAGCCGAAAGTCTCATTGCAATGTATTTCAGCCTTTGCTAGCAGACGGATTCAATCTTGTGCATCCAGTGGTGTTGAATAATATTACTCTCAGTTGTACTTTGGAAAGAAAGATTATTGAAGGTCAGAAAACAGATCCCGGCATATATCATATCAAGAGGAAGATGAAAGAACAAGAAATGCTTCATTTCCGAGTAGATGAAAAAGGTATATTGTGGTTCAAGGATCGATTGGTAGTACCGAAAGACCGTGAGTTGAGGAATCAGATTATGGACGAGGCTCATTTGTCCAAGTTGTCTATCCATCCTGGTAGTAGTAAGATGTATCAAGACTTGAAACCTAGGTTCTGGTGGACCAAAATGAAGAAGTAAATTACAGCTTATGTGGCCAGGTGTGATACCTGTTGTCGCGTGAAGGCTATTCATGTTAAGCCAGCAGGTCTATTGAAACCTTTACCAGTTCCAGGTTGGAAATGGGATGAGATAACCATGGATTTCATATCTGGGTTACCTCTAACGCAAAAAGGCCATGATTCTATTTGGGTGATTGTAGATCGATTGACTAAGATTGCACATTTCTTACCAGTTCGAACTACAGATCGTCCTCATCAGTTGGCACAGCTCTACTTTGCTCAGATACTTCGGTTACATGGTGTGCCGAGGACGATAGTTTCCGACAGAGGCCCCCAATTTATTGCACGCTTCTGGGAGCATCTACACAAGTGTTTGGGAACCAATTTGGTTCGCAGCTCAGCTTATCATCCTCAAACTTCTGGTCAGACTGAAAGGGTAAACCAAATTCTTGAAGATATGTTGAGAGCTTGTGTTTTATCGTCTAAAGGTTCGTGGGAAGAATGGTTACCTTTGGCCGAGTTCTCATACAATAATAGCTATCAAGAGAGTATTCAAATGGCTCCTTTTGAAGCTTTGTATGGGCACAAATGTAGAACTCCTCTCAATTGGGTTGAATCAGGCGAAAGGAGATATTACGGGAATGACTTTGTGAAAGAGGCTGAAGAGAGAGTGCATACCATTCAAACACATCTCAAAGCCGCTCAGACTCGTCAAAAGAGTTATGCGGACAAGCGAAGAAGGCCATTGGAATTTGAAGTGGGTGACTACGTATACTTGAAGGTGTCACCTATGAAAGGCGTACAACGCTTCGGAGTGAAACGAAAGATAGCTCCAAGGTTTGTAGGTCCTTTTCAAATTCTGGAAAGAAGTGGGAAAGTAGCATACAAGTTACGGTTGCCACCACACATGTCCACTATCTTCAATGTGTTTCATGTATCCCAACTCAAGAAATGTTTACGAGTACCGGAAGAACAAGTGGATTTTGGTGATATCAAGTTGAAATCAGATTTGACCTATGAAGAAAAGCCTATTGAAGTAATAGATTACAAAGAAAGAATCACCCGTAGCCGAGTGATCAAGTTCTATAAGGTGGTATGGAACAACCAAAGTTATTGGGATGCGACTTGGGAGCGAGAAGATTACCTCAAGGAAGTCTATCCTTCTTTCTATAAACAATGGTAATTAACTCTAATCTCGGGGACGAGATTCTTTTAACGGGGGAAGAGCTGTAACACCCTAGTGTTAGTTACTATTTTCACACTTGCATTTGCATGTCATCAAGCATAGATCATGTCATTCCATGCATCATCATCATTTGATTTGAATTGATTCCTTTTTATTGCTATATGTTTGTTTATATGTCCATAACATGCTAAATGTGTTGACATGCAAATGTGATGCTTGTTTACTGTTCTAAAAGCTTTAGACATGTTTGGGATAACATTTGGAACAATGTTCATGTTGGTGAAATCCCCAAAATACCCCTCTAGCTCATAGTTGACTAGAGAGCCCTCTAAAAGCTATTCTGTTTGACCAAACAAGAAGGGCATTTTAGAGATTTTGCATGTCAGTGCACCCTTAATCAAAGTTGTGTAGGATTTTATAAGCAACAAACTTTATTTTTGGGTCAACTCATGAAAATGGGTGGAAGGTGGTCAAAAAGTTGAATTAGAGCAGATTTGGAGTTGTTTTGAAGTTTCAAAAATTTGATAAGTCTAAAACTGGTTTTCAGTTTCGTTGTACCCATGTTCATCGACCTGTATCTCTCAATCCAGGCCGATCTAGAGTAAAGTGTCTTAATACCAA
This sequence comes from Eremochloa ophiuroides, assembly GCA_038502445.1. Lineage (NCBI taxonomy): Eukaryota > Viridiplantae > Streptophyta > Magnoliopsida > Poales > Poaceae > Eremochloa > Eremochloa ophiuroides. The sequence continues at coordinate 54,522,226 of JAHLJS010000001.1, forward strand.
ATGATCTACTCATGTAGCTCTTCAATCCATATTAGTGAAGTTTTCACTAAAACGCCATGGATCACGAGCTAGAGATCGATCAAAAGTCGAGTTTCAGTCGGCTTTCTGCGACTGAATCGAAGCCGATTCAAATCGGCATTCGGCCGAGCAGCTGGCCGCGCCGTCAGACGCCGCGCGCCAGGTGGCGTCGTACGCCGCCGTTGGCCGCCGCGCCGGTCGGCTTTACAAAAGTGGCACGCCAGCCGGTTCCCAGCACGCTCCTCTCACTCTCACTCGCTCGCTCTCACTCTTCCCCGCTCTCTTGCCCCTCTGCCCGCCGTTTTCCCCTCCGCCAGCGCCATCGCCGCCAAGCCGTCACCGCGTTGAAATCCGCCGTCACCGTGCCGTCTCCGACCGCTCCACCTCCGCCGTAGCTTCGCCTTGCTCTGCTCTTCATCCTCGACCCGTTGCCGACCTCAGCCGAGTTAAGGTATAACGGTTTGGCCTTTCTCGCCGCCGCGCCATTGCCGGAGCACCGCGACGAGGGCGATGCCGGGGTCGGCTTCTCTCTCCATTGCTCGTCTAGGAGTCTCCGTTAGCTGTAGATCTAGTCTAGGCCGTTGGATGGGTCGGTCTCGCCGTAGGTTCGCCGGAACCTGAGCTCGCCGTGAACCCGCTCGCCGCCGTGCCGCCATGTGAGCGCGGTCAGTGAGTTCCCGTGCGCAATAGTCCGATTCGTCGCGTACATAGGTCCGCTAGGGTTCTAGGATCTCGGAACGGTGCTTAGCCGCGCGAGCAACGCCCGGAATCGGCCGGCGCAAGCTCGCCGGACCACCGCCGTCGAGCTCACTCCGGTGGGGTACGACCCTCGGCGGTTGGTCCATTGGGTTCGTCTCGTTGCCACGAGTCGGTAGGTAGCCTCGGCGTCGCCGGAGACCTCGCCGTCGGCGAGCTCTCGCCGGTCAGCGCCGGCGGCTCTGCCTCTCTCTCTGACGCGTGGGGTCGGGTTGACCCCGGGGCCCGCGAGTCAGTCATTCGGGTGCGCCTCTGGTTCACTGAGCCGGGTGCACGTAGCAGTTTCTATCGGGTTTGGGTTATATGATTTATAAAATGAATTTTCAGAAAATGTGAAAAATCTTTCAAAATTCATATCTAGAGTTAGGAGTGTCCAATTGGGGTGAACCAAATTTTGTTATGTTTGTATTTCTGAGCTCTATCAAGGAAAAATATAAAATGTACTTTTGGAATACTTTTTCTGTGCAGTTATATTTAAATTGTTAATTGCTTGCAAACTTGATAAATGCATAAGTAATTGTAGGAATGTGCTAAAAATGTGATTCCACTTTCATTAATCTTGTTTAGGGAAGTAGAACCTAAGAAAAATATGTTTGCTAGTGTTGCACTGTTATTTATGTGGTGTCTAGTATAATGTGCCTTTTATGCTTTAATCTTTCAAAAATCACCATGCTTAATGTGTTAAGGATATGGTCATGAATATTTTTCCTGGACCATGTTATGTTGGAAAGAAGCTAAGAAAATTAGGAAATCTATTGTTTGATACTTTTCACTGTGTTAAGTATTTTCCATTGCTTAAAAGGCTGGTTGCTTTTTATTTTTGTGTAGACTGTTATGCTTGTCCAAATGACTTGAAATTTTGTCAGTAGGCTAATCTGGATGTGTAATAGCTACTGTAATTTTTATGGATTTTTATGGTCATAGTAAACAGTAGGTCTAGTTATAGGCTAGGGTTTGTTTAATTGTTTTTAAGCAAATATCTTTGGGTGTGAAGTGTTTTTATGCATTTCTGTGATGCTCAGCATTATCACTTGTTTAAAACAGTAGAACTGATCCTAATTTAAGCTTAAGACAGCAATGTTAATGTTTTGTTTATTTGATGTTGCTCATGCCTGTTAATTATAAGTTGGTTGTGGTAGGTTAGTTGATGCATGTTGATTATTAAGTGCAGGTTGTAGACCTCTCACCCGGGACGAGAATTGTTCTATGCTTTGCTTAAGAAGGGTGAGTATGAGTTGGTTGTCTAGAGAAGAAATATGCACGTACTCAGTAAATGAGTGTGGATTGTTAAACTGATTGCATATCATGGGTTAATTTGTGCATCACTATCTTGCATTTCATGTGCATTCTCAGTTCTCATATATGCATATCATGCATACAGGATCGCCGGGAGGCGTGACGCTATTGCAGTTCGATCCACCGGAGGAGGGAGTTCCGCCGGAGATTGAAGTGCCAGAGGTTCCCGAAGGCCAGGAAGAAGAGGCTGAACTTCCAGAGTGCCCTGATCACCAACCTACTAACTTTGTGAAAGGCAAGCCCCGGAGCATCCCTAAGTCTCCACCTACTCTTTGTACAAATGCACTGGTCTTTATTAAATCGTATGATTGTGCACTTAAGTATAGGAGTTGATTTGATACCGTTGCTGTATTTATACCTTGTCCACTTATACTTGATCCTGAAGTTATTACTAGACAAGGGGATGGGTTCGATCTTATGCTTAGCCATGCTTAGACCGGTAGAAGTCGAGGGATTTCCTGTCCTTCGCGAGCATGGGTGGTTACTAATGATGATGGGGTTGGATTCCACATGATGGACTATATGTGCCACCATGCCACAGTGTCTAATGAGAGAATCAAGGCTAGGTAGCGGGGAGCCGCATGACATGGTTGAGGTCATGCCGTCTTCGGTGCTGCTTGCGGCCGACTAGGACTGAGGCCACCAGACATCAGTTGAGATTGAAAGACGTCGTCACATAGCTGGCCAGATAAGTCATTCTGATCGCGAAGCCGAGTATTTCCTTCTGAGCCGAGCCTTGGTGCGACTAGGCAGACATATTCTGGAGGTAGGAAGTATGTGCGGAGACACCATCTTACCAAGGGCAGGTCAGGGACCTGATGCATCCTGGAAGTGGGTTGGTCTCTGAGAATATGGTCCCCGCCAAACTCGCGACATATTGTGTCTCAGAAAGATTTAACGGTGGCCCAAGAAGCCAGTGGCTCGGCTGACAGGGTTTGTGATTGGCATATTTGCCAGCTGGTACAATCGATTCAAATCGCCATCTCTCCTGGTTAGTGAGAAACTGAACTGATCTTCTGGTGAGGTAGAGGCTAATAACTTGAACATAATGATTATGGTGAGATGAGGTTGATATCTGTGGATATCGGAAATCATATGGTTCTATTGATTGCTATAATATGCAGTGAATGCTTAGTATAGTGGCTAATCTTAGTAAATAGCTTAACTAAAATCGAAGCTTATCACAATTAAAAGGAATAAGTTGAGGATCTACTGTAGTAATGCTTTTGATGCAAAAATGATGCTACCCTCTGAGCTCCACCAAATAAGCCTTGCATATCCTTGAGAGTCTTTTTTTATTTACTCCCTGTCGGGTAAGTCTAGCTGAGTATAATTGAGTACTCAGGGTTTTATTCCCACTGTTGCAGATGGTGTAGTCTACTACGCGTATTGCAGGAATTGCTTCACCCCTGCGGGCGAAGAAGACTAGACCCGAGGGCAGGGTCATTATCTATCCTTAGATGTTGTAAGAATACTGTGACAGGGTCATTTGATGGTACTCGTATTTGAACTGTGTGGTGTAAAACTATGTTAACTTCCGCTACTATTATATTTGTGTAAAAGACTATGTTGTACTCTGATGTTTAAATTCGGTTGCGAACTTATGTGTCATGTGATCGGGTATTGCTGAATGAATGATCCTTGGGGTATGAAATGTTTAAAATTCTTCGAGATTTCCAGACTACCGGGTTTATATTGGCTCAAGTGCGATTGGATTGCGATTAAAAATGCGATCGTTGTACTTGTGCTCGTATAAATTGGTCGGTTCTGTGACAGACGGCGCCGTCTCCCTCCCGCCATGTGTCGACAGAATACCGGCGATAGTCTACCGAGGGGTATGCCCAAGGTAGTAGATGAGACGGTGAGGGTGCGCCTAAGACGAACAAGCGTTGCGCAGTAAGCGCGAGACACGAGATTTATACAGGTTCAGGCCACCGCGAGGCGTAATACCCTACGTCCTGTGTGTTGTTGTCTGGTATTATTATGAGTTGAGTTGAGGGAATCTATCCCTACCCCTCCTTATATAGTCTGCAGGGATAAGGTTACAAATAAACTATCCAAGTTGGTACAATAACCGTGCGGTGCAGTCTTGCGCCGCATGTCTTTATCTTCTGGGTCGGGCCAGCATTGATGGTGCGGCCCATGTCTTGTCTTGTGGTACCGGGGGTCTATATCCCCACAGATAGTCCCCGAGCGCCTTGCATTCGTCGGGAGGTGCAGATCTTCGGAGTTGCTTGACCAGCGGATGTAAGGAGCTCAGAAAAAATTTGAAAAGAGCTTCTCTTTGGTGAAGTGTATCCACTTTTGGTTCGCTAGAATCAATTCCTTCACCATTAGGTGAAGTGCATCCACTTAGTCCCCGAGCCTGATAGTAGGTGACGTAGTCACGTGGTGTCAGGGTCAAAATCTTTATTCTTCTGATCATGTGAAGTGTCAACGAAGTACCCGAACAGCTTTGGTGCTCGAAAACACTTGAAGGAGATGAGGAAGTCCCCAAGCAGCTTTGCTGTTTGGAAACACTTGACGAGGCGGTGACGAAGTCCCCGAGCAATTTTGCTGCTCGGAAACACTTGAGGAAGACGACGAAGTCCCCGAGCAGCTTTGCTGCTCGAAAACATTTGACGAAAGCGACGAAGTCCCTGAGCAGCTTTGCTGCTCGGAAACACATGACGAAAGCGATGAAGTCCCTGAGCAGCTTCTGCTGATCGGAAACACTTGACGAACATGACGAAGTCCCCAAGCATGGCGAGGCGCATATCAAGACCCCCGATGTGCTGTCCAAGATCAGCACCCTGATCCGAACAGCATGGAGTGACTTGATAGCTTGGCGACGAAGTCCCCGAACAGCTGTACTGCTCAGAAACGCTTGACGAGGCGTCGAAATACTTGAGCAGCTGTACTGCTCGGAAACGCTTGGCGAGACGACGAAGTCCCCGAGCAGCTTGGTGCTCGGAGATGCTTGATGAAGACGACAAAGTCCCCGGCGTAGTCCGAGCAACGCGAGGACGGCGAGCAGCGACGACGAGTCCCAGCGTGGTCGGAGATAATGTCCGAGTAGCGCAAGGACGGCGAGGAGCGACGGTGATGAATCCCCAGCCTGATCAGAGACGATGTCCGAGCAACGTGAGGATGGTGAGGAGCGAAGGCGATGAGTCCCCAGCGTGGTCGGAGATGATGTCCGAGCAACGCGAGGACGGCGAGGAGCGACAGCGACGAGTCCCCAGCGTGGTCGGAGATGATGTCCGAGCAACGCGAGGACGGCGAGGAGCGACAACGACAAGTCCCCAGCCTGGTCAGAAGCGGTGACCGAGCAGCGCAAGAACAGCGAGAAGCGACGAGTCCCCAACATGGTCGGAAGCGGTGTTCGAGCTGCGCGAGGACGGCGAGAAGCGGCAACGAGTCCCCAACGTGGTCAGAAGCGGTGTCCGAGCAGCGCGAGGACGGCGAGAAGCTGCAACGAGTCCCAGCGTGATCGGAGGTGATGTCTGAACAGCGCGAGGATGGCGAGAAGCGGCAACGAGTCCCCAGCGTGATCGGAGGCGATGTCCGAGCAGCGCGAGGACGGTGAGGAATGACGATGAGTCCCCAGCGTGGTCGGAGACGTAGTCCGAGCAGCGCGAGGACTGCGAGGGGCAATGATGAGTGTCCGGCGAAGAATTCTTAGCTTGATCGACGTCGGGTGGAGTACCCGGCGCGTTGCTAGTGGCTTGAAGGAGTTGCCCGACGCGGCTCGTCCTGGCTCGCGTGATGTCTTGATGAGTCCGGTTTCTTTTTCGCTGGTTAGCATAGATGCATTGCAGCACCATCGTGCTACGGAAGAAAGGGCAGTTAGACCACCGAGAACAGTAACGATGTGAGTATGGAAATATTCCGTAGGAAATATTTTATTGGAAGTTAAAAGCGTGACTTAGCTCTCCGATTAGAGTTGGTGTTGGATCCGATGGCAAGTAGCACGAAAAAATATCTCTTTCGTAGATCCGTTCACCGTCTTCCTTGGTTGCCTTTGTAGACTGAACGTTGGCATATGCAAGCAAAGACTTGCACAGTTTGTCCGCCGATCGAACTGTGGCTGCCCTCTCCTGGTTTGTGTGTGGCTCGTTTGCACGTGGGCAGCTAGGATGTTGCCGAGGATTCCGTGTTTGCTTCATACATGAATACATGGTCTTTAATAGCCATCGTGATCTTGCACGTAGACATGGCTTGTTGTAACTTCGTGCGGGTCGGCCTTTGACATAACTTGAGTGCACGTGAAAGATGCGAACTAGTCCTGCTGCCATAGATGCTTGAGGGATGCCGCCGCGAGAAGCTGGCTCCCACGACGTCGCCGCGGAAGCTGTTGATGAGAAGATTTTCATTGTAGGCCGTGGAACCGTCTGTCGTTGTCGTAGCAATTTGTTGAAGACTGCCGCCGTAGATCAGGACGTCGATGGTGGTGACGAAAATATTCCATCTGCCTCAATGGACACCGGCGTGGGAGTAGCATCCCGGGGAGTCCGATCCGAGGGTGGTGAGGAGGTCGAGTAGCTTTGCTTGCGACTCCAATCTGGTCGGATCTTTGTTAGCTTCAGCTCTTCCTCCGGCGAGGAGTGTGACGAGCGGCGACGAATTCTTGCAGAGAAAAATCTTCAGTGAGTGAGCATGGAGAGCGGCGACGAGTGTTGACGACGACTTGGAGACCTTCTGGAGGTTGACGAGTCATGGAGAGCAGCGAGGTGCCCGAGCGAGGTCGGGGCTTATTGAGAAGTCAGCGAGGAGTCCTCCACGCCCTGCGTGGTGCCCGTGCTTTTGCCGGGGCTTTTGGAGACGCTGCTAACCTGCCCAAGCATCCTCGGGGCTTACGTGTTAGCGAAGACTTAACGGCCCAGGTGTCCCTGGGGCTTACGTGGTGGCGCAACTGCCCGCGCTAGGCGGGGGTTACGCTTATCGTGGGCGAAGGCTACCCGATATATCGGGGCAGTCGGTGAAGAGGCGTAGTTGGCGGCCTATCATGTGTAGGACTTACGTGGCGTCGAGCCAGATGCTGCCTGACGGGTGCGGGGGTTACGCATTGGCGAAGTCATGCTGCCTGAGCAGGTGCGGGGCTTACGCGTCGTCGAGCCAGATGCTGCCCGGAGGGTGTGGGGGTTACGCATTGGCGAAGTCGTGCTGCCCGAGCAGGTGTGGGGCTTACGCATTGGTGAAGACGTGCTGCCCGAGCAGGTGCGGAGCTTACGTTGGCGACGGAGAATCATGGAGATAATCTTGACGATGATATGTCGTAGACGGCTCGCTTAGCGATGGCTCGACGTGGCCTTGTTTAGCAGTTTGGAGAGCTCGGACAACTCCAAAGTTCGCTGTCGCCGCGGGCAGATGACGATGAAGCCGCCACAGGGCGTTGACGCCGAGAAGTGTAATTAATTTTCTATCAACAAATATCATATAGATTCATGGAGAAACCCGAAGACGAGTAATATATAATAAAATATTTTATTTAAGAAAATGAACATGACTTAGCTCTTCATAGCTGGAGGCTCGCTGAGCCGCTCGGACGGCTCAAAAACTTGCTGTGAGGTTATTGTAGAGACGAAGTCGATCGGACGAGCGTACGAAGCCATAGTGGAGGCGTGCGTGTTTATCTTGCTTGTTGGCTTGTCGTGATGGTTCCTTGCTTGCCTTTACTTGTTTAATGAAAGCACCAGATATGATTGGAGCAGATGCGTATCCATCTGGTACCAGCAGATATCGGATCTCTTCGGGACGATGGACGTCGAGGCTGACGCGGATGCAGGTTGTAATGTCTTTGATTATTTAATAATCTTTCTCTTGCGTGTGGATGTACGTTTATTTGCTGGAGAATTGGGTCGGGTCTGATCGGCATGTCTTCACATGGTAGGAGTCTGAGCCGTCCCTTCGTGTTGCGGTTGCTGTTATCTTCTCTGAAATCGACCTCGAATAACTGTGCGTGTCGGTTGTAGTAGATGGAAGCGTTGCAGTCTTCAGCCGTATTCTTCATGGTTGTCGTGGTATGCTGCCTTGTAGCTCGGATGGCTCCTCAAACCAATCTGAGGTTGATGTCGAGTCGTGTTGTAGTTGTCGCAGATGAAGTCCACGACGTGCCCTTGACGAACACCACGTGGTGACGAGGGCGAGGGTCGCGGTGTGACGATGCACATGCCGCCGTGAATATGGCAGGAGCCGCGTATAATTCCTGATAGGCACGTATAGATAGGTACGTAGATAGATGTATATAAAGGAAAGAATATAGAATTGAATAGTATATTCAACTTAGCTTTGCATGATGGTTATCGTGGGTCACAGGTCGATTGCACGTAACGCCAGATTGCATTGTGCTGTAGATCCGTTTGATCGTAGCCTTTTTTAGATTAAACGTGGTCATGCATGTGCAAGAATGATACTCGCACAGTCGCCATAGCGATTTGTTGCAGGTCGACGTTGTAGGCCGAGCACGACCGGATGATGCTGCCGCCGTAGATCACGACGTCGATGGTGCTGACGAAGAAAATTCCATACGACGATAAGCGCGTTGACGGCGAGAAGCGTGATGAAGTTGCTATCAACAAATATCACGTAGATTCGTGGAGAAATCCGAAGACGATAAAATATCTTAATTAAAATAAAATAAATAAATTTGACTTAGCTTTTGATTAGTCTCCCCCGATCAAATATCTGCCGGACGGTGATTGGTGCCGCTGCCGAAGAAGCATGAGCGAGGGGCAACAAGTGCAGATCGCATGCCTCCTTTGGCAAGCTTGTAGGTCAAACATGGTGTTGTGGTCTCGTGGACCGGACTGACGTCGAGTTGAACGGATCTGGTCCAGCTATTTGCGGGCGACGTGATTCATCTTGTTGAGCGCTGACGTGCACAGATTTCGCCGTAAGACAGATAATGACGAGTTTGCTGCCGCTGATGTTGATGGAGATGATTTTCATCTGATTTGTCGCCGCCGAATATCATTGCCGTGGTCGACGACGAAAGGAAAATCAAATCGCAATTAAATCTCTGCCAATAAATATTATGTAGATTTACGGAGAAATCCAAAGACGAGTAATATAAAATAAAATATCTTAATTAAGATAAATAAATATGACTTAGCTTTTAATTTGGGCTAAATCAACCGATGCCTGATGGAATTAGATCTCTGAGTACGTGGTTGTTTATGACTTCGCCTTATGCCTTGATGATACGTGTGTCTTGATGCTGTCGCGGACACCAAAGGACCAATCATGATGCTTGCTGGACTCGAGTATTCATCTCGTATGGTTTTGTAGATGGAATATTTGCTTCCTGATCACAAGCGGAGACAAAGGCCAGCTGGTCGCGTTGCGTGAGCCATAATTCGTCGAAGTGGTAGCGGGCGCCGGACGCCCGTGTGATTGCCGTGTTGCTGTCGAAGCCGAGAGGACAGCGAGATGCGAAGCCCAGTGGCCAATCCAAGAAGCACGTTGACGGAGGATGGCTTCACGAGATCCTGCCCGACATCTGGCTATTACGTCACGGGTACGTGAAGGACGTTGAAGAGCCGCCGCCGCATGTTTGCGTCTTGCCGCCGGGTGCATGTGCTGTATGTCGTCGGAATCCAGCTTTCTAGGTACGGTTGTTGATGACGTCGCCGCCGGATATCGAGATCGTCATGAACGATTTCGTTGAAGAAAAATTTCATCTTGCCCGCCATGGATTCAGGAAGCACACACCCTACCTGGCGTGCCAACTGTCGACGGAATACCGGCGATAGTCTACCGAGGGGTATGCCCAAGGTAGTAGATGAGACGGTGAGGGTGCGCCTGAGACGAACAAGCGTTGCGCAGTAAGCGCGAGACACGAGATTTATTTCCTCATGACGCTTGAGTTGTCGTGAAGCATAAGCAATAACTCGGCCTTCTTGCATCAAGACACAACCCAGTCCGGTACCAGAAGCATCACAGTATACGTCAAATGGCTTTTCAATGTTAGGTTGATCCAGGACTAGTGCAGTGGTCAATAACTTCTTTAAAGTCTGAAATGCTGCCTCACACTCCGGTGACCAGACAAACTTGACTTGATTCATCAACAAGTTGGTGATGGGTTTGGCTATTCTAGAAAAATCAGGAATAAAGCGACGATAGTATCCCGCCATCCCCATGAAACTACGGACTTGATGGACTGTGGTCGGTGGCTTCCAATTCAAGATTTCCTCTACCTTGCTTGGATCAACAGACACACCTTCAGCTGACAGGATATGTCTGAGAAACGGAACTCTGTCCAACCAAAACTCACACTTGCTGAACTTAGCATAGAGTTGGTGCTCCCTCAGACGAGTTAGGACGACACGAAGATGATGGGCGTGCTCTTCGGGAGTTTTGGAATAGATAGGGATGTCATCAATGAATAAGACCACAAATTTGTCAAGCTCAGGTATGAAAACGGAGTTCATGAGGTACATGAAGTAGGCAGGAGCATTGGTTAGGCCAAAGGACATTACTAGGTACTCACACAGGCCGTATCTGGTGGTGAAGGCTGTTTTTGGAATGTCTTCGGGACGGATCTTTATTTGGTGTAACCTGATTAAGGTCAATTTTGGAAAAGACTTTAGCTCCAGCTAATTGGTCAAAGAGTAGGTCAATGCGGGGTAAAGGATATTTATTTTTCATGGTGACCTCATTGAGTGGATAGTAATCAACACAGAGTCAAAGAGACTTGTCTTTGTTGGCGATCCTTAACAACCAAAATATAACATCATTCTAATACTAAAATAAATAGAAGGTAGGGCTTTTATCTAACCCTTCCACGAGTTTTGTTGCACATGTGACTTGCAGATCGAACACGTGGAAATGCATAGAAATCACCGAAAAGCGCACTTCTAGAAAACATATTCAGAAAAGGCGTAAATCAAGAATAAAAGAGAAAAGCCCATCAAAATATCAAACGGGATCCATCCGTAACCGCGGGGGAGGCCCAGGCCCAGGGAGCAACCGACCACCCGAAGGCGGTGGCCAGTTGCTGCCTCCCAGGGACCGACCGCCCCCGGGGGCGGCCGCCCCCTAGATGGCACTTCCCAAGCCCAGATTCAGTGACAATGCTCATGGCGGTTCCCTGAAGTCGATTTCACCTCCTTCCATTTTTATCTACGCTGAAACCGACCTGTAGAGCTATAAAATGAGGCCCTCACCCCCTCCATGAAGAACACATGATACAATAGAGAAGAAGAAGGGAGTACCACCATTTTACATTAGTGTAGCTTCTAGCTAGGCTAGTATAGGGTTAGAGAGAGATAGAAGCTTGAGAAGTGATAGCGGGGTCGAAGCAGTTCTACCCTCGGGTGGACGAAGTGCCAGACCTGTCGGCTCTCACATCCAACTTGTACCTCTACAACCATCTTGCTACTTGAAGTAAGAGGTTTGTGATACATTTTAGTTTTGATCCATTAAGTGAGTTACTTTTATAAAGCTACTTGTTTGTGGGATCGTCGCTCGTTCTTAGGACGGGTGCTCTAGTTAGAGGACTCCTTATAGAGACGGAAGTTCCTGGCCATCACTAGAGTAGTAGTCGCCTTCGTAGACGTGGTGTCTGAGTCAGAGTCTACCTTCGTATGTTGCGCGCGCCCACGGGCAGAGGGGTAGGTGGCAGGTGGTGACAGCCCTGTCCACTCGTATCTGAACTCCCCCACGTTTGGCCGCGGAATAGCGCTGATACTGGTATCGGCTGGCAGACCAGCTGCGTCAGTGGGCCTGAAGCAAGCAAGTAGTGGGAAAGTTATCTTCACTTAATGTTTCCAGACTTAGTGTATCCTCTCCACCCAAGTTATCCCTTCTACCTTTTTCTAGGGTAAACTAGCTAAGAGACCTCTAACATAAGCCGTTCCTTTGGGAAAATACGATACCCTGAATACTTCCGGGTGAAGTGCTACAACGGTACTTCCGTGCGCTTGCGGATTGTACTGCTGTCACTAAGAAGCGCCAACAAGCATTTCTGGCGCCGTTGCCGGGGAACGGTTGTCATTTTTAGTCTCCGAACCTAGTTGCCCGTGCATCCTTTGTTTTTACTTTTCTTTTCTTTTACCTCTTTTGTTCCAATGGAGCAACCCACCATTTTCAAACTTTCTGCTCCCAAGGGCGAGTTCGTAGAACCTCCACAATCCGCGAAGCCAATCATAGCTTCGAGTTATGAACTCCACCCGGCTTTTATAGCCATGGTTCAGGAACAAACCTTCTCAGGATTAGATTATGAAAATCCATATCACCACCTAAGGGAGTTTGAGCAGCTCTGTGCATGCCTAACCATTGCCGGCATGTCACACGAAACAATGCGGTGGAAATTGTTTCCTTTCTCGCTTGATGAGAGAGCGAAACAATGGTATGCCCTCAACATAGGGAAGGTAGCTGGTGATTGGGAGGAATTGCGAAACAAGTTTTGTGTAGCATTCTTCCCTATATCCCGAATCGCTGCCCTACGTCAAGAGATTCTCAACTTCCAACAAAATGAGAAGGATCCATAGGTGCAGCTTGGGAAAGATTTATAATTTTAACAAAATCTGGCCCAGACTTGTCTATTCCCAACCACGTGCTCCTATAGCATTTTTGGTTAGGACTTAGCAAGGAATCTGCCCTACAACTTGACATAGCCACAGGAGGGTCGTTCACACACAAAACCACGGCCAAAGGAGAGGCCCTTCTAGATCGCATTCTGGAGAATACTCCTCCATTAGAACCCCTCCATGTAGAGCCAAAGCTGTGTCATGAGGAAATCTCTTCGACCGAGGCTGAACCGTCAATACCTATAGAGACATCCTCACCCGAACCAGACGATCCGAAGGTATGTCTCTAACCTTCAGGTCTCCCATACTTTGATGACAATTTCTTCCGTGATTATGGGAATGTCTCGAAGTATGCATACAGAAAAAGCACCCATGTCCCTGTCACTCCAAAGCCTTGCCTCGATTCTTTAAAGGAATCCATTAGGGAGTTGACTGCTATCATGAGCAACGAATGGACAAACGAAAGGGAGTCTTCATCTGAAGTAATTCAGATTCGCTCTCCTTCGCGAACCATCTGTTGCAAAATCTAGGATGATTGGGTGGAGATGTTGTACAACCCCACAGTAGGAGCAAATCTGATGTCCACAACCTTTGCACACACTCATCTGAATGATAGACATTTTGCTCCTACGACCCTGTCCATGAGAAACAGCTCGTGTACTTGTCAGCTAGGACAAGGGTTGGTTCACAACGTCAAAATTCAGCACGATTATGTTGTCTTAACTTTAGATTTTCACATCTTTGACGACGTAGACTTCAGCGTGCTGATCGGGCAACCCCTGGAGAAATTTCTCTCCAATGCAACAAGAACAGGAGAATTGAATGTTAAGCTGGGGAGGAATGAATATTCCATACCTTTTCATCGAGCTAAAAACTCGATGGCAGACCCTCTCCCCTGTCCTACCTTGCCCGAGGAGGTTATATCGGTTTTCCCCTTTGAACCCCCTGAGTCATCTTTAGAAAAAGATGCTAACTTCTTTATAGAAGAAGAGGAAGACACCGGGGAGACTTTTGACCTTCCTAAAGAGGAAGTGCCGACTCCACCTCCCGTTGAGCTAAAAACCCTGCCTGAAGGACTACGTTACATTTTTCTAAATGGCAACAAAAGCACTCCCGTCATTATTAGCGATAAACTTTCAGACGAGGAGACAAAAAGACTTATCGCCGTTTTAGAAAAACATAGATCGGTCTTTGGGTATTCATTACAAGACCTTAAGGGGATTAGCCCAACACTCTGTACCCATCGCATCCCTATTGACCCTGCCAGCACACCATCACGCGAACCACAGCGTAGGCTCAATAATGCGATGAGGGAAGTCGTGAAGAAGGAAGTCCTCAAACTTCTTCACGCCGGGATTATTTATCCCGTACCACACAGCGACTGGGTTAGTCCCGTCCAAGTGGTTCCCAAGAAAGGAGGAATGACGGTAGTTAAGAACGCTAAAAACGAGCTCATTCCACAACGTACCGTCACGGGACGGAGGATGTGCATTGATTATAGAAAACTCAATGCGGCAACACGAAAGGATCATTTCCCACTGCCCTTCATCTAAAATATTAATAGAAAAACATTTGGATATTCATGTGTCGATGAAATACCGGCGATAGTCTACCGAGGGGTATGCCCGCGGTAGTAGATGAGACGGTGAGGGTGCGCCTGAGACGAACGAGGGAGCACAATTCGTGCGAGATAGAGATTTAGACAGGTTCAGGCCACCATGAGGCGTAATACCCTACGTCCTGTATGTTGCTGTGTTATATTGCTAGTAGATTAGATGAATCGAGTAGACCCCCTGCCCGCCTTATATAGTCCGGGGGGCAGGGTTACAAGTTGATCTTGCCATACATAACAGATTACAATCCTAGCTGTCACACCCAATTTTAAGGATAAAATGGGATGCATAATCTTATGTGCGCCCAGAGATCAGTCACACACATAAGCCAACAAATTGCATAAATTGTATCATAACCAATGTTTAATACATAGCGAATAATATCAAAGTCATTACACAGCGGAAAAATAAAGATAACTCTCGCGGTAGCTCCATAGCACAGAGACGTCGACTGGTGAAGCACAAGTCTAGTAGTCCTCTGGGTAGTCCTCATCACTATCACCATCTGTTACCCATCCGGGATTTTTAACCAAATAATGAAAAATAAACAAGCGTAAGTACATGTCGTACTCAACAAGACTAGCATGGGTTCATGAGGCTCAAAAGGTTGACACGGTTTAACAGCAGGTTGCTTTTAATTAATCATCTTTTATGCAGTTGGATAGCAACAAGTTAATAAACTCATTCTCATGATCATAAGTAAACACAATTAATGAGTAGCAATAAATAGACTAGCAACAAGTAAACGAACTACTCCGTGAGTTTTCCGGGCCACTCGTGACCGTGAGTGCGGCTAGTATACCAGTTTTACACTCTGTAGAGGTTGTGCAGCTTTCACTATGAGCCGTGATTCCCATTTGCTCGGGTTAATTACTCCCATAACACTACCAAGGTGAGAGAGCAGGGTTTCACTATGAAGTCTTTCAAAATACTTCGTCTAACAAGTTAGGGCCGCTAGGAACCCGGCAACCAGATGTAGAGCCCCCCTTCTTCGTGGCACAAGGTCACGCAGGTTATACACACTCGGACAGGAGCCGCACTATACCCGAGTCGTCAGGTCCCATCACGCCTTTCGGTAACCTCTAACAAGCTAGAAAAAGGACCTATACTTGACTAAAACTAGAGCCATGTAGCCCTCATAGTTGCACTGTAAGTCCCAGCTTTTGCTGACAGATTATTACCAAGGGGAAAGGATATGGAGCATCACAAAACTATGCTCCAATCCCCTAGTTCCATGTTGCTAAAAAGGCATCCTTTAATCCTTATTGCATATTCAATTAATCAGTTTACATGATCATGATATCAATAACGCACTAGCATCAACTACCATATGCATAATCCCATAGGTTGCAAGGAACAGGATAACAAAACTAGGAAGTAACTATGGTTAACAAGGAAGACACATGCAAATGCAATTATTTACTTGGTGAATAGGACAACAAGGATGATCCATACTAATACTTGCCTTGATCAGCAAACTCCGGGTGATCCAGGTTGTTGAAGTACTAATCTTGATCACCCACGTAAGGCTCACCGTCTATACTCGATCCATCATAACAACACACACGCATACAGGGGCAATCATGCATACAAACAAGAGTTTTCATTAGAACAGTACACCAATAGAGAGAAAATAAATTAAAAAGTTTATAAAACAAATCTACGCGTTGCTACGATCACATCGATATAAAGTTTGCGCAAATCGGATTTAAAACGAGGAAGATATGAATTTTACAAGATTTATAATAGAATAAAAATAGATTAAATACAATCTCAAATTTTAAAAGTTAATAACATATGAAATAGTGGTACTAACTAGTAGATCATCAAATTACGAATCTAACGCAATTTGAATCGTTCAAATCGGAATTAAAACGGAGAAACTACGAACAAAACAGTTTTGATTTCAAATCTGAAAACACATTTTCATATATACCGAAAATAAATACGCCTTCAAATACGGAAAACGTAATCTACTGAATACGCTAAGGGCTGCGGGTTAAGCATTAAAAACTGCAGGGGGTTATTCGCAAAAACGCCGGCCGAATCGGTATTGGCTGCTCTCGACCGTCCGATTCAAAATCGGCGGATCAGATTAAAAGAGAGGAGGGGTGGCGGTGCTTAAGTACTCCCGAGGTGTGACGACAATCTCGGAGATTGAAACAAACTCGGCGAGCGGAGAAATCGGCTTCGGCCGTTTCTTCTCTGCTTCGGACTTCTCGGCGCGGCGACGAACTCGGCTTCGGCCGTTTTCTTTCTTGCCCGCGTCGGACTCTCGGCGAGCAGCAGAGGGAAACAGGGGAGGGCTGTCCTGTGGGTCCTCCACGGTAGCGGGTCAAGGCGCTGGGCCCGGTTGGCAGCCGCGCAGGGGAAGAGAGGGCACGCGCGCTCGGCCGCGGCGGATGAACACGGCAGCGGCGTCTCTGTTCGCGCGGCGAGGGAGGTGGAGAAGGAAGGGGCTGACCCATGGGTCCCGCTCGTCAGTCAGAGGGGGTAAGGGGAAGGGAGGGAGCAGGTCGGCCGAGCTGGCCTCGGGCCATCCGACCTGGGCCGGCTGGGGCCAGGGAGTGGAAAACAGGCCAAGCTGCTTCTTGGACCAGAAAGGAGAGGGGAAGGGCTCTTCTCTATTTTCTTTTCCATTTTCCAAAAGGATTTTCAAATTGGGTTTTGAAATATTTGAGAAATTCAAATAAGCTACACAGTACAAAGAAGAAATGCTCCAGCATGAATGCATCATACATGTGTATGACCTAGGTTTGATTTTATATTTGTGAAAAATTATTATTTCCCTATATTGGAATGATCAACTAATTGCATAATTAAATAAATTCCCACTATTTAAAAGAATGCAATTTTTCGGGTGTTACAATTCTACCCCCCTTAAAAATAATCTCGTCCTCGAGATTCAGTTGGTGCTTACTCAAACAACTCTGGGTACTTTTCTCTGAGATCTTCCTCTCTTTCCCAAGTAGCTTCTTCCTCAGAGTACCGATGCCACTGCACCTTACACATTTTTATAACTCTACTTCTTGTAACTCTTTCTGCGGTTTCCAAGATTTTCAGTGGATGTTCCTCATAAGTGAGACCCTCCTTGAAAACTATTTCCTCAACAGGAACCTGCTCTTCCGGTACTCTCAAACACTTCCTCAATTGAGATATATGGAACACATCATGCACATCGGACAAACTTTCCGGAAGTTCTAGCTGATATGCCACTTCTCCACGTCTCTCTAGGATCTTGAAAGGACCAATATACCTTGGTGCCAATTTTCCTTTGCTGTTGAACCCTTTCACACTTCTCATCGGGGACACTTTAAGATATACATAGTCTCCTACATTAAAAGCTAGTTCTCTTCTCCGTGTATCCGCATAGCTCTTCTGTCTAGATTGTGCTATTCTCAAGTTCTCTCTTATTGTCTGGACTTGCTCCTCTGCGTCTCTCAACACATCCGGTCCAAACACTTGACTTTCTTTAGTTTGATTCCAAAACAAGGGTGTCCTGCACTTGCGTCCATACAATGCTTCGAAGGGTGCCATCTTGAGACTTTTCTGGTAACTATTATTATAAGAGAACTCCGCATACGGCAGACTCTTATCCCAACTCGTTCCATACTGTAAAGCACAAGCTCTCAACATATCTTCCAAAATCTGATTAATCCATTCAGTTTGACCGTCAGTTTGAGGGTGATATGCAGAACTGAAATTCAACCGTGTTCCCAATGATCTATGCACTTGTTGCCAAAACTGTGAGGTGTACTGCATACCCCTATCGGACACTATCTTCTTTGGAACTCCATGTAGACACACAATCCTTTCCATATACAACTCTGCAAGTCTTGCTCCGGTATAGGTGGTCTTGACGGGGAGGAAATGAGCAACTTTAGTCAGTCGATCCACAATTACCCAGATTGAATCATAACCTCTCTGAGTACGTGGCAATCCAACTATGAAGTCCATACCGACTTCTTCCCACTTCCACTCAGGTATCTTTAGTGGTTGTAGCAATCCTGCAGGCCTCTGGTGTTCAGCTTTAACTCTCTGACAGGTATCACAGATAGCCACATATTCTGCTACATCACGCTTCAGTCCAACCCACCAATATTTTTCCTTCAGATCCAAATACATCTTGGTACTTCCTGGGTGTATAGAATATGCTGACTCATGAGCTTCACGCAGTATAGCGTCTCGGATGGATTTCACTTCAGGTACACAGAGTCTCTTCCCAAACCATAAGGTTCCATTCTCATCTAGCCTGAATCCGGGTGATTTTCCAACCACAATGTTCTCTGCTATTTCTTTGAGCTTCTCATCTTCCAACTGAGCCTTTCGTATCTCTTGCTCTAGTGTGGGTTCAACCTCCATCTCAACAGCATTGATCACTATTCCCAAGTTGAGACGCTCCATCTCTGCACACAACTCTGCTGGAATAATGGTTGTTCGAATCTCATTAGCATAACTTTTTCTACTAAGAGCATCGGCCACAACATTTGCTTTGCCTGGATGATAATGCACGTCTAGGTCATAATCCTTTATCAATTCCAACCAACGACGTTGCCTCAAGTTTAGATCTAACTGGGTGAAGATATACTTCAAGCTCTTATGATCTGTATAGATGTCGCACTTATGACCAATCAGATAATGCCTCCATAACTTCAGAGCGTGAACCACAGCTGCTAGCTCCAAATCATGAGTAGGATAATTCAACTCATGCTTCCTCAACTGTCTCGATGCATATGCTACGACTCTTCCTTCTTGCATGAGAACACAACCAAGACCTAGGCGGGAAGCATCACAATAGATAGAGAACTTCTTACTTAGGTCCGGCGAAACCAACACTGGCGCTGTTGTCAATCTCTTCTTCAATTCTTCGAAACTAGCTTGACACTTCTCAGACCACACAAACTTGGCATTCTTCTCTAGCAAGGAAGTCATTGGCTTCGCAAGCTTGGAGAATCCTTCAATGAACCTTCGGTAGTAACCAGCTAAACCAAGAAAACTACAAATGCCAGTCACATCAGTTGGCGGCTTCCAATTCAACACGTCTGCCACCTTGCTTGGGTCTACAGAAATTCCACCATTGGACACAATATGTCCTAGAAAAGCAACTTCTCTCAACCAGAACTCGCACTTACTTCGCTTGGCATACAGCTTGTGTTCTCTGAGCTTCTGCAAAACCAATGTCAGATGTTCGGCATGCTCTTCTTCATTCTTGGAGTAGATCAAGATATCATCAATGAACACCACAACAAACTTATCCAAGAATTCCATGAATACCTTGTTCATCAGATACATGAAGTAGGCAGGTGCATTAGTCAAACCAAAGGACATTACCGTATACTCATACAATCCATACCGAGTAGTGAATGCAGTCTTAGGTATGTCAGAGTCACGAATCTTCAACTGATGATAACCTGAATGGAGATCAATCTTGGAAAACACACAAGCACCTCTCAACTGATCAAATAAGTCATCAATTCTAGGCAACGGATACTTGTTCTTAATGGTGACCTCATTCAGTGACCGATAATCAACACACATCCTTTGACTACCATCTTTCTTATCAACAAAAATAACCGAGGCTCCCCAAGGTGAAGAACTAGGACGAATGAAACCTTTTTCTGACAGTTCTTTAATTTGTTTCTTAAGTTCTTCTAATTCTTTAACTCCCATTCTATATGGACGTTTAGCTATAGGTGCAGTACCAGGTAACAACTCAATGATAAACTCAATGTCACGGTCAGGCGGCATACCTGGCAACTCATCTGGAAACACATCTTCAAACTCATCCACCACTGAGTTATCCGGCTGCACTTCTTCTCTGAGCTGATGTACTGTGGCTTTCTGTTGAACTTGCAAAGCAACCTCAACTCTGACCTCATCTCCCTTCTGGGTAGTGATAGTCACGACCTTCTCCTTGCACTTTATATTGATGTCGTTCTTCATCATCCAATCCATACCCAGGATAAGATCAATTCCGGCAGTATTTAGCACAGTAGGGGTTATCTCAAATTCTACCTCCCTTAATGAGACAGTAATCAGGAGACACTGAAGAGTAGCTTGCATAACACCACCCGGAGAAGAAACCATAATAGGATGTTTCATGACACTAAGGGGAATACCATGCTTTCTAACAAATGTGTGCAAAATCAAAAGTATGCGAAGCACCAGAGTCAAAAAGAACTGTAGCGGGGATGGAGTCGATATTGAACGTACCCATCATGACCTCTGGAGTCTCCTGTGCCGTATCAACCGACACATGGTTCACCTTCCCGGTGCGAGGTGGCACTCTCTGCTGGTTGTTCTGCTTCTGGGAGGCTTGGGGATTCTGCTTCTCAGGACAATTGTAGGACAAGTGTCCTTCCTTGCCACAACGGAAACACTTGTTGGGGGCACCATTCTTCACTGGGATGTTGTTGGGAGCAGTCAGTTGTGGCGCCTGGTTGCCACCTTGTTGCTGGTACTGGGAACGCTGCTGGTTCTGGGAACGTTGTTGATTCTGGAAATTGTTCTTGAATCTAGACTGTCCCTGGAAACGTTGTTGCTGCTGAGGCTCCTGCTGGTTTGTTACGGAAGCGGCTGTTGCTTCCAGACGAGTGCCCTTGAAACTTCCTCTTCTTCTTCTTCTCATCTATCTCACGGCGCTTGCTCTCGATGATCAAAGCTTTGTCCACCAACTGTTGGAAGTTGGCGAAAGTGTGGGAGAGCAACTGGTACTGGAGATGATCATTTAGTCCCTCCAAGAAGAGCTCTTGCTTCTTGGCATCATCTTCAACCTCTTTTGGAGCATACCGCGACAACTGGATGAACTTGTCACGGTACTCAGCAACATGCATACCTCCCTGCTTCAGAGAAAGAAACTCCTTCTTCTTCAGCTTCATCAACCCTGCAGGCACATGATGATTGCGGAACCCCTCACGGAATTGCTGCCAAGAGATGGGGTCGGCACGTCCAAAACGGAAAGACTCCCACCAATCCAGAGCAGCTCCCTGCAACTGCCCAGATGCATAGAGAACCTTCTCGACGTCGTTGCATTGGGCGATCTACAGCTGCCTTTCTATTGCACGCAGCCAATCATCAGCTTGGAGAGGATCACTGGAATGATCGAAGGTGGGCGGGCGTCCCTTCAAGAATTCGCTTCTCTTGTCACGGGGTGGTGGAGGTGGGTTCCCATTGCCATTGTTTCGCTGTGGCAGTTGAATGTTCTGGGCCATCTGCTGCATCAGCTGTGTTTGCATCATCATCAGCTGCTCCATATTAGGCTGTGGCGGAGGTGGTGGTGGATTAGCATTTTCTTCAGAGGTACCATCACCCCTTGGGTTCCTCCTGGTGTGGGCCATCTGCTGTTCAAATCATTGAAGTGAGGTTTAGAAATTTTTTCCATTAAAATAACACTTAAAAGACTAGAACAGGAAATTCTGGGCGCGATCCAACAACAGCAGAGTAGAAAAACAGTCATATTTGGAGTTTCTGAAGTCAAACAGAGACATGCTATACATGGATGGAAAGCATGAGAAAAACTCTACAACTTTTATTCAGACCATCTCTCCAGATTCTGTCGTTAAGTTTATCAAAAACAGATTTGATTCGAAACTGTTTCAGAGTAACAGACAGCGCAGAAACTTTGACTTATGACATTTGTTTCTCCCAAACCGTAACTGATATTGAGATGATTCTTGCGGCCAAAGAAAACTACAGAAGTCTAGTTTTTCAAAAAAAAATTTCATGATTTTTGGTCGTATATAATTAAATAGGAAAAATAACTAAGGCAAAGAGGTCTGAAAAACAGCACTGCTGGAAACTGAGATAATCAACCCAAACTATTATGCATTAATTCGAACCTATATAAAGAGATTTTGCGGACATGCCCACAATCTTAGCACTCATTACAAACTCCAAATCAAGCATTGTTCATAAGAAAAAGCAATCTAGCACAAAAGTTCACAAGACACGAATTAGACTCGACTTGACTCAACTTGCGCTACTAGCGTCTTTTGCTACTAACTGGGGGTAACTCCTCTAGGGGCCGATGTCGGTGCGGGTGTGAGCATCTCCATGGTCACCTCGGTTCCTTGGCGGCGATTCAGCTGGGCACCTTGGTGATGGCGGAGGGGGTCCAACACCGAGTTGCCTGTTCAACTCATCCACCGCCCGGCTGAGCTTGTAGTTAGCTTCAATCCTGGTGTTCAGCTCATCCAGTGTCTGGTCCAGAAAAGTGTTGGTCTGGGCCAAACATTCCAAGGCAGCGTGGAGTCGGGCGTTCACTTCTCCAAGTGGACCGGCAATGCTGCAGTTAGCTTGGCCACTCTGACGGCGGGGAAGGTAGCGGTGCATCTCCCACTTGATGATGTCCCAATTCTCATGGCGGTGCACCATAAGAGCTTGTCGTGCGGCATCCTTGATGGCGGCAGCTTTGGAGAGTCGAATGGAGACAGCATAGTGGATATTCTTCACCTGGCTTCCCTCCTTGATGTACACCCTCGTCTCATAGTAGTCAGCGTAGTCAGGGTGCTTCCAGTGCTCCGTCTTGTACAGCACCGAGGCGTTGGGGTAGAAGCGGCGCACCAAGTCGAGAAGCAGCGGGTGGTAGTAGTCATCACCATGATGATCATAGTGAATCATTCCCACCCAGGGTTTTCCACCTTGGTCTCCATCATCGTCGCCATCGTCATCGGGGTCGTCGGAGTCATCCGAGTCGCCTCTATCATCTTCGTCATCAGGGTCGCCAGCACAATCCTGGTCACCCTGCGGCTCCACCTTCTCGGGTTCATCTTCCTGAGGGTCCTCCATAGGTACGTCTTCAGAGCTGTCTTCCTAGGGCTCTTCACTAGGCTCCTCTGCGGGCACCTCCTGCTGGGGCTCCTCCACTGGTACGTCTTCCACGGGTACCTCCGGTCGGGAAACACGTCCGCCAGAGATGAAGCGCTGCAGGTACCTCTTAGGTGGCATGACACGCTTGTGGGCAGTGCGCTTAAGGTTGGCCATCTACAAGAATTAAGATTAAGTCAAAATTTTGCAATGGACAAGGGTAGGATATCAGCAAAAACTTGTAACAAATTAATATAACAAGTAAAAAGAGATAATCAAGCTAAGGGCTATCCAGTGCTAACTAGGCTTGCATCCTACAGTCAACACGGCTCCGATACCAATCTGTCACACCCAATTTTAAGGATAAAATGGGATGCATAATCTTATGTGCGCCCAGAGATCAGTCACACACATAAGCCAACAAATTGCATAAATTGTATCATAACCAATGTTTAATACATAGCGAATAATATCAAAGTCATTACACAGCGGAAAAATAAAGATAACTCTCGCGGTAGCTCCATAGCACAGGGACGTCGACTGGTGAAGCACAAGTCTAGTAGTCCTCTGGGTAGTCCTCATCACTATCACCATCTGTTACCCATCCGGGATTTTTAACCAAATAATGAAAAATAAACAAGCGTAAGTACATGTCGCACTCAACAAGACTAGCATGGGTTCATGAGGCTCAAAAGGTTGACACGGTTTAACAGCAGGTTGCTTTTAATTAATCATCTTTTATGCAGTTGGATAGCAACAAGTTAATAAGCCCATTCTCATGATCATAAGTAAACACAATTAATGAGTAGCAATAAATAGACTAGCAACAAGTAAACATCACCCTGAAAAGATAACTACTCCGTGAGTTTTCCGGGCCACTCGTGACCGTGAGCGCGGCTAGTATACCAGTTTTACACTCTGCAGAGGTTGTGCACTTTCACTATAAGCCGTGATTCCCATTTGCTCGGGTTAATTACTCCCATAACACTACCAAGGTGAGAGAGCAGGGTTTCTCTATGAAGTCTTTCAAAATACTTCGTCTAACAAGTTAGGGCCGCTAGGAACCCGGCAAGCAGATGTAGAGCCCCCCTTCTTCGTGGCACAAGGTCACGCAGGTTATACACACTCGGACAGGAGCCGCACTATACCCGAGTCGTCAGGTCCCATCACGCCTTTCGGTAACCTCTAACAAGCTAGAAAAAGGACCTATACTTGACTAAAACTAGAGCCATGTAGCCCTCATAGTTGCACTGTAAGTCCCAGCTTTTGCTGATAGATCATTACCAAGGGGAAAGGATATGGAGCATCACAAAACTATGCTCCAATCCCCTAGTTCCATGTTGCTAAAAAGGCATCTTTTAATCCTTATTGCATATTCAATTAATCAGTTTACATGATCATGATATCAATAACGCACTAGCATCAACTACCATATGCATAATCCCATAGGTTGAAAGGAACAGGATAACAAAACTAGGAAGTAACTATGGTTAACAAGGAAGACACATGCAAATGCAATTATTTATTTGGTGAATAGGACAACAAGGATGATCCATACAAATACTTGCCTTGATCAGCAAACTCCTGGTGATCCAGGTTGTCGAAGTACTGATCTTGATCACCCACGTAAGGCTCACCGTCTATACTCGATCCATCATAACAACACACACGCATACAGGGGCAATCATGCATACAAACAAGAGTTTTCATTAGAACAGTACACCAATAGAGAGAAAATAAATTAAAAAGGTTATAAAACAAATCTACACGTTGCTACGATCACATCGATATAAAGTTTGCGCAAATCGGATTTAAAACGAGGAAGATATGAATTTTACAAGATTTATAATAGAATAAAAATAGATTAAATATAATATTGAATTTTAAAAGTTAATAACATATGAAACAGTGGTACTAACTGGTAGATCATCAAATTACGAATCTAACACAATTTGAATCGTTCAAATCGGAATTAAAACGGAGAAACTACGAACAAAACAGTTTTGATTTCAAATATTAAAACACATTTTCATATATACCGAAAATAAATACGCCTTCAAATGCAGAAAACGTAATCTACCGAATACGCTAAGGGCTGTGGGTTAAGCATTAAAAACTGCAGGGGGTTATTCGCAAAAACGCCGGCCGAATCGGTATTGGCTGCTCTCGGCCGTCCGATTCAAAATCGGCGGATCAGATTAAAAGAGAGGAGGGGTGGCGGTGCTTAAGTACTCCCGAGGTATGACGACAATCTCGGAGATTGAAACAAACTCGACGAGTGGAGAAATCGGCTTCGGCCGTTTCTTCTCTGCTTCGGACTTCTCGGCGCGGCGACGAACTCGGCTTCGGCCGTTTTCTTTGTTGCCCGCGTCGGACTCTCGGCGAGCAGCAGAGGGAAACAGGGGAGGGCTGTCCTGTGGGTCCTCCATGGTAGCGGGTCAAGGTGCTGGGCCCGGTTGGCAGCCGCGCAGGGGAAGAGAGGGCGCGCGCGCTCAGCCGCGGCGGATGAACACGGCAGCAGCGTCTCTGTTCGCGCGGCGAGGTAGGTGGAGAAGGAAGGGGCTCACCCGTGGGTCCCGCTCGTCAGTCAGAGGGGGTAAGGGGAAGGGAGGGAGCAGGTCTGCCGAGCTGGCCTCGGGCCATCCGACCTGGGCCGGCTGGGGCCAGGGAGTGGAAAACAGGCCAAGCTGCTACTTGGACCAGAAAGGAGAGGGGAAGGGCTCTTCTCTATTTCCTTTTCCATTTTCCAAAAGGATTTTCAAATTGGGGTTTGAAATATTTGAGAAATTCAAATAAGCTACAGTAGTACAAAGAAGAAATGCTCCAGCATGAATGCATCATACATGTGTATGACCTAGGTTTGATTTTATATTTGTGAAAAATTATTATTTCCCTATATTGGAATGATCAACTAATTGCATAATTAAATAAATTCCCACTATTTAAAAGAATGCAATTTTTCGGGTGTTACACTAGCCGATCTGGGAAACCAATCGGCTAGATCCTAGGAAAGCTTTTTCCTTGCCCGCCAAGGACTCGGCGGATATACGCGATCTCCTGGAGATCGTATGGGCGACGCGTCCTTGGTAGTTCAGGCCTATTCGATAGACTTGGACCAAGTATGACTATGCGGGTATACGGGCTTATACCCCACAGCTAGTCCCCGAGCGCCTTGCATTCGTCGAGAGGTGCAGACCTTCAGCGTTGCTTGACCAGACGGATGTAAGGGGCTCAAAAAAATTGAAAGAAGTTTCTCTTTAGCAAAGTGTATCCACTTTTGCCACGACAGAGCCAATACCTTCACCGGCAGGTGAAGTGTATCCACTTAGTCCCTGAGCCTGATAGCATGTGACATAGTCACGTGGTGTCAGGGTCATGAATTGTGATGATATCGCTGATCATTTTTGGTTGAATGACAAAGTCCCCGAGCACTTTACTACTCGGAGACACTTGGCAAAAACCACGAAGTCCCCGAGCAGCTTGTCGCTCGGAGACACGTGACAAAGACGATGGAGTCCCCGAGCAGTGTTGCTCGAAGACATTTGACGAAGACGACGAAGTCCCCGAGCAGTGCTTATTGCTTGGAGACGCTTGACGAAGACGACGGAGTCCCCGAGCAGTGCTTATTGCTCGGAGACGTTTGACGAAGACGACGGAGTCCCCGAGCAGTTTGCTCGGAGATGCTTGATGAAGACGACGGAGTCCCCGAGCAGTGCTTATTGCTCGAAGATGCTTGATGAAGACGACGGAGTCCCCGAGCAGTGCTTATTGCTCGGAGACGCTTGATGAAGACAATGGAGTCCCCGAGCAGTTTGCAGGGAGACGCTTGACGAAGATGACGGAGTCCCCGAGCAGTGCTTATTGCTCGGAGATGCTTGACGAAGACGACGGAGTCCCCGAGCAGTTTGCTCGGAGACGCTTGGCGAACACGACGGAGTCCCCGAGCAGTGCTTATTGCTCGGAGACGCTTGACGAAGACGACGGAGTCCCCGAGCAGTGCTTATTGCTCGGAGACGCTTGACGAAGACGACGGAGTCCCCGAGCAGTGCATATTGCTCGGAGACGCTTGACGTACACGACGGAGTCCCCGAGCAGTTTGCTCGGAGACGCTTGACGAAGACGACAAAGTATCCGAGCGGGGCTTTTCTCTGCAACAAACGACTTGTAAACCGAAAATACCCCTGTGCTGTTTGACAGAGGAATATGTTGATAAAGCGAATAGTTGGTTTGTCTTCTTGCGCATTCAAATCCCAAAAACCCACATCCGTCTTCGCCTATTCCTCCACCACCGTCTAGGGTTCCATTTTTTTTCCGCCGCCGCCATAGAAAAATCATCGAATCCACCTCTCCCCCGCCCAGATCTGCCATGGCAGGCACCAGGAAGAGCACCCACGAATCAAAAAAGTCGAAGGAGGCACAACCAGGGGAGTTCCGCATGTCGAACGAATGGCAGTCGTCGGTATTGGGAAAATCGCAGCTCGATGCGCTCGTGGCCTGGGGATTCCTTCCTGACCAGGCGACCGGAGGCTGGAGAATATCACAAGGTGAACCATATCCGATGCCTGATTCTGGAGAAATAGTAGTCTTCTCTGATTATTTTACCCACGGATTTGGTTTGCCATGCCATCCGTTTCTTCGCAAGTTACTTGATTATTACCAAATTTCCCTGTGCCACTTGAATCCCAATTCTATCCTCTTGATTTCCATCTTTATCCACTTCTGTGAAGCGTACCTTGGCATTCTCCCGCACTTCAATCTGTTCCGCCATCTCTTCGTTCTTGTGAAATCGAGCGACACAGGTTCTCGAGTTGCTGGTGGAGTGTATCTGAAAATGCGTGACGGAATGTCCGCACATTACCTCCAGATTCCTCTGAATACCAGTGTGCGTGATTGGAACAAGAGATGGTTCTATATCCCCAACCCTGAACCGAGCGTCCGGTGCGCCGTGGATCAAATTCCAGAAAAATAGAATAGCTGGACGGAGAAACCGCATGTAGAGGAGCTAGGACAAGTAAACGAATTGTTGGAAATCATCAAGGGTTTGACCCTGAACGGAGTTGGGGTTGCTACCAATTTTGTGTTTCGTCGCGTCCAACCTTGCAAAGATAGAGTTCATCCTGCCTTTGAATTTACCGGTCGGAATGATCCGATCCAGGTGCTCATCCGGAGATCTATCCGAAGCCGAAGTTAGAGAAGTCTTGGAAGAATATTTTGGAAAAGGCTCTCATATAGGCAACCGTGGCCAAAGTGCGGCTTTTAATCTGAAGAATCCCCCGCTAGAGGTAAGTTCCGAACTGCCCTGGCTCTTCCATCGTTCATATTGTACTTATACCATAACTTCTGTTTGATCTCTTGAAGATAAATGGACAGGACCGAAAGGTGTACTTCTCCGATGTACCAACCGCTGACTGGCCGGGCCGAGTTGACGCGATGCATAGTTATCATCAGAGACGTGCCGAGGATGACTCTATTGAACTATCTGAATAAGAAAGAGAGTCTATTGACGAAGAAGATGAGGAGACACTGGCCCAAAGAACTGCTCGGGAGAAACAGCCGGTGTCAAAAAAGGCTGGATCTTCCAGTGGCGTCCGAGCTGCGGAAGGTCCGGTAAAGATTTCCGAGGACCATGCCCAAGCTGCCGCCGATGCCCCTTGCACGGATCAGGATGAACCGAGCACAAAACGCCATAAGGGTGATGTGCCTGCCGCTGCCGCTGGAGCTTCCGGTCAAAGAAAGAAATTCGGCCGAAAGCGTCGTCGCTCAGAAATGTAAGTAGGATCTTTTCCATATTTCTCCCTTTTTGATCCGAACAGTGTTGAGATTTTGTCTTGGAAATGTAGGGACCCTTCTAATGAAGACGCTGAGAATCCCGGTGCTGAAAAGATGACAACTTCGGAGGCTGGTGTAGCTGAGGGCTTCCGCGCTGGCTGGACTTCAGAACATGAATCACCCCAGAGGTCGCCCGAGAGGCCCTCAATAGCTGATGCGCAAGGCTCACCATCTCCTCCCAAGCAGCCGCGCATGCCTACCACGTCGCCTCCGGCTTCTCCACCGGGGCCGAATGTCAAAGAGCCGAGCCGTGAAGATAAAACTCGGACGTCGCCGCCGAGGGAAAGTAGCACCATTCCTCCTGGGAGTGCTGATCATGGAGCGGAGACCAGCTCGGAGGTGCGAACAGGGCCATGTCCTCGGCCTTCCACAAGCGCTTCCCCAGAGGGTGCGGATATCGAACAAATCGCCCGAAGGGGGCCCGTGCCATTGATTCGAACTTATCGGATGGTGGGGAGCACTTATGCTGTCGCCACGGAGGAAGATCTTGCTGACGCCGAGATAAATGGACTGAAGAATGACATTCGCGATACTCGCGCGGATTTGAGAAAGCTTCTCGGACGTCTGGGAAACCTTTCGTCGCGTGTGCAGGTGACGCCTATCATATTTTATCCTGACGATATAATGACTTGATAATCTGTTGCTCCTTTGGTCTTCCAGACAGTGTATGAGACCGCCGAAGATCGCCGGAAGACCCTACACCGCCTTTGGGATGTAGCAGAGAAAAATAAACAGCTGCAGACCGAGGTGACTCGCCTAGAGGGGGTGATGGCAGGCATGCGCGAGGAGCGTGAAACCCTGGAGCTACACTGCTCGGACCTTATGAAATCCGAGAAGCGTCTATTGCGAGAGAACAAAGGTATGTTGGACTCTTGTGCTTCTTGATAGCTATTCGTCCCGCTTTTGCTCTCTGAACACCAGTTGTGTGGCATGTAGGTCTTCAAGAGCTGCTGGATGGATCCACGAAGCGGAGTATGTGCGACGTCTCGCCATTTGTAAAATGTCTTGGTTTGATGATCTGATTGTATTCTTTGTGACGTGCAGCCACTGAGCTGGAGGCTAAGGTGGCACTGATGCGAGAGGCCGCCAGAAAGAACCTGGAAACGATGACAGGTTGCTTGTTTGTGTTCGGCTTTCCCCTTCCTTTTTTTTTGTAGCACGACTGACGTGCTTTGTTTGTCAGTGATGGGACGTAAGCATCGTGCGCAGGTTGATGACCTTGCGGGTTGCCTTGAGGCTACCAACAGAAGGTTTGACTGCCTTGGTCGGTGGTGTTAAGCCTGTGCTTGACATCATTGAGTATGCGCCCGCCGTACCGCCTGCTGAAGGTCCCGGTGCCCTCGACATCGTGCAACGTGGACGGGAAGCTCTTCGATTCTTTAAGGACTTCTGCGTGGATGCTGCTGAAAATGTGGCCGCCCATGTGCTTGGAGTCGTCCGATCGCACTACCCGGGAGTGAAGAACGACCGAGTACAGACCGGGTATGCGCGGGGAACCACCGAAGAGCAGGAAGACCAGCTTGAAGAAGAGGCTAGGGAAGTCGCAAAGATGTTGACCGCTGATGTTCAACTTTTTCCCACCGAAGGGATTTGAATTGAGACGCCTGAACATGGTCGAGATCTTGTATGGTTGACGAATAATCCTACACGCCCTGCGTGTCGCCCGTGCTTTTGCCGGGGCTTTTGGAGACGCTGCTAAACTGCCCAAGCGTCCTTGGGGCTTACGTGTTAGCGAAGACTTAACGGCCCAGGCGTCCCCGGGGCTTACGTGGTGGTGAAGCTGCCCGCGCTAGGCGGGGGTTACGCTTATCGTGGGCGAAGGCTACCCGATATATCGGGGCGGTCGATGAAGTGTCGTAGTTAGGCGGCCTATCATTTTTAGGGCTTACGCGGCGTCGAACCAGATGCTGCCCGGCGGGTGCGGGGGTTACACATTGGTGAAATCGTGCTGCCCGAGCAGTGGCGGGGCTTACGCATAGGTGAAGACGTGCGGCCCGAGCAGTGGCGTGGCTTACGCATAGGCGAAGACGTGCGGCCCGAGCAGTAGTGGGGCTTACGCATAGGCGAAGACGCGCTGCCCGAGCAGTGGCGGGGCTTACACATTGTTGAAGACGTTTAGCTATACAAAATGTAACGGAGGCAAAAATATCAAGAATAACAATATATTTCCCTTGTTTATAATAAAATGAAAATACACATATCTGGTTTGAACCCTAGATCAGGGGTAGAAACGTTGCAGGTGCTCGATGTTCCAGGAATTGGGGATGTCGACGCTGTCTAGGTCGGAGAGCCTATATGCACCTGGTCGAGTAATTGCCTTGACCATTTATGGCCCCTCCTAGGGAGATGATAGTTTATGCATCCCCACCTTGCTCTGCTTCCGGCGGAGAACGAGGTCACCGACTGCAAAAGCTCTGCCGTTGACATTGCGATTGTAATATCGCCTGATCCCTTCTAGATATTAAGCTGTTCGTACATAGGAGATCAAGCTCTCTTCCTCTAGCTTGTCGACTTCGTCTGCTCTGGCCTCGTTGGAGTGGACTTCTTCGTACACCTCAACCCTTGGAGATCGATAGATTACATCTGCAGGTAGTACTGCCTCCGAGCCATACACCATAAAATATGGCGATACGCCTGTGTTCCGGCTGGGCTGAGTCCGAAGTCCCCAGATCACCGCCGGCAATTCATCAATCCAGTTGCCTGGGCTTCTCTCCACGACTGCGTGGAGACGCTTATTGAGGGTGTCGAGCAGCATACCGTTTGCCCTCTCCACCTGGCCGTTGGCTCTAGGATGAGCCACGGACACATATTTGACGGATACGCATCTTTCTTCGCAGAAATCCCAGAAATCACTTCCAGTAAATGTTGATCCCAGGTCGGTGATGATGCTGTTCGGAAGCCCGAGGCGATAGGAGATGTCCTTGAAGAACTCTGCTGCTTTCGTTGCCGTAGCCCTGACTAACGGCTTGTACTCAATCCACTTGGAAAACTTATCGATAGCGACATATATGGAGCGAAATACCCCTCTTGCCGTTTTAAATGGACCCACCATGTCCAGTCCCCATGTGGCGAAAGGCCACGACGCAGGGATGGTCTGCAACTCTTGGGCTGGTACATGTGTCTGCTTGGCAAAGAATTGGCATGCCTCGCATTCTCTGACTATCTTCTCGGCGTCCTGGACTGCTGTTGGCCAATAGAAACCTGCTCGGAAAATCTTGCCGACCAGAGTACGTGAAGCCGCGTGATTGCCGCACATGCCACTATGAGCCTCATGAAGGATCCTGAGACCCTCTTCCCTTGGGACGCATTTTTGTAGGACTTCGCTCCTGGTATTCTTGCGCATGAGTTTGCTGTCGACCAAGACATAGCTTTTGGATCTTCTTACCAGGCACTCGGCTTCTGTCCTATCTTCGGGGACCCTTGCTTCCAGTAGGTAATCAATGAACTGGGTACTCCAGTCCTCTTTAGGGGTTGAAATATATGCCACTATCTGGTCGGTCACGGAGATG
Organism: Eremochloa ophiuroides; assembly: GCA_038502445.1. Lineage (NCBI taxonomy): Eukaryota > Viridiplantae > Streptophyta > Magnoliopsida > Poales > Poaceae > Eremochloa > Eremochloa ophiuroides. The sequence goes on from JAHLJS010000001.1 coordinate 54,554,563, forward strand.
CTGGTATCACCATCAGTCTGTATGGAGGGGTTGAACAGATCCTGGATAAAAACGCCGGCGGGGACGTCGGACCGGGATGATCCGAGCTTTGACAATTCGTCGGCCGCCTGATTTTCGCTTCGAATGATATGATGGAATTCTATTCCGAGGAATTTCCCTTCGATTTTTCTGATTGCGGTGACGTAGGAGTCCATTTTCTCATTGTTGCAGTCCCAGTCTTTGTTAACCTGGTTGATGACCAGGGCCGAGTCCCCGTAGACCATGATGCAACGGATGCCGAGCTCGGAGGCTATCTGGAGACCATGCAAGGCGGCCTCGTGTTCGGCCGCGTTGTTGGACGCCATGAAGTGAATTCTCAAGACCTAACGGAGGCGCTCACTGGAGGGCGATATAAGGAGTACTCCAGCTCCAGCGCCGCTGATGCTGAGAGACCCATCGAAGAACATTGTCCAATACTCTTCCTGTGCCAGATGCGAAGACTCTTGTATCTCTGTCCATTCAGCTATGAAGTCGGCGAGTACCTGCGACTTGACTGTTATTCGGCTGCGGAAATCAATGGAGTATGTTCCCAGCTCTACTGCCCATTTTAGGACCCGGCCGTTGGCGTCTTTGTTTTGGAGGATGCTACCCAGGGGTATTCAGAGATTACTGCTATGGAATATCCTTCAAAATAGTGACGGAGCTTTCTTGAGGTGACGAGAATAGCGTATATCAATTTCTGCACCGTTGGGTATCGGGTCTTGGACTCGTTGAGGACTTCACTGATGAAGTAAACTGGTCATTGGACCGGATAGGCGTGACCATATTCTTCTCATTCAACGACGACGGTAGTACTAACGACATTATTAGTCGCGGCGATGTAGATTAGCCATGTTTCGTCCTTTTTAGGAGCTGTGAGAAGCGGAGGACTCATCAAGAAGCGTTTGAGTTCTCTGAAGGCCGTATCTGCCTCTTCCGACCAGGTGAACTTCTCGCCAGCTTTTAGTAACTTGAAGAATGGGAGGCCTTTCTCGCCCAGTCTGGAGATGAAGCGGCTAAGGGCCGCCATGCACCCGGTGAGCTTTTGCACATCTTTGACATTGGTCAGAGGCTTCATCCTCATAACTGCGTTGATTTTTTCCGGGTTGGGGAGGATGCCTTGCTTGCTGATGATGTTACCGAGCAAGTTGCCGGATCGGACGCCGAATATACACTTTCCAGGATTAAGCTTCCATTGGAATTTGTCCAGTTTTTCGAAAACTGCTTCGAGGTTGGAGATGAGGTCTTCAGCTGTCCGAGTCTTGATGACGACGTCATCAACGTATGCTGCAGCGACGTCGGGGATATGGTCGTTGAGACAAGCTTGAATCACCCGTTGGTAGGTTGCTCCAGCATTCTTCAATCCGAAAGACATGGTCTTGTAGCAATAAGCCCCGAAAGGGGTGATGAAAGATGTCTTCTCTTGGTCTTCTTCCTTCAAAGCGATCTGATGGTATCCGGAGTAGCAGTCGAGGAAGCTGAGTAGCTCGCAACCTGCTGTTGAGTCGACGACTTCGTCGATTCGTGGAAGACCGAAGGGGTCTTTAGGGCAGTGTTTGTTGAGATCGGTGTAATCAACGCACATTCTCCATTCATTATTCTTTTTTCTTACAAGCACCGGATTGGCTACCCAATCAGGGTGATACACCTCTCTGATGAAGCCAGTAGCTAAGAGCCGAGCTATCTCTACCCTAATGGCCTCCTTCTTGTCTGGAGAGAATCGCCGGAGTTTCTGCTTGGTTGGCTTGGCGGTCTTCGAGACATTCAAGGAGTGCTCGATCAACTTCCTGGGAACGCCGGGAATATCCGCTGGTTTCCATACGAAAGTGCTTACGTGCTCCCTTAGGAAGCTGACGAGCGCGTCTTCCTATTTGGGATCGAGGTTGGCCCCGATGCGAGTAGTCTTGTTTGGCTCGCCGGGGACCAGGATAACCTCCTTCGTTTCCTTGTTCTAGGTGGCTGATCTTGGTGGGGTCTTCTCTGGGATGACTTGGTCTTCTGGAGCTACTTGCTTTGCGTCCGCGGCACAGACGTTCATGAGTATGGATTCTTCGACAGCTTCCGCCATGGCAATGGCCGCTCGCTCGCAAGCATATGCAACTTGGAGATGGGTGGGAATGGAAAGGACGCCGTTCTCCGCTGGCATCTTCATAATGTGGTAGGTGTAGTTGGGGATGGCCCCGAATTTCGCCAGAGCTGGTCGGCCGAGGATAGCATGATAAGCGGCGTCGAAGTCGGCCACCAAGAAGTCGTTGTGCTCGATGCGGAAGCACTGTGGGTGCCCGAACTGAACCGGGAGGCTTATCTACCCTCGAGGATATGACGGCTGTCCCGGGACGATACCCCAGAAGGCAGCCGATGTGGGCCGCAAGTCTTCTTCTTTCAGCCCGAGTTCCTTGGCAGCTCCGGAGAACAGGATGTTGAGGCCGCTGCCGCCGTCGATGAGCACCTTCCGGAAACGCGTCGTGCGTATGACCGGATCGACGATCAATGGAAAGCGACCCAAGTACGGAATCTGGGTCCATTGGTCGGCCCTGCTGAAGGTGATGTCTTGGTGGGACCAAGGAGGAAGCCTTGGATCAGCGATCGCGCTATTGGAATTGGCAACAGAGTTGACACATCTATTGACGAGTTTCTGCTCCCTCTTTGACTCGATGGCGGCGCGTCCACCGATGATGGTGGAAACGGTTCGGTGTGCATCAGTGAAGCCTGGAGGCTTGTCGCTGTTGTCGTGCCAGTCCCTGTCAGACTCTACGCGAGCCTTCTTCTTCTCTTCTGCTTGGAACTTCCTGGAGAAACCCTCGCACTCCCTCATGGTGTGCTTGTGGTGCTTGTGGACGGGGCAGTGGGCGTCGAGGAGCTTGGAGTAGGCCTCCTCGTAATTGCGCTTTGGGGCTGGTCAGGTGTTGTAAACTTGGTAGTGGCGGCGCTTCTCTCCAGCCCTGGAGCTCTCGGGTTCGTCGTAGCGGCGGTGTTCTGGGCATTGTCGATGGTCGCGGTCATCGCGGCGGTAGTCTCTCCGAGGAGCTCGATCATCCTGGTGCCGAGCAGTTCAGTGGTCCTCTTCTTGGTTCCGCGACTGGTCGGGGAAGCGAAGGTGACTGTGAATGGAGTGATGAGCTGCGTCGTTTCCATCGGCGTATTTGTTGGCGATGCGTAGCATCTCAACGACGATGGTCGGGCTGGTGCGGTATAATTTCTTCCGCAGTTCCTCATCGGGCCTCAGGGCGCGCATAAACGCGGAGATGGCTTCTGCATCTCTGATGTCGGGGATGTCATTTCTGATTTCCGAGAAATGCCGGATGTAGTCTCGCAGGGAGTCCCGAGAGCCTTGCCGAAGTCTTTCAAGATCATACTTCGTGCCCAGTTGCTTGCAGGTGGCGCGGTAGTTATTGACGAACTGCTCCTTCAACTGATCCCAAGTGTCGATGGAGTTCAGCCTCAAACTATGAAGCCAGTTGTTGGCAGAGGCGCTGAGCATGACCAGGAGGTAGTTGGCCATCACATCCCTGTTTCCACCGGTGGCTTGGACGGCGATCTCGTAGACGTTGAGCCATTTGTTGGGATCGGCTCTTCCGTCGTAAGACTTGACGCCGACAACTTTGAAGTTAGGAGGCCTGACAACTGCTCGGAGTGCCGGCGTGAATGGCAGTTCCGGGATGGTCTTGTCATTGGGAAAGCCGTGCGTTTGATCATACTCTCTTCGTCGCTCAGCCTCTGCTGAGTGTCTGGCTTCTCTCCTGTTCTTGATGCGGCCGCACAGGTCTTTGGTCTTCAGCTTTGCGCGGAGATCGGATTGGTTCACCTCTTGGTCGCCGTCTCGCCGATGAGGTCTCCGACCACCACGAGACATCTCGCCATCTTCGCCGACGAGCTCTGTAGCCGATGCCGTGCTATGAGATGATGCTTGTCTTCCTTCGTTGATCTGGACCTGAGTTGCTTGGAGAAGAGCGGTGAGCCGTCCGAGCTCTGGAGTCTGGGGTAGCCTCTTAGCCTTGGCGATCGCGACGGCGACATTGGCGCTTGGAGTCGTGCAGACCTCGTACTGCCCGAGCATGCAAAATTCGGGCTCCAGATTCTTCACCGCAGTCCTCCTCGTTTCAGCTTGGTGCTCGCGGCGTCGTCTGCGATCGGCGTTCTTTGCCTCGCGGGCTGCTCGGGCTTCTTCAGACTCATTGGGTGACGGGTCGCTGTCGTTGCTGATGGCAAGGACCGGTCCCCCAAAGAATTGCTTGATGGGGGGCAGGTCGGCGGGAAGGCCACCCTCTTGATCATCATTGTCGGGGCGGACGTTGTCGGGGGTGATGAAGGAGCTGGTGCCAACGTGTCGAGGCAGCGTTGGAGCGAAGCTGGAAGCTGCGTTTTGTAGCCCGAACGGCAAGTAGCCGTTCGAAGGACGATCCCCTCGAGGTCGCTCCTCGACGATGCGCTCGAGAGGTTTGACGGTGATGACCAGTGTTGTGTCGTGGGACAGCGATGAGGGGCGGTGCCTCGTGGATGACACGGACTCCAGGATTTGGAGTCCCTCTGACAGCTTCTTGGTGACCCGATCTATAGATCCGATCAGGTTATCGTTGTCGATGTTTTTCCGAACAAAGCGTGGCAGCCTTTTCGCCGGAGGAGACACGGAGGGGATTTGGGCTGCGTCCAGAATCACCCCTTCGCCGTTTGCGCCGACGACCCAGGTGATGGATCCCACCGTGAAGATCTGGCCCGGCGTCGGGAGCTTGATGGAGCTTGAAAAATCACCTTGTTCGCCATGGAATCAGGTGGCACACCCCATACCTGGCGTGCCAACTGTCGACGGAATACCGGCGATAGTCTACCGTGGGGTATGCCCACGGTAGTAGATGAGACGGTGAGGGTGCGCCTGAGACGAATGAGGGAGCACAATTCGTGCGAGATAGAGATTTAGACAGGTTCAGGCCGCCACAAGGCGTAATACCCTACGTCCTGTATGTTGCTGTGTTGTATTGCTAGTAGATTAGATGAATCGAGTAGACCCCCTGCCCGCCTTATATAGTCCGGGGGGCAGGGTTACAAGTTGATCTTGCCATACATAATAGATTACAATCCTAGCTGATCTGGGAAACCAATCGGCTAGATCTTAGGAAAGCTATTTCCTTGCCCGCCAAGGACTCAGCGGATATACGCGATCTCCTGGAGATCGTATGGGCGACGCGTCCTTGGTAGTTCAGGCCTGTTCGATAGACTTGGGCCAAGTATGACTATGCGGGTATACGGGCTTATACCCCCACATCATGGGGAAAATATAAAACAAAAACCAGCCCGAGCCGGCCCAAAGCCACCAGGCCGGCCCAACTGGCCGCACCCTCCTGCTCCTCACTCCTTGAGTCGCTGGCAGCCGGGCCCCGCCTGCCAGTCTCTCCCTCTCTCCCTCTCTGCTCTATGTGAGCACGGCGGCTCGCCCGTGACTGCTCGCCGCCGGCAGCTTCTTCGGTGAGGTCGCGGGATCAGGCACTCATTGAGTTTTACCAGATTATTGATAATTTTTAAATTGAGGTTTCAAATTTGAATTTCATGCCCTTGTTTTGAGTTTAATTCAAATTTCCAGTGCATAACTTCAAAATCTCCAAAAATAAAAGTTGTTCCATTTTAAAAGATCTACAACTTTCATTAAGACACTTTCATCAGATTCCTAGTAGTTTTTGAATTAGGGTTTTAGGATCAAATTGGGGTTAATATCAATTTACTTTTTGAATTTAACTTTGGATTTTATTTTAAGGACTAATTCCACAATAAAATCACTCTAGGAGCCCTGAGCACAAACACATGCAGATGGTTAATTTAAACATGATGACATGGCAGTTTAATTACCCAGTAATACCAGAGGTATTACACTTCCACCTTTTGCCTTAGTGTTTTTGGATGTACGTAAAAGTACGGCTTGAGCAGGTTTGTCTTCAATGCTTGTCTTTGTTGTTTCAATTTCTCAAAGAAACTAGCCACTTCTTTTTTTTGCCTCCACACTTTTTAGCTCTTGAGTCATGGCAGAAGGCAATTTCTAAGGGATACGATTGCTGGAAGTTTTTGCCTTGTTCTTCTTCGGCGGGGACGAGGACTTCGTTTGCGCCCTCTTAGTGGATATTGTTTTAGACATTGGAGGGGGCGGAGCCGACTGTGGCGGAGGGGGCGGAGACCTCCTTGGGGGTGGCGGGGGTGCCTGAGGCGTCAGAGACCTCCTTGGCGGTGGCGGGGGTTCCTGAGGCGTCGGAGACCTTGACGGATGGGGTTGAGGCGTTGGAGACCTCTGGGAGCACTATGGTGGTCTGGAGAACGAACAATTGGACTTAGCTCCCCCTCCAACCTGGATGACCATTATAGCAAATGAACGAATGTGAGAATCTGAGAAGATTAATTAATTGTTACCTAAGTCAACAAAAACTTAGTGTGTGATTATTTCTCATGTACGTACCTCCAGTGAGGGAGTGGAGAAGGCGATGCCCCAGGAATGACAATGTAGCACTTGCACCAAAGAATGAATGCATGCTCTGCCTCTCCTAGAGTCTTCTCCCCATCACCTCCGGGAATGTCAAGAGGTAGATTTCGGTGCTAGTTTTAGTGAGTGCTAACACCGGCTAGTAAACTTGTGTTTTGCGGTTGAGGTTACGGGTGGTGTGCAAGGGGGAACACAGGATTTATACTGGTTCAGGCAATGAGTGCCCTACGTCCAGTGTGGGATCGAGTCGTGTTGCCTTGCACCGGGGTGCTCATAGTAAGGGTTACAAGCTGAGTGAGAGAGGGAAGTGCTCCCAAGTCTCTTACGAGTGTCTAGGTGCGTACAGATTGCTTGTTGTAGTACGTTGTTGAGTGGTCGTGAGTGTGCGTGCGCTTGAGAGATTGTCTCAGGCTGGCCTCTGCTCTCCCTTTTATAGTTACAAGGGAAGGGCTAGAGTTACATGTGTTGCCCTGTGTTACAGTACTCGGCATGGCGGAGTTGGTGATGATTGGTGGCGATCGTTATCCACGCCTTCGTCTTGGCGCCTCGGCGGCATGGCATTAGTCATTCAGCTGACCTGCCACTGTTCCATTGGTGAGTTCCAAGGCGCCTCACAGTGCTGGTTATGGTTGGTTGCATGGCGATATGTCATGCCGTCGTGTCCGTCCCTGCACAGTGCAACGAGTAGATAGGTTGACCTCCGGGTACAAGCTCCCGAGGCTCGGGAAGCCTTGGTGCCGTCAGGGGGCTCGATGGGACAGAGCGGGGGGAGTGGCCTCCCTCGGGCGCTTCTTTTTCCTTGGGAGGTACATTCCAGGGGGTTGGCAAGACTGGCCGTAAGGCTTGCCCATTCCCCTGGGTTGGCCGGATGACTGTCGTCCCCATTTCCTGGTGTCACACTGTGTGGCCGGGGTATGGCAGTCGCCGTCGTGGTTGGTGAATCTCCTCGTCAGCCCGGGGAGCCGTATGGTTGACTGTCCCTGTAGCGGCGTGGGAGGAGGAGTACCGTCAGATCGCCTGCCAGAGGAGATGGGGCAGTTGGTACGGCGAACGTGCGCGTTTGGGGCGCTGTTGTGTCGAGGGGTCCACCCGATGGGACCATGCCTGTAAAGTGGTCAGAGAGGTCCCTTGTGGTCCAAGATTGTTCTTGCTGACATCAACTGTGCATGGGATGCCTTTGAGAGATTGGGCTCGAGGGGGATGGCGAAGCTCGGGCGAATCGGAGAATTGGCGCCCGAGGGTGCTGCTTTCCCGACCTCTCTCGGGGAGGCTCGGGCGAATCGGAGAATTGGCGGCTGAGGGTGACGCTTTCCCAAGGGTAGGTTGTCGTTGACACAGCATCGTCATGGGCCTCCATCGGCGCGGCCTTCGCGGGCTTCCGCTGGCCTTACCTGGGCCAGGCCGTGTTGGGAATGTATGTTTTTGCATCGAAGTTGGGTACCCCATACTTTGGTACCCGACAGTAGCCCCTGAGCCTGTGGCGGAGTGAAGGCACTCCTCCACAGGTTCACACCGGTTCTTCCTGTCTAGGAGATGAGTATGGGTTGTTTTTTTCCTGTGGGTGCGCGCGAGCGCACCCGCCGGGTGTAGCCCCCGAGGCTTTGGAGGGATGTTATATCCCTCCAAAGGCTTAAAATCATGATTATTAGTCCTCGGGTGTTATTTGATTTATTTAGGGGGTTGTTCCCTTGGAAGTGGAGCCCCTGAGCTTCCCATCGTGTAAGGGAGGTCGTTCGGTGGTCTTTCCAAGGTGTAGGGTAAGTTCCCGAGCCTCCGTTTTCGTATCAGAGATCGATCGGGTTCTCCCTGTCTTTTTAGTTCAACCTTCACACTCTTTTTTTGGGAAGAGGAAGGTTTGGTCCTGCTTGACTTCCCCGCTAGGGCATGAGTCGGCATTTTCGGTGAGCTACAAACGGGTTGGTCCAAGTGGAGGTCCGTGCCCCGTTCGTTGGGGTCAGCTAGTGGCCTGAGCACACTCCAAATGTTTCCCGAGGGTCAATTAGTGGATGTCAGGTCCCTTCGATGGGTCCCGAGGGCTTGATGCCTCCCACGGAGGGATTCCACATAATCGACTCACTACTGGGACTTGGACACAGCACGGGATGTCCCTTGTGACGCTCGGGCGTCGGGATACTGGCCATTTTCGTGACCCATCCGCTAGCTGTCCCTAACTCGGTTTCCCTGGGGTGACTGTTCGAGCCACTATGGGCCAGTCTTCGATCCCCTGGGAACGTAACGAGCGTCCGAGCCCGAGGTTCCTTCATCGAGAAGGGGAATGTATCGACGGAATCGAGGCAGGCAAGCGTAATGATTCGGCTCACCTTTTGAGGCGCGCAGCCTGACGGACGTGACGGTTTGGGGCAGTGGATGCAGTTGCGTGCGCGAGGCCAGCGGCGACGTGGGGTTCGTGGTGGTTCCTGCACAGTTAATGCGGCGGATTCTCTGAACCGTCGCAATCCATCTCCTGGGTATATAAGGAAAACTAGCGATTTTTTCTTTCTACCCTAGCCATTTGCTCGCGCAGCCATTCGTCTTCTTGCTTTCGCCGTCCGCCCTCTTGCCTTCGTTGCTCGCTCGAGTGAGAAGCGTTGCCACGACCGACGTCGTTGCCTTCCCACCGTTCTTCTCCTTTAGCTTGCCATGTCTTCCTCCCCGGTTCGCACCAACGCCGCTGGCATTCTTAGGCTGGAGCCGTGGCCGCGCAGTGCCGTGACGGAGGAGGATCTGGAGCATCTCGTGGGGCTGGGGTTTCTATGCCCCCATACCAACGCGGAGCGCCCGGAGTGGGTCGTGCCGTCGGACGACCACGACGAGCCAAAGCCCGACGAGGGGTACGTGGTGAGCTTGATCGCTTACCACGTGCGTGGGCTCGGATCGCCGCTGAGCCGCTTTTGCCTGGCGCTACTCTTCAATAATGGGCTGGAGCTCCACATCCTGACCCCAACTCCATCACGCAGGCGTCGATCTACGCCGCCCTGTGCGAGGGGTACCTCGGGGTACCTCCGCACTGGAACCTATGGCGTCGTATCTCCCGCATCGACTGGTACACCAAGTGGGCTGGTTCGAAGAAGCCGCGGGAGATCCCACGTGCGGGGGGCTGCGGTTTCGTGATTCGCTCCGGTGAGAACATCCCCTGCAAGGCCCCCTCCTCCAACAAGGGCTGGCACCACGGCTGGTTCTACCTCCGCAACGACGGAGACGCCTTCCCCATGTATACGGGAAGGGCGTTCATCGCTCCGCTCCCTCAATGGGAGTGGGGGTGCCCGGCTACGGAGGCCAAGCACCTTAACGCCTACTTCGATGCGCTCCAGACGCTGCGCGACCGGGGCCTCACGGGAGCCGCCGTGGCGGCGCAGTTCCATGCGCGGACGGTGCTACCGCTGATGGACCGTCGGCTGGCGCTAAACCAGATGCTCGTCGGGTCGTCGCGAGAGGGCACAACGATGTTGCCCCAGGACATCGGCCAACAAGAGATTATGCGCCGGGTTAAGTACATGGTGGGCGGTCACCATACCTGGGACCAGGTGAACCGGATACCCATGCATCCCCGCACGGGCTTCATCGCGCTGGTGAGCGTCGTCTGCTCCGTCGAGTTCGTGGTTCCTTGGTCTTTTCCTTGACTTCTTTCTTCGTTCATCGCAGGGTCTCTCAAGGACCGCGAAGCCTTCCCTTCCGCCTGTCCCGGAGGACAAGGTTCGGCGAGCCCAGAACACCCTTCGGGACCAGGCGGCGAAGGTAGAGAAGGACCAGAAGACCGGGCTGAAGCAGAAGAGGGCTCGGAGGATGGAGGAATCCTCCTAGCACCGTCGTTGCCGTCAGGAGGTGGGGGAGGACACCCTCTCCGACGAGGATGACGAGGAGGATGAAGAGGAAGAAGATTTTTTCAACTTCTCGGTGTTGGACCGGCCCTTCGTGGCCACAAAGCCCGCGGTGGGCACCGACGAGCCTGGGAAGGCTCCAATGTTGGTGTCCGCCGACGGAAGTGCCGGGGCTCGTGACCCGAGCCCCCAGGCAAAACTGTCGGAGTCCGTGTTCGAAGGCGTGGTCTCTGGCAGCGTGACTACCGGAGCTACGGCTCCGCCTTCCAGCAGCCTGGAGAGGCCTGGAACGGGCCCTGACCCGGCGCCCGAGCCAAGCCAGGCTGCTGTCGGTGGGACCAGGGGGATCCTGTTTCCACGCACCCTCCCCTCCGACGCGTCGTTGATCGGCGCGACGGCCGAAGGCGGGGGGAGCGGTGAGCGGAAACTATCAGAGCCGGAGCCGGCACGTGCCAAGACGCCAGAACTTGGGCAGGGGTCCTCCCAGACCCAAGCTTCCCCGCTGAGGGGCGGCGACATCGAGGCGACCCCCTGTAACACCCCAAATTTTGTCATTTTGGAAATAGAGATAAAATGCTTTAATCTTGTATTTTGGTACTCATGAAAACATAGGGGAAATACTTTTTCATTTAAATAAAATTCATATTAGGGTTTAACCTCATGTTTGTTGCATTCATGCTGGAGCATGTATTTTTGTATTGTTTGGTTTATGATTGAGTTCAAATATTTCAAAACCCAATTTGAAAATCCTTTTGGAAAATGAAATTGGAAAAATGGAAAAGGAAATAGAGAAGAACCCTTCCCCTCTCCTTTCTGGCCCAAGCAGCAGCTTGGCCTGCTTTCCACTCCCTGGCCCTAGCCGCCCAGGCCTGCTGGCCCGAGGCCCAGCTCGGCCGGCCTACTCCCTCCCTCTCCCTTACCCTGTCTGTGACTGACAAACGCGGCCCACACCCCTCTGGCTGACGAACAGGGCCCGCGTGGCAGTCCTTCCTCTTCCCCCTTCCTTCTTCCCCTATGCGCCAAAGCAGAGCACGGCCGAGCCAGTGCAGGCACCCCCTCCCTTCTTTCCGTTACAGCTGACAGCCGGGCCCCCACGCGCGGTCTCACTGCTTCGTGGGACCCACCGGTCAGTGTCTCCCCTCCAATCCTCTCTGCCATAAGCTTGGAGCCCGGTCGCCGAAACGAACCAGAGCGAATTCATCGCTCGCCGTCCCGATCCAAACCCCTACTTCCTAGGCGAGTCCAACCCCTCTGCTCGGGACTATATAAGCCCCTTTTTGCCCTAGCAGCAGCCCTCGCCACGCACTGCCGCTAACAGAGCCGCCGCGTTCCCTTTTTCTGCCCGCCGCCGCCAATCTCGATCACCAGAGCTCCCCGCCATCAACCGAAACACCAAGGAGCTTCGCCGCATGGTAAGGGACCCTCAGTGACTTACTGCGCCCCATCTTCCCCTCTCTGCGGCATCCGCGAGCACGCCATAGCTGTAGAGCCGCCATTGCCCGCGCCACACCTCTGCCGAGTCGTCTCGTCCCTTATAGGTGCCTGAATCAAGTTTCCCGAGTTGCCCCCTTGCTCACTGTGCCTTTAATTTGCAAAACCGAGACTCCTAGCGCCGTTTATATGTCTCCCGCGAGCTCGCCGGCAACGGAAATCCGCCACCGGTCGCACTGCACCGTCTCTAGCCCACGGTAGTCCTCTCTGGTGTTCGATTCGAGTTCGTAGCAAGGTTCCCCATCTCCCTGTGCCTTCCCCATGCGAAAAAGAGCACCTGAGCACCGATCCGCCCATCTCCGGTGGTCCTCCGGCCATGGCGCCGCCGCCTGGCCTCTGTTTCCGGCCAGCCGCCACCCACACCCCTCCCCGATCTAATCCCGGCCGTCCATTTTAAATCCAACGGATCAGGGAGCCCCATACCCCTTTGTCCACCACACTTGCAGAAGAGACCCCCGTAGTTTTAATGTCAAACCCGCAGCCCCTGGCGCCTTCTGGAAAGTGCGTTGCTCAGTTTAGAAAGCGTAAATTCATTTGTTTAAATCAAATACGCTTTCAGTATATTCACAGAATTGCTTCTGAGACTGTTTTGACCATTTTTTTCACGTTTTATTTCCGATTCGAATGAATCAAATTGCATTAGATTCGTCATTTAAAGGTCTAACTGATGGTGCCACTGTTTCATATATTGCTAACTTTTGAAATTCGAGATTATATTTAACCCATAACTTGATCGTTTTAACTCCGAATTGATTCGTTCAAATTCCGTTGGATTCCTATTCACGTAACCTATGCATTGACGAGGTTATTTCACATGTTTAGAGTTTCTAAAATTAAATATTAATTAAATAATCCATTAATCACTTGTTTTCTAAATAAAAGCAAATTCTCCGGTAGTTCCATCTTTCCAACCAGAACCCTGATTAATTTGATCTTCGCGTCTATGTGCTAAGTAGCAACACGTATATTCATTTTATAACCTTTTTAACTTCTATTTTTACTGAATGGTGTATTGTTCAAATAGAATGTTATACTTGCATGCTATGCATGTATGTGTTGGATGCTTGTGTGGTACATTATGATCGTGTCCAGTCGGTGAGTTACGTGGTGATCAAGAAACATTTCATTGAAGGTTTTGGATCAGAGAAAAGGATCTCAAGTCTAAGGCAAGTATAGCATGGGATCTTCCTTGTTACCTATTCACCATAATATCATTTTAATTCATGTTGCGTGTGTCTAATTTTGTTACCCGTAAGGATACCCTAGTAATTTTTTACCTTATACCTTGTACCTATGGGGATTTTATGCATATGGGTAGTATTTTGCTAGTGCTTGAACTAAAGAATTATGAACTGAATATTGACTAATGGACATATGGAATGAAATATAAAACTTGTTTTTAGGGCTAGAGCATAGTTTTTGTGGTGCTCTAGATTCCCCCCTAAGGACTAATCTGTCAGCAAAAGCTGGGACTTACAGTGCAACCATGAGAGCTACATGGCTCTGGCTTTAGTCAAGTATGAGGATATTTTCTAGCTTGTTAGTAGTTACCGAAAGGCGCTCAAGGAAAGCCTCGGTTGCAGAATGGCTTCTTGTCTCTCAAAGTGTGTATATGCTGCGTGTACTATACCACTTTGTTAGAGGGCCTCCATTCGCCTAGCTGCTTACACTTGGCGGCTACTAACTTGTTAGGGGGAGTCTTTTGAAAGACTTCATAGTGAGACCCTGTTATGCACCTTAGTAGTGTAGTGTGGGCCTTGCAAACCCCAACACATGGGAATCACGACTCATGGTGAAAGTGCACAACCTCTGCAGAGTGTAAAACTGATATATCAGCCGTGCTCACGGTCACGAGCGGCCCAGAAAACTCACGGAATATTGGATACTTAGGGGAAGATGAGACATACGGATTGAGATGTGGATGAATTGATGAGCAGGGATTGTGAAGAGAAGGATTCAATGATGATGAATATGTGGGTTAATGGGATAAGCATAACTTATTGCTAAATAAATGTTAAAACTTGGACTCACTAAAAGCAAACTGCTGTAAACCCGTGTCTACCCTTTTTGAGCCTCATAAACCCCATGTTATGTTTGCTGAGTACGATATGTGCTCACTCTTGCTATATCAACAACAGTTAGGTTTGTGGTCAACCAGTTAGCTGTGTCCCTGTGGAATTGGCATCTACACCTAAAGATCGGAGTGTACTTCCGCTGTTTACTACTTAAGGTTATATTCTAATTATTATTACGTTATGTATTTTAGCATTGTCTTTTGATATTACCTTGTATTTGTCGGCTTATATGTGTGACTGATCCTTGGGCGCACATAAGATTATGCAATCAATTTTATCCTTAAAATTGGGTGTGACAAATTGGTATCAAAGCAATGCTGACTGTAGGACGCAAGCCTAGTTAGAACCGATGTTTTTCTTTGCCTGTTTATTGCTTATTTCTTGAACCTTGCTATGTGCTAAAAGTTATGCTTACTTCTGCCTCTGTTCTGTTTTGAAAATTTGACTCTATTCTAAACTTCTCTCCCTGCCTCAATGGATGAATCCTATAGTGAAGAATACACACGAGGAGTCTCAGGGGGTCCAAGGCATGGTGTCCTTAGTCCAATCCGACATGAAGAAGCAGGTGCTAGTAAAGCGAAACTGTATCATGGGCAGATTGAGCCATTTGGATTTGATTACTGCTCAGGGAGCTAAAGAGGTTGTGTATGGTTTGATTCAAGTAAGCTCGGCCCCTTCTATGGTCTTGTTCGACCCTAGAGCTACACATTTATTCATCTCCAGCAAATATGTAAAAGAGCACAAGATATTGATGCTTCCAAGACAGAAACCCATAATAGTTAGCACTCCGGAAGGAGAGTTAAAGGCAGATTTTGTATGTCCCGAGGTTGGTTTTGACATAAAAGGAGTAAACTTCAAGGCAAATCTTAATGTTTTGAAGTTAAAGGACTTTGATGTTATCCTTGGGACGGGATGGTTATCTGCTCATAACGGAATGATCAAAATGGTCCAGCGTTCACTGCTTTTGACAACACCATCAGGGGAAAGAATAGAGTATGGAGGTGTTCAGCCCCGACTTGAGAAATACAAGGCCAACCAATTAGAAGGTGCTAGCCACAAGGTGTTTGGAAGCCAGGATCAAGGTCATTGTTGCAAGCATTATGGCCTACCCTGTCTCCTTGGCAAGCCAAGCAACAAGGAAGTCAAGGTGAACCCAAATTATGAGGACAGCGTGGATAAGAAGAGGAAGGCAACACTATTGGAGCCACTATTGGAGAACACCTCACATTTGAGTTCTACTACAATATCACATCTAGCTTTGACCCCTAATCAATCAAGTCCAGAACCTAAAGGGTTAGAAGTCCCTCAAGCTACCATTTATCCCCGTGAAGTATGCATAGATGGGTGGACAATCACATATAAAGAGTTTCAACCTCGAAGGATTAAGCCAGCTAAGAGGAAGTGCTATCATTGTCAACAAGAAGGTCATTATGTTAACTCTTGCCCACAAAAGCATCAAGACTTATCTCATGGGAATACCAAGAGTCAAGTCACTCGAAGATTACCTCTAGCAAGTGTCCGTAATGCACTGAATGAAGAGGTGAAGAATGTTCACCCCAACAGAAGAAGTTCCATTTGAGATGCCCATGCAGCCGCACCATGTTTAAGAGATAGGAGTTTGTGTTCCCTTATGTAATAAAAACGCTAGTAGAGAAAGTTGAGTCTTGTAAAGTCTATGTGCCTTATGAATATTGGAGTGCTTGTTTTATTATATTGGTGATTATGTTTGAGTTGGATCTTTGTAATGTGTGCAATGATCTTGTGGAGTTGTCCACAATTTCATTTAGTTTATAGGCCTAAGGTTTAAGGATTTATGGAATAAATAGTTGGGGTTTTCTCTCTCTTGTTTCTCTATTCTGTCTTGTCGGAACAACATGTCCTTATCATCTTGTACCTTCATTTTTGGAGGATCAAAAATCATGGAAAAATTCTGGACACAACTAGACTTCAGGATCTTTTTGTGAGCGTAAGAATGACATCATATCTATTTTCGTTTGGGAGATATAAAAATCACAAGACAATGCAACTGTGCTGTCTGGAATCTGGAGCAGCTTATGTTCTATACTATTTTCGACCACCATAACTGCAGAACCTGAACAAGTGTTCTACATAAAGATTGTAGAGGATTTACTTAGTTTGCCAACGGTATAATATGCAACTTCATTGGATTAACAGAACGAGAGTTATAGTTGTTTTACTACACTGCTATTTTTCATCTCGCGGAGAATTCCAGATTAAGTGATCTTGCTTATGCACATGAGTCTTGTTGGGATGTGAGAAGGACATAATGATAATTAAATCAACTGGAACAAGATGCAAACTACTCTTTGGTGCTCCCTAGTTGATTCATTTTAAGGGGGGTAGCCATGGCAAATTAATTACAAGATAAAATCTCATACATTGGTTGGGTCTACTTTGATCTATCCTGCTATCAATCATCTCTTGTCATCTATAGAAGCTATGGTTGAGAGTGCTATGTCCTAATTCATACCTATTGGAAACAGATGGTGGCTACCAGAAGAAGTGCATCGCGTGCAACCAGAAGGAGTGTTGTCAGTCTCAATCCACCACCACCAAAACCACCAACTATAAAGCAAGTTTTGATGACACAAACGCAGCTATTGCAGACTCTTGTTCAATGCACACTCAACAACCAGCACCAAGCACAACCTATTGACAAGCGTGGTGAGTTTATGAAGGGACATCCACCGACATTCTCTCATGCATGTGACCCACTAGAAGCTGATGACTGGCTTAGAGCTGTGGAGCGACAACTTAACATAGCTCAGTGTAATGACCAAGAGAAAGTACTTTATGCCTCTGGACAACTTTAAGGAGCTGCCTTAGACTGGTGGAAATCATTGCAGACTGAGCAACAAGAGGTGACGAAAATTAGCTGGGATAAGTTCAGGGAAGCTTTTATCTCCTACCATGTTCCCGCAGGAACGGTGAAAATTAAGAAGAAAGAGTTCCTCAACTTGAAGCAAGGATCTATGTCAGTGTGTGAGTATCGTGATCGATTCACTCAGCTGTCACACTATGCTCCAGGAGAGGTGGATAGTGATGCTAAGAAACAAAGTTGCTTTTTGGAAGGACTGAATGATGAACTTCAACTGCGGTTGATGATAGTCGAGTATCCTAATTTCCAAACCTTGGTGGATAAAGCAATTGTGCTTGAGAACAAGCATATGGAAATGGAAGAAAAGAAAAGGAGAATGAAGAACCAATCTATAGATAAGGACATCTACCCCCGCTGCACTCATACGTCTGAAAGCCAGCAATGGTACCAGGAATCAACTAGTCAGGGGAATGTTGATCCTCCTGAGGAACTCCATCAGTACGTGCAAGAGCATCAGTTTGTGGATCAGACTCTACTCCAAGAACAACCAAATGAAATGCTTATGCAAGATGGTGTGTCCAACACTCCCTCAACAGGTGAAGAATGTTACACTTGTGGTGAACTTGGTCACTACGTGGTTAAGTGTCCACTGAAACTCATGCAAGAACCTCGTCATAGAAACAAGGAGCAAAAGAACTATGTACTGGGTAAAGTCAACCATGTGACTATAGGAACTGCACAAAAAGCCTCAGATGTCGTGATTGGCACATTCTTAGTCGACTCCAACCCTGCGTTAGTTCTGTTTGATTATGGAGCTTCACATTCCTTTATCTCTGTCGATTTTGAGAAGAGAAATGCTTTGTCTAAGCAATCTGCAAAGAAGGTCATGCTAGTTAAGTCACCTGGAGGAGAAAGGAAAGCAACGTTGTGTTGTCCCAAGGTCAAACTCAATCTAAGTGGAGTAGACTTTCAAGCAAATCTTTTGATCCTGAATTCCTCAAGCATTGATGTGATATTGGAAATGGATTGGCTAACAGCACATTATGCGGTGATCCAAGGTGCGAGCAGAGTTGTGCTTGTGAGGACTAAGTTAGGTGAGATGATAGAAGTTAAAGAAGTCTCGTCGGAAGGGTCACATTGATACACAAAGCATCTGGAAAAAAAAAACTTGGAAACTGAGAGCAAGTAACTCGGATTAAGATTATGAAGGTATGCATGTAACAACGGTGTGGCGCTAAGTGGATAAGGCTACTTGGTCAAGTGAAGAAGATCTACAGCCAGAGTGTTCACATCCCTTTGATCATCTCTTCTGAATCTTGAGCATGAGATTCATTTTAAGAGGGGGTAGAATTGTAACACCCCAAATTTTGTCATTTTGGAAATAGAGATAAAATGCTTTAATCTTGTATTTTGGTACTCATGAAAACATAGGGGAAATACTTTTTCATTTAAATAAATTCATATTAGGGTTTAACCTCATGTTTGTTGCATTCATGCTGGAGCATGTATTTTTGTATTGTTTGGTTTATGATTGAGTTCAAATATTTCAAAACCCAATTTGAAAATCCTTTTGGAAAATGAAATTGGAAAAATGGAAAAGGAAATAGAGAAGAATCCTTCCCCTCTCCTTTCTGGCCCAAGCAGCAGCTTGGCCTGCTTTCCACTCCCTGGCCCCAGCCGACCCAGGCCTGCTGGCCCGAGGTCCAGCTCGGCCAGCCTGCTCCCTCCCTCTCCCTTACCCTGTCTGTGACTGACGAACGCGGCCCACACCCCTCTGGCTGACGAACCGGGCCCGCGTGGCAGTCCTTCCTCTTCCCCCTTCCTTCTTCCCCTATGCGGCAAAGCAGAGCACGGCCGAGCTAGCGCAGGCACCCCCTCCCTTCTCTCCGTTGCAGCTGACAGTCGGGCCCCCACGCGCGGTCTCACTGCATCGTGGGACCCACCGGTTAGCGTCTCCCCTCCAATCCCCTCTGCCGTACGCTTGGAGCCCGGTCGCCGAAACGAACCAGAGCGAATTCGTCGCTCGCCGTCCCCGATCCAATCCCCTACTTCCTAGGCGAGTCCAACCCCTCTGCTTGGGACTATATAAGCCCCTTTTTGCCCTAGCAGCAGCCCTCACCATGCACCGCCGCTAACAGAGACGCCGCCTTCCCTTTTTCTGCCCGCCACCGCCAATCTCGATCACCAGAGCTCCCCGCCGTCAACCGAGACACCAAGGAGCTTCGCCGCATGCTAAGGGACCCTCGGTGACTTACTGCACCCCATCTTCCCCTCTCTGCGGCGTCCGCGAGCTCGCCAGAGCTGTAGAGCCGCCATTGCCCGCGCCTCACCTCTGCCGATCAAGTTTCCTGAGCCGCCCCCTTGCTCACTGTGCCTTTAATTTGCGAAACTGAGCCTCCTAGCGCCGTTTCTATGTCTCCCGCGAGCTCGCCGGCAATGGAAATCCGCCACCGGTCGCACTGCACCGTCTCTAGCCCGCGGTAGTCCTCTCTGGTGTTCGATTCGAGTTTGTAGCAAGGTTCCCCATCTCCCTGTGCCTTCCCCGTGCAAAAAAGAGCACCTGAGCGCCGATCCGCCCGTCTCCAGTGGTCCTCCGGCCATGGCACCGCCGCCTAGCCTCTGTTTCCGGCCGGCCGCCGCCCACACCCCTCCCCGATCTAATCCCCGCTGTCCATTTTAAATCCAACGGATCAGGGAGCCCCATACCCCTTTGTCCGCCACATTTGCAGAAGAGATCCCCGTAGTTTTAATGTTAAACCTGCAGCCCCTGGCGCCTTCTGAAAGTGCGTTGCTCAGTTTAGAAAGCATAAATTCATTTGTTCAAATCAAATACGCTTTCAGTATATTCACAGAATTGCTTCTGAGACTGTTTTGACCATATTTTTCACGTTTTATTTCCGATTCGAATGAATCAAATTGCATTAGATTCGCAGTTTAAAGGTCTTTCTGATGGTGCCACTGTTTCATATATTGCTAACTTTTGAAATTCGAGATTATATTTAATCTATTATTCTATAAAGGAAAATCCTATTTAACCGATAACTTGATCGTTTTAACTCCGAATTGATTCGTTCAAATTCCGTTGGATTCCTATTCACGTAACCTATGCATTGACGAGGTTATTTCACATGTTTAGAGTTTCTAAAATTAAATATTAATTTAATAATTCATTAATCACTTGTTTTCTAAATAAAAGCAAATTCTCCGGTAGTTCCATCTTTCCAACCATAACCCTGATTAATTTGATCTTCGCGTCTATGTGCTAAGTAGCAACACGTATATTCATTTTATAACCTTTTTAACTTCTATTTTTACTGAATGGTGTATTGTTCTAATAGAATGTTATACTTGCAAGCTATGCATGTATGTGTTGGATGCTTGTGTGGTGCATTATGATCGTGTCCAGTCGGTGAGTTACCTGGTGATCAAGAAACATTTCATTGAAGGTTTTGGATCAGAGAAAAGGATCTATAGTCTAAGGCAAGTATAGCATGGGATCTTCCTTGTTACCTATTCACCATAATATCATTTTAATTCATGTTGCATGTGTCTAATTTTGTTACCTGTAAGGATACCCTAGTAATTGTTTACCTTATACCTTGTACCTATGGGGATTTTATGCATATGGGTAGTATTTTGCTAGTGCTTGAACTAAAGAATTATGAACTGAATATTGACTAATGGACATATGGAATGAAATATAAAACTTGTTTTTAGGGCTAGAGCATAGTTTTTGTGGTGCTCTAGATTCCCCCCTAAGGACTAATCTGTCAGCAAAAGCTGGGACTTACAGTGCAACCATAAGAGCTACATGACTCTGGTTTTAGTCAAGTCTGAGGATATTTTCTAGCTTGTTAGTAGTTACCGAAAGGCGCTCAAGGAAAGCCTCAGTTGCAAAATGGCTTCTTGTCTCTCAAAGTGTGTATATGCTGCGTGTACTGTACCACTTTGTTAGAGGGCCTCCATTCGCCTAGCTGCTTACACTTGGCGGCTACTAACTTGTTAGGGTGAGTCTTTTGAAAGACTTCATAGTGAGACCCTGTTATGCACCTTAGTAGTGTAGTGTGGGCCTTGCAAACTCCAACACTTGGGTATCACGACTCATGGTGAAAGTGCACAACCTCTGCAGAGTGTAAAACTGATATATCAGCCGTGCTCACGGTCATGAGCGGCCTGGAAAACTCACAGAATATTTGATACTTAGGGGATGATGAGACATACGGATTGAGATGTGGATGAATTGATGATTAGGGATTGTGAAGAGAAGGATTCAATGATGATGAATATGTGGGTTAATGGGATAAGCATAACTTATTGCTAAATAAATGTTAAAACTTTGACTCACTAAAAGCAAACTGCTATAAACCCGTGTCTACCCTTTTTGAGCCTCATAAACCCCATGTTATGTTTACTGAGTACGATATGTGCTCACTCTTGCTATATCAACAATAGTTAGGTTTGTGGTCAACCAGTCAGATATGTCCCTGTGGAATTGGCATCTGCACCTGAAGATCGGAGTGTACTTCCGTTGTTTGCTACTTAAGGTTATATTCTAATTATTATTACGTTATGTATTTTAGCATTGTCTTTTGATATTACCTTGTATTTGTCGGCTTATGTGTGTGACTGATCCTTGGGCGCACATAAGATTATGCATTCAATTTTATCCTTAAAATTGGGTGTGACACCCCCGGCGCCCAGGCAGGGCCCTCGCCTCAGGGTGGCGCCGGCCCAGATGCCGCGGTGGCTCCCACTCCTCCGCTGCCGGCGCAGCTCACGCCTCCATCGTCTCGCTGAGCGCGGGCGCGGCGAAGAAGAGGAGGGTGGTTCCAAAGACGAGGTAGGTGTCTTTACCTGTTATTCCCTTTGTCGGAGATCTTGTTTGGCGCTATGAACATTCCTTTCTTCCTTCTCCACTCCATGAAAGGCTCGGGGTCGGACCTCCAGGTGTCGCACCTGAAGGTCTTGAAGGTGCGGGGCCACGACACGGCCGGGCGGAGCGCCCGGTCAACGGACAAAGAAATCCGTCCCCCTACGGGTTCGGTCGTGGCGTCCGAGGTTCCTACTTAGGGAGAGGTCGCTCCGGCCGTGGCCGCCATCGTCGCGCCCGTCATCGACGTGGAGGCAGCGTCGGTGCGGACTCCCGAGGCCTCGATCGTTACTTCTGGAGGCGCCTCGAGAGCGCTAGCCGATGCCGCCCCCACAGAGCCTGCCACCGCGGGCTCGTCGGTCATGGATGTCGACGCAGGAGCTCCCTCCGCCCGTGAGGAAGGTCCCTTGGCATTGCCGTTGAGGGAGCCTCGGCCTCGGGAGCTGACCGTCTCCCGGATCGAGTGGGCGGACCGAGCGGATCCTCAGGCGCCGCCCGTCTTCTCGCTCCGGGACGACCTCGAGGCTCCCAAATGGGACGCCGTTCAGGAGCTCGGGTTCATCTCGGCGGTGGGTCTCCGTGCGATCGCCGACGTCCTCGAGAAGGAGCTTCCAGCCCAGCTTCAGGTGAGCCCCCGTGTCTCGTAATTTTACCTATTTATGAGCGTCGTTCCTACCGTCTCCGCTCCTCTCTCCTTTCCAGGACCTGATGCATACCTCCCGGGGCAAGTCCCGCTTCCTCCGCGGCGGGCTCGGGCTTTGGAAGCAGCTTGACCTCAAGGGGAAAGCCCTTGCCCATGCCCAGAGCGAGCTCGCAGCCGTGACCTCCAAGCTCACCGAAGCGAGTGTTGATAACACCATCTTGAAGGAGGAGGTCACGGAGGCGAGGGGCCAAGCCGCTGCCTCGGCAACACGGGTGCGGGAGCTGGAGAGCACCCTGGCCGAGATGACAAGGGAGCGCGACACCGCCCGAGAGCTCACCGCCGAGAAGACTTCTGTCTCTGAGGCCTTGGCCCTCAACCTGAGTGACACTCAGGAGGCGTTGCGTCTGGCGGTTGGCGCGGTAGACTCGGCGCGGAAGGAGGCACGGAAGGCTCGGGAAGAGGATGGCGGTATGTGCAATGTCGTGCTTTTCCGTTCTGTTCGTCTTGGTTGCTTGCTGCATCTTTGTTCACCTCCATGTTTTGCTCCCACAGTTCTGCAGGCGGCTTACGACGGTGAGGCGGCCGATCACCTACAACTGCAGAAGGCCACGCGCGCGCTGTGTGACTCCATCGGCACCGGTGGGGAACCTTCGGGGATCTCGCTCCGGAGCCGACTGGAGGCACTCTACAGCAGCGTTGGTGCCCGGGTCAAGGAGGCCTTACTGACGGGTGTCCAGAAGACACTGGCGGTTGTGAAGTCCCACTATGGGAACTTCGACGCCGGCCCTGTCAGCAAAGGCTTCCTTGAGGCCGACGACGTCGAGCTCCTGGCGTTGGAGGACTCGATGAAGGAGCTAGGAGAAGCGCTGGCGGGCCTCTTCGAAGCCAAAGTCAAACTTCCTCCTCTAAACCTGCCATGAAGAATAGCCAGGCCGTAGTGCCCATGTAAAAAGTAACTTTTTGTGAGTGGCTGGGAGGAAACAAACAAGTGGCCCTTCGTGGCCTTTATGTTTATGTAAATATTTGCTGTATGTTTTGTTTCATTTCGTGCTTTTTTCCTCAGGCGTTTTTTTCTTGCCGATCCTGTGCCCGGGCCATCGAGCCTCGGGGGACTTTATTCGGGTGTCGTAGCTTTAGCGGTGTAGACGCAGCCGATGTCCTAGGAGTTTTGGTAGAAAGAACTCTTGGAAAAAGCTTAATTGTTTCTTCCTGAGCCTCTTCCTTTTGCTGAGCGTAGATCTTATAAGTTTTCTTCTGAGCGCGAGTTAGCCTTCGAATGCGGAGTGGCGAGGGGAGATGCTATAGCCCTGGGGCATAAGCGTTCTCCTCGGCTCGGCCGGCTCTGTCCTCTGGGACTTCTCTTACTCTTCCGAGTCTTTTAAGTTCACGCCTGGCTTTAGGAGAGAAGCGTGTTTTAGAGAGAGACGATTTCAATGGGTTTTGAAATTTTTGCAATTCCAAAATCGTTGAGGCTCGAGAAAGTTCGGGGGTTCCCCCCCCGTCCTAGCCCCCGAGGGAGGGTCGGCCTTTCCGTAGGTTAGGCTGAGCCTCACTTTTCTAATGCGCGGCGAAATGAAAAGTCATTTTACTTCCGAGTGTAGGCTCGGATCGAACATCTAAAAACCAAATAAAAAAGAGTAGAACTCGGGTCTCTTTTTATTGATTTCAATATTTTATAGATTGCACAATGCTCGAAATTTTAACGATAGAAGCGACGTAGTTGTTCGATGTTCCAAGCGTTGTTGTAGACCTCGCCTTTCTCGTTCGCGAGCTTGTACGTGCCGGGGCGTAGCACCTCGTTGATGATGAATGGCCCTTCCCATGGTGGTGTGAGCTTGTGGCGCCCTTTGTTGTCCTACCTAAGCCGCAGCACCAAGTCGCCTACACTGAAGGCTCGGCCCCGGACGTGCCGAGAGTGGTACTTGCGTAATGACTGCTGGTACTTGGCCGAGTGCAACAGGGCCATGTCCCAAGCTTCGTCGACTTGATCCAACTCATCTTCGCGGGAAGTCTGGTTGCCCTGTTCATCGTAGGCTTGGACCCTCGGGGCGCCGTATTCCAAGTCCGTGGGGACGACGGCCTCGGCACCGTATACCAGGAAGAAGGGTGTGAAGCCCGTGGCTCGGCTTGGCGTAGTCCTTAGACTCCATATCACTGCCGGGAGCTCCGTCAGCCACCTCTTGCTGAACCTATTCAATTTGTTGAATATTCTTGGCTTAAGGCCTTGGAGAATCATGCCATTGGCACGTTCTACTTGGCCGTTCGTTCTTGGGTGGGCTACGGCCGCCCAGTCCACTCGTATGTGGTATTCGTCGCAGAAGGCCAGAAACTTCTTTCCGGTGAACTGCGTGCCGTTGTCGGTGATGATGGAGTTCGGGACACCAAACCGGTGAACGATGTCGGTGAAGAATAACACCGCTTGTGCCGAGCTGATTTGGGCGATTGGCCGAGCCTCGATCCACTTCGAGAACTTGTCGATGGCGACAAGCAAGTGGGTGAAGCCCCCGGGCACCTTTTGGAGGGGCCCGACAAGGTCATGTCCCCATACGACGAACGGCCAAGTGAGGGGGATCGTCTGGAGAGCTTGGGCTGGTAGGTGTGTCTCCCGAGCGTAGTACGGGCACCCCTCGCAGGAGTGTACCACCTCGGTAGCATCGGCCACGGCGGTGGGCCAGTAGAAGCCTTGTCGAAAGGCGTTACCGACTAGAGTTCTTGGTGCGGCGTGGTGACCGAAGGCTCCGGCGTGTATCTCTTCGAGTAGGCGTTTGCCTTGACTGAAGGGAATACAGTACTGGAGGACACCCAAGGGACTCCGTCGATAGAGGTTGCCGTCAATCATCGTGAAAGACTTGGCTTTACGTGCCAACCATCGTGCTCTGGTTTTGTTTGAGGGTAAAACTCCTCGAACAAGCCAGCTGACCAGTGGCTCGCTCCAGTCCGGCTCGTCGTTGTCCATCTCGGCTTCAATCTCCATCGCCTCGGCTTCGTCGCCGTCTTCAGCCAGGGTCTCGGGTGGCTCCCCTTTGTCAGAGGGGTCGGCAGCCCCCGAGGGGCTTGCGAGGCTTGAAGACGATCCAAGTTCTTCTGGGGGCTCGGGGGTCTTCTTCCCCTTGGCCCCCGAGGGATCAGTATTGACCGAGGGTTTGTGGAGGTCATTGGCAAATACGCCCGTCGGGACCGTAGCCCTTTCGGACGCGATTTTCGCCAACTCGTCAGCCTCTTCGTTGTACCGTCGTGCGATGTGGTTGAGCTCCAGGCTGTCGAACTTTTCCTCGAGCAACCGCACCAGCTTGTAGTAGGCGGCCATCTTGGGGTTCTAGCACGTTGACTCCTTCATGACCTGGTCCACGATGAGCTGGTAGTCTCCTCGAACCTCGAGGCGTCGGATCCCGAGCTCGATGGTGATGTGGAGACCGTTGACTAGAGCCTCGTATTTGGCCACGTTGTTGGAAGCCGTGAAGTGCAGCCACAGTAGGTATTTGTGCCAGACCCCGAGGGGTGAGACGAAGACGATGCCTGCGTCGGCACCGGTCTTCATCATCGACCCGTCGAAGTACATGACCCAATACTCCTCTTGGGTCGGGAGTGGCGGTAGCTGCATCTCGGTCCACTCTACCACGAAGTCCGCTAGCACTTGGGACTTAATGGATTTGCGTGGCGTGTAGGTGATGCCATCACCCATGAGCTCGATAGCCCAATTAGCGATCCTCTGAGTCGTCTCCCGATTCTGGATCACCTCCCCGAGAGGGAAGGATGATACCACGGTCACGGGATGGGATTCGAAGTAGTGCCACAACTTGCGCCGGGCAAGAATGATTGTGTACACCAACTTCTGGATCTGAGGGTAGCACGTCTTGGTCTCAGACAATACTTCGCTGATAAAGTAGACCGGCCGCTGTACCGGTAATGCGTGCCCTTCTTCTTGCCGTTCCACGACGATCGCTGCACTCACAACTTGGTTAGTAGCAGCGACATACAGCAAGAGATTTTCCTCTTTCGTAGGAGGCACGAGAACCAGTGCTTTCGAAAGCAGAGCCTTAAGCCTTTCGAGGGCTTCCTGGGCCTCGGTGGTCCAGGTAAAGTGCTCATTTTTCTTTAGCAACCGATATAAGGTAAGTCCCTTTTCGCCGAGCCACAAGATGAATCGACTCAAGGCCGCGAGACATCCCACAAGCTTTTGCACTCCCTTGAGGTTCCGAATCGGACCCATCTGTGTGATGGCTGAAATCTTTTCCGGGTTGGCTTCGATGCCACGCTCAGAAATGATGAATCTGAGGAGCATGCCCCGAGGGACCCCGAAAACGCACTTCTTGGGGTTTAGCTTTATGTTTCGCTTCTTGAGGCAGTCAAATGCCTTTTCTAGGCCGGCTACTAAGTCACCGGCCTTCCTAGATTTTATCACTATATCATCTACGTAAGCCTCAATGGTCCGCCCGATGAGGTCCCCAAAAACTTTGAGCATGCAACGCAAATAAGTCGCGCCCGCGTTTTTGAGGCCAAATGGCATGGTTACGTAACAATACGTGCCGAAGGGAGTAATGAATGAAGTCGCTAATTCGTCGGACTCTTTCATACGAATCTGATGGTAACCGGAATATGCATCAAGAAAGCAAAGTTGCTCACAGCCAGCGGTGGAATCAACTATTTGGTCAATGCGAGGTAATGGAAATGGATACTTAGGACAAGATTTATTTAAACTAGTGTAATCAACACACATTCTCCACTTTCCATTTTCTTTTTAACCAAAACAGGATTAGCTAACCACTCTGGATGGAAGACCTCCTTGATGAATCCGGCCGCCAAAAGCTTTTGCACCTCCTCCCCGATGGCCCGGCGCTTCTCCTCGTCGAATCGGCGCAGGTGCTGCTTCACCGGCTTGGACCCGGCCCGGATGTCCAAGGAGTGCTCGGCGACCTCCCTCGGGATGCCTGGCATATCCGAGGGACTCCATGCATACACGTCGGCGTGCTTGCGGAGGAAGTCGACGAGCATGGCCTCCTATTTTGGGTCGAGGGTGGTGCTGATCTTCAACACCTTGCCGTTGGGAGAGCTCGGGTAGAGGGGCACCTCTTTCACCCCCTCAGCGGGCTCAAAGGTGCCTGTGACCTTTTTGGGGTCGGGGACCTCCTTTGCCAGCCTTTCGGTGTCGGCAATGAGGGCCTTGGACTCCACTAGCGCGCCGGCGTACGCGCAGCACTCGACGTCACACTGGTACGCGTGCTGGTAGGAAGTGCCGATGGTGATTACCCCCTTTGGCCCCGGAATCTTGAGCTTGAGGTAGGCGTAGTTCGGGACCGCCATGAATTTGGCATAGCATGGCCTCCCGAGGATGGCGTGGTAGGTGCCATGGAAGCCTACCACCTCAAAAGTCAGGACCTCCTTCCTGAAGTTATCAGGAGTCCCGAAGTAGACGGGCAGGTCGATCTGCCCGAGGGGTTGGACGCTCTTCCCGGGCACTATCCCGTGTAACGGGGATGTCGTGGCCCGGACGAGCGAGCGGCTGATCCCCATCAAGTCGAGGGTCTCAGCGTAGAGAATGTTGAGGCCACTGCCTCCGTCCATGAGGAGTTTGGAGAACCTCGTGTTACCGACAACGGGGTCGACAACGAGCGGGTAACGCCTCGGCGATGGGACGTAGTCCGGGTGATCATCCCGGCTGAAGGTGATGGCATCGTGGGACCAGTCGAGGAAGCGTGGCGTCGCTGGTCCGCTGGAGTAGACGTCCCTGCGCTCGCACTTTCGCTGTCGCGGCGTAGGAGCGGTCCTGGGCCCAGGCCCGCCGAAGATCATGAGGCACTTCTCGATGGGCGGGAACTCGTCATCCTTCCTGTCCTTGTCCTCCTGATCCCTGGCGGGCTTCTTGCCGGCGTCGTCCTTGAACGCTTGCTAGCCGTAGTGTTTTTTGAGCATCACACACTGCCCAAGCGTGTGATGCACCGGACCCTGGTGGTAGGGGCACGGCTTGCTGAGCATCTCGTCGAAGCGGCCCCGAGGGGGTCATTCCCTCTTGGGTTCGGTGGTCGCCACGAGTGAGTTGCCGCGGAGGGGAGCCTTTCCCTTCCCTTTCTTTTTCTTGCTGTTTGGGCCTCGGGAAGAGGTGCGTTCGGGGGCCTCCTCCTTCTGTTTGCCCTTGGGGTCGGAGAAGAGGGCTCCTACCGCCTCGTCCCCCGAGGCGAAGCTGGTTGCTATCTTCATGAGCTCGGAAACGCTAGTGGGGGTCTGGCGCCCGAGCTCATGAACGAGCTCTTTGCAGGAAGTTCCTGCAGCGAACGCTCCGACGACTGTTGGAGTCGGCGACCTGGGGCAGCTCATTATACTGCTTGGAGAACCACCGGATGTAGTCCCTAAGGGACTCACCCGGCTTCTGTTTGCAGCTTCTGAGGTCCCAGGAATTGCCAGGGCACACGTACGTGCCCTGGAAGTTCCCTACGAAGATCTTGACCAGATCGCTCCAGTCAAAGATCAACCGCGGGGGGAGATGTTCCAGCCAAGCTCTTGCAGAGTCAGCGAGGAACAGGGGGTGGTTGCGGATGGTGATGAGATCATCCTGCGCCCCGCCAAGCTGGCACGCAAGACGATAATCCGCTAGCCATAGTTCAGGGTTGTTTTCCCCCGAATACTTGGCTATGTTGGTCGGCTGTCGGAACCGGGGCGGGAACCTGGCCCTTCGGATGGCCTCGCTGAAGATGCGAGGACCCGAGGGCTCAGGCGAGGGCTCGCGGTCCTCGTTCGAGTTGTAGCGCCCGCCCCGATGGACATGGTAGCCACGTGCAGCTCCGTCGGTCTTCCGTCGACCGCGGGCTTGAAGGATGGCTCAGACGTCGACGTCCTTGCCTAGCCGTTGGTGAACCGACGGGGCTCTCGGGACCTCGGGATGTACCGAGGGCTCGCGCTCGTGGCATGCCGCGCCACCACGTTGGTGGCTTTCAGCGCCACGATGGCGTGACGCTGAACTTTTCGCCTGGAGGACGCCTGCATCCTCCAAGAGGTCCTTGATCTGGTTCCGGAGCTGCTGTGCCTCCTCGGTGGAGGGCTCAGGCAGGCTCCGGAGAAGCATTGCCGCCTGGTGTTCCGGCTCCATCGTCGGCGATGATACGAGCCTAAAAATCACGGGCCCGGCGACGAGCTGCTCCGCCGGTGCCCTGCTGCTCCTCGCGCTCGAGCGCGGCTCGCAGCTGGGTGAGGCGTAGGTGGTCCTCGTCCATCCGCGCCTCGAATTCCCGGAGCTGATCTAGCACCGGTGACTGGTGTGCGGGGCGAGATGTCCCAGCCTCCGGGTCCTGCGGCGGAGCTAATCGCGCAGGCCGCGGAGTCACCGGAGGCGGGGTGTGCTGTGGTTGAAGCGGGAGAGGTACGCCGTTGTCGTCCCCTGAATGGACGTCCTCCACCTGTCCATCTTCGGGGTGCACCAAGTGGTAGCATTCCCGAGTGGGGTCGATGTAGGACTGGTCGGAGTCGGTGGCAACGCTCGAGGCTTCCACCCTTGAGTCGTCGGGGTGGACGGTGAAGTCCACGCTCGCCCAGAACTCGTCTTCGTCATCGCTGAGGCCCCATCATGATGGCGAGGTCCAACAGCGATGATCCCACTCCTCCGAGTATTCTCGGGGAGTGAGGCTATCAGTGGAGTCCGTCTCCCCCCCGGCATATGCCCTGGGACTGCTCCCGGGAGAAGACAGTGGGGAGGCCAAGTGGTCGCCCACGAGGTCAGCTAGACGCTCGAGGCGGTGGACAGGTGTCTCCACCAAATCGTGCAACACAGTGCGGACCGCGCGGACGTGGGTGTCCACAGCGCTCTGGAGCCCGAAGAGAGATGACGGCGCCGTCTCCCTCCAGCCATGTGTCGACGGAATACCGGCGATAGTCTACCGAGAGGTATGCCCAAGGTAGTAGATGGGACGGTGAGGGTGCGCCTGAGACGAACAAGCGTTGCGCAGTAAGCACGAGACACGAGATTTATACAGGTTCAGGTCGCCGCGAGGCGTAATACCCTACGTCCTGTGTGTTGCTGTCTGGTATTATTATGAGTTGAGTTGAGGGGATCTATCCCTGCCCCTCCTTATATAGTCTGAAGGGACAAGGTTACAAATAAACTATCCAAGTTGGTACAATAACCGTGCGGTGCAGTCTTGCGCCGCACGTCTTTATCTTCTGGGTCGGGCCAGCATTGATGGTGCGGCCCATGTCTTGTCTTATGGTACCGGGGGTCTATATCCCCACAGCTAGTCCCCGAGCGCCTTGCATTCGTCATGTGCAGATCTTCGGAGTTGCTTGACCAGCGGATGTAAGGAGCTCAGAAAAAATTTGAAAAGAGCTTCTCTTTGGTGAAGTGTATCCACTTTTGGTTCGCTAGAATCAATTCCTTCACCGTTAGGTGAAGTGTATCCACTTAGTCCCCGAGCCTGATAGTAGGTGACGTAGTCACGTGGTGTCAGGGTCAAAATATTTATTCTTCTGATCATGTGAAGTGTCAACAAAGTACCCGAACAGCTTTGGTGCTCGAAAACACTTGATGGAGATGACGAAGTCCCCAAGCAGCTTTGCTGTTTGGAAACACTTGACGAGGCGGCGACGAAGTCCCCGAGCAATTTTGCTACTCGGAAACACTTGAGGAAGACGACGAAGTCCCCAAACAGCTTTGCTGCTCGGAAACATTTGACGAAAGCGACGAAGTCCCTGAGCAGCTTTGCTGCTCGGAAACACTTGACGAAAGCGATGAAGTCCCTGAGCAGCTTCTGCTGATCGGAAACACTTGACAAACATGACGAAGTACCCAAGCATGACGAGGCGCATATCAAGACCCCCGATGTGCTGTCCAAGATCAGCACCCTGATCCGAACAGCATGGAGTGACTTGATAGCTTGGCGACGAAGTCCCCGAGCAGCTGTACTGCTCGGAAACGCTTGACGAGGCCTCAAAATACCCGAGCAGCTGTACTGCTCGGAAACGCTTGGCGAGACGACGAAGTCCCGAGCAGCTTGGTGCTCGGAGATGCTTGATGAAGACGACAAAGTCCCCGGTGTAGTCCGAGCAATGCGAGGATGGCGAGCAGCGATGACGAGTCCCAGCGTGGTCGGAGATAATGTCCGAGTAGCGCGAGGACGGCGAGGAGCGACGGTGACGAATCCCCAGCCTGATCGGAGACGATGTCCGAGCAACGTGGGGATGGTGAGGAGCGAAGGCGATGAGTCCCCAGCGTGGTCGGAGATGATGTCCGAGCAACGCGAGGACGGCGAGGAGAGACAGCGACGAGTCCCCAGCGTGGTCGGAGATGATGTCTGAGGAACGCGAGGACGGCGAGGAGCGACGACGACGAGTCCCCAACGTGGTCGGAAGCGGTGTCCGAGCAGCGCGAGAACGGCGAGAAGCGATGAGTCCCCAACATGGTCGAAAGCGGTGTCCGAGCAGCGCGAGGACGGCGAGAAGCGGCAACGAGTCCCCAGCGTGGTCGGAAGCGGTGTCCGAGCAGCGCGAGGACGGCGAGAAGCAGCAACGAGTCCCCAGCGTGATCGGAGGCGATGTCCGAGCAGCGCGAGGACGGCGAGAAGCGGCAACGAGTCCCCAGCGTGATCGGAGGCGATGTCCGAGCAGCGCGAGGACGGCGAGGAATGACGACGAGTCCCCAGCGTGGTCGGAGACGTAGTCCGAGCAGCGCGAGGACGGCGAGGAGCAATGATGAGTGTCCGGCGAAGAATTCATAGCTTGATCGACGTCGGGTGGAGTACCCGGCGCGTTGCTAGCGGCTTGAAGGAGTTGCCCGACGCGTCTCGTCCTGGCTCGCGTGATGTCTTGATGAGTCTGGTTTCTTTTTCGCTGGTTAGCATAGATGCATGGCAGCACCATCGTGCTACGGAAGAAAGGGCAGTTAGACCACCGGGAACAGTAACGATGTGAGTATGGAAATATTCCGTAGGAAATATTTTATTGGAAGTTAAAAGCGTGACTTCTCCGATTAGAGTTGGTGTTGGATCCGATGGCAAGTAGCACGAAAAAATATCTCTTTCGTAGATCCGTTCACCGTCTTCCTTGGTTGCCTTTGTAGACTGAACGTTGGCATATGCCTTGCACAGTTTGTCCGCCGATCGAACTGTGGCTGCCCTCTCCTGGTTTGTGTGTGGCTCGTTTGCACGTGGGCAGCTAGGATGTTGCCGAGGATTCCGTGTTTGCTTCATACATGAATACATGGTCTTCAATAGCCATCGTGATCTTGCACGTAGACATGGCTTGTTGTAACTTCGTGCGGGTCGGCCTTTGACATAACTTGAGTGCACGTGAAAGATGTGAACTAGTCCTGCTGCCATAGATGCTTGAGGGATGCCGCCGCGAGATGCTGGCTCCCACGACGTCGCCGCGGAAGCTGTTGATGAGAAGATTTTCATTGTAGGCCGTGGAACCGTCTGTCGTTGTCGTAGCAATTTGTTGAAGACTGCCGCCGTAGATCAGGACGTCGATGGTGGTGACGAAAATATTCCATCTGCCTCAATGGACACCGGCGTGGGAGTAGCGTCCCGGGGAGTCCGATCCGAGGGTGGCGAGGAGGTCGAGTAGCTTTGCTTGCGACTCCGATCTGGTCAGATCTTTGTTAGCTTCAGCTCTTCCTCCGGCAAGGAGTGTGACGAGCGGCGACGAATTCTTGCAGAGAAAAATCTTCAGTGAGTGAGCATAGAGAGTGGCGACGAGTGTTGACGACGACTTGGAGACCTTCTGGAGGTTGATGAGTCATGGAGAGCAGCGAGGTGCCCGAGCGAGGTCGGGGCTTATTGAGAAGTCGGCGAGGAGTCCTCCACGCCCTGCGTGGTGCCCGTGCTTTTGCCGGGGCTTTTGGAGACGCTGCTAACCTGCCCAAGCGCCCTCGGGGCTTACGTGTTAGCGAAGACTTAACGGCCTAGGCGTCCCTGGGGCTTACGTGGTGGCGAAGCTGCCCGCGCTAGGCGGGGGTTACGCTTATCGTGGGCGAAGGCTACCCGATATATCGGGGCAGTCGCTGAAGAGGCGTAGTTGGCGGCCTATCATGTGTAGGACTTACGCGGCGTCGAGCCAGATGCTGCCCGACGGGTGCGGGGGTTACGCATTGGCGAAGTCGTGCTGCCCGAGCAGGTGCGGGGCTTACGCGTCGTCGAGCCAGATGCTGCCCGGCGGGTGCGGGGGTTACGCATTGGCGAAGTCGTGCTGCCCAAGTAGGTGCGGGGCTTTCGTATTGGTGAAGACGTGCTGCCCGAGCAGGTGCGGAGCTTACGTTGGCGACGGAGAATCATGGAGATAATCTTGACGATGATATGTCGTAGACGGCTCGCTTAGCGATGGCTCGACGTGGCTTCGTTAGACGGCTCGATGTGGCCTTGTTTAGCAGTTTGGAGAGCTCGTACAACTCCAAAGTTCGCTGTCGCCGCGGGCGAATGACGATGAAGCCGCCACAGGGCGTTGACGCCGAGAAGTGTAATTAATTTCCTGTCAACAAATATCATATAGATTCGTGCAGAAACCCAAAGACGAGTAATATATAATAAAATATTTTATTTAAGAAAATGAACATGACTTAGCTCTTCATAGCTGGAGGCTCGCTGATCCGCTCGGACGGCTCAAAAACTTGCTGCGAGGTTATTGTACAGACGAAGTCGATCGGACGAGCGTACGAAGCCATAGTGGAGGCGTGCGTGTTTATCTTGCTTGTTGGCTTGTCGTGATGGTTCCTTGCTTGCCTTTACTTGTTTAATGAAAGCACCAGATATGGTTGGAGCAGATACGTATCCACCTGGTACCAGCAGATATTGGATCTCTTCGGGACGATGGACATCGAGGCTGACGCGGATGCAGGTTGTAATGTCTTTGATTATTTAATAATCTTTCTCTTGCGTGTGGACGTACGTTTATTTGCTGGAGAATTGGGTCGGGTCTGATCGGCATGTCTTCACATGGTAGGAGTTTGAGCCGTCCCTTCGTGTTGCGGTAGCTGTTATCTTCTTTGAAATCGACCTCGAATAACTGTGCGTGTCGGTTGTAGTAGATGGAAGTGTTGCAGTCTTCAGCCGTATTCTTCATGGTTGTCGTGGTATGCTGCCTTGTAGCTCGGATGGCTCGTCAAGCCAATCTGAGGTTGATGTCGAGTCGTGTTGTAGTTGTCGCTGATGAAGTCCACGACGTGCCCCTGACGAACACCACGTGGTGACGAGGGCGAGGGTCGCGGTGTGACGATGCACATGCCGCCGTGAATATGGCAGGAGCCGCGGATAATTCCTGATAGGCACGTATAGATAGGTACGTAGATAGATGTATATAAAGGAAAGAATATAGAATTGAATAGTATATTCAACTTAGCTTTGCATGATGGTTATCGTGGGTCACAGGTCGATTGCACGTAACGCCAGATTGCATTGTGCTGTAGATCCGTTTGATCGTAGCCTTTTTGTAGATTGAATGTGGTCATGCATGTGCAAGAATGATACTCACACAGTCGCCGTAGTGATTTGTTGCAGGTCGACGTTGTAGGCCGAGCACGACCGGATGATGCTGCTGCCGTAGATCACGACGTCGATGGTGCTGATGAAGAAAATTCCATACGATGATAAGCGCGTTGACGGCGAGAAGCGTGATGAAGTTGCTGTCAACAAATATCACATAGATTCGTGGAGAAATCCGAAGACGATAAAATATCTTAATTAAAATAAAATAAATAAATTTGACTTAGCTTTTGATTAGTCTCCCCCGATCAAATATCTGCCGGACGGTGATTGGTGCCACCACCGAAGAAGCATGAGCGAGGGGCAACAAGTGCAGATCGCATGCCTCCTTTGGCAAGCTTGTAGGTCAAACGTGGTGTTGTGATCTCGTGGACCGGACTGACGTCAAGTTGAACGGATCTGGTCCAGCTATTTGCGGGCGACGTGATTCATCTTGTTGAGCGCTGACGTGCACAGATTTCGCCGTAAGACAGATAATGACGAGTTTGCTGCCGCTGATGTTGATGGAGATGATTTTCATCTGATTTGTCGCCGCCGAATATCATTGCCGTGGTCGACGACGAAAGGAAAATCAAATCGCAATTAAATCTTTGCCAATAAATATTATGTAGATTTGCGGAGAAATCCAAAGACGAGTAATATAAAATAAAATATTTTAATTAAGATAAATAAATATGACTTAGCTTTTAATTTGGGCTAAATCAACCGATGCCTGATGGAATTAGATCTCTGAGTACGTGGTTGTTTGTGACTTCGCCTTATGCCTTGATGATACGTGTGTCTTGATGCTGTCGCGGACACCAAAGGACCAATCATGATGCTTGCTGGACTCGAGTATTCATCTCGTATGGTTTTGTAGATGGAATATTTGCTTCCTGATCACAAGCGGAGACAAAGGCCAGCTGGTCGCGTTGCGTGAGCCATAATTCGTCGAAGTGGTAGCGGGCGCCGGATGCCCGTGTGATTGCCGTGTTGCTGTCGAAGCCGAGAGGACAGCGAGATGCGAAGCCCCGTGGCCAATCCAAGAAGCACGTTGACGGAGGATGGCTTCACGAGATCCTGCCCGACGTCTGGCTATTACGTCACGGGTACGTGAAGGACGTTGAAGGGCCACCGCCACATGTTTGCGTCTTGCCGCCGGGTGCATGTGCTGTATGTCGTCGGAATCCAGCTTTCTAGGTACGGTTGTTGATGACGCCGCCGCTGGATATCGAGATCGTCATGAACGATCCCGTTGAACAAAAATTCCATCTCGCCCGCCATGGATTCAGTAAGCACACCCCCTACCTGACGCGCCAACTGTCGACGGAATACCGGCGATAGTCTACCGAGGTGTATGCCCAAGGTAGTAGATGAGACGGTGATGGTGCGCCTGAGACGAACAAGCGTTGCGCAGTAAGCGTGAGACACGAGATTTATACAGGTTCAGGCCGCCGCGAGGCGTAATACCCTACGTCCTATGTGTTGCTGTCTTGTATTATTATGAGTTGAGTTGAGGGGATCTATCCCTGCCCCTCCTTATATAGTCTGAAGGGACAAAGTTACAAATAAACTATCCAAGTTGGTACAATAACCGTGCGGTGCAGTCTTGCGCCGCACGTCTTTATCTTCTGGGTCGGGCCAGCTTTGATGGTGCGGCCCATGTCTTGTCTTGTGGTACCGGGGGTCTATATCCCCACACCATGAGGGTGGAGAGAGAGACCCGTTGACGCCGCGATCCCACCCCCGCCCGGCCTTTGGGCGGTTGACGGGTGTGCAGCTGCTGGTGCCAGAGGTGTCACGGTGGTGGCCGGTGCCGGGTTGGCGTCCCTTGCTGGGGGCACCTGGTTGGCCGCGCCTTCCACGACTAGGGGCAGGTTGGCGCGGTTGCGCCTCCTCCTCCTGGTCCGCCGGGAAGCGCGGCGTGCGGCGTTCCCTTCGTCCTCTGGGACAGGAGGAAGCGTCACCGTGGTCCTTTCCCCGGCCGCCTGATGGGCCGGAGTTAGGACAATGATGGTGCGGGGCTCAGTTGGGCGCGGGTTCATCTCGAGCCCGTGGCCGGTGGCCACGAACTCAAGACTCCCGAACTGGAGCACCGCGCCAGCAGGAAGCGTCATGGAGGTGTCTGCCATCCGTAACCTGAGTCAACACACAAAAGGCCCCTACCTAGCGCGCCAACTGTCGGTGCTAGTTTTAGCGAGTGCTAACACCGGCTAGTAAAATTGTGTTTTACGGTTGAGGTTACGGGTGGTGTGCAAGGGAGAACACAGGATTTATACTAGTTTAGCCAATGAGTGCTCTACATCCAGTGTGGGATCGAGTCGTGTTGCCTTGCACCGGGGTGCTCGTAGTAGGGGTTACAAGCTGAGCGAGAGAGGGAAGTGCTCCCAAGTCTCTTACGAGTGTCTAGGTGCGTACAGATTGCTTGTTGTAGTACGTTGTTGAGTGGCCGTGAGTGTGCGTGCGCTCGAGAGATTGTCTCAGGCTGGCCTCTGCTCTCCCTTTTATAGTTACAAGGGAAAGGCTAGAGTTACATGTGTTGCCCTGTGTTACAGTACTCGGCATGGCGGAGTTGGTGATGACTGGTGGCGATCGTCAGCCACGCCTTCGTCTTGGTGCCTCGGCGGCATGGCATTAGTCATTCGGCTGATCTGCCACTGTTCCATTGGAGGTGCCTCACAGTGCTGGTTATGGTTGGCTGCATGGCGATATGTCATGCCGTCGTGTCCGTCCCTGCACAGTGCAACGAGTAGATAGGTTGACCTCCGGGTACAAGCTCCTGAGGCTCGGGAAGCCTTGGTGCCGTCGGGGGCTCAATGGGACAGAGCAGGGGGAGTGGCCTCCCTCGGGCGCTTCTTTTTCCCTGAGAGGTACGTTCCAGGGGTTTGGCAAGACCGGTCGTAAGGCTTGCCCATTCCCTTGGGTTGGCTAGATGACTGTCGTCCCCATTTCCTGGTGTCACACGTGTGGCCGGGTTATGGCAGTTGCTGTCGTGGTTGGCGAATCTCCTCGTCAGCCCGGGGAGCCGTACGGTTGACTATCCCTATAGCGGCGTGGGAGGAGGAGGACCGTCAGATCGCCTGCCAGAGGAGATGGGGCAGTTGGTACGGCGAACGTGCACGTTTGGGGCGCTGTTGTGTCGAGGGGTCCACCCGATGGGACCATGCCTGTAAAGTGGTCAGAGAGGTCCCTTGTGGTCCAAGATTGCTCTTGCTGACGTCAACTGTGCATGGGATGCCTTTGAGAGATTGCGCTCGAGGGGGATGGCGAAGCTCGGGCGAATCGGAGAATTGGCGCCCGAGGGTGCCGCTTTCCCGAGCTCTCTCGGGGAGGCTCGGGCGAATCGGAGAATTGGCGCCCGAGGGTGCCACTTTCCCGAGGGTAGGTTGTCGTTGACACAGCATCGTCATGGGCCTCCATCGGCACGGCCTTCGCGGGCTTCCGCTGGCCTTACCTGGGCCAGGCCGTGTTGGGAATGTATGTTTTTACATCGAAGTTGGGTACCCCATACTTTGGTACCTGACAAGATCACTAAATCCAGAGCTTACCCTATCCACCGACACCTTAGCATATCCAGGTGGGATTGGTTACCCATGGATTAATGGCGCAGTGGCGACGGGGGAAACAACAGCTGTAGCCACCAGCACTATGGCATTGTCCTTTGGAATGTGCAACTCACATGCTGTCATATATTGTGTGACAGCATCCATGGGAAAGCGAAGCCCTACATCTCTTTGAACTGGCATGTCCGTGGATGCACAACTGCTTTTCATCTAATCAGGGGGCTAATGTTGACCCCGGGTCCCATCGCTGATGTAGACTGCCTCTGGGTGCTCAATTGTATCTGCACTTGCTGTTTGATCTTCTCCTGCATTTCTTGTTGCAGTTTCTTTTCCTGTTCTCGTGACTGTAACACAAACTCCTCCAGGATGCGGAGTCTCTCGTTCTCCTCGTCCTTCTTTCTCTGGAGGCTTTTGTACGTTCCTCTATCCTAAGGGAAACCATGCGACCAAGGGATAGCACCTTTGCCTCTTGTTCGCCCACCGTGCTCAGCACTTTCTAGGGCATACGTCAATTGATCTTTGTCTCTGTTGGGCTTGAATGAACCACTAGCGGAAGCTTCTACCGCAAAAAGTAATCTTTCTACAGCCCTTTGGATTCTGTCACCATACACTACCTGCCAGTCTCCAGGTCCTGCCTGCCACCATGTGCGAAAAACCAATTCTTGGCACGTTTGGGCCAATCGAGTGAAGCCGGCATGAGCCCCTTGGCAGCTACGTCTGCTTCCATCTTCTCCCACTTGGGGGTGGCACTCTTGTAGCCACCTAAGCCCATGCGATGGTGGTATGCCTTCTGCCGGGCATTCTATTGGTTCCTCCGCACCCGTTGTTCACCTTTTTCGGAGGTCTTGTACTGTACGAACTCATCCCAAAATGGCCAGAACATTGAAACAGGGCCAGGAGCGTTGAAATTCGGCGTCAAGTTCTTCTTCACATAATCATTATATAACATTTTCTTTCAAGTCTGGAATTGTGTTGCCACTTCTTCATAGCCCAACTCCTCACTAGCTCTTTCAAATCATCATCGGCTCCTTCAAATGTGAAATGTGCAGTGATATCATTCCAAATTAAATTCTTGTCAAGATCCGAGACATAACTGATATGAGGAGCGTCTTTCTTCTATTTCCACTCTCGAGCACTGATGGGGAGCCTATCTCTTACAAGGTACCCACAATGATAAACAATCTTCTTGGCGTTTGGTCCAAGTGGTTCTCCTGTCTCTCTGTTGAAATCAGAGATTACAAAGCAGCCCTCCAACGGCTTTGCTGGGCCTAGTATATTTTGACTCTTTGTCGTTGTTGTCGAGCTAGGGGGCTATGGATTTAGAAAACAACAGTTCGATAAGTATATGGCTCATCACCGACAATTTCATATATTTCATATTTTTATATACATGTATACACATATATATTTCATTTATTTATACCTCGCCGACAATCTCTTGCTCATCGTGAAGGTTTAAGTATTGTGACCCATCATCTACCGTCTGCTGGTTATCAACTTCGTCGTATTGACCTCCAGTGATCATATCCATCATGACATCCTCCATGTTTTGATTAGGATTGGCCATCGGGACTATATATGAAATTGAGATATATATGAAATTAAAATTGAGATACATATAAGAAATATTGATATACATATAAAGCCTATACAAAACAAACCAGGCCTAAAACCCTAACCCTAAACACTTATATATATACATGAAATTACACTAAATTGATATATATATATACACACACACACATGAAATTACAAGAAAACCCGGCCTAAAACCCTAACCCTAAACACTTATACATATAAACTTATACATTGTATAGATAGATATTTGAGAGTGTGTGTTTTAAACCCTATATATGAAATTGAGATATATACATGAAATTACAAGAAAACCCGGTCTAAAACCCTAACCTAAAACCCTAACCCTAAATTTATACATATACATCATTTATATAAATTGAAATATATACATAAACCCTCAAACCCTAAACCATATCATCATTTATACAAATCATGCATATACATTATATATATATATATATATCAAATTTCACATTATTTCATATTTTTTAATTCAAATTAACATATACATATATCCAATTCACAAATTAACATATCAATATATCAATTTCACATTTTATTTGTTTTCTCTCTCTCCAGGCCGGCAAATAAACAGAGCACAAACACACAAAGCTGCTGCGCGCCGTGGCTGGCGGCGCCCCTCACCTCGGCGGTGGCCGCGCGTGGTCGAGGGCGGGGCCAGTGGTGCGCTAGCTGCACGCGCACAGGCGGTGGCGGCCGGGGCGAGAGCGGCGGCGGGCCGGGTGGCCGTGGGCAGCCGCACGGGGTCAAGGTCGGGGCCGGGGGCGTCGATGCCGGCGGCGGAGCGGGGCCGGAACTGTCGATCGAGGCCAGCGGCGAGGGGCCGGTGCACGTAGGCGCAGGCGGCGACCGGGCGAGCAGCGGCGCGGCGGCGGCGCGCGGGGCCGCGTGTGGGGAGCTTGGCGTGGCGCGGATCACGGCGGTGGCGGAGGCGTACGGCTGTGGCGGCGTAGCACGGCGTTGGTGGAGGCGCACGGCGGGGGCGGCGGCGCGGATCGGTGGCGACGATCTCCCTGCTGCTGCTAAGTGTGGAAACTGACGATAGATATGAAATAAGCACAAGTACCAAACGATACGCTCAAGATCGGAGTGAAGTGCGGAAGCTAAGACAAGAGCGTAACCAAAAGTGAATCAAGTGACACAATATATAAATAATCATGAAGCTCAAACACATGTCACAAGCAAGTCTCAAACATGAAAATAAACATGATGCATGATAATGTCACATCCAAAAGAACAAAAGAACCAAAACCCTCTCACGCACTCCCCCTAAATCTATGCTCTCTCCCCCTTTGGCATCAAGCACCAAAGACCTAAGACTCAGGAGGAGGAGAAGAAGCTGCAGCGTCGCGGTCGGAAGAGTGAGGTCGAAGCTCAAACTAAGAAGGG
Organism: Eremochloa ophiuroides; assembly: GCA_038502445.1. NCBI lineage: Eukaryota > Viridiplantae > Streptophyta > Magnoliopsida > Poales > Poaceae > Eremochloa > Eremochloa ophiuroides. Next base: position 54,595,762 of record JAHLJS010000001.1, read on the forward strand.
TCTCCCTCGGACTCGGAGCTCCGAACAGCCTGACCCTCTGTCAGAGCACGGGAAGGTGAAGCAGTCCGGGTCTGCTCAGCCATCTCTGGAGCTGCTGCTGTGACTACTACAGTCGCAGTCCCTACTGTTGTCGGGAGAGGCTCTGAAGAGGCGACTGAAGATGGTAGGGTCTCTGTAGTCCCAGTGGCAGGTGGAGCTGTGGTGGTGGTAACAGGCAATCTGAACTCAGGAGGTGTGGGCATGCCTGTGATCTCGCTGAAGGTAGCACCCAAGCTCCTGGACACTGAGGGGCCACCTAAGTCAGGTGTGAAGCCGGTGTGGATCGGAGTGAACCCTTGAGTGCCTGGCGTGGCAAACCACTGCTGAGTCTGCTGAGTCGGCGTGACGAACTGACTCGGGAGTGAAGCTGTGCCCTAACTCTGAAGTCCACCGGACTGTATCGCTGTAGTCACCTGGGCTGCAGTGGCTGCCGGTCCAATCTGCTAGACTGGAGAGGCAGTGGCTAGGTACGGCGGGGCTCCGGTGTGCCTGATGATGTGCTCCATAAACCCAAAGGTCTGTAGCTGTATCTGCTGGCTCTGGAGCTACATCTAGAGCATCTGCTGCTGGAACTGATCTTGCCTAAGCCGAATCTTAGTGAGAGCTACAGCCTGCTCCCTGGCAAACCGGGACTGCTCCTCTGCCTGTCTCTGCTGAGTCTGCTGTAAGGTCTGAAGAATAGCATGCAGCGCAGGGTCTGTCTGTGAAGTCTGTGGAGTGGAGCTGGACCCATTGCCCTCCGAGTCGTGAGCTCGTGGACGTGAAGGGATGGGCCGGTAGTCCCTGTCAGAGCTGGACGAGGAGGTGTCCACGGGGTCGTCGTCTGCAAGTAACTGCTCAAGCTCGCTATGGGCAACGTGCCTCATAGCCTCGTCCTGCTACTATACCTCTACCATATCTACCCCTGAAGTCTGACGGCGCTGTACTCTGTGTAAAGCTCTGCTGCCACGGCGTCCATCAATCAGAGAGGTCATCCTATATACTGGAAACTCTGTCTCAGTCTGGCGCAACTCACGGGAGATACCTGTCCAAATCCGGTGCAACCTCCACTCAAGGATGTGTGAGATCCAATGAACGTAGGAGAGCTGTCGCCTAGACCTGATGCCCTCTGCTATGGTGTCCTCCATCTCACTGATAATCAAATCGACAACGTCAAACTCGGACTACTGGACCAGGGCACTAAGTAGCCACAGCTGTAAGTGACTAAGACCCTCCTTGTACCCCTCCCGCGGTAAAAGAGTATGCCTCATCACGTCGTTCAAGAGACGAACGACGGGACGAAGCTCCGAAGGTGTCCTGCGGGAGCCGTCTCCGAACGGTGGTCGAAAGCATGCTGCTATATGAGCAGTACCAGGTGCCAGTCCTCCGTGAGCCCTCCTCGGTGGATCTGTCGTGGCATAGCAAATGCTGTGCAACTTGGTAGCTGACTCTGGCACTCCAAGCAGCTCTCGCAGAGCCTTCACGTAGAGCCGGTATGGCTCTCCGCCGAAGGTGTAGAGCAGGTACTCGTGGTCGGGGTCTATCCATAGTGAAGCATAGAACTCTCGGACCCACGACTCCACGTATCGGCTTGATCGGCCAAGAAGCTCAGCAAGTCCAGGCAGGTATGTCAAATATGGCCTGATCTCCTCTCCTGCTGCCTGGACTATGTCCTCTAGGAGACACACTCTGTGCTGTCGCAGTCCAACTCCTGTGGCCATGAGGGCGGTGAAGAAGTCCTCGTGAAGAGTAGAGTACCAACCCTCAGAAGCTCTGGGATCTCTCTGATCTGGAAACCAACTGCCAAGCGACGTCAGCCGGAGCTCTCTGACTCGGGCTGCAGAGATCCTCTGCAAGTCCAAGTGAACATCCAGCTCAGGCTCCGGCTGAGGCTCGGAGGGAGCAGGCACCCTGGGGACTCGGTCACCGCGCCTCTGACCAGCGGGCCGGGGTGGCACCGAAGGTCGAGTGCAGGCCCGAGCGACGAAGAGGTGGAGCCTGGGCCTGCTCCCCCTGAGTAGCTGCCTCCTGCTGCTCTGGCTGCCTCGGCTCTGCCTCTAGCTGTGCTGACTCAGTCTTCGGCTGTCTCATCTCTGCCTGACAAACTGACAGAGATGCCTCCAATGTGTATACCTCTGCCACGCTCTGCCTCCTCTGCAGCCTGTGCTACCCTGATGGTCTGCCTCTGCTCTACTGAAAGCCTCTTTCTTTTCTTGCTGCTCTCGACGAGAGGGGCCTTCCCCTTGTCCAAAGGTGGACGAGGAGGAGGCCTCTCGTCTCCACCTGTGCCTCCCTCACTGCAGCTGACCTGCTTGCACCTCACCATCTCTGTCAATTGTCACTGTCTCTCAGAAACTGACACTGACACTCAGAGGCTTGGCCTCGTTCCGTATCCGCGGGCTTGGCCCTGGATTCACTGACACACTGCCAAACACTCTGACCACGAACGCTGCAAGAGAGAGATAGACAGGGATACATAAGCATATATAATCTAGAGATGAGTAATCCTAGGAAGCAAGCATAATGAGATAAGAAAGGAATAGCAAGAAAACTGCGAGAAAAGGAACCTGTGAAGGGGTAAGAGACTCTGTCGACACGGGGCACCAATCAACGAGACAAGGCAACATCACTGCATGACATAGGGCACACGTCAATGACCAGAGCAACTGACATGGATATGCAATGAATTGGGAGAAAATTAGGTGTGGAGGCAAAAGAGGATTACCACAAGGTGAAAATAACCTCCACAAACCCTAGAATGGCCGAGAGCAGAGCCAAGCTCAAAAGAACTGCGTGAAACGCGAAGAATGCTGGTTAGGGCATTTTATCGAACAGGTCAAGAGCGAGGAAGGTTTGAAACAAGGAATTCGAATCTAACCACCAATGGAGCAGATGAGGAGTGTAGGGGATGAAGAACTCGATGACAGGGAACACCTTGGGCCGCGGCGAAGAGCTCAACGGCGGCGAGGAACACGGCGGCGGCTGTGCAGGGCGGTGGCGCTCGGCACGGCGGTGCTGCTGGGCTGCAGCAGCTCGCGGGCGTGCGCATGGGAGGGAGGAGGGGCCCGCACGCACGGGAAGGTGCTCACGGCCGGCGGCGAGGGCGCGGGCAAGCTGGTGGCAAAGTGCTAGGGCGCGGCGCGGCGGCGGTTAGGGCTAGGGCGAGGACGTACGGGCGGTGGCGCGATGGCTCGGGATGAAGACGAACGCGATCTGACAGCGGGGCCCCACGCGACAGAGAAAGAAAAAGGCTGATCCGCGCCTTCGAACCGACCGTCGGACCCTAACTGTGCAAGCGTGGGACCATTACTCCGCAGAGTCTGACGCTTCCAGTAAGCTCCAGCGGCCGTCGGACTTAGTCCGACGCTCCTCGTCGGACCAATACTTTCGGTCTGACGCCGTGAACGCGGCGCGACACGGCGTGAACTCTCTTATCCAATAGTCCGACGCCCGAAATTTCCCGGTCCGACGCTGCGTCCGACGCTTCCTTCGGCTTTGCCGTCCACCGTCGGACTGAAGCTGAAAGTCCGACGCTGTGAAAACCAGCGTCCGATGCCTCGGTCCGACGCCCTAAAACCTGATTTCTTCCAAATTTCTTCGCGCCGATTTTTTCCAACTAAGTTCCAACCCCAATAAGTGTCAAATAAACACCAGTTGGAACTAGTATGAGATGCCCCCTCTCAAACCCTTAATTTTTCAAATATTTTTTCTTAGGCATATGAGAATTTTATGAAAATAGACAATGAAATCCAAGAACGAAACGACAAAACAACAACCATGCAATATGCAATGCAAATTCATGTAAATTAAACTAGTTGCTGTCAAGTTTTTCCTCGGGTAAGCTTCTTCACACTCTTTTGGGCGGTTATCTTAACCGAGTTAGACAAGCCCTACGTGCAATTCAATGTTAGACATGTTTTATGTTACAATGCAATGTACATGACAACACAAGATCATCTTTTATTGAAGTTGCTTAGATCAAGGCAATTAAGTTCATTCTTTAGAGTACAAAAGCGTGCCTCATCCAATGGTTTAGTGAAAATGTCCGCCAAGTTATCATCCGTTCTCACTCCCTCAAAGGAAATGTCACCCTTGGCAACGTGATCTCTAAGGAAATGATGACGGATGTCAATGTGCTTTGTGCGGGAGTGTTGAACCGGGTTGTTGGCAAGTTTTACCGCACTCTTGTTGTCACACAACAAAGGCACCCTTTTTAAGTTGATTCCATAATCAAGTAGGGTTTGTTTCATGTAAAGAATTTGTGCACAACAAGCACCCACGGCAATGTATTCCGCTTCGGTTGTTGACAAGGCAACACTATTTTGTTTCTTGGAGGACCTAGAAACTAGTGATCTTCCAAGCAAACGGCACCCTCCGGATGTGCTTTTCCGGTCAATCTTGCAACCGGCATAATCCGAATCAGAATAGCCGACAAGAGTAAAGTTAGCTCCTTTGGGATACCAAAGGCCAATGCTCGGGGTGTGCTTTATGTACCTAAGGATTCTTTTTACTGCAACTAAGTGAGGTTCCTTAGGGTTAGCTTGAAGGAGCGCACACATACACACACTAAACATGATGTCAGGCCTAGATGCGGTCAAATACAACAAACTACCAATCATAGAACGATAGAGAGTTTGGTCAACTGATTTACCTCCCTCATCAAGGTCGAGATGTCCATTGGTAGGCATGGGGGTCTTGATGGGCTTGCATTCTTCCATCTTGAAGCGCTTGAGGAGGTCCTTCGTGTACTTCTCTTGCGACACGAACGTCCCCTCCCTCATTTGCTTGACTTGAAAGTCGAGGAAGAATGTGAGCTCACCAATCATGGACATCTCAAACTCGTTGGACATCATATCACTAAATTCCTTGCAAAAATCTTCATTAGTCGAACCAAAGATAATATCATCAACATAAACTTGACAAATGAAGATGTGCCCTTTGTGCTTCTTGGTGAATAGTGTGGTATCAACCAAGCCGATTTTGAAGCCCTTGTTGATGAGGAAGTCACGGAGGCGCTCATACCAGGGCCGTGGGGCTTGCTTCAAGCCATATAGCGCCTTGGACAACCTATAAACATAGTTTGCATATCTAGGGTCTTCAAAACCCGGTGGTTGCGAAACATAGACAAGTTCATTTATGAAGCCATTTAAAAATGCACTTTTCACATCCATTTGAAAGAGTTTTAGATTGTGATTAGATGCATATGCAAGTAGGATACGAATGGCCTCTAATCTTGCAACCGGGGCAAAAGTCTCCCCAAAATCCAAGCCTTCAACTTGGGAGAACCCTTTTGCCACGAGCCTTGCCTTGTTTCTCACAATGTTGCCCTTGTCGTCTTGTTTGTTGCGGAACACCCACTTGGTGCCTATGACTCTTGCTCCTTTTGGCTTCTCTTCAAGTGTCCAAACTTGATTGCGGGTAAAGTTGTTGAGTTCTTCATGCATGGCATTCACCCAATCCGGATCTTGAAGAGCTTCCTCTATGCTAGAAGGCTCAATGCAAGAGACAAATGAGTGATGTTCAATGAATTGAGCATGCCTTTGTGAGCGAGTCATTACCCCCTTGAAGGACTCCCTATTATGAGATCTTGAGGATGTGCTTGTAGGAGTGGAGTAGTTCTTCTATCTACCACTTGAGGAGGAGGTTGTGGAGCATCAACATCTTGTGCTTGTGCCTCAATTTCTTCTTGTGTGATGTGGGTGTCTTCATGTGGATCCACCCCATCTTTATATTTATCATCTTGAGGCACATTTGATGAAGATGGTTGATCGATCACTTGCACATCATCACCATCATCTTCATCATCTTTTGGCTCCGGTTGGCATGTTCTTCATGGCCTTCCTCAAGGGTTCATCACCTACATCATCAAGATTCTCATGCTCTTCTTGAGAGCCGTTAGATTCATCGAACTCCACATCATATGTTTCTTCAATAAGGCCGGTGGCATTGTTGAATACTCTATATGCTTTGGACTTCAATGAGTAACCAACAAGAAAACCAATATCACAACGTCTTTGAAACTTCCCTAGGTGTTGCCGCTTCTTGTAGATGTAGCATTTGCAACCAAACACCCGGAAGTAGGAGACGTCTGGCTTCTTGCCAATGAGTAGCTCATAGGGGGTCTTCTTTAGCAACCGGTGAGGGAACAGGCGGTTGGATGCATAGCATGCGGTGTTGATTGCCTCCGCCCAAAACCTCTCCGGTGTGTTGTACTCATCAAGCATAGTCCTTGCAAGGGTGATCAACGTCCGGTTCTTCCTTTCAACTGCACCATTTTGTTGAGGGGTATAGGTGGATGAGACTTCATGCTTGATCCCAACTTCATCACAATATACTTCAATGTTTGTGTTGTCAAACTCTTTTCCATTGTCACTTCTAATCTTCTTGATCTTTACTTCAAATTCATTTTGTGCTCTCTTGGCAAACTTCTTGAAAGATTGGGCTACTTCGGTCTTGTCATGAAGAAAGAACACCCAAGTATATCTTGAAAAGTCATCAACAATCACTAAGCAATAGAGCTTGCCACCAATGCTTGCATAAGTTGTTGGCCCAAATAAGTCCATGTGAAGTAGCTCTAATGGTCTTGAAGTTGACACAAATGCCTTGGATGGATGTGTATTTGCCACTTGCTTCCCGGCTTGGCAAGCACTACATAATTTGTCCTTCTCAAATACAACATCTTTCAATCCTCTCACCATCTCCTTCTTCAATAACTTCTTGAGTGTGCTCATCCCAACATGTGCAAGCCTTCTATGCCAAAGCCACCCAAGAGATTGTTTGGTGAATAGACAAGTCTTCAAATTTGCATCCTCCGAGTTGAAGTCCACTAGATAGAGATGATTGTACCGAAAGCCCTTGAATATCACTTCATTGTCATCTTTCTTGGAGACAACCACCTCTTCACTTGTAAATAGGCATTGAAAGCCAAGATCACACAATTGACCAACGGATAGCAAGTTGAAGCTCAAAGAAGCAACTAGAAGCACATTTGAAATGGAATGATCATTAGATATAGCCACTTTGGCAAGCCCTTGCACTTTGCTCTTGGAATTATCACCAAATGTTATCTTTCCTTGGTCTTCTACATTCTCTTCAAGGGAGGTGAACATACGAGCATCACCGGTCATATGTTGAGTGCATCCACTATCAATTACCCAATGAGAGCCACCGGTCTTGTAGTTCACCTACACACAACAAATCAAGCTTGATGTTTAGGAACCCATACTTGAGAAGGGCTCCGGACTTTCTCAACCAAAGCTTTCGCCACCCATAGTTGCCTAGGCCTATTCTTGTTAGGGGGTCCTAGGAACATGACTTTCACTTTGCCCTTAGAATCTTTCCTTAGCATGTAATGAGCATCAAAAGCAAAGGGCCTAGCATGCTTGGGCAAAGGTTGTGGTGGCGGTGTCTTGCACTCATGAGCAAAGTGACCTTCTTGTCCACATTCAAAACATCTCTTTGGCTTGGGCTTGGGCTTGTTCTTTGCTTTGTTGAGGCGATTTTGAGCTCTAATATTTTGCACCTTCTCACCCATGTAGCCAATCCCACTTCTATCAAACTTCATCACGGTGTTCATGAGGAGATCACTTTGGAGATATTGGCCTCTTGTGAATTTTTGCAAGCCCACGGTGAGATGACTCTTTTCTTGCTTCAACTTCTTGTTCTCTTCCAATAAGCTTGCAAGGTGACACTTCTCATTCTTGAGGATCTTGTTTTCTTTTCTAAGCACTTCAACTTCATCATCTTGTTGCACCACTTCAATGACAATGGTATTTGTGGTTGATTGCTTCTCAAGTTCTTTCTTCAAGTTGTCTTTTTCAATCTTAAGCTTCAAATAGTCATCATGGCAATCGGCCACCACCACTTCCTTGCCTTTGCTACTAGCACCATGCTCAATGATCTCATCAATCAAGTCATCACATGATGTAGCTATGTCACACTTAACAACATGGTTAGGAGCATCATGTGTTTCATTGGAAAGCAAGTCATAAGCCATAGCAAGGTTGTCATGATTCACTTTCACTTGAGTATAGTCCTCTTTTAGCTTGTTGTAGCTAGTGGTGAGCTCAATGTGTATCCTCTCAAATTTATCATGTTTTTCTTTGAGCTCTTTTATGTTGGCTTTGAGCTCCTTGAGCTTGGATGACACATTTTGATTTTCAACTCTAAGCTCAACACTAGCTTTAGTGAATTGTTCATTTTGAGCAAAAAGGTTGCCATTCTCAAGTTTTAAGTTTTCATTTTTCCTTGTTAGCTTTCTTATAACTTTGGTGTAGTCATTAAGCAAACTAGCAAGTTCATCATAGGTGGGTGAATCGTATTCATTGTCACTATCACTACTCTCATCATCACTTTGTACCTTCTTATCCTTAGCCATAAGGCAAATGTGTGTTGGAGATGAGGGCGGTGATAGAGGTGGAGGAAGTGAAGTCCCAATCACAAGAGCGGCCACCTTCTCCTTTTCATCATCACTTTCTTCACCGGAAGAGCCACTAGAAGATTCAATGTCGATGAGCCAATCACCAACAATGTAAGCCTTGCCACTCTTCTTGCTTTTGTGAAATTGCTTCTTCTTGAACTCTTTCTACTTGAATGGCTTGGCCTTCTTCTTCTCATTTTCACTTTCATCACTTGAATCTTGCCTTTTGCCCTTGTTCTTGTTCTTGAACTTGTCTTTCTTGGGCTTTGGGCATTGATGAGCAAGATGCCCAAGCTCTCCACAATTGTAGCAATCCATCTCGGAGATGGGCTTTCTCTTGCTACTAGTGAAGAACTTCTTGTTGGAATCAAATTTGATTCCCTTGTTGTTGAGCTTCTTGAGCATCTTGGTGGTCTTCCTCACCATGAGAGTGATCTCCACATCATCATCATCATCATCACTTGTGGAGTCAAGAGAAGAGTACTTTGCTAGAGCTTTGCCTTTCTTGTTGGCCTTGAGGGCTAAGTCTTTCTTCTCTTCCTTCTTTGATGATGAGCTATCTTGAGGGGTGATCTTCATATACATTTTATTAGCATTGATCTTCCCCAATATTTGAGTGGGGGTTGCATTGGAGAGATCCGTTTGATAAAGTACGGTTACAATGTGACCATACTTCTCAATTGGAAGAGCATTGAGGATTCTCCTTGCAACCTCGGCCGGTGAGATTTGAGTGAGTCCAAGGCCATTTACTTCCTCTACAATGATATTCAAGCGAGAATACATGTCATTAGCACTTTCATTGGAGAGAATTTTGAAAGAATTGAGCTTGTCAATGATAAGATAATATCGTTCCTCTCGCTCATTCTTAGTTCCCTCATGGAGCGCACAAATATCCGACCATAGTGCATGGGCATTTTTGTGGTTCCTCACACAGTTGAACACCTCTTTGCTAAGGCCTCTAAATATGATGTTTCGAGCCTTAGCATTCCACTTCTCATGCTCTTCCTCAACGGGTGTGAGGGTTGCGCCGGGTTTGGGAGTGGGGTACCCTTGTGTGGCGGCTTTGTGAAAACCAAGGTCCACCGCCTCAAGGTATGCCTCCATACGAATCTTCCAATAAGAAAAATCGTTACCGTCAAAGACGGGAGGGGGGCCATCGTGACCACCGGACATCCTTCCTCTTGGCGGTTAAGCCAAATTAATGAGCAACAAGGCTCCGATACCAATTGAAAGGATCAAGGATGCCCAAGAGGGGGGGTGAATTGGACAACTAATAATTTTTCGAAACACAATTCAACCTATCGCAATTTTCCCAATGTCACCCCACAAGTGCTTGTGTCAATTCTATTCCTAAAACAAGTTATGCAACCTAGAGCCAAGTCCTATCACAAGTATACAACTCTAGAAAAGTAGAGAACACAAAGGAAATGCGGGAATGTAAAGGGTTAGAAAGACAAATCCAATTTTTCCCGAGGTATCGGAGAGTCGGCACTCCCTACTAGTCCTCGTTGGAGCACCCGCGCAAGGGTGTAGCTCCCCCTTGATCTTCGCAAAGACCAAGTGCTCTCTACGGACTGATCCTTTGCCACTCCGGCGCGGTGGATCGCCCACAACCGCTCACAACTTCGACTTGGGCCGCCCACAAGCTCTCCAAGCGGTCACCAAGCCACCGATCGCCACCAAACTGTCTAGGTGATGCCGATCACCAAGATTAACAAGCCTAGACTCTCACTTGACCAAGAACAAGGCCAAAGATGGTGATGGATGCATACAAGTCACTCTTGATCTCTCTAGGGAAGAAGCTCACAAGCAATGGAGTTCACACTAGTCTCCCTAGGGCTCTTGCTCTCTCACAAGATCAACAAGGGTTCCTTCAACTGTTAGAAATGGCAAGAGTGGTAGAATGGAGGCTTTGGTGGAGTATAAATACTCACCCTCTCCAAAACTAGCCGTTTCTCACTTTCCTGCGAACCGTCGAACTCTGCCGAGGCTCGACCATCGGACTAATCGCCACAGCCCGATTCTCACACAAGCACTGTGCCCAGAACTGTGACAGAGGGGCGTCGGACCGAACTCGATGGTCCGACGCTCCTCAGTCTGACACTTCTGAACTGCGGGCACAGTGCCTCTCAAAGGCTAGTACGTGGAGCAATGGTCCGACGCACACCGTCGGACCAAGTCCGACGCTCAAAACCGCGCTGGGAACCTCTCTGGAAGCGTCGGACGCTAGCAGAAATTAGTTCAACGTTCCCACTCGCGACGGTCCGACGCTCGCTCAAAACCCAGAGGCACCGTCGGACTTTGGCCAATGGTCCGACGACCATCCAGCCAGGGTCCGACTCTCCTTGGCACTCTGAGACTCGTCCAGGAGCTGCCACGTGTCGTCGGACTCTAGCTATTGGTCCGACGCCCATACTAGGTAGAGTCCGACGCCTCTAATTTGATCAAAACTTCGCCGAATCGAAAACTTTCCAAAATGAAGTTTGATCCTCTCTCTCTTAAGAGTCTCCCTGGGCTGTCTAGAGCTATGTTGGACAAGTGTGCATCACATCTACACTCTCTAATCTTGCTCTAAGTCAAGCTACCCATCCAAACCCCTCTTAATAGTACGGTCAAAGAGAAAAACAAAAACTAAGACTATGCCAAGTGTCTCTCAACTCCAAACGACACTTAGCACTAGCCTATCGCCGTCTTGTCTTCCAACCTTTGAAAACCGAATCGATTTCCATCGCTAGGGGCTTGAACCTACATGTTATTATGACCTAACCTCTAGGTTATCCTGTAAAACACAGTTAGTCATAATAACCGTCTTGTTGTCATTAATCACCGAAACCACTGGGGGCTAGATGCTTCACTGTCACCATACACTACCTGCCAGACTCCAGGTCCTGCCTGCCACCATGCGCGAAAAACCAATTCTTGGCACGTTTGGGCCAATCGAGTGAAGCCGGCATGAGCCCCTTGGCAGCTACGTCTGCTTCCATCTTCTCCCACTTGGGGGTGGCACTCTTGTAGCCACCTAAGCCCATGCAATGGTGGTATGCCTTCTGCCAGGCATTCTATTGGTTCCTCCGCACCCGTTGTTCACCTTTTTCGGAGGTCTTGTACTGTAACCCCCGAAAAATTTTGATTTATTAATTAGGGAGAATTTGATTTATTTATGCAATTGCTTGGCATTTAATTTAGAGAATAATATTTTTTTGGGAAATTAAAAGTAACCATGATTAAGAAACTTGGTTGAATGCATTCATGCTTCTGCATTCTAGTTTGTATTGCTTGAGACTTATTTGAAATTGTTGTATTTTCAAAATATAATTTGAAAACCTTTTTGGAAAAGGAAAAGGAGCAGGACCCTCAGGTCACTCCTTCCTGGCCCAAGACCGAGCAGGTATGCTGCTCTCCATTCCCTCTCTCGTGCCGCTTGGGCCAAGTGCCAGCAGGTTGGCCCAACTCAACAGAGCACACGCTCCCTCTCTCTTTCTGTGACCGACAGATGGGGCCCGCTACACGGGGTCACCTCCTTTCTCCCGCTCGTGTTCGAAGCGGACACGGCCGTGCCGTAACCACCCCGGCCTCCTCTCTTGGCGTGGCCGAGTCCATCCCGAGCACGCCTCCACCGGCCCCTAAAAGGAAGCGGCGACCCTCTTCCCCCTCCTCTCGGTCTCGCTGACACGTCAGGCCCACGGCTCAGCGTCGTCTCCCTCCTCAGGACGGAGTCCGAGTGGAGCACGAGCGCCGCCTCCAACAGAAGGCAACCGCCGGATTTTTCGGCCGAGTCCGTCCCAAGTACGCCTCCCTCGCGCCCCTATATAGGTCGGCCGAGCCCTGCCGTCCCTCCCCACAAGTTCCCGAGCAAGCCACGCCCTCCAATCTTGCCCTAGCCGCCGCCCCGAGCTCCGCCGCCGCCGCCGATTTCTCCTCGGGAAGACTTCTCCGTCGAAATTGGTTGTTTTCCAAGCTTCGCAGCAAGGTCAGGGACCTTCCCGACCCCTTCTCCCTCGGTTTTGTGCACTATAGCCATGATGCCGAGCTTCGCCACCACCATAATTCCGCCACCTAGCTCGCCGCATCCTCTCCGAGCTACCTCTGTGGCAACCGAAACCATAGATAGGTTTGGCTTGAGCTCCTCTTGCTTCTCGACCAGATCCCGAGGTGTGCCGAGCTTCCTAGCCCCGAAAACGCCGTCTCCGGCCATCTTGCTGGCGAGGAATCGGCCGGGCGCCGCCCGACTCCGGCGACCAGGGCTGCCCCTCTTTCCCCCGAGCTACCTGCGCCGTCCACGGCCGATCCAACGGCTCACAGTGAGAGATACCTTTTCGCCGGCACTTTTGCAAAAGAGCCCCTGAGCTTTTTAATGTTCTAACCCACGATCCTTTGGCGTATTTCTCAGATTACGCTTTCCTATTTAGAAAACGTATTTCCTCGGTTTTAATTCAAAAGGGCGTTTTCAATATTTGCAGATTTGCCACTCAGTTTATTTCGGCCATATTTTATTCGTTTTAGCTCCGATTTGATCCGTTCAAGTCTCGTTAGATTCGTAATTTCGTAATCTATCTAATGATGCTACTGTTACTCATGTTTTTAACTTTTAAAATTCGAGATTAGATTTAATCTATTATTTTATTAAAGTAAAACTTGTTTATTTCATAACTTTCCCGTTTGAACTTCGATTTTCGTAATCTTTATATCGTTGGAATCGTAGCGACGTGTAGATTATTTTTATACACTTTTCAATCTGTTTTTCCACTATTGGTGTACTGTTTCTAATATAGATTTTGTTTGCTTCGTGTATGATTGCCTCGATGATTGTGTGGTGATTTTATGATCGAGTTCAGACGGTGAGCAATACGTTGGTGATCAAGAGTACACTGAGGATCCAAATTCTCAGGATCACTTTGATCAAGGCAAGTATAGCATGGACCATCCTTGTTGCCTATTCACCTTAATCACCAAATTCGTGATGCATGTGTCTACCTTGGCAACCCTAGTATTTATTCCTAGCTTTTGATCACTTGATCCTTGTTACCTATGAGATTGCATTTGAGTAGTGATGCTAGTGCTTTGATGGGTCATGATCTTATGAACTTGAATAATTGATTATGAAATAAAGATTAAAAGCTGCTTTTTAGCAACATGGACTAAGGACTTATCTGTAAGTATGACACCGGGACTTACAGCGCAACCATGGGGGCTATATGGCTCTGGCTTTAGTCAAGTATGGAGTTACTTTCTATCATGCTATTAATCTTGAAAGGTTCCTTGCCGAGCTGGTTGTTTTGCGGCTCCTGTCCTTGTGTGTACTGCTGCGTGTGTGTGCCACTTGGAAGGAGGGCTCTACCGCCCCTTGCCATTGCGCCCGGATTGATTAGTAACATGTTAGCGAGGCTTTTGAAAGACTTCATAGTGAACCCCGCCGATCTACCTTGGTAGTGGATCGAGAGGCTGATCACCTCGAGAAAAAGGGTAAATCACGACTCATGGTGAAAGTGTGCAACCTCTGCAGAGTGTAAAACTGATATATCAGCCGTGCTCACGGTCACGAGTGGCCTTGGATGTCTTACAGGAACTTAACTAATTTAATATTGATTTATTTGGGAGTTTCTATTGATGTTTATTCCATATTAATTATCATGTTTATATGATCATGCGAATCTTGTTTCCTTGGTATATTCTATTGCTACTACTCAATTGCTAAAATATGGTCAACTAAAAGCAACCGCTGTCAACCAGTGTCAAGCCTTATTTGAGCCTCATAAACCCATGTTATTCTTGTTGAGTATGACATGTACTTACGCTTGCTTTATTTTTCATATTTGGATAAAAATCCCGGATGGGTACCAGATGACTATGAGGATTCTTCTGAGGATTATTAAGATTGTATTCACCAGTCAACTATTCCCTGTGGATTGGAGTTTCCGCGAGAGTTATATATATTCCGCTGATATTTATGTAAAGACTTTGTGATATCATTCATTATATATTAAACCTTGTGATGGTACTATGTAATTTGTCGCTTATGTGTGTGATTGATCTCTGGGCGCACATAAGTTGGTTCATTCAATTTTATCCTTAAAATTGGGTGCGACATGTACTGTACGAACTCATCCCAAAATGGCCTCAACATTGAAAAAGGGCCAGGAGTGTTGAAATCCGGCGTCAAGTTCTTCTTCACATAATCATTATATAACTTTTTCTTCCAAGTCTGGAATTGTGTTGCCATCTTCTTCATAGCCCAACTCCTCACTAGCTCTTTCAAATCATCATCGGCTCCTTCAAATGTGAAATGTGCAGTAATATCATTCCAAATTAAATTCTTGTCAAGATCCGAGACATAAATGATATGAGGAGCGTCTTTCTTCTATTTCCACTCTCGAGCACTGATGGGGAGCCTATCTCTTACAAGGTACCCACAATGATAAACAATCTTCTTGGCGTTTGGTCCAAGTGGTTCTCCTGTCTCTCTGTTGAAATCAGAGATTACAAAGCAGCCCTCCAACGGCTTTGCCGGGCCTAGTATATTTTGACTCTTTGTCGTTGTTGTCGATCTATGGGGCTATGTGTAACACCCTAGTGATAGTTACTATTTTCACACTTGCATTTGCATGTCATCAAGCATAGATCATGTCATTTCATGCATTATTATCATTGCATTTGATTTGATTCCCTTTTATTGCTATATGTTTGTTTATATGTCCATATTATGCAAAATGTGTTGTCATGCAAATGTGATGCTTGTTACGGTTCTAAATGCTTTATACATGTTTAGGATAACATTTGGAACAATGTTCATGTTGGTGAAATCCCCAAAATACCCCTCTAGCTCATAGTTGACTAGAGAGCCCTTTAAAAGCTATTCTGTTTGACCAAACAAGAAGGGCATTTTAGAGATTCTGCATGTCAGTGCACCCTAAATCAAAGTTGTGTAGAATTTTATAAGCAACAAACTTTATTTTTGGGTCAACTCATGAAAATGAGTGGAAGAAGGTCAAAAAGTTGAATTAGTGCAGATTTGGAGCTGTTTTGGAAGTTTTCAAATTTTCCTAAGTCTAAACCGGTTTTCAGTTTCGGTGTACCCCTGTTCATCGACTTGTATCTCTCAATCCAGGCCGAACTAGAGTAAAGTGTCTTAATATGAAATGATCTACTCATATAGCTCTTCAACTCATATTAGTAAAGTTTTCGCTGAAACGCTCTGGATCGCGAGTTGTAGATCGATGAAAATCGAGTTTCAGTCGGGTCCGCGGAAACTGAATCGGAGCCGATTCAGTTCGACCCTCGGGCGAATCGCGAGCGAATCGCGCGACCGCGTCAGGCCTCGGCCGCCAGATGGCGCCGTACGCCGTCGTTGCTGCCGCGCGGTCGGCTTACAAAGGGGAACACGCAATGCTGTCTCCCGCGCGCTCGCCCTCACTCTCCCTGCTCTCTCGCCCTCTGTCCGCTCGCTGCTCTCCTCTTTCCCCTCCGCCGTCGCCATTTCCGCCGCGACCGCCGCGGTGAAATCCGCCGCCACCGAGCCGTCTCCGACCGCGCCACCCTCGGCGCAGCTGCGGCTTGCTCTGCTCTTCGTTTCCGACCCGTTGCCGACCTCAGCCGACCTAAGGTACAGCTCCAGCGAGCTTCTCGGCGTCCGCCATTGCCGGAGCGCCGCCGAGCTCTCGGGTCGCCGTGACGAGGGCGATGCCGGGGTCGGCTTCCCTCTCTTTTGCTCGTCTAAGAGTCTCCGTTAGCCGTAGATCCTTTCCACACCGTCGGTTAGATCTACCTCGCCGTGGTTTCGCCGGAACCCGAGTTTGCCGTGAAACCGCTCGCCACCGTGCCGCCATGCGAGCGCGGTCAGTGAGTTTCCGTGCGCAATAGTTCGATTAGTTGCGCGCACAGGTCCACTAGGGTTGCAGGAACACGGAACGAGGCCGAGCCGCGCGAGCAACGGCCGGAATCGGCCGGCGCAAGTTCGCCGGACCACCGCCGTCCGCCATTGCCGCCGTCGAGCGCGCTCCGGTGGAGTACGACCCTCGGCAGTTGGTCCATCGGATTCGTCTCGTTGCCACGAGTCGGTAGGTAGCCTCGGCGTCGCCGGAGACCTCGCCGTCGGCGAGCTCTCGCCGGTCAGCGCCGGCGGCTCTGTTTCCTCTCTCTGACGCGTGGGGTCGGGTCGACCCCGGGGCCCGCGAGTCAGCCGTTCAGGTGCGCCTCTGGTTCGCTGAGCCGGGTGCACGTAGCAGTTCTATCGGGTTTAGGTTTTTGATTTTATAAAATGAATTTCCAGAAAATGTGTAAAATCTTCCAAAATTCATATCTGAAGCTAGGAATGTCCAATGGGGGTGAACCAAATTTTGTTATGTTTGTATTTCTGAGCTCTATCAAGGAAAAATATAAAATGTACTTTTTGAATACTTTTTATGTGCAGTTATAATTAAATTGTTAATTGCTTGTAAACTTGATAAATGCATAAGTAATTGTAGGAATGTGCTAAAAATGTGATTCCACTTGCATTCATCTTGTTTAGGGGAGTAGAATCTATGAAAAATATGTTTGCTGGTGTTTCACTGTTATTTATATGATGTCTAGTATAATGTGCCTTTTATGTTTTAATCTTGCAAAAATCACCATGCTTAATGTGTTAAGGTTATGGACATGAATATTTTTCCTGGGCTATGTTATGTTGGAAAGAAGCTATGAAAATTAGGAAATCTGTTGTTTGATACTTTTCATTGTGTTAAGTATTTTCCATTGCTTAAAAGGCTGGTTGCTTGTTATTTTTGTGTAGACTGTTATACTTGTCAAAATGACTTGAAATTTTGTCAGTAGGCTAATCTGGATGTGTAATAGCTACTGTAATTTCTATGGATTTTTCTGGTTACAGTAAGCAGTAGGTCCAGTTATAGGCTAGGGTTTATTTAATTGTTTCTAAGCAAATATCTTTTGGTTGTGGTAGGTTAGTTGATGCATGTTAATTATTAAGTGCAGGTTGTAGACCTCTCACCCGGGACGAGAAATTGTTCTATGCTTTGCTTAAGAAGGGTGAGTATGAGTTGGTTGTCTAGGAAAGAAATAAATGAGTGTGGATTGTTAAACTGATTGCATATCATGGGTTAATTCGTGCATCTCTATCTTGCATTTCATGTGCATTCTCAGTTCTCATATATGCATATCATGCATACAGGATCGCCAGGAGGAGTGACACTGTTGCAATTCGATCCACCGGAGGAGGGAGTTCCGCCGGAGATTGAAGTGCCCGAGGTTTCCGAAGGACAAGAAGAAGAGGCTGAACTTCCGGAGTGCCCGGATCACCAACCCGCTAACTTTGTGAAAGGCAAGCCCCGGAGCATCCCTAAGTCTCCACCTACTCTTTTTACAAATACACTGGTCTTTATTAAATCGTATGATTGTGCACTTAAGTATAGGAGTTGATATGATACCGTTGCTGCATTTATTCCTTGTCCACTTATACTTGATCCTGAAGTTATTACTAGACAAGGGGATGGGTTCGATCTTATGCTTAGCCATGCTTAGACCGGTAGAAGTCGAGGGATTTCCTGTCCTTCGCGAGCATAGGTGGTTACTAATGATGATGGGGTTGGATTCCACGTGATGGACTATATGTGCCACCATGCCACAGTGTCTAATGAGAGAATCAAGGCTAGGTAGCGGGGAGCCGCATGACATGGTTGAGGTCATGCCGTCTTCGGTGCTGCTTGCGGCCGACTAGGACTGAGGCCACCAGACATCAGTTGAGATTGAAAGACGTCGTCACATAGCTGGCCAGATAAGTCGTTCTGACCGCGAAACCGAGTATTTCTTTCTGAGCCGGGAATTGGGCGTGATAAGGCAGACATATTCTGGAGGTAGGAAGGATGTGCGGAGACACCATCTTACCAAGGGCAGGTCAGGGACCTGATGCATCCTGGAAGTGGGTTTGTCTCTGAGAATATGGACCCCTCCAAGCCCGCGATACATATTATGTCTCAGAAAGATTTAACGGTGGCCCAAGAAGCCAGTGGCTCGGCTGACAGGGTTTGTGATTGGCATATTTGCCAGCTGGTACAATCGATTCGAATCGCCATCTCTCCTGGTTAGTGAGAAACTGAACTGATCTTCTGGTGAGGTAGAGGCTAATAACTTGAACATAATGATTATGGTGAGATGAGGTTGATATCTGTGGATATCGGAAATCATATGGTTTTATTGATTGCTACAATATTCAGTGAGTGCTTAGTATAGTGGCTAATCCTAGTAAATAGTTTAACTGAAATCGAAGCTTATCACAATTAAAATGAATAAGTTGAGGTTCTACTGTAGTAATGCTTTGATGCAAAAAATGATGCTACCCTCTGAGCTCCACCAAATAAGCCTTGCATATCCTTGAGAGTCTTTTTATTTACTCCCTGTCGGGTAAGTCTAGCTGAGTACAATTGAGTACTCAGGGTTTTATTCCCATTGTTGCAGATGGTGTAGTTTTCTACGCGTATTGCAGGAACTGCTTCACCCCTGCGGGCGAAGAAGACTAGACCCGAGGGCGGGGTCATTATCTATCTTTAGTTGTTGTAAGAATGCTGTGACGGGGTCATGTGATGGTACTCGTATTCGAACTCTGTGGTGTAAAACTATGTTGACTTCCGCTACTACCCTATTTGTGTAAAAGACTATGTTGTACTCTGATGTTTAAATTCGGTTGCGAACTTATGTGTCATGTGATAGGGTATTGCTGAATGAATGATCCTTGGGGTATGAAATGTTTGAAATCCTTCGAGATTTCCGGACTACCGGGTTTATATTGGCTCAAGTGCGACTGGATTGCGGCGAAAATGCGATCGTTGTACTTGTGCTCGTATAAATTGGTCGGTTCTGTGACAGCTGGTACCAGAGCATAATTCAGCATATACCGTCACTTGACTATTTAAAAACTAAAAGAGTTTTGAGTTTTACAAACTAATTGCCAATTGATAGTGTGTATAGGTGATTTAAACCAAGTGTTTGCAAAACTTAGGAGTACCAATGACCAAGTCCTATAGCCCTATGTATATGTGGTAATTAGGTGGCTTATGTAAGTACTGACTTGGGGGAAATTGCATCATATTTCTAGTTGTGGTTCATTTGGTTTTATCGTGCGGATAATCATGAACTGTCGGTTTCTTATTGCTTCTTATGGGTCAATGTACCACGTCGCCTAAGGTAAGGTGAGATGTGAGTGTAAGATCGAACAACCATCGATCGATGGTGAGTGTATGATTACTGAAGTGAGTACATGTTATCCATATGTGTACTTATGGAAGTAAGGTGGAGTAATTAATTTTTGGGGTCGCAAATGTTCATGGGAACATTTCCGGCAAAAAGTGCTTCTTGTTGCCCTGCATACATTGGGATTGGGCTGAAATGAATCTTCTGCAGGTACACTAACCATGCAAAACGTATAGCACGGTTAGTTACGTATATGAGAGCACGTGGTATGCCACCGACTATAACGTTAGTTAAAATATATTATGTGTGAGGTCGTTGGCACGTGCATGCATCATGATCATGAAATTAATTTAAGCTATCTGTACTATTTCCTTCCCTATGGTAAAATTTGTGCTGTCCTATCTTATTCTAAATGCTGAAAGATGTTGTAATGTACCAGATGGCAGCTGAAGGTGAGCCGCAGAGTGGTCAGTTTCTGGAGCAGTTTGGCACACCCACTGTGCTATGGAGGTTGTTGCAGTCGGTGGGATATGCAGAGCCACCACTGTATTTCTGGAAGCCAGCGCAAACCATGGTGCAGCCTTGGTTTGATGTTTGGGTGACTATCCCTGTGCTTGAAAGGGGTTGGCCGTTTCCAGGAATAAAGGTGGAAGTTGACATGAGGACGCCATGGGATGGTGCGCAGCTTGCAGCTTTTGAGGTGTTGACGGATATTTGCAGCCGGTTCAACAAGAGAGCTGATTTGGGGCCAGCAAATGTTTTTCCCAGGGTGGATGCTTCTCAGGGTGAGTGGGCTCAGTCTAGCCAAGCTTCTTTAGAGCGAGGCAGGGACGAGCGTGCTCATAGCACGGGTGCTTCTATGAGTGCTATGTTTGCTGTCCTGAGGATGCATTATTCCACTAGGGATGGTTGGATGAAGTGCATTGAAGCCCTGCATGATGCTGTGGAGAAGAAGTTAGAAGCTGAAGAGTGGGCACGTATGGCTCGTCGTAGCTCAGATGACTTGGTGGTAGCTCTCACTGCCTGTCGCAATGAGTTGTTATGATGCACTGGCGCCTTGTTGGCAGCTGATCGCCGTGTCGAGGTGCTTGAGAGGGAGAATGCAGATCTTCGCCGCCAGCTTGACAATCGTAATATGAGTTTGACACGTCAGCAGCAAGTTTGGGAGTTGCAGCAGGATGTTCATCGTCTGAACAACCGTGCTGATCCGTTTCATCCTCCGGGTGCAGCGGAGTTTGCTCCTGAGATCTTCATTGCAGCTGATGATGGTGATGCAAGTGAGGAAGAAGAGGAAGAAGACCCCGAGGAGATCGTGCCTATTGACGAGAGTGATGACCATGGTGGGAACGTGTCCGGCGTGGACAGTGACCACGATGACTAGGCTTTTTCTAGTGATCTTGCCATGATCGGCACCCTTTTGTATTGGGAAAACCTTTAATGTCATGTAATGGGTAGAACCTGAATTGTAATGAGAGAACCCTGTGTGTTCAGGGCTGAAACCATCAAACTTTTAATTAAGTACTGGTAACTCATGCAGCTTGGAAACCCTTTTTGGTTGCGCCTTGTTATTGTGCGGTTGTGTGATGATTATTGAATTATTGTGCCGTTTGTTGGTTATCAAAAATGATCATTGATATCTTTTGGGCATAATCTTTCGGTTATCTTTGACATAACTGACATTTAACAATGGTTGTTGCGTGTTGATACAGATGGCACCTCATACCCGTCGTCATGGGTCAACCAGTGGTGGTGGGAACGAACATGAAGATGAGGAGTTGCCGCCTCCTCCACCACGTACCCAGGAACAAATGTTTGCTCAGTTCTTGGACACCCAGCAAGCGATTTTGCAGCAGATGGTTGCTAGTAACAACCACAATCGCGATCGAGGTGGACGCCGCGGAAACGATGAGGACCAATACAGTAACTATAAGGACTTCATGGACACTAAGCCTCCGGTATTCAAGCAGGCCGTAGAGCCGCTGGAAGCTGATGAGTGGTTAAACACTATTGAACAATCATTCTCTGTGCTGCGATTGACTGAAACCATGAAGGCTAGCTTTGCTGCTATGTTACTGCAAGGCCAAGCTAGAATATGATGGGCCAATCGTAAGACCGCCTACCCCGTGGTCGCTGATATCACCTGGGAGCAGTTCACCAGGGATTTCAGGGGGCATTTCATTCCAGCAGGCTTGATCAAGATGAAGGTCAATGAATTCATGCAGCTTACTCAGGGTACCAAGACCCTCACTCAGTATCATCATGCCTTTAACAATCTGTCGAGGTATGCCCCGTGGATGGTAGATACAGATGAAAAGAAGATTGAAACCTTCAAGAGAGGTCTTAGTACCAAGCTTATGAAGACTCTGGCGAACAACGCTCGTACAACTTTTAACGAGTTCATCAGTGAAGCTTATATCCAAGAGAAACAGAACAACTTGCACACTGCTTCCAAGGGAGGCAAAAGGCCATTTGAAGGAAGCTCTTCTCAGTCAAGGACTCCAGCAGCTAGTCGTGCGGTGGCAAATCGCCCGGCTTACCGTCCGGCTGTTCCTGGAGCAAAATTCAGACCCCCTCCAAAGAAGCAGCCAGCGCCTCAGCGCTACAAGAAAGGTTTCACAGTGCCTTTGAACAAGAACAACGCTCCTCCAAGCAACGCCGTTCCAGTGAGGACCAACCAAGGTCTGGGGCCATGCTTTAACTGCGGTCAACAGGGGCACCTTGCTCGCTATTGCCCTCATCCAAAGCAGGCTCGAGTGCATCACACCACTATTGAAGAAATTCCAGAAGGTGAACCAGTCACCGCGGGTATGTTTTCTGTGAATCAGCATCCTGCTATTGTTTTGTTCGATTCTGGATCATCGCATTCTTTCATAAGTCAAGCATTTGCACAAAGGCATGCCTTTCAGATCGTTGATTTGGGCTGTAATTTCCGGATAACCTCAGCTGGGGCTGAAATATGCACACGTGAGGGTATCAAGCAGGCGAGTATTGAGATTAATGATAGGAGTTTTATCAGTCATCTCATTGTGTTGCCTGGGCTAGGTCTGGATGTAATTCTAGGGGTTAGCTGGATGAACAAATGGGGTGCGATATTGGACGTTGCTAACCGAACTTTGACGTTGAAGGCGCCCCAGGGTGGGGGTACCTTTCAAGTTTCCTTACCTCGAAGAGGGGATCTTTTTAATCTCTCTTTCGCAGTTGAGGGCAAGACCGTCCAAGGTATTCCGGTAGTGTGTGAGTTTCCTGATGTCTTTCCTGATGATCTACCTGGACTTCCTCCTGATCGAGATGTGGAGTTTGCAATAGAACTTATTCCCGGTACGGCGCCTATTTCTCGAAGGCCATATAGAATGCCTCCTCATGAATTAGCTGAACTCAAGAAACAACTCCAGGAGTTATTGGACAAAGGGTTCATTCGCCCTAGTTCCTCTCCGTGGGGCTGTCCTGCCATCTTTGTTAAGAAGAAGGATGAAACTTTACGTATGTGTGTGGACTATAGGCCACTAAATGCTGTGACAATTAAGAACAAGTATCCTCTACCTCGTATTGATATCTTGTTTGATCAATTGTCCAAGGCCAAGGTTTTCTCCAAAATTGATCTGAGATCTGGGTATCACCAAATTAAGATCAGACCACAAGATATTCCCAAGACGGCTTTCTCCACTCGGTATGGCTTGTATGAGTATTTGGTTATGTCTTTTGGATTAACCAATGCTCCTGCACATTTCATGTATCTAATGAATTCGGTATTCATGCCTGAGTTGAACATGAGGCAAAGAAGGTGGTTGGAGTTGATCAAAGACTATGATCTAGAAGTACACTATCATCCGGGCAAGGCCAATGTCGTAGCCGATGCCTTGAGCCGAAAGTCTCATTGCAATGTATTGCAGCCTTTGCTAGCAGACGGGTTCAATCTTGTGCATCCAGTGGTGTTGAATAATATTACTCTCAGTTGTACTTTGGAAAGCAAGATTATTGAAGGTCAGAAAACAGATCCCGGCATATATCATATCAAGAGGAAGATGAAAGAACAAGAAATGCTTCATTTCCGAATAGATGAAAAAGGTATATTGTGGTTCAAGGATCGATTGGTAGTACCGAAAGACCGTGAGTTGAGGAATCAGATTATGGATGAGGCTCATTGTCCAAGTTGTCTATCCATCCTGGTAGTAGTAAGATGTATCAAGACTTGAAACCTAGGTTCTGGTGGACCAAAATGAAGAAGGAAATTGCAGCCTATGTGGCCAGGTGTGATACCTGTTGTCGCGTGAAGGCTATTCATCTTAAGCCAGCAGGACTATTGCAACCCTTACCCGTTCCAGGTTGGAAATGGGATGAGATAACCATGGATTTCATATCTGGGTTACCTCTAACGCAAAAAGGCCACGATTCTATTTGGGTGATCGTAGATCGATTGACTAAGATTGCACATTTCTTACCAGTTCGAACTACGGATCGTCCTCATCAGTTGGCACAGCTCTACTTTGCTCAGATACTTCGGTTACATGGTGTGCCGAGGACGATAGTTTCCGACAGAGGCCCGCAATTTATTGCACGCTTCTGGGAGCATCTACACAAGTGTTTGGGAACCAATTTGGTTCGCAGCTCAGCTTATCATCCTCAAACTTCTGGTCAAACCGAAAGGGTAAATCAAATTCTTGAAGATATGTTGAGAGCTTGTGTTCTATCGTCTAAAGGTTCGTGGGAAGAATGGTTGCCTTTGGCCGAGTTCTCATACAACAATAGCTATCAAGAGAGTATTCAAATGGCTCCTTTCGAAGCTT
Source organism: Eremochloa ophiuroides (assembly GCA_038502445.1). Lineage (NCBI taxonomy): Eukaryota > Viridiplantae > Streptophyta > Magnoliopsida > Poales > Poaceae > Eremochloa > Eremochloa ophiuroides. Next base: position 54,620,161 of record JAHLJS010000001.1, read on the forward strand.
TGTATGGGCACAAATGTAGAACTCCTCTCAATTGGGTTGAATCAGGCGAAAGGAGATATTACGGGATTGACTTTGTGAAAGAAGCCGAAGAGAGAGTGCATACCATTCAAACACATCTCAAAGCCGCTCAGACTCGTCAAAAGAGCTATGCGGACAAGCGAAGGAGGCCATTGGAATTTGAAGTGGGTGACTATGTATACTTGAAAGTGTCACCCATGAAAGGCGTGCAACGCTTCGGAGTGAAACGAAAGTTAGCTCCAAGGTTTGTAGGTCCTTTTCAAATTCTGGAAAGAAGTGGGAAGGTAGCATACAAGTTACGGTTGCCACCACACATGTCCACTATCTTCAATGTGTTTCATGTATCTCAACTCAAGAAATGTTTACGAGTACCGGAAGAGCAAGTGGATTTTGGTGATATCAAGTTGAAATCAGATTTGACCTATGAAGAAAAGCCTATTGAAGTAATAGATTACAAAGAAAGAATCACCCGTAGCCGAGTGATCAAGTTCTATAAGGTGGTGTGGAACAACCAAAGTTATTGGGATGCGACTTGGGAGCGAGAAGATTACCTCAAGGAAGTCTATCCGTCTTTCTTTAAACAATGGTAATTAACTCTAATCTCGGGGACGAGATTCTTTTAAGGGGGGAGGGCTGTAACACCCTAGTGATAGTTACTATTTTCACACTTGCATTTGCATGTCATCAAGCATAGATCATGTCATTTCATGCATTATTATCATTGCATTTGATTTGATTCCCTTTTATTGCTATACGTTTGTTTATATGTCCATATTATGCAAAATGTGTTGTCATGCAAATGTGATGCTTGTTACGGTTCTAAATGCTTTATACATGTTTAGGATAACATTTGGAACAATGTTCATGTTGGTGAAATCCCCAAAATACCCCTCTAGCTCATAGTTGACTAGAGAGCCCTTTAAAAGCTATTCTGTTTGACCAAACAAGAAGGGCATTTTAGAGATTCTGCATGTCAGTGCACCCTAAATCAAATTTGTGTAGAATTTTATAAGCAACAAACTTTATTTTTGGGTCAACTCATGAAAATGAGTGGAAGAAGGTCAAAAAGTTGAATTAGTGCAGATTTGGAGCTGTTTTGGAAGTTTTCAAATTTTCCTAAGTCTAAACCGGTTTTCAGTTTCGGTGTACCCCTGTTCATCGACTTGTATCTCTCAATCCAGGCCGAACTAGAGTAAAGTGTCTTAATATGAAATGATCTACTCATATAGCTCTTCAACTCATATTAGTAAAGTTTTCGCTGAAACGCTCTGGATCGCGAGTTGTAGATCGATGAAAATCGAGTTTCAGTCGGGTCCGCGGAAACTGAATCGGAGCCGATTCAGTTCGACCCTCGGGCGAATCGCGAGCGAATCGCGCGACCGCGTCAGGCCTCGGCCGCCAGATGGCGCCGTACGCCGTCGTTGCTGCCGCGCGGTCGGCTTACAAAGGGGAACACGCAATGCTGTCTCCCGCGCGCTAGCCCTCACTCTCCCTGCTCTCTCGCCCTCTGTTCGCTCGCTGCTCTCCTCTTTCCCCTCCGCCGTCGCCATTTCCGCCGCGACCGCCGCGGTGAAATCCGCCGCCACCGAGCCGTCTCCGACCGCGCCACCCTCGGCGCAGCTGCGGCTTGCTCTGCTCTTCGTTTCCGACCCGTTGCCGACCTCAGCCGACCTAAGGTACAGCTCCAGCGAGCTTCTCGCCGTCCGCCATTGCCGGAGCGCCGCCGAGCTCTCGGGTCGCCATGACGAGGGCGATGCCGGGGTCGGCTTCCCTCTCTTTTGCTCGTCTAAGAGTCTCCGTTAGCCGTAGATCCTTTCCACACCGTCGGTTAGATCTACCTCGCCGTGGTTTCGCCGGAACCCGAGTTCGCCGTGAAACCGCTCGCCACCGTGCCGCCATGCGAGCGCGGTCAGTGAGTTTCCGTGCGCAATAGTTCGATTAGTCGCGCGCACAGGTCCGCTAGGGTTGCAGGAACACGAAACGAGGCCGAGCCGCGCGAGCAACGGCCGGAATCGGCCGGCGCAAGTTCGCCGAACCACCGCCGTCCGCCATTGCCGCCGTCGAGCTCGCTCCGGTGGAGTATGACCCTCGGCAGTTGGTCCATCGGATTCGTCTCGTTGCCATGAGTCGGTAGGTAGCCTCGGCGTCGCCGGAGACCTCGCCGTCGGCGAGCTCTCGCCGGTCAGCGCCGGCGGCTCTGTTTCCTCTCTCTGACGCGTGGGGTCGGGTCGACCCCGGGGCCCGCGAGTCAGCCGTTCAGGTGCGCCTCTGGTTCGCTGAGCCGGGTGCACGTAGCAGTTCTATCGGGTTTAGGTTTTTGATTTTATAAAATGAATTTCCAAAAAATGTGTAAAATCTTCCAAAATTCATATCTGAAGCTAGGAATGTCCAATGGGGGTGAACCAAATTTTGTTATGTTTGTATTTCTGAGCTCTATCAAGGAAAAATATAAAATGTACTTTTTGAATACTTTTTATGTGCAGTTATAATTAAATTGTTAATTGCTTGTAAACTTGATAAATGCATAAGTAATTGTAGGAATGTGCTAAAAATGTGATTCCACTTGCATTCATCTTGTTTAGGGGAGTAGAATCTATGAAAAATATGTTTGCTGGTGTTTCACTGTTATTTATATGATGTCTAGTATAATGTGCCTTTTATGTTTTAATCTTGCAAAAATCACCATGCTTAATGTGTTAAGGTTATGGACATGAATATTTTTCCTGGGCTATGTTATGTTGGAAAGAAGCTATGAAAATTAGGAAATCTGTTGTTTGATACTTTTCACTGTGTTAAGTATTTTCCATTGCTTAAAAGGCTGGTTGCTTGTTATTTTTGTGTAGACTGTTATACTTGTCAAAATGACTTGAAATTTTGTCAGTAGGCTAATCTGGATGTGTAATAGCTACTGTAATTTCTATGGATTTTTGTGGTTACAGTAAGCAGTAGGTCCAGTTATAGGCTAGGGTTTATTTAATTGTTTCTAAGCAAATATCTTTTGGTTGTGGTAGGTTAGTTGATGCATGTTAATTATTAAGTGCAGGTTGTAGACCTCTCACCCGGGACGAGAAATTGTTCTATGCTTTGCTTAAGAAGGGTGAGTATGAGTTGGTTGTCTAGGAAAGAAATAAATGAGTGTGGATTGTTAAACTGATTGCATATCATGGGTTAATTCGTGCATCTCTATCTTGCATTTCATGTGCATTCTCAGTTCTCATATATGCATATCATACATACAGGATCGCCAGGAGGAGTGACACTGTTGCAATTCGATCCACCGGAGGAGGGAGTTCCGCCGGAGATTGAAGTGCCCGAGGTTTCCGAAGGACAAGAAGAAGAGGCTGAACTTCCGGAGTGCCCGGATCACCAACCCGCTAACTTTGTGAAAGGCAAGCCCCGGAGCATCCCTAAGTCTCCACCTACTCTTTTTACAAATACACTGGTCTTTATTAAATCGTATGATTGTGCACTTAAGTATAGGAGTTGATATGATACCGTTGCTGCATTTATTCCTTGTCCACTTATACTTGATCCTGAAGTTATTACTAGACAAGGGGATGGGTTCGATCTTATGCTTAGCCATGCTTAGACCGGTAGAAGTCGAGGGATTTCCTGTCCTTCGCGAGCATAGGTGGTTACTAATGATGATGGGGTTGGATTCCACATGATGGACTATATGTGCCACCATGCCACAGTGTCTAATGAGAGAATCAAGGCTAGGTAGCGGGGAGCCGCATGACATGGTTGAGGTCATGCCGTCTTCGGTGCTGCTTGCGGCCGACTAGGACTGAGGCCACCAGACATCAGTTGAGATTGAAAGACGTCGTCACATAGCTGGCCAGATAAGTCGTTCTGACCGCGAAACCGAGTATTTCTTTCTGAGCCGGGAATTGGGCGTGATAAGGCAGACATATTCTGGAGGTAGGAAGGATGTGCGGAGACACCATCTTACCAAGGGCAGGTCAGGGACCTGATGCATCCTGGAAGTGGGTTTGTCTCTGAGAATATGGACCCCTCCAAGCCCGCGATACATATTATGTCTCAGAAAGATTTAACGGTGGCCCAAGAAGCCAGTGGCTCGGCTGACAGGGTTTGTGATTGGCATATTTGCCAGCTGGTACAATCGATTCGAATCGCCATCTCTCCTGGTTAGTGAGAAACTGAACTGATCTTCTGGTGAGGTAGAGGCTAATAACTTGAACATAATGATTATGGTGAGATGAGGTTGATATCTGTGGATATCGGAAATCATATGGTTTTATTGATTGCTACAATATTCAGTGAGTGCTTAGTATAGTGGCTAGTCCTAGTAAATAGTTTAACTGAAATCGAAGCTTATCACAATTAAAATGAATAAGTTGAGGTTCTACTGTAGTAATGCTTTGATGCAAAAAATGATGCTACCCTCTGAGCTCCACCAAATAAGCCTTGCATATCCTTGAGAGTCTTTTTATTTACTCCCTGTCAGGTAAGTCTAGCTGAGTACAATTGAGTACTCAGGGTTTTATTCCCATTGTTGCAGATGGTGTAGTTTTCTACGCGTATTGCAGGAACTGCTTCACCCCTGCGGGCGAAGAAGACTAGACCCGAGGGCGGGGTCATTATCTATCTTTAGTTGTTGTAAGAATGCTGTGACGGGGTCATGTGATGGTACTCGTATTCGAACTCTGTGGTGTAAAACTATGTTGACTTCCGCTACTACCCTATTTGTGTAAAAGACTATGTTGTACTCTGATGTTTAAATTCGGTTGCGAACTTATGTGTCATGTGATAGGGTATTGCTGAATGAATGATCCTTGGGGTATGAAATGTTTGAAATCCTTCGAGATTTCCGGACTACCGGGTTTATATTGGCTCAAGTGCGACTGGATTGCGGCGAAAATGCGATCGTTGTACTTGTGCTCGTATAAATTGGTCGGTTCTGTGACACTATGGACTTAGAAAAAATAGTTCGATAAGTATATGGCTCATCACCGACAATTTCATATATTTCATATTTTTATATACATGTATACACATATATATTTCATTTATTTATACCTCGCCGACAATCTCTTGCTCATCGTGAAGGTTTAAGTATTGTGACCCATCATCTACCGTCTGCTGGTTATCAACTTCGTCGTATTGACCTCTAGTGATCATATCCATCATGACATCCTCCATGTTTTGATTAGGATTGGCCATCGGGACTATATATGAAATTGAGATATATATGAAATTAAAATTGAGATACATATAAGAAATATTGATATACTTATAAAGCCTATACAAAATAAACCAGGCCTAAAACCCTAACCTAAAACACTTATATATATACATGAAATTACACTAAATTGATATATATATATAGACACACACACATGAAATTACAAGAAAACCCAGCCTAAAACCCTAACCCTAAACACTTATACATATAAACTTATACATTGTATAGATAGATATTTGAGAGTGTGTGTTTTAAACCCTATATATGAAATTGAGATATATACATGAAATTACAAGAAAAGCCGGTCTAAAACCCTAACCTAAAATCCTAACCCTAAATTTATACATATACATCATTTATATAAATTGAAATATATACATAAACCCTCAAACCCTAAACCATATCATCATTTATACAAATCATGCATATACATTATATATATCAAATTTCACATTATTTCATATTTTTTAATTCAAATTAACATATACATATATCCAATTCACAAATTAACATATCAATATATCAATTTCACATTTTATTTATTTTCTCTCTCTCCAGGCCGGCAAATAAACAGAGCACACAAACACAAAGCTGCCTCGCGCGCGTGGCTGGCGGCGCCCCTCACCTCTGTAACACCCAAAAAATTGCATTCTTTTAAATAGTGGGAATTTATTTAATTATGCAATTGGTTGATCATTTCAATATAGGGAAATAATATTTTTTCTCAAATATAAAATCAAACCTAGGTCATACACATGTATGATGCATTCATGCTAGAGCATTTCTTCTTTGTGCTGTTGTAGCTTATTTGAATTTCTCAAATATTTCAAAACCCAATTTGAAAATCCTTTCGGAAAATGAAATTGGAAAATGGAAAAAGGAAATAGAGAAGAGCCCTTCCCCTCTCCTCCCTGGCCCCAGCCGGCCCAGGTCGGATGGCCCGAGGCCAGCTCGGCCGACCAGCTCCTTACCCCTTCTGACTGACGAGCGGGACCCACGGGTCAGCCCCTTCCTTCTCCACCTCCCTCGCCGCGCGAACAGAGACGCCGCTGCCGTGTTCATCCGCCGCGGCCGAGCACGCGCGCGCGAAGCGTCCCTCTGCCGTGACTGCCAGCCCGACCCCAGCGCTCGGTGCTACTGACCTGTGGACCCACAGGACAGCCCCTCCCCTGTTTCCCTCTGCTGCTCGCCGAGAGTCCGACGCGGGCAAGAAAGAAACGGCCGAAGCCGAGTTCGTCGCCGCGCCGAGAGTCCGAAGCAGAGAAGAAACGGCCGAAGCCGATTTCTCCGCTCGCCGAGTTTGTTTCAATCTCCGAGATTGTCGTCACGCCTCGGGAGTATTTAAGCAGCGCCTCATTCCCTCGTAGCTATCACCTAACCCTAGCCGCCTCTTCTCGCCGCCACAGCCGAGCTTCCGCGAGAACCGAGCAGCCGCCGCCGCGAGCAATTAGCTCGATTCGCCACCAATTTCCTCTCGGTAAGCCTTTGAGGAGCTTCGCGGTGATCTTGTGAAGTTCCCGAGCACTTCCCCCCTTCGATTTGTGCACTGACACACCTCCGCCGCCGTTGCAGAGAGCCACCGTCCGCCGGGTCACGCCGCGAGCTATCTCCGAGTCGATTTCCGACCTTCCCATCACCCTAGGTGAGCTTGCGATGCTCTTCCCGATCTATGGGTACACTTCCCGACCTATTTCATGCACCGAGGGCCGAGTTCACCTTCTTCGGCGGCCCTCCGGCCATGGCGCCGCCGTCGGCCTCTGTTTTCCGGCCGAGAGCACCGCCACCCCTCCTCTCTGTTAATCTGATCCGCCGATTTTGAATCGGACGGCCGAAGAGCAGCCCATACCGATTCGGCCGGCGTTTTGTGAATAACCCCCCTGCAGTTTTAATGCTTAGCCCGCAGCCCTTAGCGTATTCAGTAGATTACGTTTGAAGGCGTATTTATTTTCGGTATATATGAAAATGTGTTTTCAGATTTGAATTCAAAATTGTTTCATTTATAATTTCCACGTTTTAGCTCCGATTTGAACGATTCAAATTGCGTTAGATTCGTAATTTCATAATCTGTCTGATGGTACCACTGTTTCATATGTTATTAACTTTTAAAATTCGAGATTATATTTAATCTATTATAAATCTTGTAAAATTCATATCTTCCTCGTTTTAAATCCGATTTGCGCAAACTTTATACCGATGTGATCGTAGCAACGCGTAGATTCGTTTTACAACCTTTTTAATTTATTTTCTCTCTATTGGTGTACTGTTCTAATGAAAACTCTTATTGTATGCATGATTGCCCCTGTATGCGTGTGTGTTGTTATGATGGATCGAGTATAGACGGTGAGCCATACGTGGGTGATCAAGATCAGTACTGCGACAACCCGGATCACCAGGAGTTTGCTGATCAAGGCAAGTATTAGCATGGATCATCCTTGTTGTCCTATTCACCAAATAAATAATTGCATTTGCATGTGTCTTCCTTGTTAACCATAGTTACTTCCTAGTTTTGTTATCCTGTTCCTTGCAACCTATGGGTTTATGCATGTGGTAATTGATGCTAGTGCGTTATTGATATCATGATCATGTAAACTGATTAATTGAATATGCAATAAGGAATTAAAAGATGCCTTTTTAGCAACATGGAACTAGGGGATTGGGGCATAGTTTTGTGATGCACCATATCCTTCCCCCTTGGTAATGATCTGTCAGCAAAAACTGGGACTTACAGTGCAACTATGAGGGCTATATGGCTCTGGTTTTAGCTCAGTATGAGGACCTTTTCTAGCTTGTTAGAGGTTACCGAAAGGCGCAAGAGGGGCTTTGATGACTCGGGTATAGTGCGGCCTCTGTCCATATGTGTATAACCTGCGTGACCTTGTGCCATATGGAAGGGGGGCTCTACATCTGCTTGCCGAGGAAACCTCGTGGCCCTAACATGTTAGACGAACCTTTGAAAGGCTTCATAGTGAAACCCTGCTCTCTCACCTTGGTAGTGTTATGGGAGTAATTAACCCGAGCAAATGGGAATCACGGCTCATAGTGAAAGTGCACAACCTCTGCAGAGTGTAAAACTGGTATACTAGCCGCGCTCACGGTCACGAGTGGCCCGGAAAACTCACGGAGTAGTTATCTTACAGGGTGATGTTTACTTGTTGCTAATCTATTTATTGCTACTCATTAATTGTGTTTACTATGATCATGAGAATGGGTTTATTAACTTGTTGCTATCCAACTGCATAAAAGGTGATTAATTAAAAGCAAACAGCTGTTAAACCCGTGTCAACCTTTTGAGCCTCATGAACCCATGCTAGTCTTGTTGAGTACGACATGTACTTACGCTTGTTTATTTTTCATTACCTGGTTAAAAATCCTGGATGGGTAACAGATGGTGATAGTGATGAGGACTACCCAGAGGACTTCTAGACTTGTGCTTCACCAGTCGACGTCCCTGTGCTATGGAGCTACCGCGAGAGTTATCTTTATTTTTCCGCTGTGTAATGACTTTGATATTATTCGCTATGTATTAAACATTGGTTATGATACAATTTATGCAATTTGTTGGCTTATGTGTGTGACTGATCTCTGGGCGCACATAAGATTATGCATCCCATTTTATCCTTAAAATTGGGTGTGACAACCTCGGCGGTGGCCGCGCGTGGTCGAGGGCGGGGCCGGTGGTGCGCTAGTTGCACGCGCACAGGCGGTGGCGGCCGGGGCGAGAGCGGCGGCGGGCCGGGCGGCCGTGGGCAGCCGCACGGGGTCGAGGTCGGGGCCGGGGGCATCGATGCCGGCGGCGGAGCGGGACCGGAACTGTCGATCGAGGCCGGCGGCGAGGGGCCGGTGCACGTAGGCGCAGGCGGCGACCGGGCGAGCAGCGGCACGGCGGCGGCGCGCGGGGCCGTGTGTGGGGAGCTTGGCGCGGCGCGGATCACGGCGGTGGCGGAGGCGTACGGCTGTGGCGGCGTAGCACGGCGTTGGTGGAGGCGCACGGTGGTGGCGGAGGCGCACGGCGGGGGCGGCGGCGCGGATCGGTGGCGACGATCTCCCTGCTGCTGCTAAGTGTGGAAACTGACGATAGATGCAGAGGAGAAGGAAGGACTGTGCCTTTTATAGGCGGGCCGCCATTACTTTCGGTCGGTGTTACCAACCAAGAGTAAAACTCCTTTACTCTAGGTTGTACCAACCGGGAGTAAAGGGGAATTTTTTCCTAGTTCCTACCAATTGCCAATTTAGCCTTCACCATTTGTTTTAATCTGTTATAAATGGGATTTAATGTTATAATTGCATAATAAATTAATTACTTAGAATATTTTTTTATAAAAATGATCTTTATTTTCATTTTCCTTTACTATACCTATGATAAATCTTAAATGTAAAATTATTTTATTTTTGTTATAGATGCCCATTTTTATTAGAAAATAATCACTATTTAATTAATGCAAAAATGTATTTTTTGTTTAAATATTTGAAACTATTGGATTTCGAAAGGATATTTGTTTTCGCATCGTTTCAACGTTCTTAATTTGGCTTTTGAGTGCTTATTGGTCAAATTAATTAGCCACACATCATCAAACATATAAAATTAAATTTCAACATATATAGAAAATCTTGCATTCATAGTTTTTACATAATATATATTACACATTATTACACATTACTACATCAAGCCGCAACAGCAGTGAAGACCTTCTTGAGGTATGTTTCTTGATCATGATCGCACCGTAACCATGGATTGTCTTCATTATTTAGCATGATGCTTGGGTCCTTATTCACTATGAACGGCGGAATTCGGTCATCTTTTTCATAATCCTCTAATAGGTCAGACTGATCCTCGATTTCCACCATGTTTCTTTTTCCTGAAAGAACAATGTGGCGCTTTGGCTCGTTGATTGAGTTGTCGTTTCTCCCTCTCTTTGGTTTCGTAGACATATCCTTGACATAGAACACCTGAGTGACTTTCTTGGCAAGGACAAATGGTTCGTCCTTGTACCCAATATTGTTGAGATCTACAGACGTCATTCCATACTCATTGTCGACTGTTACCCCGCCGCTGGTCCCTTTCACCCATTGACACCGAAACAAAGGTACCTTAAAATTAGATCCAAAGTCCAGTTCCCATAAATCCTCTATATGGCCATACTATGTTTGCTTATTCCCGTTTGAATCTGTGGCATCTACACGGACACCACTGTTTTGGTTGGTGCTCCTTTTATCTTGGGCCATTGTGTAAAATGTATTTCTATTTATCTCATACCCTTTGTAAGTGAGAATATGCCACGATGATTCCCTAGCCAACAAATATAGTTGCTCATCAAGACTCTCATCACCTTGACATTTTTTCGGCAGCTAACCGCTAAAAGTTTTCATGTGGTGACATGCAATCCAAGCTTTAGTTTTCCCTTCAAACTCATTTCTGAGGAGTTCCATATGTGTCTCGATATACGTAGCCACCAAGGAAGAGTTTTACAGAACCGTGTAGTGTGCTTTATTGAAATAATCATCCTCCTTACCGATATATGTTTTCTTCTCTAGTATTCCCTTACCACTTAGTCTGCCCTCGTATCATGATTTAGGCACACCAATCAGGTCAAGGTCGGGAATGAAGTCAACACAGAACTCAATGACCTCCTCTGTTCCGTATCCCTTTGCTATGCTTCCTTCTGGTTGAGCACGATTGTGTACATATTTCTTTAGGACTTCCATGAACCTTTTAAAGGGGAACATGTTGTGTAGGAACACAGGACCGAGAATACTAATCTCCTTGACCAGGTGAACTAGGAGGTGAGTCATGATATTAAAGAAGGATGGGGGGAACACCAACTCAAAGCTGACAAGGCACTGAACCACATCATTCTGTAGCTTTGCTAGATCCAGTGGATTGATTGCCTTCTGAGAAATTGCATTGAGGAATGCACATAACTTCACGGTGGCTAAACGTACATTTGGAGGTAGAATTCCTCTCAAAGCAACTGGAAGCAATTGTGTCATAAGCACGTGGTAGTCATGGGACATCAAGTTTAGAAATTTCTTCTCTGCCATATTGATTATACCCTTTATATTCGAGGAGAATTCAGATGGGACCTTGATGCTATCAAGACATTCGAACATGCTTTCCTTCTCTTCTTTGCTAAGAGTGTAGCTAGCGGGTCTTAAGTAACGGCATCCATCATTTGTCTTCTCTGGATGCAGGTTATCTCGTTCTTTCAAACACTGCAGGTCTTGTCGAGCTTCAATTATGTCCTTCGACTTCCTGTACATACCCATGAAGCCAAGTAGGTTTACACAAAGATTCTTCGTAAGGTGCATGACGTCGATCGAACTACGGACCTCAAGGAGTTGTCAATAAGGAAGCTCCCAAAATATGGACTTCTTCTTCCACATGGGTGCGCGCTCGGAAGCATCGTTCGGAATAGGGTCGCTGCCAGGTCGCTTTCCAAAGACTACTTTCACATCCTTGACCATATTGAGTACATCCTCTCTAGTTCGGTTGCGAGGCTTGTTCCGACTGTTTTCCTTACTTTTAAAATGCTTGCCTTTCTTTCATAGCGGGTGTGTCACAGGAAGAAATCGGCGATGGCCAAGGTATACGACCTTTCGATATTTTTTCAAATATATGCTGTCGATGTCCACAAAACAGTGTATGCAAGCATTATATCCCTTGTTTGTCTGTCCTAAAAGACTACTTAGAGCAGCCTAATCATTAATTGTTACGAAAAAAAATGCTCATGGGTCCAAGTGTTCCTGCTTGTGCTCGTCCCACACACGTACAGTAGGTTTACTCCACAGAATTAGAAGTTCGTCAAGTAGAGGCCTCAGATAGACATCGATGTCATTGCCGGGTTGCTTTGGACCTTGGATGAGCACATGCATCATCATGAACTTTTGCTTCATGCACAACCATGGTGGAAGATTGTAGATACATAGCGTAACAGGCCAAGTGCTATGACTGCTACTCTGCTCCCCAAAAGGGTTCATGCCATCTATACTTAAAGAAAACCTTAAGTCTCTTGCGTCATCTGCAAAATCAGGGAATTCTCTATCTATTGCTTAGGGAATTCTCTGTCAATTGCTCTCCACTGAGACCCATCCGTAGGGTGTCTTAACATATTGTCTACCTTACGGTCTACTTTGTGCCATCGCAGTAACTTTGCATGGTCTTTGTTTCTGAATAAACGTTTCAAGCGTGGTATTATAGGAGCATACCACATAACCTTCACAGGGATTTTCTTCCTAGGACATTCTCCATCGCCCTCGGCATCACCAGGGTCATCTCTTCGGATCTTATAGCGTGATGCATGACATACGGGGCATGCTTCTAGATTCTCATAGTCCTTGCCACGGTACAGGATGCAGTCATTAGGACATGCATGTATCTTCTGGATTTCTAACCCTAAAGGACATACAGCTTGTTTTGCTTCATATGTAGTGGAGGGCAATTGGTTATCCTTTGGAAGCATCCTCTTTTGGCTCTGCAGTAACTGCCAAAATCCCTTATCGGATAAACCATTCTTTGCCTTCCATTGCCACAACTCTAGTATGGTACCCAACTTTTTCTGGCCCGCATCGCAGGTTGGGTAAAGCAATTTCTTGTGATCCTCTAGCATGCGATCGAACTTGATCTTCTCTTTTTCACTGTCGCATTCTCTCTGTGCATCACAGATGGCCTGACCAAGATCATCAGCGGGCTCATCTTCCTTAGCTATGTCTTCTTCGGCTTCCCCTATTGCAATATCGTGTAAGGGACTGTATTGGGCAAATATATTGTCATCTCCTTCTTCTTCATCTTCGCACTCTTCCATTACAACCCCGTTTTCTCCATGCTTGGTCCAACATATATAGTTTGGAATGAAACCCGACTTAAACAAGTGTGAATAGAGGGTCCTTGAGCAAGCACACTCCTTCAAATTCTTACATACAACACATGGACAACACATGAAACCATCACGCTTATTTTCCTCGGCCACACTCAAGAAAAAATGCACGCCCGTAATGAATTCTCCGGAGCGGTGATCAGCGTTGTACATCCAGTGTCGGCTCATCTACATTATATGACATACTGTATGAAAACCTTGAAGATAATTACTTAATTGCACAACACCAGTCATCATGTTCAATTAAAATACTAGCCTACACACACAAACTAATCACTTTATGTTAAGCTCACTACAATGTACAAAATCCCAACTAGCACTAAACAGAGTAAAACTAAACTGCACTTCAGCAGCATAAGGATCTGGTGACCAATCCCAACTAGAATAGACAGATCATTCGCTTCCTCTGCCACAGCGGGCTGCTTGTGCTGGCTCACTGCCTCACCCGTCTGATTGTTTTGCACGTGTTGAACATACTCTTCCTCTCAGTACCATCCTTTACATTCGGTGCCGTCCCACTGAAATTAGAACAACAAATTAAGAGCTTTAATCAAAACCATCAAGAGAATGTAAAAAATAACCATAGTATGTCAAATGAGATCCAATAACTCACATTGCGATCCGGGCACTTGTAGAAGATATGACCTTTGTTGGGACACTCCTTCCTCACTCAGAACTCCATGACAATCTTCTGCTTACACTCGCCGCACGTAATGAGAGGGAGGTGCGGCCTAAGTTGCTTAGAGACCCGATGAGAGTTTGAGGACACAGAAGGAGTCACCATCTACTCTCTATATTTATTTTAAAATTGCTATAAATTTAAGCTTAAATGCCCACAAATTTAAAAATAAACTACATAAATTGCTATAAATTCCTCATTTTGTAAAGTGAGTTATTCAACAAACCAATAATAATTTATATTTATTTTTGTAGATTGCTATGAAAATTCAGTAATAATATGATTATTAAGCTATATATGAAAACAACTATAAGCTACATATATGAAAACAAATAAAAGGTGCATACTAGTTGGAAAAAACAACTACAAGCTTTCACCATCTAAAAATACAAACTATCAAGTTGTTGGTATAAGATAACTCAAACAAATAAACACTAGGATTATCTGCAAGCAGACAGATACCGATGTAGCACTTCACCCGGGAGTATTCCAGGTATCGTTATTTATATTTTACCACAGGAAAAACGGGATGACTAGAATCTAGACTTAAACCCTGAGCTGCTATCAAGGACGGAGAAAATAGGTGATATAGGAGATTGCTAAGACTTCTAGTTCTAATCCTCACAAGATATGATATGATTGTTCTAAAAGGGGTATTACTATAGGAATACATCAACAAAGGGGAAATTCCTTAGTAATGGAAACCTATGGTCCTACTGATGGGAGGTGGACTGTGTAAGACTCAACAAGGCTAGGTCACCCTCGTGATCTACCACCGATCCGGACAGTATATGGCATTTACGAGTAAATATAATCTAAGCACCACGCTTAAACTACAAAAAACTATTTCAATCAAGAAGCTACCAAGACTAAAGCACTCAAAAGAATCGTAAACCTTAAGAACAATAATAGCAACGTTACTCACTTGGATTAGAAGTTGAACTCCGAAGAAATCTTCAGAAAGAAGCCCCAACGAAGGACTTGAATCCGCGGGTACAAGAGCAGTCACCGACAGGCCGGCAACTCCTCCAACTTTCTCCAGCTCTACTACCACACCACTTTTGGAACAAGAATAGTCTTAATCTAGAGAGACTACAAGGCTAATCTTCTACTTGATGCTTGGCTCTAGATCCTATCTTGGGTTTCTACTCTATTAGAGATATGTCGGTGGAATTATGAAACCCTAGATTGATTTCTCTCTGGATCATATGAAACCCTGAGGGGTCTAGGGGTCCTTATATAGGCCAGTGGGATGAACCGTAGCCCTTGGATCAAACCGACTTCGGCAGACGGTGTAGATTGCGTGAAATTTCGGGATGTGGGTCCACGTCGAAGAGGAGGCAGAACGGCCTCTCTAACAGGTCGGCCGACCTAGTCAGAGGGTCGGCCGACCCTCCCTCTCTGACTTGCAGGCCCCGCTTCGGCAGGTGTGTCTCTGGTGTTCTCTAGAATATTCTTGATCTCCTGCCGCAGCGTAATTCAGTATTTTTCTCTGCGGTGTGGGTCTTCTTTGGTTCTTTTCCTGTATAGTCCTTGGAAAACACAGATTCACCAAAACTCAGTGGAATTCTGTCAGTTTAAATCCTATTTTAGGTGTTGGCTCTCATTTATGTGCCTTTGCATTATTGGTTGACGGGTAAAATCATACAATAACTACCGTCAACAAGCTCCCCCACACTAGATCTTTGCTCGTCCCGAGTAAAGGATGGAATTAAGCAATCTTAACCTTAGGACTAGACATCAGCATTTCACCATTCCTAGTCTTACCTGCACTGCGGGATTCATTGTATCTACCGTGAAACTTTGAGCGGTTGAAGAATAGAACAGCCAGAAGCCGATCACCTTCCTCTATCAATCAAGGAGTTGAAGGTTTTTGAATATTTTTGAAAATAAAGCATAGCTTACCTTCTCCTTTTTGTAGTACTCTCATGTCACTCATATGTGATGGTGCTGATCCTTACCAAGGCATAGATGATGTTGCCTACTTCTATAGCTTATGTGGAGCTGAGGTAGGGGTAAAGTGAAAACACACTTGTATTGCATATATTGTAAAGTCAAAACAAGGATCCAAGGAGAAAGATGTCATACTCTTAGATCCAGATGTGCATATGTGTGGAATATATGGTGGCTATCTATGCTCCTTTTGAGAATTTTCTCTCTTTTTCTTCTGCAGGACAACATGGGCTATCTTTCTTTTCTTTTATTTTTTTCTCAGGCGGGCACCTGAGTACCCATTGTTTTGGCATTCCGGACACTTGTTCATTTTTACCTCTCAGGCGGGCATCTTTGTACCCATTGTTTTCTCTCTTCTCACACTTTTGCATAGCCTCATGCCTCTTCTCTATATACTTTTGAGAGATGATAACAAGAATTTTTGGAGCATTTATTCCTACCTTCTTTTTATGCTTCCTCCAGTATCGGAGTGAAACATTTTTAGGTGGAAAGGCATGTTGTTGCACATTCCCAGTGTAGGAATAGCAGATATATGTGGAGTGTATGTGATCTTGATCTTGGGAGCATGATAAATTTCTCAACAAGGGTCACTCAGTTTGACAAAACTCAAAGCAATAGCAAGTATAAATGTAGAAGGTCGATTCTATCCTATATTTGGCTCCGGTAGGTAAATGCTTTTACGACAAAGGAGAAGTATAGCTATTGGTTTTTAAATTTTGCAAATAAAATTCTCCAACAACTAGATACCAAGAATCAAGCTTTCATTATTCTTACTATCTCGTATCCCACAACAACTTAAGCAACATGGGGTCCCCATTTTAAGTTCCCTACAGTAGCAAGACTTCCAGGAAAAATATTGGGCCTGTTTGGTTGGGTGGCTAAATCCCAACCAGACTCCCTAAGGCCACCTCTTAAGTGTTTGGTTGCCTGTTTTAGAGTCCAAGCCAGGCTCTAGGAAGCTCGGGGCCACCCCCAAACCTGGC
The DNA here is from genome assembly GCA_038502445.1 of Eremochloa ophiuroides. Taxonomy (NCBI): domain Eukaryota; kingdom Viridiplantae; phylum Streptophyta; class Magnoliopsida; order Poales; family Poaceae; genus Eremochloa; species Eremochloa ophiuroides. Next base: position 54,636,871 of record JAHLJS010000001.1, read on the forward strand.
TATGGTAAAACG